>JAKOOJ010000006.1:26942500-27677500 GCA_022577455.1 Arizona elegans | reverse complement strand
TCCATATAGAGGTTGGCAATGACAGGTGAGAGGGGTGATCCCATGGGTGCTCCTTCTGTTTGTTTGTATTTCTGTCCATTATAGATGAAGTATGTGTTGGATAGGCAGTGGTTGGTCAGATCTAAGATGTGCTTGGGGGGGTTATATTTGTTTTGGATAACTGTCAAGGCTTCTTTGATTGGTACTTGGGTGAAGAGGGATATGACATCGAAGCTCATGAGTAGGTCACTGGGCTGTAAGTTTTGTTGCTTTATGATGTCTATGAACTGGAATGAGTTTTTTACATGTGAGTTGATGGATTCTGCATAGGGCTGTAGTTGTTTGGCGAGAAATTTGGCTAGGTTTTGTAGAGGTGAGCCGATGGAGCTGACTATGGGTCTAAGTGGGGTTCCTTCTTTGTGTATCTTGGGGAGACCATAAAGCTTAGGGCATCTGGATGATTTCTCTCCCCTAACCAATCAGAACACACCTCCACCCAATCAGAACACAGCCAAGTTCCCACCCAATCAGCTCACACCCCCACTAGCAGTTAAAAGGAAGAGACAGCTGCGATCTCACATTGCTCCTGGAAGCACGAAGCCGAGAACACCAGCCTGAAGATGACGAATGAGACTTCGTCGAAACGTCGCCAAGACACTTCCAATTTTACGTGGGAGAAGACCCGAATAACCAAAGACCTACATATATATATATATATATATATATATATATATATATATATATATATATATATATATATATATGGAAAGATTCAAAGTATGCAAGGCATACAAAGCATGCAAGCGAATCATATTTGCCATTATATGTGTTTTGTAGAATATTTTCTGATCACATTCTCCAGATTTGATGTAGGCATGTCCATGAGCTGGAAAATACTTTACAGTGCCAGCAAAGGAAAATCTTTCAAGGTCAATACTTATTAAAGCTATATACTGTGTGTATGTGTGTGTGTTTGTGTGTGTGTGATGCATTTATATATTCACAACTTCTGCTCCTAGCACTCTCCAGAGACTCAGTAAAAGCAACAGTACTACCTTGCTATGTGTTTAACCAGTGGCATTACTGTTCATCGTGGATGATAATGTTTGAATTAATGCATTTATGGACTGAGTACAGCTGGATGTACACATGTGCACTAATTTTTCATTGTGAAATGTCCATCGGGCGTACAAAACTGTTCATACTTGTAGTGTAAAGGTCCTTTGTATTCATCAATTCCATATTATACACCCATAAAGGATGTTCCCAGAGAATTGTAAATAGGCAGAAAAGAAAACAGAAACAGAAAGCAGAATAAGACCTCAGCATTTGGACAACTTATTGGAAAAATGGCAGTTTTTAAGGTATTTTAGCCCTAATTTAAGTTCAGCACTTTAAAAGTAAAAAAAAAACTTAAATTAGTTAAGTTAATCCGAGATATAAATGATATACAAATGTAGATAATTATACACATAGATTCATATATGCATACATGAAAATTAAACCAGTGAGACTTAAATGTGCTTATTTGTATTATTTTCTTAAGTGGCAAATCTGTGATCAATATTTTGAAACAATAGTTTCTCAGCTGAGATGCATACTCTGCAGCAGAACATATTCTGAATATTTTTTCTCCTCTTTGTATACCTTCCTTTTAAAATGTGTTCTTCCCTTTTAAGAGAGGTTTCTTTCTCACCAGGAAAGGCAAACATGATGGATACGAGAAAAAGAACCCTTTTTCTTGATGATTGCATTATGTAGCATTTCAAAAGCTATCTATGAAAAAATAGAAGGAAAAAAAAAACATAGTCAGAGACAAAGGAAATGATCTATAAAAAGATGTCCCTGAATGAAGGCTGGTGACTAATACTTATAAGTACATTGCAAAATACAGCAATGGGAAACAAACAATCTAATTATATAAAAGATTGTCATTTTGGTAAAATATGACTCCTGAGCATCAGAGGCTTTAAAATGTAGCCAAGTTGGCTTACTTTGTGAATTGACTTATAGCCTAAACATATTCCCTTTACCTCTTTATTTTGAAACGTGGTTGGTAATTTCAATATGAATTATCAATTCAAAATTATTTATCAGTTACAAAATAGATAATTTATAGCAATAGCACTTAGACTTATGTACCGCTTCACAGTGCTTTTCAGCCCTCTCTAAGTGGTTTACAGAGTCAGCATATTGCCTCCAACAATCTGGGTCCTCATTTTACCCCCCTCGGAGGATGGAAAGCTGAGTCAATCTTGAGAAATTTGATTTGCCAAACTGCTGGCAGCCAGTGATCAGCAGAAGTAGCCTGCAATACTGCACTCTAACCACTGCGCCACCATGGCTCTATAGATGGTGGACTGCTGATATCTCATCACTTTTTTTTAGTATTCGGCAATGTTCCCTAGGTTTATGCTACAAATTTTGGTGACAAACCACAAATAACAACTACTATTGCATAAAAGTCTGGGCATTTTTCACTTAACACAGTTATTTAATTTTTAAAATCAAACCCCAAATTTCTCACAGTAGCTTTCCAATAGCTAACTTTCACTTTTATACTAGAGTATAGAGTGTTTCATTAATTTATTATATTTAGATCTGGATATCTGGCTCTGTCAGAAGAGTGAGAGGGACTTCATGCAAGGATCTACAAGCTAAATTGGCCAACAAAATGGCCTATCCATTTAGGATCACAGAGAGACAATGTCATTCCAATAAACTTTTTACTTGAATATACTAGTAGTGGGTTTTAATTTAGTTTGCTACCGGTTCGCTCATGCACTCGCAAGCATCCAGGAAGGTGGGCAGAGCTTCCTGCCCCTGCCACTACCAGTTCACCTGATCTGGGGCAAACCGGTAGCAACCCACCAATGGAATGTACTATGTTATGATTAAATAACACTAGAAAAAGCATGAAGATACAGAGTCAGAAAACCATTTCCATTATAGTTTGGACACATATGAAAAGGTGTTCTGTTCACATATTATTAATGTTTGTTATGGTACAGCCATACACCTATACTAATGATTCAAATGTGGAGATGGTTAGTAGTATCAAGTTTCTAGGTGTGCAGCTGATGAGCAGGTTAGCTTGGTCATGCAGCAGTGAGACACTGATGAGGTGGGCACAGCAGCACATGCATTTTCTGTATGGCATGAGAAGAGCATATTTTCCTTCCCCTGTCATTACCATTTTCAATAGATGGATAATTGAAAGCATCCTGTCATATTGTGTTACTGTGTGGTTTGGAAGAATTTTGCTCAAAAATGGAAGTGTAAAGAAATACCCTCAGAAGAAGAAGTAATACACAAAATTTACAGCTGTGCAGATATGGACAGACTCACCTTAGAACTCAAAGACAAAAGTGAATCAAAATACTATGAAATCTGGAATAAATTTTATAATTGGTTAGATAAGAGGAAAAATGCCAAAGGATAACAAATGTCTGGAAATGTATGAATCAATGTTTATTAAAACATCAATGTATATTGAATTTGTGAATGTAATATTGGTTTATTAAATATATGCATAGTTGGTTAGGAAGTAAAATACTGTACTATACTATCAAGTATAGATATATAATGAAGTAGGAGATATGTAAATTTGTATATAGAGCAAAGAACAGATTACTTATTAACTTGATTTTGACATAAATGTTAGAAACCAGAGACGTTGAGCAATGTCCATTGTTTTACTTTTAAAACTAATAAAATAATAATAATAATAAAAACCAATTTTAAAAAAGGAAGCATTGCTTTTTTTATTAGCAAGGCTGTGCGGAAAGTGGTGAGGATAGCAGAAGAGTTTATTGGATATTCATGTTCAGGATATGGCATATAAACGCTACTTGCTCAGGGTTTGCAGTATTGTCAGAGATGCTACACATTGTCTCCATTACCGGGTTTTTTTTTATTACATTCTGGGAGGCCCTGTCCAGAGTTATGCACTAAATGAGAAATATGGTATATTTTCTAAAAAGAGTAGTCATTAGATTATGATAAGCATATACTTACAAGTAAAATATTAACATGGTATTGAAATTGACTTAAGATAATCCACCATGCTATTTCAGAAATCAAAGTTTTCAAGTTGAGATGCATGATTTATCATTCAGCTGAATAGATGAGAAAGGAATATTTGACATATCTTTACCTTTACCCTTAGCTTTACCTAGAACATCAGGAAAATGCATAATGATTCATATGTTTCTACAGTCAGATCCACTTCAAGAATGTACTGGGTTAATTTGCTCTGTATTGAAGAAGAAGCTACATTTAACAATTGCAACAATGTATCTTCCATCAATTGTTCTGGGACTTGATTAAAATACTGTATGCCTTATATCTAATGTTCATTATTTATATAATTATAATTATAATGAGGTATACTTTTAAAACATGCCTCTAAATTTGAACAAAAAATAGATGTTTTCTCTTTCAATCAAAATGCTTGGAAATATTCTGTATCATAAATATTTTCCCTCCCCCATTTTTTCCTTTTTATAACTGACTTCATACTTGCTGTGACTCCCACCAGATGGCTGACAGTGTTTTTAATTGTACATTTTCAATTTAAGAGAAAGGGAGTCAAGATATTGTAAACATATTAAATCATCAAGGAAGAGAAAAAAACATTCTGTTTATCAGCAGAACAACTGAATCCTGCTTGAAATGCAATCATCCCTCACTAGAGGATAAAAAGAAGCAACGTGATAAATTTTTAAAACAAAATTAGAAATGAGGGATGATTGGCTCATTTCTGTTCTACTGTAGATACAGAGATGTCTTATGGGAATTGAAAGAGTCCCGAATAAGCTTTCATATTTCTTTATGGCAATACAGCTGCACTTGTGCCAATCAATAATTCCTTGATCCTTAGAGTAACATTTTTAGTTGGCTGTCCTGTAGCCAAACTACAAGACTTTGCAAAACCTGCTGTTTCACCTGATCCTCCTAAATATGAGTTCATTAAATTTTCCCTAAATCTAAGGATCTTCTAGCCTAAACTTACCTCTTGGGTGTCTCTCCAAATGCTGCAGTAAATTGTATTTTTAAAATTTTTAAAAATATGTTTACAATATCTCAACTCTCTTTCTCTTAAATTTAATAAAAAGAAACAAAAAAGAATGTAGGGATGTCAATTTAATGTTACAAATTCAGTTTTATTTTTATCTTGATCCCTCTCATTATAAATGGCAGTTTTTGATCATAAATTAACATGCAGTTTTGGTTTAGACCAGCACTTCTCAACCGGTGACTCTCTCAGCCTGGGGAATTCTGGGAGTTGAAGACCACACATCTTATAGTTATCAAGATTGAGAAACATTGGTTGCAACATGCTATGCTCCAATAGTATTATGCAGAATGGCCACAATTGGCTCTCATGAAATATTTCTTGCCACAACTTGAAGTAAAGGTGACAGAACTTGGCTCCTCATGACCTTGTTTGGGAGACTCCTCCTGCATTTTCAATGCTTCACTGTTAATTCACTGCATAGTACACTAGAAGTACCTTTCAAATTCTGGAAGTGCCAAATGAGGTCATCAAAGCAATGGGCAGTTTTGCTGTGCTTTTTTACAAGGAGTTATAAAACCGTCATGTGGCTCCAAATCCAAATAAATAGAATAGAATAGAATAGAATAGAATAGAATAGAATAGAATAGAATAGAATAGAATTATTTATTGGCCAAGTATGATTGGCCAGATTTGCACCAAGACAAGGAATTTGTCTTGGTGCAAAGGCTCTCAGTGTATGTAAAAGAAAAGATACATTCATCAAGAATCATAAGGTACAATACTTATTAATTATTTATTTATTATTTATTTATTTATTTATTAAATTTCTATACCGCCCTTCTCCAAATAGGACTCAGAGCGGTGCACAGCCAAAGTAAAAACAGAGCATACAAAATTTAAAAACAGTATTAAAATAATTAAATATTTTGGCCGTAAATTAAAACAACCCAATTTAAAATCAATTTAAAATTTAACTCAAACCAGCCCAGCTAGTTGAAATAAATAGGTTTTCAGGGCCCGACGAAAAATCCGGAGGTCAATTATTGTATGTAACTCTGGGGGAAGGTTGTTCCAGAGGGTGGGCGCTGTCACAGAGAAGGCTCTTCCCCTGGGGGTCACCAGCCGACATTGTCTGGCGGACGGCACCCTGAGGAGGCCCACTCTGTGCGAGCGTACTGGCCGGTGGGAGGCTATTGGTGGCAGAAGGCGGTCTCGTAAGTACCCCGGCCCTAAGCCATGGAGCGCTTTAAAGGTGGTCACCAACACCTTGAAGCGCACCTGGAAGACCACCGGGAGCCAGTGCAGCTCGCGCAGGAGAGGTGTCACATGGGAGCGCCTCGTCGCCCCCATAATCCCCATGCGGCCGCGTTCTGGACCTGCTGGAGCCTCCGGGTGCACCCCAGGGGGAGCCCCATGTAAAGAGTGTTGCAGTAATCCAGGCGGGAAGTGATTAGTGCCTGAGTGACTGTGCGTAGAGAGTCCCGATCTAGAAAGGGATGCAACTGGCATATCAGGCGAACCTGATAAAAAGCCCCCCTGGCCACGGCCGTCAAATGATCTTCTAAAGACAGCCGTGCGTCCAGGAGGACGCCAAAGTTACGAGCCCTCTCCGTGGGGGCGAGTATGATAGCCATAGGGAACAAATAAGCAATCAAATCATATTAGGAAACAGTCAATATAAATCTTAAGAATACCATCAACAAGGTTACAGTCATACAGTCGTAAGTGGGAAGAGATAAGTGATAGGAACGATGAGAAGATTAATAGCAATGCAGTCTTAGTAACTAGTTTGATAGAGTTGAGAAAATTATTTGTTTAGCAGAGTGATGGCGTTCAGGAAAAAAACTGTTCTTGTGTCTAGTTGTTCTGGTGTGCAGTGCTCTATAGTGTCATTTTGAGGGTAGGAGTTGAAACAGTTTATGTCCAGGATGCGAGGGTCACAGCCCTCTTTTTGACTCATGCACTATACTGGTCCTCAATGGAAGGCAGGTTGGTAGCAATTGCCTTTTCTGCAGTTCTAATTATCCTCTGAAGTCTGTGTCTGTCTTGTTGGATTGCAGAACCAAACCAGATAGTTATAGTGGTGCAGATGACAGGCTCAATAATTCCTCTGTAGAACTGTATCAGCAGCTCTTTGGGCAGTTTGAGCTTTCTGAGTTGGCGCAGAAAGAACGTTCTTTGTTGTGCTTTTTTGATGACATTTTTGATGTTAGGTATCCATTTTAGATCGTGAGATATGATAGAACCTAGATATTTGGAGGTCTCTACTGTTGATACTGTATTGTCTAGTATTGTAAGCGGTGGAAGTATGGGAGGGTTTCTCCTAAAATCCACCACCATTTCTATGGTTTTCAGTGTGTTCAGTTCCAGATTGTTCTGGTCGCACCATGAAGCTAGTTGTTCAACCTCCCATCTCTATGCGGATTCACCATTGTCTCGAATGAGACCAATCACTGTTGTGTCATCTGCGAACTTCAGTAGTTTTAACTGATGGATTGTTTGAGATGCAGTCATTGGTGTATAGAGAGAAGAGAAGTGGGGAGAGCAAACAGCCGTGTGGGCCCCTTGTGCTAATCGTATAGGTATCTGATTGATCTGCTTAGCTTCACCTGCTGCTTTCTGTCTGTTAGGAAACTTATGATCCATTTACCAGTGTGTTCGGGTACCTGTAACTTGTTTAGCTTAGTTAGAAGAATGTCTGGAATGATGGTATTGAATGCTGAACTAAAGTCCAGAAAGAGGAGCCTTGCTTATGTTTTTGGAGATTCAAGATGTTGTAGGATGTAATGTAGAGCCATATTAACAGCATCATCTGTTGATCTATTTGCTCGGTATGCAAATTGCAGGCGGAGTCTAACAGCGGATCCGTGATGGTTTTTAAGTGAGACAACACTAGGCTTTCAAAGGTTTTCGTAACTACAGATGTTAGAACAACTGGTCTGTAGTTGTTCAGTTTCTTTTTCTTAATAAAGTTTTTTATTATTTTTTAAAAAACAAACATTTAAAACATCAATCAGCCCTCCCCTGTGACATCTCGGTGTTGAATTCTTCAGTTTATTTTTTTTCTTTTTGTTCCAACAGTTTCTTCTGTCTTAGTCATCTTCAAAACCAGTGTACAAATTCATTACTATAATCATATTCTTACTATTAGGTTTTTTAATACATATTTATAAAATTAATCATTTATATCTCTTTTGCAACCAATAATAAAAATTATTCCATATTTTAAAGTATTCTTATTCTTCCCTATTTTTAATCAATAAAGTTAATCGATTCATTTCAGCGCAATCTAAGATCTTTCTTACTACTTCATCTTCCGAAGGTATTTTCTCTAATTTCCAATTTTGAGCATAGACAATTCTTGAAACTGTTATTACATGTATAATCAAATAAATATATTCCTTTTTAATTTTGTCAGGTAGGATACCCAATAGAAACAACTCTGGTTTGAATTCAAAATGTATTTGTATCATTTCTTCCAGCCAGATTTTAATTTCATTCAAATATTTTTTTGCTGCAGGGCATGTCTGCCATATATGATAATAAGATCCTGGTAGTTGGTGACATTTCCAACATTTTGCTGATTTATCTTTGAACATTTTTGCTAACTTCTCCAGTGGCATATGCCATCTCTAAAACATTTTGTATTGGTTTTCCTTATATGCGGTGGACATCATTAATTTATAATTCCTTTCCCATAGTTGTTGCAATTTTTCAAGATCAATTGAATGTCCAAAAATTCTTCCCCAAACTATCATTGTTTCTTTCACCTGTTCCTCCTCCAATTCAATATATAACAATACATTATAAAAAAAATATTACATTTTCTTCCATTCCTGTGAGTATCCTCTCTAACTCAGTCTTTTCAATATAATAGCCATGTAACTTAGCATCTTTTTCATATCTTATCCTTATCTGCATATACATATACCAATCTATCTCAATCCCCTGTTCTTCCAGTTATTGTTTCTCTTTTAATTCCCCCCTTATCTGTTAACAAGTCCTTGTATCTAAAAAATATTTCCAAAATTAAAAACATTTGGTGTATTAAACCTTCCATCGTTGATAACCATATTGGTATTTTCACATAGTATTTATCTCTAACCTTTTCCCAAACCAGTAGCAATGCATTTCTTATATAATGTCTATGAAAATATGTATGTATCTTATACCATACCACAAAAAGGCATGCCAACCTAAATGCAGGTCGTGCCTTCCAATGTTAACAACCTTATATTTCTTGTTCAATCCATTCTTTTAATCATGTCAATGTTGCTGCTTGATAATATATTCTCAATTTGGTAAACCAAATCCCCCACACAACCTCGTATCTTATAATAATTTCAAACTTATTCTTGCTTTTTTTCCTTGCCATATAAATTTCCTCATTATCTTATTCAGATAATGAAAATATATCTTTTCAATTTTTAATGGCACCATCTGAAATAGAAACAACAATCTTGGTAATATGTTCATCTTTATCAATGCAATCAGTCCCATAAGTGATAGTTGGAGAGCTTTCCATTTTTCCAAATCTTTTTCAATTTGTTGTCTTAGTTTATAATAGTTTTCTTCCTTTATTGTTGCACATCTTGAAGTTAAATGTAGCCCCAGATATTTAACTTTCTTCACAACTTGTATATTTAACTTTTCTTTTATCTCTCTATTTTGGTTTTCTGTTGTATTTTTTATCAAGATTTTTATTTTGTCTTTATTTATTTTCAAACCAGATGTGAAGTTTCTGAAAGATGCCCTAATTAATTCATGAGCCATGAGCCGAACTTCAAAAGAAATACAGTCATTTATTAGGAGCACCATTTCGGCAATATTCGGATGCAGTTAGAACTAATCCCACGTAGATTTACGTTCCCCTATGACCCTGTCTCTCCCCTCCTCTCTGGCCATGTCATAAATCACATTCTCCAATTAACCACTTTGGCTGGCTGTGAAATCCAACACCCTCCTTCTGATTGCGGTCAGGAAGAATGTATGGACTGCACTTCAGTTACGGAAATCAATCAGCTCTATCAGCTCTCCCTCCCTCCTGCTCACGGCAACTTGAAAGCTTTGCAATTTGACACCAGAGATTTTTCCATATTTTCCTATCTGTTCCAATAGTTTGGGGCCTGTTGTTTGTGGTTCCTCTATAGTAAATACTAAATCGTCTGCAAACACATGTAGTTTGTACTCCTCTTTTTTAATTTTCATCCCTTTTATCTCATCATTTCATCTAATGTTTCTGTTTAGGACTTCTAGAGTCAAAATAAACAACAGTGGTGATAATGGACACCCTTGTCTAGTCTCTTTCATTATATTAATTTTTTCTGTAATTTCTCCATTCATCATTATCTTAGCAAATTGTCTATTGTAGATTGCTTTTATGGTATTTATTAAATCTCTTCCCAAAGTCTATTTTCTGTAATTGTGTCATCATAAACTGCCAGTTCACATTATCAAAAACTTTCTGTGCATCTAAGAACATCAACGCCATTTGTTTTTCTGGATGAGCCTCATAGTATTCTAAAGTATTCAAAATCATCCTCATATTATCTCTAATTTGTCTTTTTGGCAAGAAGCCATTTTGATCAGTATGGATATATTCATTTAATGGTTTCTTCAACCTATTTGCCGTTATTGAGGCAAAAATTTAGTAATCTGCATTTAATAGTGAAATCGGTCTATAGTTTTTAATCAATTGTAGATCTGTATCTTCTTTTGGTATAAGTGTCACATATGCCTCTTTCCATGAGTCTAGCATCTTAGCCTCCAATAATAGCTCATTAAATAGGTCCAGCATTACATTACTAATTGTTTCTTGTAGTATTTTATACAATTCAGCTGATAAACCATCTGGTCCTGGTGCTTTTCCACTTTTTTGCCTTTTTATGGCTTCTGTTAGTTCCATCATTCTTTTTCCAGACTTTATATTCTTCTTCCAATCTTATTTGTTTCTGTTGTTTCTTTTTATTCTTTTCCCCCCAAGTATGTTATTGCCAGGCCTCTAATATATGCCTTCATTGTGTCCCAAACAATTCTGAAGTGATGTATCTTCCTTTTTATTTATTTTAAAGAAAACTTCCAATTCCTTTTCTACAAGTTTCTGAAATTCTTTTTCGTTTAATATTGTTGCATTCAGAGTCCATCTTATCTTTTTCCTTTACTCTTTCCATGCTATAGCTATTGGGCTGTGGTCTGCCCATATATTTGAACCAATATTTACTTCTTGCACCACTTGTGTAAGGCCAGTTGACATCCATATCATATCTATCCTTGACCATGATAAATGTCTCTTTGAATAAAAAGTATATTGACTTTCATTCAGGTGTTTCTGTCTCCAAATATCTTGAAGATTTAGTTCTTCTGTCATTTTAAAGAAGGCCTTTGGCAGTGTTTTCCTAGATTTTTTATTGGTTTATTTTGTAGTCTAAAACTGTATCTGCTACAGCATTAAAGTCACCCATTATACATAGATTTTCATAGACCAGTTCTACAATTTTTCTGTGTAGCCTCCGATAAAAATCTCCCTGTTTTTCATTTAGTGCATATAATGCTATTAGAAGTATTTGTTTTGAATTTATTTTAATTTCAACCATCAAGAATTTGCCTTCCTCATCTTCAAAAATTTGTTTGGGTTCTAATCTTTCTTTAACATACAATACCACTCCTCTTTTGCTTTGTTGTATCAATGTTGTAAATAATACTCCTAACTTTGGGCATTGTAATAATTTTAAATGCTGTTTTCTAATATGCACTTCCTGTAAACATATAATATCCATTTTCAAACTATTTAATTTAGTCAATATTCTATTTCTTTTTATTGCTGCATTCAGTCCATTTATGTTTAGAGATATTGCTTTTGCCTCTTCTCCATATTTACTTGTTACTAATTTTTAATTTCATCGCCCTGGTCTCTCTTTAGCTCTCGCATCTTCTCTGAGGGCCCTTTCCTCTTTGTTTTTCTCCTCCTTGTCTTTGTCTTCATCTTTCTTTTTTGCAGCATCTGCTAATCCTAAATCTCCATCCAATGGTTCACAGAATTGTTGGTAAAATCCTTCGCATTCTCAATCAAGTCGAGTCTGTATCTTTGTTCTTGCCATATCACCATAATCCCTTCAGGTATCAGCCATCTAAAAGTCACTCCTTTGAATATTAGGAATTTCGTTAGAAATTGATATTTTCTCCTCAATTCTCTAACTCTTCTAGGTATTTGTCGCAAAACGACAAGTTCTTTATCTTTGTGCTTCAATGTTGAAGTCCTAGCTGCTTGTAGTATCTCTGTTTTCATTGCTCTCTTCGTAAATCTTACATGTACTCCTCTTGGTAATTTATTCCTTGTTGCATATCTGGTATATATTCTAAATGCATGTAGTCGTTCAGTTCCTTGATGGTTGGTTTTTTGGCACTGGGATGATAGCAGAGCGTTTGAAGCAAGAAGGAACATAGCACATCTTTAGCGATTTATTGAAGATACGTGTGAAGATGGGGGCCAATTGGTCAGCATAGACTTTTAAGCAAGAAGGAGTTATCTTGTCTGGGCCTGGAGCTTTTCCTGGCTTTTGTCTGTGAAATAGGTCTTGGACTCCCTTTTCTGTGATCACTAGGGGTTGTGAACCCAATGGGATGGGGTTAGTTGTAGGAGGTTTGGCTGTTGTTGGTGTGTCTGAGATGTATTTCACATGGAACATCTTTGACATGATCACCTCTTAATAGTTTTGTACAGCTCTGTCCCCCAAAGTCCTACTTAGAAAAAAGAGATTCACTTTCATAAAGCTGAACCACAAAATTGTCATTTTGAAATTATTTTAGATTTTGTATCTTTTGTGTTAAAAATAACTTTCATTTTAAAACTGTACTGTTAATACAAATGGGTTTCGTTTTGTTCATGTCCCAGTGAAAAACACATACAATGTTCTTGTTTCCATTGGATATAGAATGCACAAAACAACCAGAGTGCCAGAAAGATTTATGATTAAAATATAAATTTTTCAGAGTACCTGATAATCTCTCCACTGAACCTTTCCTCCCAAGAGAGCAAGGCACTGTGAGATAAGTGTTCTCTTATAGCAGCTGTTTGCTTTCCTAACAATGTTATATAGCCAGTGACTAACCTTTCCAATTTCCCCCCAGTCCTCTGATACATTCAGAAAATGATAACATTTTTGAAAAGAAAGTGATAGCAGACAAAATATCTCTTTGTGAACATACTTTCAGGACTTATTTATTTATTTTACAGAAAAAAATGTAAGCATTTAAAAGAAACATGGCCCTAATTTCATTTTGGCCCAAACTACATATATGACAGTCACACTTTTTAGCAAGCAAAATTGAAGTGACCATTTTCTTCCAGTACTCCTGCAGCTTATGGCCCTGGTTATTTGCCCTAAGTCCTCTGAGTTCTCTAGCTCATTTGTCATTTTATGTCCAGGAACTCCAACACCTAGCATGCTCCTTGTTAACCAGTTGCTGACCAATCTGGTATGGGTTTCTGTAAATTATGTCTCACCATATTGTTAACGGGAGAAATATTCTTCGTCTGGCTCTTCTGATGAGATCTGTTCAGTATGGTTGAAAATTTGGCATAACTGTCATATTCTTCAGATCACATAAACCAAAAAACCAAATCAAGGTTGTGCCTCACTGTCTTATTATTATGATTTATTGCAGTTTGTCAGATGTTTAGACTGGATTTGGGATATTTATTCTATTGTTGTTTTTATTGTTGTTTTTATTGCTGTTTGTTGTTGTTATTTAATCTTCAATTCAATTCACAGTCTCAAACTGGTAAAAACTTAACAGTTCAAGTCCTAACCAAAGAGCTGTTAAGATAACATCTGAGAATATAGGCTGTTCTGAGTAAGGTGGGTTTTTTTTGCAAAATCAGAACATTCAGGTCTGATTAGTTCAACATTTCTGTCAGGTTTTGGTGCTATCTTAAATAAGCTTCATTTTCAAGCGCAAAATCTCTAATGAATCATTTTTATTTAAGAACAGAAATAAAACCGACATTCCTAACTCAAATTGCAGCCAAACTGGCTCCTCCTTCCAACCCCCTCCTCTTCCGCTCTCCAACCCAATGTCCCATTGGTCATCATGCAGATCCATCTCTACGTCCCGGCACTCTCTTTTCACAGCAATGTGGCCCCCACCCTCGTCCCCCAGGAAACCCTATCTGTTGCATACAGAAAACTAGGTAAAAGTTCATCTCAGCAATAAATCAACGCTTCTGGTCTTTGCTTCATCTCGTTCATGTCAGAACTGGAAGAGAGCCTAATTTGGAACGCTGACATCCGGCCCCTCTCCCTTCACTTCTGCGACATCACCTATCCCATAGGGAAAAACCACAACAAAATAAATCTCATTAGCCCCTCCTTGGCTGTGCACCCCCCCTTCCCGGCTTCCCCGGGTGGTCTGCATGGAATTTTGCTATAAGGCGATCTGCTTGGATGTTTGAGCTCTTCACCCAGGAAGCCTCTGACAACGGGTAGCCCTTCCATTTAATTAGGTACTGGAGGTGCCCCCTGTGCCATCTTGAATTAAGAATCCGCTGCACTTCGTAGTGTGTTTGGCCCCCAACAACCAAGGGTCCAGGGGGTTCACGTGGTGATGGCCTTAAAGTAGACCCCACTACAGGTTTTAGAAGGCTACTGTGAAAAACGGGGTGAATTTTCCCCAAAAGCCGTGGCAACTGCAATTGCACTGTAACGGGGTTGATTATTTTTATTATAGGAAATGGTCCTATAAATTTTGGGCCCAATTTCCTGCTCGGGAGTCTAAGTCTCAAGTACTTGGTGGAAAGGTAAACTTTCTCTCCCAGCTGAAATGGTCTTTGGGGAGTTCGGTGCTTATCTGCTTGTTCCTTATAAGATTGAGCCGCCTTTGCCAGCGTCCTCTTAACATTCTCCCAAGTTTGTCTCAACGTTGCCATCCAGTCGGTCAAACTAACTGAGGAAGGGGGCTCCCTCGGATATTCTGGCATGGGGACAAAATCCATGCCACTCACTATTTTGAACGGGGTTAGCCCCGTGGTGCTGTGGACAGCGTTGTTATATGCAACCTCCGCAAAAGATAGGAGGTCTGCCCAATTGGACTGCTGGTAGTCAACGTAGCATCTTAAATACTGTTCTATCATAGCGTTCAGTCTTTCTGCCCCCCCATTGGTGCTCGGGTGAAATGCTGAGCTGAGCCCTTGGGATGAACCTATAGATCGTAGAAACTCCCTCCAGAACTTTGCTGTGAACTGGACCCCTCTGTCGGAGATGATTCTCCTGGGGACTCCATGTAGGCGGTAAATGTGTTTCAGGAACAGTTTGGATAACTGACGGGCTGAAGGCAGTCCACTACAAGGAATGAAGTGTGCCTGTTTGGAGAATAAGTCTATTACAGTCCAGATCACTGTATTTCCACTGCTCCTCGGTAGGTCTACTATGAAGTCCATTGCAATCTCTTCCCATGGTCTTGTTGGCTCAACTACTGGTTGCAACAATCCAGGCTGACACCCTGGTCTTGTTTTCATCGTGGCACAAGTGATGCAGCTCTTTACATAACTGTCTACGTCCTTTCTCATGTGTGGCCACCAGAACTGCCTTCGTACTAGGTGCAGAGTCTTTAGGAACCCGAAGTGTCCTGCTGGTTTAACGTCGTGGCTCCTCTTGAGAATCAGGATGCGTAAACTCTGTGGGACATAGAGCTTTGTCCCCCTCCATGCTAGTTCCTCTCTTTTTGTCAAGAGATGTTGATTGTCCCGATACCAGGGGTCTGTCAGCGTTTCATTTTTTAATTTTGCAGTTAAGTCACTAGCAAGTTGGCCTTGCTGGTCACGTTGTTGCCGTCTGGTGATCACTTGGGCCGCAGCTTGGGTGGAGGGGATGATGGCATTCACTACATGCTCTCGCTCACTGTTGTATTGAGGCATTCGGGAGAGGGAGTCAGCCAGGAAATTTCTCCCTCCTGGGATGTGATCTGCATTACAAGCGGTGGTGGGTGCGGCTGCCAATTGCTTTACTGTACCTTCTGGGAGGGACCCTTGTGTTGGTGGTGTTTTGTCTTGTGGTGGAGGGCTGCTTTGGGGTCTCAGCGTGGGAGGGAATTCTTCTGGTCGGGGCGGCAGGGGTTGGGGGCCCTTTGCTATTCTCAATCTGTGGGTCCCCTCTTGCCACCAAATGATTGGGCCCCATTTGTCCAGCCACGAGAGTCCCAATATGACTGGTTCTGTCATCTTGGGGGCTATTATGAAGCGGATCGTCTCCCAGTGATCTGCTAGTTCTAGTCTCACGGGTTCGGTCAAGTGTGTGGCGTACGCTCCCCCCACTAGGGACCCATCAACTTGCTCAAAACGAATTGGTTCTTTGAGCTGTTTAGCTCGGATTCCCAATTTCAGAACTGTGGGTAGGTTGATTAGGCACCGTGTGCTGCCAGAGTCTATTGGGGCTTGGAAAGTCTCTTGGGCCCCTGTTTTGGGGGCTGTTAGGCGTATGGGGAAAAGAAAAGGATGGACATGTCCACTCACCATCGGGTCGTCTTCACCTTCGTCCTCTGTGTCGTAGAGTTCAGGAAACTGATCTCCCTCATCTGGGGTTCCTCTGGTTTCGGTCAGGTGGGCGAAAAACTCCGGGATTTGGGGGTTTTCTCGCGGTACGTGGGTGGCGCGCTTGGGCCCTCGTTCCGGTCGTGCTTTGGGCAGTGGAGCTGGTCCCGGTCTAGGCGTTCCACATCTTGCTGCTATGTGGCCGCTCCCCCCACATCGGTAGCATTTCAGTGAGCTCCGTGGGGCAGTTGGTCTGTGGGAGGGCTGTGATGTTGGGGTTTCCCGTCTGTTGAGTGGCCCTTGGTCTGGTCGACCTCTCTCCTTTCCCTCTGGTGGTTTCGGCGTGTCACTCGCCCGCAACCCTCTGTCGACTTTTATCGCTACCCGGGACCATTCAGAGAGTCGGTTTGGGATGTCACGATAAGCAGTCACTTGGGAAATTCTCTTATCTAGGCTTGTTCTAAAAAGGTACACCAGCAATCACTCAGGTAGGGGAGGCAGTGTCCCGATGACTCTCCTGAATTCACAGATATGCTCTTTGATGGGCTTCCCCTTCTGCATTAGGTTTCTGAGCTCGTCTTCGACATGGGGTCATCCTCTTCCTCCTCATAACAGGCTCTCAATAGTTGCAAGAACCCATCCGCATCTTGCAGCTGGGGGCCCCTGTTTTTATAGAGGGATGCTGACCACCTCTTTGCTTCTCCCTCCAGCCCTTCCGAAATGGCATTCACTAGGGCTCTGGGGAAAGGGGAAAGGTGTCCAAAACGCTCTATGTATATCTCAGCTGAATCGAGGAATTGGGCGAGGTTGTCTGGGTCACCGTCGAACTTCCCTCTGAATTGGGGTGGCTCCTCCCTCTCTGCCCTCTCCTCTCTGTGCTGAGCTGTGTAGGGCTGGTCTCGGTGTTGATAGTCCTCTGCCTCGCCTCTCATCCTGGGGTATGGAGGTGCTGCCTCATCTAGGCTTTGCTGCTTTCTGGGAGGGGGGGGGACCCATGGATGCATCGTTGGGCTCCTTCTCCTCCTGCTATGAAGGGGGGAAGGGCTGCGCCTTGGCCTACGTCCTCTCGGGTCAACAGCCCAGACTGGTTCTCTCTTTTCTTTGGGTCTGCAGGATGGTTCCTCCCCCTGAAGGGTGGCACGGTCAGATTTCTCTTTCAACTCATCTATGGGGCTTTTGAGTGGCTTCCTTAGAATTTCTTGGCACTTACTTTGTTTTCTGGCTTGTTCCCACTCCCATAGCCAGGAGGCTCTGCCCAATTCACTTAGGGGTTTTCCCTTGTCTCTCACGTTAGGAAAGGGAAACTCCGCCCCTGAAGCTTTTGGCACAGTCCCCGGGTACTTATCTGATTCAGGCTTCTCTGTTTGAAGTTTTTCCGAGAAGGAAGGTGGGGAGAGTTGAGCCTTCGTAGTTTCCAAACTGGCTGGAGTCATGACCGCTTCTCCTCCACTCGTTGCTTGAAGCAGGCTTTCCTCCGAGAGCTTCGCTTCAGCCATAGTGTCGGGGGATAACCTCCAATCTGACCATACGTCTGGGAGGGAATGGGATGATTTAAACTCAGCCAGCCTGGCTTTGAGAGAGTTTGGCTGTCTGTCAGGTTTCGGTGCTATCTTAAATAAGCTTCATTTTCAAGTGCAAAATCTCTAATGAATCATTTTTATTTAAGAACAGAAATAAAACCGACATTCCTAACTCAAATTGCAGCCAAACTGGCTCCTCCTTCCAACCCTCTCCTCTTCCGCTCTCCAACCCAATGTCCCATTGGCCATCATGCAGGTCCATCTCTACGTCCCGGCACTCTCTTTTCACAGGAATGTGGCCCCCACCCTTGTCCCCCAGGAAACCCTATCTGTTGCATACAGAAAACTAGGTAAAAGTTAATCTCAGCAATAAATCAACGCTTCTGGTCTTTGCTTCATCTCGTTCATATCAGAACTGGAAGAGAGCCTAATTTGGAACGCTGACATCCCATGTTTCTAGGCAACACTTTGGATATTACTCCAAGAGCTCTTATTACTATTGGTACAACCATTAATTTCTTCGCCCACAATCACTCAACTTCAATTTTCAGATTGAGGTATTTCATTATTTTTTCTAGCTGTTTTTCTTAAATTCGTGTATCACCTGATATTCTAATATCAATGAATCAAACTTTTTTCTTTTCTACAATAGTGATGTCAGGAATGTTGCCAGCCAGATATCTGTCTGGTCGGATTCAAATGTTCTACAAGATCTTGAGCTGTTCATTTTCAAGAACTTTGTCAATTTGGTATTCCCAATAACATTTTCTGCAGTCGAACCCAAACTTCTGACAAAGCTTCCAATATATGATTTTAGCAACTTGATCATGACCTTGTAGATAATCAGTTTGTGAGATTTTGCTGCAGTCACTGATAAGGTGATCCACTGTTTCATCTTTCTTGTTGTATAAATGACATTTGCTGTTGTTACTGATGTGTTGAATTTTTGCTTTCATGGAATTGGTCTGCAAGGCTTATTCTTGGGCAACCAAAATAAAGCCTTCAGTTTCTTTTCTCAGCACTCCTAATCTCAACCAGCTCCATGTTAGCTTTGTATGTAGCTTTCCTTCGATGTCCTTCAAATACTGATTGTGCATAGGCTTTTTTTTCCAGTTAAAAACCTGATGCTCAACTGTTTCCTTTTGATATTGTGTTCTTAAATCTTGTTGTTTTTCAAGAGGCTTCCTTGTTCATGTCCTTCTGCAAAGGCTCTTTTGCTTTTTTATGTAGTCATTTAAGCTGTGTTTTTCCTTTTCCACAGTTTGTTTCACCTGAAAGAGATCTCTGCCACCCTGAGATCTAGGCAATCAATACCATTTTTTGGGTGCAGAACATGATACATTGTCATTAGTTTTCTTGTCTTTCAATCCAAGTTATCAAGTTCTAGATGAGTCCAATCAATTATTCCAGCTGACTATCATATTACAGGCACTGCCCAGGTATTAATTACCTTTATGATATTTCCTGCAGTTAGTTTTGATCTCAAGATTTTCTGGACTTGCTTTATGTATTTTGTTGAAGTAGTTTCCTTGATTTGGTTATGCAACAGGTCAGAGGCTTCCAAAACTCCTAAGTACTTCTTCTGGTGTTACTGCTTTTATCAAGTCTTCATAATCAAGTTCGAATCCATCAACCATTTTTCCTGCCTTAACAGCAATTGTTGCACATTTGTCAATGCCAAATTGCATTTCAATGTCTCTGCTAAACTCCACAGTGCTTTTCAGCAGTGAGCTCAATTCAACTTTTGTTTTTCCAAACAGTTTTAAATCATCTATGTAGAGCAGGGCTGTCAAACTCACAGCCCGTGAGCCAGATGAATCACGTACTAGCCACACCCACACCCGGTTTAGCGAAGGGGAAAAAAGTCCCAAAATGTTACATGATGCCACTGTAATGACGCAAGTTTGACAACCCTGATGTAGAGCAAATGGGAAATTTTCAACCTTTTAGCTAATTCATAGCCACAGTTTGTTTTGTTCAAAATACTTGTTAGTGGCACTATCAAAAGGACAAATAACAGAGGTGACAATGAGTCACCTAGGACCAGTGGCGGGATTAGTGGTACTATCAGTGGCACTATCAAAAGGACAAATAACAGAGGTGACAATGAGTCACCTAGGACCAGTGGCGGGATTCAGCCAGTTCGCACCAATTTGGGAGAACCAATTGTTAACTTTCTGAACAGTTTGGTGAACTGGTTGGAAGAAATCATTAGGGCAGAGAACCTTGGAGGGTAGAGTTGAGGGTTTTGTACAGTATCTGTATGTACAGATTTGGGAAGACTTGGCTTCTGACTGGGTAGATTCAGGGGGGATGGTGGAGGCAGGTCTTGAGAATGTTATCTGGGAAGAGTTTGACCCTGTGACTCGTGATGACGTGGACAGGATTCTGGGTAGACTGAACGTGGCCACATGTTTGTTGGACCCGTGTCCCTCCTGGTTGGTGCTGGCTTCCCGGGAGGTGACACGAGGCTGGCTCCAGGAGATTATAAATACTTCGTTGAGTGAGGGTGACTTTCCCGCCACCTTGAAAGAGGCGGTGGTGAGGCCTCTCCTCAAGAAGCCTTCCCTGGACTAGTTAGTGTTAGCTAACTATCGTCTGGTCTCCAACCTTCGCTTTGTGGCAAAGGTTGTTGAGAGTGTGGTCGCGCAACAACTTCCCTAGCACCTGGATGAAACGCTTTATCTGGATCCATTCCAGTCGGATTTCAGGCCTGGGTACAGCATGGAAACGGCATTGGTTGTATTAGTTGATGATTTCTGGAGGGCTTGGGACAGGGGTTGCTCCTCTGTCCTGGTCCTGTTAGACCTCTCAGCAGCTTTTGATACCATCGACCATGGTATCATGCTGCACCAGTTGGAAGAGTTGGGAGTGGGGGGCACTGTGTTGCAGTGGTTCTCTTCCTTTCTCTCCGACCGGTCACAGTCTGTGTTGGCAGGGGGGCAGAGGTCAACCCGAGGTGCCTTATATGTGGGGTGCCACAGGGGTCGGTCCTCTCGCCCCTTCTGTTCCACATTTATGTGAAGCCCCTGGGTGAGATCATCCGTGGTTTCGGGGTGAAGTACCATCAGTACACTGATGACACTCAGCTATACATCTCCACCCCGGACCACCCCAATGATGCCCTTGAAGTGATGTCCTGGTGCCTGGAGGCCGTGCAGATCTGGATGGGAAGAAACAGACTCAGGCTCAACCCACCCAAGACTGAGTGGCTGTGGTTTCTGGCATCCCGATATAGTCAGTTGATGCCATCACTGACTATTGGGGGCAAGTCGTTGGCCCCCATGGAGAGGGTTTGCAACTTGGGTGTCCTTCTGGATTCACGGCTGTCTTTAGAAGAGCATTTGACGGCTGTGGCCGGGAGGACTTTTTATCAGGTTCACCTGATCCGCCACTTGCGTCCCTTTCTAGATTGGGACTCCTTACACACGCCCTCATGTCCTCATCACTTCCCACCTGGACTACTGTAATGCTCTCTATATGGGGCTCCCCTTGAGGAGCACCCGGAGGCTCCAACTGGTGCAGAGTGTGGCCATGTGGGTGGTTATGGGAGCGATGTGGTGTTCCCATGTAACACCTCTCCTGCGCGAGCTGCACTGGCTCATGGTGGCTTTCCGAGTGCGCTTCAAGGTTTTGGTTACCACCTTTAGAGCGCTCCATGGCTTAAGACCTGGATACTTACGGGACCACCTGCTGCCACCAGTAGCCTCTAACCAGCCAGTACGCTCTCATAGAGAGGGGCTCCTCAGGGTGCCGTCAGCCAAATAGTGTTGACTGGCAGCCTCCAGGGGGAGAGCTTTCTCTGTGGGGGCACCTGCTATCTGGAATAAGCTCCCCCCGGAGATACGGAGGATCCTGGATCTACGCACCTTCCACCACGCCCTCAAGACCTTTCTATTTCAACAGGCTGGCCTGTCCTAACTTTCCCTTTTTAAATTGTAAATTTTAAATTTGTCTTAACTATTGGGGATGTTTTTAATTTGTCCCGGGCCAAATTATTTAATGTGGTTTTATACTGTCTTTTAAATTTTGTAATCTATGTGTTTTATTTTTTGGCTGTTCACCACCCTGAGTTCTTCGGGAGTAGGGCGATATATAAATCTAATGAATAAAATAAATAATAAACCGGTTGTTAAATTATTTGAATCCCACCACTGCCTAATATGCTTTCTTATTTAATTTCAACTTCACCAAGTTCTTCTCCACAAGCCATCAACTTAATTTGGCATAGCTTTATGGAAGTCTTCAGGAATTTCTGGATGTTACTACTAATTCCAAAAATGTCTAAGCATTTCTCAATTCAGCTGTGTGAAGAGAATCAAATGCTCTCTTATAATCAATCCAGGCCAAGAACAAATTTAATTGTTTTGAATTCTTTAAAATCAGTTTATCAATCATCAGTTGATCCTTGGTTCCTCTTGAATTTTTGCAACACCCTTTCTGTTCTACAGGTAGCAAATCCTTGTTTTCTAGATATACATACATTTGGTTTGCAATAATACCTGTAAGTAATTTGTATATTGTTTTGATTGGACAAATGATTTTCAGGTTTATTTCCCTTTTCTGCATCCTTCTGAATCAAAAAGGTTCTTCCACTTGTCAGCCATTTTTCACTTTCTGGTGTTTTCAGAACCTGATTTATGTGGATTGCTAATCTTGCATACAAATGGGTTAGTGATTTCAACCAGAATCTATGCAGCTCATTTAAACCAAGGCACTCCAGCTCTTGACCGTCTTTGCTTGTTTTTGCACCATTTCTTTTGTTATATGAACATTCTAATCACTTTTACAATGTTTCAACCTGCTTGGTCCATTTTGCATTCTCATTGTGCTTCTTGTTTCTTTCCCACAAGTTCTCCCAAAATTTCAGGGTGTTTTCTTTGTTAGGTTTTTCACTTGTGGTAGCACCATGTCCACTTTCAAGGGTCTTATAGAAATGATGCTGGTTTGCTCAAAATTATGACTTTTGCTGAAACTGCATTATTCAGTTATCATATTGCTTTATTTTCTCTGCAATAGCTACAACTCTGTTCAACCACAACTGCAATTTCCTTGTTTTCCAGTCATAACTTGTTGTCAGGCTAATTCTGATTTTTTTAATTCTTCAGGTTTCCTTGCCTCAATTCCTTGCCTCAAATAATTCTTCAAATTACTTAAATCCAAATGAATTCTTTTAATTTTTAACTCCATCTGGGATTTTCCACTTTGGTTTTCCCTTCTTAATTGCTTTATTCTGTCCAATTTTCAAGCCTAATTCTTCAGTAGTAACATAAGCTGCTGCATACATTAGCTGGCTTGTTTGAGTTACTGTTTCTATTGGAATAGTCTGGGCAACTCCATTCACATTGTTCAATAATTTAGTCAAACTTTTCTTACTAACTTGATTCAGTTTTGGCAATCAAATTATTTCCATGTTTTCCAGCTAGAGTCATTTCGAGAGTTGACAGTCTGCTTCCAATCTCTTGTAATTCTACATATGTGAAGAGCTTGTGCATCAAAATAACATGACTCTGGTCCATAATTCATTGAGTTCATATCCAGGTGATTTTCCTTCCTAAATCTTGAACATGCAGTTTTAAAATACCTGTTTTGTTGGCTCAGATCAATAATAATCTTCCATAATTCTCTCTTTGCCATATTTTTTTGCTTTTTTTGTTCCTCTTCCAGTCACTTGTCAACTCCATTCCCTGGTTGCCTAGCAGAGGGAGCTGAGCCTTGAGACATATTTTTCGCTGAACACCCAGGAGCCATAATATTCAACACAAGTCTTGTTGAGCCGCAGTGGCGCAGTGGTTAGAGTGTAGTACTGCAGGCTACTTCTGCTGATTGCCGGCTGCCTGCAATTTGACAGTTCAAATCTCACCAGGGCTGACTCAGCCTTCCATCCTTCCGAAGTGGGTAAAATGAGGATCCAAATTGTTGGGGACAATATGCTGACTCTGTAAGCCACTTAGAGAGGGCTGTAAAGCACTGTGAAGCGGTATATAAGTCTAAGTGCTATTGCTATCCAGGCGATACTCAATCCAGCATATAATTTATTTGACATGTTTTCACCATAGTTAAATGGATTTGGAGCAAGTTTAGTTTGGCTCTTCAACAGAACACACACCACCACAACAAGATAAAACTCTTTAAGGGTATTATTATCTCTTTTATTCATTAAACATGAAACTCAGTCAATTGAACATTTAAAAATGTGTTACAAATACGATTGACTGGTGCTGATGGTTGATACAGGTTACTGCCAACATCCTAGGTATCAACCATGTATCTTCTTAAAATATATGATGTTCCGAGTAGCACAATTTTTTGCAGTTCTACTGGTGTTATTGTAGGGAGCTGCAATTTCTTGATGTGTTTTGTAAAATTCTTGGACATGGTACCAAGTGCCCTGATGACAATGGGTATCACTGTTACATGTTTCATCCATAGCCGTGTAGTTTCGATGGTCAGGTCACGATATTTCGTGATTTTTTCCAGTTCTTTTTCTTCAACTCTGGTGTCTTCTGGTACAGTGATATCAATAAACTGTACGTTTCGGTCCTCAACAACCATGATATCTGGCATGTTATGTTCCAAATGATGATCTGTCTGTATTCGAAAGTCCCACAAGATCTTCACTGTCTCATTTTTGATAACTTTTTCCACTTTGTGCTCCCATGACTTTTCAGATACAGGTATGTCATATTTTTACATAATGACCAGTGGACTAATTTAGCAACTAACTAGTCTAGCTTTGTAATCAGTGCATGATTTTGCTGCACTCACATATTAAGTGACAGTTTCAACTTTGTCATTGCAAAGTCGGCAGTTTGGATTGCCAGTGGAGTTTTGTATCTTCACTTTCATGGCATTAGTTTGTAGTGCTTGTTCTTGAGCAGCGAGTATTAAACCTTCCGTTTCTTTCTTGATGGTTCCTCTCTTAAGCCATGCCCATGTCAAGTTCTTATCACATTTTCCTTTAATGTTTTTCAAGTGCTGTCCATGTAGAGCTTTGGTTTTCCATCCACTTAATAATTAATAATTGTTGTTGTTATCATCATCATCATCATCATCATCATCATCATCATCTTCTCTTTTATTCATTAAACATGAAACTCAGTCAACTGAACATTTAAAAATGTATCACAAATATCATCCACTGGCGCTGATGATTGATACAGGTTGCTGCCAGCATCCTAGGTATCAACCAAGTATTATTCTTATTCTTCATAGCACAGTCAGCCAGATGTTCAGACTGGATTTGGCATTTTTGTGTACATTTCAAATCCTTACCAAAGACCTGAGATAGACAGATCTCAGTTGTTTGATAAGGATACAGATTTTGTTGCAGGATGGAAGCTGTCCCCAGTAAAGCTGCTTTTTACAATTGACTGATGGCGAATTTGTCAATGCCAGTGGTATTCAAGTACTGCTCCAGTTGTTTGGGATTGAACCCAAGACACCTATTACTATTGGTACTACCCTTGCTTGCCTTTGCCACAGTCATTCTATTTCTATTTGTAGGTCTTTGTATTTTATTATCTTCTTCGGTTCTTTCTCTTCTATTCTGTTGTCTCCAGGCACTGCCATGTCCACTATCCAGACTTTTTTGTCTTCCTTTTTGATAATTGTTAAGTCTGGGGTATTATATGGCAAGTGCCTGTCTGTTCGAATTCTAAAGTCCCAACACAATTCAACGTCTTCATTTTCTATTACTTTCTCTATTTTATGGTCCCACCAGTTCTTGCTTACAGGCAAATGATATTTCTTGCAGATCTTCCAATGCACCATTGTTGCTACTTTGTCATGTTGCTGCTTGTAGTCAATCTGTGTGATCTTATATTAGCAGCTTACCAAGTGATCCACTGTTTCTTCAGCTTCTTTGCATAGGTGGCACTTACTGTCTGTTCCTGTCTTCTCAATTTTGGCTTTGTATATCCTTAAGGCTTGGTCTTGTGCAGCCCCAATTAGTCTGGTTTGCCTCTACATTCTGAGTTACTTGTGGCAAGTCTTTTATTTCTTTGCCCTGGGTGAACCTTTGCAGTTCTTGCAATTCTGCTTCTGCGAAAACTTTATTTTGTATTATAAATTGATGTTGATCTGCTAACCTCTGTTCTGTTAGTTCTGATTTTGGATGTTCTTTCCAGAACTGGTGCATTCATTTCAAATATCCTCTTCTTGTTGGACTTGATGTGTAATAACAAATCATTATTTCTTTTTATTCAATCACTGTATATTTATGACAGGTAAACACATTTTCTTCCAATAGTTCTGCAGCTGCTGGCTCTTGTTGCTCAGCCAACAGTCCCGAGTCCTATAGCCCATTTTTCACCAGATATCCAGGAACTCCAACATCAAGCCTGGAACTTGTTAACCCAGGCAACATTTGAGCTGGTATGGCTTTCTGTAATTTACATCTCACCATATTTTTAATGGGAGAGACACTCTTTGTCTGACTCCTCAGATGAGATCTGTCCGGTACGGTTGAACCTCTGGCATGGCTCTCATCTTCCTCAAAGCACTTAAGCCCCACAATCACATCAAGGTAGTGGTTCACTGGGAGATTATCATTATCATTATCATCTCAATTCATAATATATCAAACTTGGCCAGTACAGGTTGATAGATATTTCTGACTTTCCAGTCTGGGGCTGAAATGTTGTGTTGCCCAAAATAATCCAGGTGGAGGTTTCCATGCCTAAAAAAGGACTAGAGTTTGGGTCTGTCTCTTCCTAGTCCAATACCTTAACCTCTATACTGCACCAATTCTCAAAATATTGATAAATGTTGGTAAGTTATGCACCAATTTTCCTTTTCAGGATTTTCACAAACTTAATAGTGCAGAAAATATGAAGTTTCCAATCTTTTTATAGTCTGAAAGTGAAAAATAACTACAAATGTTTGCAACAGAATTCATTTTTCATTCTCATTTTAAATTTGCTTGTGATATGAGTCACTTTCTGGCAAAATATGAGGAAATGTCTGTATTTTTAACACATTTCAATTGAGCCTTTAAGGGTTTACTTGGATTTATTTTTATTTAGCATCCATTCTATCTTCAAAGTAATTTTAACATGTTTATTGCTTTCTTTTCATCTTATGGTAAGATACAGCAATTTTTAAAATACTATTATTGATGTCAAATTGCTTTGAGGCATGCTGAGTGTAGGAAAATGCAAGAATTCATCTCTAGCTACAGCATCCTTGTTATGGTCATTGTGACTTTTTCAAAAAATAGATATGTTTCTGTAACAAACACAAACAAATTCAAGGTCAGAAATACTTACCCATATCTAGATATATTTGGTTCTCTCTGTGTTTGTCTGTATGGATGGAAAATAAAAGAAACCTACCTACATGTGTGTGTATAATAATAATAATAATAATAATAATAATAATAATAATAATAATAATAATAATAATAATAATCTACTAACATTTATTACAGTCCATAATAGATTTAATCTGTTCCTCAGATAGCCGGATGTGAGTCCCTTTGTGTGAAGTGGGGCCATGGGGTGCAGATGGGTTTGCTGACCATGTACCTGGCTCCCTGCCACATGGCAGCGACCCTGCCCGAGCTACTCGACGTCATTGCCGGGGTGGCGGTTGATACCACCAGACTTATTGTCATGGGGGATTTCAACCTTCCATCCGCGGGTGAGGCGTCAGAGGCGGCTCGGGAGTTCATGGCTTCCATGACAGTCATGGACCTGACCCAGTTAGTTCAAGGCCCCACTCACATAGGGGGACACACTCTGGACTTGATTTTTGTCTCTGGTCAGTGGTTGAATGATCTTGGTAGAGGGGACCTAGATATTAAACCCTTGTCATGGACAGATCTTTCGCTCCTCCAATTGGACTTTCCTACCGCCTTCCCCCGCCGCAGGGAGACGGAACCGACCAGATGGTTCCGTCCCAGGTGCCTGATGGACCCCGAAAGGTTCCTGACAGAGCTTGGGCCGTTCCCTGAGACTCTAACACACGACTCGACTGAAGAGCTGGTGGCCACCTGGGAAAGGGCGGCCGCTGGAGCTTTGGACTGCATCGTGCCTTTGCGGCCTCTGACCTGATGCCGATCTCAATTGGCTCCTTGGTTCTCTGAGGAGCTGAGAGAAATGAAGCGTCGGAAAAGACGCCTAGAGAGCATTTGGAGGACTAGTCAATCCGATTCTGACTGGACACAGGTGAGGTCTTATATCAAGACCTAACTAGTGGTGATAAAAGTGGCAAAATCTAACCATTTTTCCGCTCTTATCGCATCTGCAGAGGACCGCCCAGCCACCTTGTTTAGGGTGACCCACTCCCTTCTTCAGGGGGGGGGAGTGCAGGAAGATCCCTTGCAGGATCGTGCTGAGGATTTTGTGCAATTCCTGCACGATAAAGTCGCTCGGATTCGGGATGGCTTGGACTCCGACTGGATGAGTCCACGGGAGGAGACGAGGGCAGGTCTTGAGAATGTTATCTGGGAGGAGTTTGATCCTGTGACTCCCGAGGATGTGGACAGGGTTCTGGGTAAGATTAGTGCCGCCACGTGTTTATTGGACCCGTGTCCCTCCTGGTTGGTGCTGGCCTCCCAGGAGGTTACACGAGGCTGGCTCCAGGGGATTATAAGTGCTTCTCTGAGTGAGGGTGCCTTTCCTGCCGCCTTGAAAGAGGTGGTAGTGAGGCCCCTCCTCAAGAAGCCTTCCCTGGACTCGGCTGAATTAGCCAACTATCATCCAGTCTCCAACCTTCATTTGGTGGTGAAGGTTGTTGAGAGCGTGGTGGCATGACAGCTTCCCCGGCACCTGGATGAAGCTATCTATCTAGACCCATACCAGTCGGGCTTCAGGCGGGGGTACAGCACAGAAACGGCATTGGTCGTGCTGGTGGATGATCTCTGGAGGGCTCGGGACAGGGGTTGCTCCTCTGTCCTAGTCCTATTAGACCTCTCAGCGGCTTTTGATACCATCGACCATGGTATCATGCTGCAGTGGTTGAGGAGGTTAGGAATAGGGGGCACCGTTCTGCGGTGGTTCTCCTCCTTCCTCTCTGACCGCTCGCAGTTTGTGTTGGCAGGGGGACAGAGGTCGACCTTGAGGCATCTTGCATGGGGAGTGCCGCAAGGGTCGGTCCTCTCACCCCTCCTGTTCAACATTTATGTGAAGCTGCTGGGTGAGATCATCCGTGGTTTTGGGGTGAAGTGTCATCTGTACGCTGATGATACTCAGCTGTACATCTCCACCCCAGACCACCCCAACAATGCCCTTGATGTGATATCCCGCTGCCTGGAGGCCGTGCGGGTCTGGATGGGGAGGAACAGGCTCAGACTCAACCCCTCCAAGACTGAGTGGCTGTGGCTTCCGGTGTCCCAATATAGTCAGTTGATGCCATCACTGACTATTGGGGGTGAATCTTTGCCCCCCACAGAGAGGGCTCGCAATCTGGGTGTCCTCCTGGATGCACGGCTGTCTTTAGAAGAGCATATGACGGCCGTGGCCAGGGGGGCCTTTTATCAGGTTCGCCTGATTCGCCAGTTGCAGCCCTTTCTGGACCGGGACGCCCTGCGCACAGTCACTCATGCCCTTGTTACCTCCCAGTTGGACTATTGTAATGCTCTCTACATGGGGCTCCCCTTGAAGAGCACTCGGAGGCTCCAACTGGTCCAGAATGCGGCCGTGCGGGTGGTTATGGGTGCAACTTGTTGCGCCCATGTGACACCCCTCCTGCGCGAGCTGCACTGGCTCCCAGTGGTCTTCCAGGTGTGATTCAAGTGTTGGTTACCACCTTTAAAGCGCTCCATGGCATAGGATCCGGGTACCTTCGAGACCGACTTCTGCCACCAACAGCCTCCCACCGACCAGTCCGCTCCCACAGAGCGGGTCTCCTCAGGGTGCCATCGGCCAAGTTATGTCGGCTGGTGACACCCAGGGGGAGGGTCTTCTCTTTGGGAGCCCCAGCCCTGTGGAATGAACTGCCCCTGGAAATACGTAAGATCTCCGACCTCCGGGTGTTTCGCTGTTCACTTAAGACCCTGTTGTTCCGCCAGGCCGGGCTATCAACCTAATAATTTTAATTTGGGGTATTTTAAATTTTTGGGATTTTACTTGGAGCCTAATTAGTTAATGATTTTAAATTTTAATCATTGTTTTGTTTTGTGTTTTTAAATAGACTGTACACCGCCCTGAGTCCTTCGGGAGAAGGGCGGTATAGAAATAAAATTATTATTATTATTATTATTATTATTATTATTATTATTATTATTATTATTATTATTATTATTAATGTTCAGATAGGTAACATTATGATACAAAAAAGCAGAAAAGTGGGTTAGCTTCTTGGAAATATACATCAGAATGTTTGCTCTCTTTGTGTTGTGTTGCTATTTACCCAATTTGAAAACCAGACATTGGTATGGATAAAAAGCAGGAGTTAATTTTTTTTTAAGGCTACATACATATAAAACTGGGAGAAATTATCTGAATCTAACAGAAGTGCAAGCCCAAATAAAGCATCTCTGCAGTGTATTAAAGGACAACAAATCTGTTTGAGGGCTTTCTAGGAGCCTGGAAAAAAAAAGATGTCTCTATGTTAAAAATAGCCTAAGCTTATTGAGAGGATTCCTTAAACCAACCAATAACACCTGTTTTTCTCATTGCTGCAAAAGTATGGAAAATGTTAGGCTCTTTTCATGAAATACAGAATAAAAGTGTACTTATGCTTGCCAGTTTCAAAACAATGCTTTCATTTATTTTTAAGGCGCAGATATATAAGATTTTAAAGACATTTCTCACAGGAGTCATCCTTACCAAACTGAAATAACCAAATTTATTCTGAACCGAAAGATAAAGAATCTTAAGTAAAACAAATAAAATCTAAAAAATATCCTACAAATTAAGAAGTGAAGTATATATGATAGGTTTGCCACATTGAAGTTTTTTGCCATAGGTTTCCTCTTGTTACACATAACATAGAATGGCTAAGCCCTCTTTTAAAAGTTTCATTTCTGCAGTGCTAGTTTGGCCTCACTGCATGCCATGCAAGTGTGTATATGTTACAATTTTCAAGAAGGAGGTATTCTTTTAGGATTTAATATTGACATATGCAGAAGAGGAGTGGTGTTTTGATCACAACATTGTGGTTGCAAAAGTTGACATGTACAGTCACACATTCATGTTGATATGGGATAAAATTGCTAATGTTTGTAAAAAGGTAACAGAGAAAGAAGCTCCAGTGTCCAACATTTTTGTGTTCTTTTTCAAGTAAATTTTGCATAACTGCATGCCCATAGATGTAAGCAGCTCCTCTTGATATGATGCATAGTTAACATTACATTTAAAAAGTTCCTCTGAACTTTCTTCTGAACCTTAGACCACTTGATTGGTGATTCTGTATTGTTACTTGGATGGACGCCCCTCTAAACTTTAACTTCACAAGCAGAGCAGACTCAAAGTGACCTAAAGCAGGCATGGGATCAACTCACAAATATCTCCCATTTTCCATTTGGTCTCAATTTTGATAGATTATTTGTTTCTGTTACATAATATAAGCCATTGCTCTTCCTTTGTAGTCATTGAAACAATTTTCCAAATTCCAAAATCAAAGAAACTTTCTAAGGATGTTCCTAGAGATGGAGGTTATAGCAATAGTCTGTTTAATTTGTGTTAATTAATTTTTAGCAATAGTCAGTCTGTTTAATTTGTGGTAGATTGGATTTTTTTAAAAAAAAAACACCTTAGTTGTTATTTACTCTTTATGTTATTATTTATTATGTTTTTTAAAAATAATTAGCTACCGAGAGTTTCTACAGTGAGTTGGATGGTGATATAACGTAAATGAATACAATGCAATACAATACAATAACAGCAATTTAACTAGAAGTAGATATTTTTCTGGTGCTCATATGATAACCTAGAAATATTTTTTATTTTTTAATTTAACATGCCAGAAAATATTTGAGGACTGAAGACTATTTTTTTCACATACTGTCTAATTATAAGTTCTGTATTTTGAGTCTTTCCACTATCTTGCCATTGCTTACATTTATGGTCCTAAAAGCATCAGCACTTCATGTTCACTTGCAAGCATGAAAAAAAGAAGTAGGTTGAATTCTGCAAAGAGGTTTTTTTTTTTTTTTTTTTTTGAGTAGGATACATTATTAGTTAATCAGGACATTTTTTTAAAATGCCAAATATTCATGGCACCTAATAAAGAGAGAGGAGGAGTAATCAGTTCCATAAAGCAGAACATGATTGATTTTATTGATGCTTTTATAATTCATGGCAAACTCTGATTTATATTTTATTTATTCCTCACATTCATATAGCCTCACTCTTACAACATATATTGTTGTCTGGTTCCTGAAATGGCCATGCCAATAGTCATACCTATCTGAGGCATTAGTATAAAACAAGCCTGTGAACCATAACATAATCTTTAAAAGGTTTGAGAAGAAATATCTTATGAAGTTGCACTGTAGGTGGATTTTCAGTTCTTAGCAGTCTGTTTAGGATTGCAAAATAATGCAAACTGTCTCTTTATTTGCAAGAAATTTGTGGTCTTTATTTTGCTTGTTTATGTGTACTACTAGGCAATTGATGTGTTAGCTTCTTTATCCCTAATCTGATACTTACGAAAAATTATTCTTTACATCTTTTTATAGCTAAGTTGTCATTACAATCCACTCTTTAAAGAAAAGAAAATGTCAAAGTTAGTCATAGATTACAGAAGCACTGAATTTTTTTCAGGAATGCTCATGATTACTCAATTTTTTTTCTGGAATTTCATTTCTTAGCTGTTAAAAATAGCAAAAGGCATTTTAGTAGAGGTGATATTGTAAAACGTATGCATATATTTGTGGACCAATTGCTCCACAATTTGGTGTTGTCCAAAGGCACTGCACAATACATTTTATGACAGAAACCTTGAACACTGAATGAAAAGAAAATGGGTAATTATATCATTATTATCACCACCACCACACACACACACAAAACCAACCACCAACTTTTTTCTAAATCCTTAAACTCGTGTGTTAAACTTCTTTTGCAATGGAGAAGGAAACTCACCCAGTGAATGCAATAAAAACTTGTCATTCCAAAATTTGTTTAATATTTCAGAAACAGAAAAAACAAATTCCAAAGGTGATTAAGAGTTGAAATTTAGCCAAGCTTTTTGTTCATAAAAACAAAGTTCACAATTACAGTTGTGAGTTAAGATGGAACCCTGGCTCCTAGCTGCTCAATTCAGAAGTTGATTGCAAAATACTTCTGTTCCTGGGATGTATTCACAAGGAGTGTTGGTACGGAGTGCACAGCTCCTTGCTGCAAACAGACTGTGCTTTCTTTCATCCAGCTACAATCTCCACTGTAGACACCATTCCATTAAAAAGGGGATTCTTAGTTTTCACGAATCTTCACCAGAAGTCATCTTTGGTGATCTTGAATATTCCCGGAACCTGCATCTCTTCAGCATCCTGAGTTCACATAATTCCATCTTTGCTTTCTATACTTCTGCCTTTCCAGTTCATCTTTCTACTTTGTCAATTTCACTTCAACTCTTTCTTGCCAACTTCTTTACCCCATTTCAACCTTTTCTCTCCCATAAAAACTAGTCAGCATGGTTGAAAATCATGTCTTATGATAGTTGCAGTCTTAAACTGCATTGGAAGAGCATCACCTGGCTTGCTTTTGTTTTACCCTTATCTACATAGTCTCATATTGTTAGTAATGTAATAGCACTTTGGACACCATATATGGGAAGAGAAAAAAAGAATAGATAGGGAAAGAGTGCAAAGACTGGATTAAAGTTAGTTCATTAGAAATGTTTCTGATTAGCATTGCTTTTGTTCTCAAATTTGATACAGCAGTTTAAATCACATGTAAACAGAAACAGATGGGGTGAGAATCAGCTATGACCTCTGAGCCAAATCTAACACAAAAATGAAACAATAGAAACAATGCACTCTTCCTGCAAGCTGTGTTCATTGCTGCAAATTGCACTACACATTCAGTTCTTTTCATTTTTAACAACAATTTCCCAGCTGACAATCTCTTTTCTCAGATGACAAATGGTTTCAGTTGGGTTTACAACCAATAATATGACTGCAGTTTCTTTGCAGAAACAATGAAGGCAGAATATGTGCTTACAACTGCTCCTCTTCTCTAGAGAAGAGAAACTGATTTGGTTAGTGAAATAATGGAAGGAAACACAAAGGCTGATGACATGCAGCACTAATTCAGAAGAAAACAATTCACTTTTTACCATGGTCATGGCCTTGCATCGTCTTGGCTTTGTGTCACAAATACCATTACTCATTTCTTCCACACAAGCCTTTCCCATAAATTCTGTTCCACTTTATCCATTACTTGCTTTCAGCTTCCCCCAATTTTGCCAAGTGTAGCCATTTCTTTCTAGTTCATCATCCACATGAATTTCTGCTTGCTGATCTCTGCTTCAAGAGAGAGGTCAGTCTTTATTTAGTAACCAGTCCCAGGAAGAAGGAAGTTAGCTTTTGGAACAGGTTTATGGGTCATTACAAATGTAAGCAAAAACTCATTTCCCCTGTATTCACTAACAGGAACTGCTATATAGTGTTTAGATCACAATGCTTTTAGTCTGCTGAGCCACCAGGCCCCTTTGTTCCAGATTATACCACTTTTGTGAGTATGCTTTTTATCCCATGATCTGAACAAAGTTAGGATAATTGTTATACAATGTAAAATCTTGTGAAATAAATAGCACAGCTAGCTTGTCTTTGTTTGCACTTGTGCAAACCCATTCATATTAACAGGGTTTTTGAGGAAGAACTTGGAATGGAATCTATCCACCAGCCATTTATAATTTCTTCCACTTGATTGGGAATGATGCTCTGCAAGGGAGATGCTTTATAAACATTCTCATTAATTATAACACCAGCCAAACCAAATTTTTTAATTCAACCTGGAAATTTCACACTGAACCAATAGGAGAGAACATAGGACAGTTTTCTTATTAAAATGAGATGACAGAATAATTTGCATTTGTCTTTTGCATCTGGCTTTTGACAAAGTAACCCACTCTCTTTAAAGTTTATTTTCCTGAAGACTATGAGTCACAGGTTGCTCATGCTGTATATTGCATGTCACAGTAGGACTATATTTAGTGTGTGGTGTTTGGCTTGCAGGTGTAGAAGGTCAAATAAAATCTGCAAATATGAAAACTTGGGGAAATTAGCACAATCTTTGTTAACATAGTCACTATGCTGGTGGCAGTAACAGGCCAAGGCCTAGCTGGATTGCACACTTCTTATACAGAATCACTAAATATCCAGCAAAGAACAGCATTCCACTTTTCTTGTTCCCTCACCTTCCTGTTGCCCTCTGAAGAATTACAGGGCAGTATTATACTAAATTAGCTTCCGTGTATGTATTCTGTTGAGGCTTAATCAAACACAGCCCCTGTCTCTGGGATCAAACAACTAATCTTAGCAGCTTTGTCAGACCATTGACTCCCTCATCAATCATGCTCCAGACTTTGCAAAGTTGGAGGTATTGCTGAATAGCCTTCTGTTAGGCGGTGGCCAGCTTCTTTGTGACAAATTTACAGCAGATACTGACAATGTTGTTTGTGTGAAACCAGCTGAACTTGATGGGATAAAGCCGGGGACCAAGCGGGAGGAATAATGATTCTGCAAAAGTGATTGCTAACGAGAACGGCTACCTTTTTATTCCTTCTCTAAAACAAAAGTAATTGACTGCTGAAACTGCTTGTGCTGGGAATATTGATCAGTGACAGTTAGAGGCCTTCTTCACTATCACTCGTCCTGGGAGGCCTAATTAACAAAGGCTGGCTTGTTGAATTAGATAAAGCTCAGTGTGCACTGAAATTAATGTGATGCTGTCTGAGCATCCTTCACCTAATAGGGGAAAATCAAGTTTAAGTGGAAGAAAAGAGGAAAGTCCTGTTAGGAGCTAAAACAATTGTGACTGGAAAAGAAGTGGATAAATACAAGATCTTTACAAGGGCAAACTTTTTTTTCTTTTAGCGCAAAATCATATGCATTGTTTCATACCAATCCTTCTAATGGGGCCTTTGTGATTAAAGAAGGCTCTTATGACCATTGTAACCTGGCTTTCTAAATAAAATAAATTCTGTATTGGATTTTTTCAGGAAGTTTGTACAGAAAGGGAAATGGACAATTCGATTGGTGTTCTTTCAATCATTCTTAGTTCTTTCAATCATTCTTATAGTGCTCTAAAAGTAGTCTAGAATTGGTCACCTGGGAAAGCAATAGAACATTTTGTATTGCCTTCAGTGAAGGACTCACTTAATGCAAAATATGGAAACTTGAGAATACTGACAGGATTGGAATTCAAATAGAGTTGCACATGTAGCGCTACCCCTGAAAGGACTGCAAAAGTCCAGCTCCCTCTGTCCCTTTCTCCCAGATAACTTGGGGTCTTTCAGCTCACGTTCACTGATCTAGCATTTCAGGATCTCTTGTTCTTATCGTTCACCTAGTCACCTCTACTCCGCAATCCTCCTAGTGTATCTGATACCCTTCTGGTAATTCTCTCTCTGGACTGGCTCTCCACTGCAGCCTCCCAATATGTCTGTCGACCCCTAGGGTTGCTGGCTCTCTCTCTCACACTGCTCTCTCTCTCTGGGTTAGCTTTCTTCTCTCCCTCTCTCTGGGTCAGTATTGCTCCCTTTCTCTCTCTTTGGATCGACTTCACACCCGCTGTCCCTCCCCACCATCTCTCTGTCTGGACCTTACTGCCTCCCATGCAGCCCTGCTAAGCATGGTACAGGCTGCGGAGTGGTGCAAGGTAAGCTGATAAACGCTTACCCCTCTCTCCCTTGTCTACTCACCTCCTCTTCCTTCATTTGTTTTTCCCCATCTTTTCCCCCATCTCCTCCTTCTCTGTTTGTTTTTCCCTGTCTCTCTTCTTCCTCACGCTGTTTCTCTCCCTTCTTTTCTCTCTCTCACTCTCTCTCCATCTCCCCTTCCTCCCTTCTTTATTCTCCCCCTGGCCAAATGTCTCCTTCTCTTTTGATATCCCCTTTTACCCTGGCCACCTCTTCCCCCCTAATTTCCAGCAGGATTCTATGGGATGCCATGAAGCAGTTGGGAGCTCTGGGTCACCAGTGCCACTCCGTTGGAGCTCAGGGACTTCCTCCGCTGCCCAACTGATCACATCCATTGGTGTGACCACCTGACAAGTACGACCATGTGATCAGTGCTAAGAATTCTCTCTCCGCTATTGCACTGATCAGTGTGATTGCACAGCCAGTGCAATTTGTGTTGTTTGTGCTACTCTCCTTGCTGCCCAGCTGGTGGCCCGGGATTCCCACTGCACTACCCAGCTGATCACACTGATCGGTTCTGCTCTCCCTGCTACCCTTACCACACATAAATCAGATCCATTGCCATTTTCATACATTTATTGGGTTTTTTTTTTTTTTAAAAAAAATCAGGTGACACTAATAGGCATTGGAATGTTATTTTGAACCAAAATTAATAATTAATTTCTTTTTCTTTCATTCAATAGGATCTGATTCTCAGAGATTGTCTGAATAAAGTGCTGAAGTTTTCTTGGTAGTGTTTTTCAGAAGTGGTTTGCTATTGCTTCCTTCCTGGGGCTGAGAGAAAGTGACTGGCTAAAGATCATTCAGCAGGCTCTAGGTCTAGGTGGGAATGGAACTCAGTCTCCTAGTTTCTAGCCTGGTGCCTTACTCCGTATATCAAACTTTTGAACAGGTGATTGTTAAGTGATTTTATTGAAATTGAATGCCAACATTATGTCATATGCAAATCAAATTTAGTATATACATGTGTATATGTGCATTATTCCTTTATCCAAATGAGAAGGGATACAGTATTTGTAATACCCCCAAAGAATGAGAAAGGTTTTTCTATGTCTTCCTTCTTGTAATTTAGTGGTGTTGCTGTGATGTCATTCAGTTTTTCCCAGGTTATGAGGTTATATTTTATAACTTATATTTTATAAGCTTGTTAGGTGTGTTACATTTGTCAGAGTCACAACGCACCTTTTTTAAAATTCATTTTCCATTAAAAGTTTATATAAATTACATTATTTTTAAGTTTACCATCAATTTGCTGCAATAATTTAAAAAAATGTTTCTTGAAGGCAACATATACCTGTGCAATATAAGTTACCTCTCAGCTATGCATATGAAACTATTTATTATTTTTCCCATTCACAAGTGGTGTAAAAAAATTATAAAAAAATGGAAATAACTAAAAAAATAGCACCCAAGCCTCCAACACATAATTTTTTCTGTAAAATATTTTCAACTTTTCACCTCCTCTAAACAGCACAGCCATTGCCAAGAATTCTGGAAATTAGCCCACGTATTTGGAAGGTGAGAAGTTTAAAGATTACTGTCAAAGTCATTTGGTTGATTATTGTAGACTAAATAGACTTTTGAAGGATGACATCATACAATTTTGTGGACTTTCCAATGAAGATTGCAATCCAGATTATTTCAAAGAACTGTTTAGAATTCCGTAAGTAAATGCATAAGATTTCATATAAATAACATCTACAAATACTTCTATGAAATAGGTTTTGCACTAATTCTCCTTTATTTTTATAATGCAGGTTCTTGAAGAAGGAAAAGATGCTCCTTTATTTTCCAAAACACTAAACACTTTACATAAAATAATTGATTTATATAAGCTTTCCTTGTTTGTTTCCCGAGAAATCTGTTGAACTTTATCTGATTAGGCATTATAGGGGTTGGTCCAACACATTTGACTTCTCAAGTGCATTGGCAAAGAAATCAGTAGTTTCTCAAACAGATCAAAAGCAAAAGTTAGCTCAGCAAACATGTATTTTTTTTGAGACCAGTTACCTAGATATACACTGAACTCCATTTAATAATGGAAGACTCACTCATTTTTTGTTGCTTGAAAAAAATTAGTAAGATATTTAGTACAGGACAATGCAGCTGTCAGCAACCAGAATGACAGCAATTACAGTATAAACATTATTTTTTCATGACCATTTATCAGAATCAGGTGTGCGTGGGATGCAAAGTACACCTGGATCAATAGAGAGAAATCAGCTTGCTTTACTTTGATTGATGAAGCAGATCATTAGGAGGAGGATGAGAAGTTGTGCCTGACAGCAATCATTCAGTAATTGCTTGATGGAATTAAGATCTGTCAGGTACTGCCATAAACACACCATACTATATAATGCATAGCTTCTATTAACAGAAGATGGCAAGTGATTCTATAGGCATAAATCTAGAAGGCATAAAGAAATATGCACACAGAGCATACTTTTTCATTTCTTTTTGCATATGCAGCCAAAACCAAACGTATATGTTATTCCTGAATATATTATATCATATGGGAAAGAAGAATAGAAAGTTGTTATATGTATAGGCTGTACATAAAAGAAAAGATACATTCGTTAAGAATCATAAGGTACAATGATAGTCATAGGAGAAAAGTCAATATAAATCTTAAGGATACCAGCAACAAGGTTACAGTCATACAGTAATAAGTGGGAGGAGATGGGTGATAGGAATGATGAGAAGATTAATAGTAATGCAGACTTAGTAACTAGTTTGACAGTGTTGAGGGAATTATTTATTTAGCAAAGTGATGGCGTTCAGGAAAAAACTGTCCTTGCATCTATTTGTTCTGGTGTGCAGTGCTCTATAGCATCGTTTTAAGGATAGGAGTTGAAACAGCTTATGTCCAGGATGCAAGGGGTGTGTAAATATTTTCACAGCCCTCTTTTTGACTTGTGCAGTATACAGGTCCTCAATGGAAGGCAGGTTGGTAGTAATCATTTTTTCTGCGGTTCTAATTATCCTCTGAAGTCTGTGACTGTCTTGTTGGGTTGCAGAACCAAACGAGACAGATACAGTATAAAGGTGCAGATGACAGACTCCATAATTCCTCTATAGAACTATATCAGCAGCTCTTTGGGCAGTTTGAGCTTTCTGAGTTGGCACAGAAAGAACATTCTTTGTTGTGCTTTTTTGATGACATTTTTGATGTTGGGTGTCCATTTTAGGTCGCGAGATATGATAGAACCTAGAAATTTGAAGGTCTCTATTGTTGATACTGTGTTGTCTAGGATTGTAAGCAGTGGGAGTATGGGAGGGTTTCTCCTAAAGTCCACCACCATTTCTACAGTTTTGAGTGTGTTCAGTTCCAGATTGTTCTGTTCGCACCACAAGGCTAATTGTTCAACCTCCCATCTGTATGCAGATTCATCATTGTCTCAAATGAGACCGATCACTGTTGTGTCATCTGCAAACTTCAGTAGTTTAACAGATGGATCGTTTGAGATGCAATCATTGGTATATAGAGAGAAGAGAAGTGGGGAGAGCACACAGCCTTGTGGGGCCCCTGTGCTAATTGTGCAGGTACTGTATGTGATGTGATTCTGCTTAGCTTCACCTGCTGCTTCCTGTCTGTTAGGAAGCTTATGATCCATTTATAAGTGTGTTCAGGTACCACTAGCTGGTTTAGCTTAGTTAGAAGAATGTTTGGAATAATGGTGTTGAATGCTGAACTAAAGTCTACAAAGAGGATCCTTGCGTAGGTCTTTGGAATTCAAGATGTTGTAGGATGTAGTGCAGAGTCATATTAACAGCATCATCTGTTGATCTATTTGCTCAGTATGCAAACTGCAAGGGGTCTAACAGATCCGTGATGATTTTCAAGTGGGACAGCACTAGCCTTTCAAAGGTTTTCATAACTACAGATGTTAGAGCAACTGGTCTGTAGTCGTTCAGTTCCTTGATGGTAGGCTTCTTTGGCACTGATAGTAGTGCAATTGAAGCAAGAAGGGACAAAACACATCTCTAGCGATTTATTGAGGATATTTAATATTTTAATTTTAATTAAATTTAATCAATTTAAAAAACTTGTCCAGCAATCAGTTCAAATCTCGTATAAAATAAGATTGTAACTTATTGTAACTACCCTGTTTCCCCCAAAATAAGACATCCCCTGATAATAAGCCCAATCAGGCCAAGCACTTATTTCAGATTTCAAAAAAAATAAAAATAAAACGGGGTCTTATTTTCGGGGAAACACAGTATTAATCCTGACCTTTCACTTACTAAGAAATATTTAGTTTTCAAACCTATTTTATAATGTTTACCCTCATTTGTGATCTTATTCAAGAGGGGGGAGCGGACCTGGCAGGTATTATGGAGACCTGGTTGGGCCAGGAGGGGGGAGTCCCCCTCGTAGATATATGCCCATCAGGCTTCCGTGCATTCCATCAGCCGAGAGCCCAGGGCAGGGGAGGGGGCGTGGCAGTTATTATAATGGAAGGTCTTGATCTGAGGGAGACCACTGTTCCACAGATAGCTGGATGTGAGTCCCTTTTTGTGAAGTGGGGCCGTGGAGTACAGTTGGGCTTGTTGATCGCATACCTGGCTCCCTGCCACGTGGCAACGGCCCTGCCCGAGCTGCTCAACGTCATAGCCGAGGTGGCGGTTGGTACCCCCAGACTTTTAGTCATGGGGGATTTCAACCTGCCATCTATTGGTGAAATGTCTGAGGTGGCTCGAGAGTTCATGGCTTCCATGACGGCCATGGACCTTACTCAGTTAATTCATGACCCTACTCACATAGGTGGACACACTCTAGACTTGATTTTTGTCTCTGGTCAGTGGTCGAGTGGCCTCGATACAGGGGATATAGTCATCGAACCCTTGTCATGGTCTGATCACTTGCTCCTTCGACTGGATTTTCTAACCACTGCACCTCGCTGCAGGGAGGCGGGACCGACCAGGTGGTTCCGCCCCAGGCGCCTGATGGATCCTGATAGGTTCCAGATGGAGCTTGGACCATTTCCTGAGACTCTGGCTCATGACTCAGCTGAAGACCTGTGGCCACCTGGGATAGTGTGGGGTCCTACCTCTCTGACCGGTCGCAATCCATGTTGACAGGGGGGCAGTGGTCGACCCCGAGGTGCCTTGTTTGTGGGATGCCACAAGGGTCGGTCCTCTCACCCCTTCTGTTCAACATTTATGTAAAGCCGCTGGGCTAGATCATCCGTGGCTTTGGGGTGGAGTTCCATCAGTACGCTGACGACACTCAGCTGTACATCTCCACCTCGGGCCACCCCAACGATGCCCTTGAAGTGATGCCCCAGTGCCTGGAGGCTGTGCGGGCCTGGATGGGGAGAAACAGGCTCCGACTCAACCCTTCCAAGACCGAGTGGCTGTGGCTTCCGGCATCCCGATATAGCCAGCTGGTGCCATCGCTGGCTATTGGGGGTGAATCACTGGCCCCCACGGAGAGGGCTCGCAACTTAGGCATCCTCCTGGATGCATGGCTGTCTTTAGAAGAGCATATGACGGCCGTGGCCAGGGGGGCTTTTTATCAGGTTCACCTGATACGCCAGTTGCGTCCCTTTCTGGATCGGGACTCCCTATGCACGGTCACTCAAGCACTTGTCACTTCTCGCCTGGACTACAGCAATGCTTTCTACATGGGGCTCCCCTTGGGGTGCACCCGGAGGCTGCAGTTGGTCCAGAATGCGGCCGTGTGGGGGATTATGGGAGCGACAGGGCGCTCACATAAAACACCTCTCCTGCACTGGCTTCCTGTGGTCTTCCGGGTGCACTTCAAGGCGTTGGTGACTACCTTTAAAGCGCTCCATGGCTTAGGGCTGGGGTATTTGCGAGACCGCCTTCTGCCGCCAATAGCCTCCCACTGATCGGTTCGCTTGTACAGAGAGGGCCTCCTCAGGGTGCCGTCGGCCAGGCAGTGCCGGCCGGCGACCCCCAGGGGGAGACCCTTCTCTGTGGCAGCACCTGCCCTCTGGAATGACCTGCCCCCTGAGATACGCATGATACCAGACCTCTGGACTTTTCGTCGGGCCCTGAAGACACACTTGTTCCATCTAGCTGGGCTGGCTTGATCCCATCCTCACAGTTTTTTAAGCGAATTCGGTTTTAATTGGGTTGTTTTAAATTCGGCCCAAAATTATTTAATTGTTTTTTAAAATGTTTTTAAATTTTATATGCTATGTTTTATTCTGGCTGTACACCGCCCTGAGTCCCGCAGGAGAAGGGCGGTATAGAAATAAAATAAAATAAATAAATAAATAAACTTCACCCCAATAAAATGTTGGGGAGGGAGGGAGGCAGGGAGAGAATGGGATGTTCAGGGAGGGACAGTGCTTCTGGTGGAGGGGTCTCATGCCCTTTTTAGGGCTGTTCATTCACCTTTGGTCCCCACCTGGTACTCAGCTTGCACATGCTGTTCCAAATGTGCTTGTGTTCATGCATGAACATGTGGACACCTACAATGTTTAAATTACCCTTTTAATATTAGTAGAAAGGCAGACAAATATTTGTGTGTGGGTTTTGGCCTATTCAATAAAGTGAACATTTGTTCAGACTTATTTTACAGTCAATTATGATAGTATGTAAGTATGCTATCTTTAATAACATTGAAGTATGTACTTATACTAAATATACTAAATTATGTATATTTCATCCTGTTTCCCCACTGGTGAAATTCAGCCAGGTCTATCCAGATCACGTGATCTGGTAGCACCGGCGGTGGGAGGCTCCGCCCACCCTCCCGGATGTCATCACGTCCCATTTTTAACCTTCTGTACATGTGCAGAAGACTTCGCGCATGTGTGGAGGAGGCGCACACACTCGTGTTTGCGAACTGGTAGCGAAGGTAAGTGAATACCACCCCTGGTTTGCACCCTGTGTTCCCCTCCCTTCAACAACCAATTTGAATTCTCCATCATTTTAGTCATTCCTTTCAACTGAAAAACTGGGTTGTAGCACACAAAGTTTATGTCTTTTCATACAATGTGTTAACACATCAACACATCACCACACTTGTTCTCATTTGGTGCTACCATAATATGGGCCTCTTTTTAGAATGTCTGCATGCATGTTCCAAAAGAACCCAGGAAAGCCTTTGCAGAAATTCCCAAGAATCCATCTTTTTTTTTTTTTTTAATTTGATTTATATGCCGCCCTTCTCCGAAGACTCAGGGCGGCTTACAATGTGCTCAGCAATAGCCTTCATCCTTTTGTATATTTATACAAAGTCAGCTTATTGCCCCCACAACTGGGTCCTCATTTCACCTACCTTAGAAAGGATGGAAGGCTGAGTCAACCTTGAGCCTTGGCGAGATTCGAACCCTGCAGTAATTGCAGGCAGCTGGTCTTAATAACCAGCTTAATAACAGGGTGCCTTAAACCCCTGTACTACCAAGGCTCTTCTCAACTGTTCTTAAGATAGCTATTTTATTTGTGCTAAAATGCTTTGTGGAAATGCCCAGTTTATTTGCAGAGTCCCACCAGGATCAAAGCATCTCAATAAACTAAGGACGATCCCAGGTTACTATCTGAAGTAAAGTGTCCATTGTGAAACTTTGCAGGTTAAAAAGCTCTGTTTAGCCAAATTACCTTGATATCCAAGGCAGAAATCTCCAAATGCCTATTTAACTCTGGCATCAAAAATACAGTCATAAAACATTTAAAAGCATACACTTTCTTCCTTTTCATGTCAGTTCATGAAGCCTGAAAGAGCTGTTTTACTTTATATTAAGAACAACATCAAGGAAAAAAATTCCTAAGACTTAGGGGTGCTTGTGGATGCCCTAGAAACCTAAAAATGAAGCATTTCATAGCAGCTGACAGGCTTTTTAATGTTACCCTTTATACTGCCACAATGTCCTAAAGAACTGGACAAGGTTTCTGTATTGTCAAGTTGGCCATTTACTGGATCATGGTGCCTGCTGAGTCACGAAAGAGGCGAAAAAGTTGAGCCGCAGTTTGTCTATGCAGAAATATTGACTTTTTTGAAAAAGGTGATGGTACCCCAGCCTTGAAAAAGGCAGTGGTGCTGTCAGTTGTCAAGAGGTCATCCATGGACTTGACAATTTTTGATAACTATTGACCAATCACAACCTCTCCCTTCAGGTCTGACTAGTTTGCACCTGATGAGAACCTTGGAAAAAAACAATTTATCTAGATCCATTTTAGACAGGTTTCAGACTGAGGCACCTTTGTCACACTTAGTGGTGGTGGGTCTATATCTATCTTTACGTTCCTTAATGTCTCAGCAGCTTTCAATTTCATTGACTATGGCATCCTTCTATAATGGCTCCATAAGCTGGAGATAAGGGAAACTATTTTGCAGGGGTACAGTTGCTTTTTCTGGGACAACTCCAATTCCGTGTTGGTTGGTGTGGACAGATCATCCCCTTATTCCTTCATTTCTGGTGTGGGCTAGTCTGTCTCCCATTTTTTTCAACATCTACAGTATATGAAACCACTGAGTAAGGTCATCCACCAGTTTGGGATTTAATATATGATACCCAACTATATCTTTTTAACTCTGAGCCAGCCAAGTAAAATTATTGAGGTTCTGTCCCAGTGCCTGGAGGATGCGTTGATATAGATGGGGAAGAACCATTTCCAACTCAGTCTTATCAAGACCGAGTGATTGTTGGTAGCCACCCAGATTTGGAGATATTCCAACTTTGACTTTAAATGGATTGTATGTCCCCATTCAAGGATAATGTGTAATTTGATGGTCCTCCTGATTACAGATCTCTTGCTCAATGAGCAGGCGCAGTAGTGGCCAGGAAGGCTTTTGCCCAACTTCATTTGGTGTATCAGTTGCTCCCTTTTCTAGATTAAAGAGCCATTTAGACAGTCATGCATGACCTGTTTACTTCATGCCTTGACTTCTGCAGTGCACTCTACATGGGGCAGCCCTTGAAAACTACAGGTCCAGAATACAGTTATTCTGGACCTGTAGGACTGGTCCAGAATACAGTTATTCTTTTCTGGGCCTTTTAATATCCATGTTTCACCAGTTTCCAAGTTCAATTTACATGTTCCTCATTACCTATAAAGCCTTACATGGCATAGGGCCTGATTACTAGAGGGACTGCCTACTTTTCATAATATCTGCCCTGCAGATTCAGTCTAGCAGGATTAGTGCACTTCTGATTCCATCAATTAAACAATATCATATGTTGGAACTCTGGAATCATGCCTTCTCTGCAGCAGCACACGCCCTTTGGAATGTGGTTTGCCCCAAAATTGGAATGTTTTGCATCCTACTGTTTTTCCAAAGAACTTAAAGACCTTTACCAAAAACCTTTGTCCAGGTTTTTGGTAAAGATGATTGATATCCCTTTTTTTTTTCTGGTTCCCCTCTGAGTTTCTTTTCTTTGCCATCTTAGTTCTGCTTGTGCTATTTCTCTTTTTCTCTCTTTTTGATTTATGGTCTTAAATATTTTTGACAATTATAAACTCCTAAGAGTCACTGTGTATCAGAAGGCATATAGATTTAATAAATTATTATTATTAGAAATTTTGCTAAGTTTATTTAAATATGTTGTATATTTTAGACTTCGTTATTATCAATTATTTTTGTAATTGCTGTTACACTTTTCACTTTTTGTTATCACAACCTAATTTTATTAATTTTGTCTTTTGTATTGCTGTACATTATTCAGAATGCTTCTAGATAACTCATACATTTAAAATAAAAACAAAATAATACTCATGACTTTTTGTTAGATTTATATTCTGCCTTTCCTTCAGAAGCTCAAGGCAACATAAATAATGCTTCCTTTTTCCCCCACAATGGCAATTTTGTAACTGGCTCAAAGTCAACATATAGAAATTCAAGGAATCTTGAGGGGAATCTACTACTTATAACCTAGTCTGATTTTTCAAAGAAAAGAAGGATGATGTCCATATAGTATAACTATATGTGAACAACAATCATATTAAAATGTATAGGACACTTATTTCCCATCATGCTTTATTTTTCCATTTCTTAGCATTTCATGGCAACATTTAGAAACACACATATAATCACAGAAGGACACCTTGCTGAAGGAATGAATCTTCAGAGTTATTCCAGTTCAATTATGCATGATGCTGGCTTGATGTAGGATCAAGAAACCAATATTCAGGTATGCCCCAGAGTCCTCTTGTGGGTATGTGAAAAAAGAAGTACTCGCCCCTCCCTGCAGCCGAAGGAGGAGATAGCAGGAGCATAAACAGCAAAAAAAAACAAAACAAAAAAAAAACCAAAAAAAAAAAAAACCAGCCATGTCTTAATCTCACCCCCTCCTTTTTTTATTTTTAGTTCAATTGAAGTTCACAGATTTGTGCAGTGGGACGCTCAAGTCAACAGTAGCAGGATAGCATTTCTAAGAGAAGAGCTAATACTCTTCTATGACACACTGACATCCAAAGCAGTGGGAGAGTGACAGGTGGCATTCCCTTTGTTACCCTGCCTGTCCACATGCTTCTGACATCTCTTCATAGGCACAGCAGGGCTTTGATTCCTCTGTGTTTGGTATTCATGCCCTTTCCACAGTGCTGTGCCACCAATTTACAGAATGCTCGGAATTGCAGAAATTCAAAGCATCTAGCTTCCAAGGGCGGATGATACACTGTTGATTGGGGCGGGGGGAGAGGGGGAAAAGTGGACAGGCGTGGGAAATAATCATGCTGTTTCTCTGGTTCTTGGAAATAAGGAAAAGAAAGAGGAAAAGAAAGAAGAAGAGGGAGGGGTGAAAATCATGGCAAAATTTTAAATGATTTCAATTGTGCAGTCATCTACTTTTCAGCTGTTCTGGGGAGATTTCCTATTCCTCGGCTTTAACAAGAAGGAAGGAAACAGAGAGAGGGAAAGAGAGAGAGAGAGAGGAAGGGAGGAGGAAGGAAGAGGGAGAGAGATTATAATGAGCACAGGTCACAAATGTCCTCTTGTACCAGCCCACTGGAACGGTTCCCTCCCACAAGTGTCATTGTGCTACACTTGAGATCAGGAGCTGGTCTTTAGTATTCAGAGTGCTAATTCATTTTGTTGCTGGCAGCACTGCATTAATGATCAAGCGACGACAATGAACACTGTCTGCATAACAAATGTGCCTTTCTCCAGTGGCAGTAAATACAAAATGATTAATATAGAATCAGGGCTCATATGGAGTGCCTTTCTTTTTACATCTTCTCAAATGATGATATTATTATCATTGCTATGCCTGAATATTGTCAGATTTCTAGGGAAGAGATTTCTGCCATTCCTATGTTCCTATCTATCCATATTTCTATTTGTGTATGGATTGGTATGTCTCCATTTCTATCCAACTACACCCATGCATCATTATTTGGGCAAAGCTACTTGGCACTTTCTCTCTCTCTCTTGCTCTCTCTCTCACTGGAAAGCTGCCTTTTCCTATACTGGATGCAAATGATTATTAATACTCTGTTCTCTGCTTCTGACATTTACCAAGGCAGAATCATCAGACTGAACTAAATCATCTCCTGCTCCTTCTGGCTACCTACCTAAGCCTATCTTCTATTAGAATTAAAAGATTGGAACAGGTGAGATGGTGTGCCCACATTTTTTTTTAAAGTGTCAGTTGCTGCTTCCTTTTAGTAGGAGCTGAGAAAGCTCCAATTTCATGGGGTTTGGACTTAAATGAGAGGGAAAGAAAGATTATTCCTTCCCATTTAATCATAGTACTGATGTTTGGGCAATATCAGTCAGTATGAAAAAAAAAATAGGATTATGCTGTTCTTAGGAGTGCAAAAAGGGTTATTTGTCAAGCTGTTTTCTCTTCTGTGTTATTTGTGATGTGGTGAGTCCTCCTTGAGAACCTCCCTGCTTTTGAAATGTAAAGGAGTTTGGGGCAGTGGTGGAGAGACCAGTGTTAACCCTCTATTTAAGCATTTGGATATGGCTGTTTTTTATTCACTTTATACTCTGGTATAATATTATTCACATATATCTCATCTGATTATAATGTGCCAAAAGCTTCCTCTCTTCAATCCCAAACAGCCTTTTAAATAGACATCTTTACTGGAAACATCTTTATCATTATCAAAGGAATACAGGCAGTCCTAAACTTACGATCACAGTTGAGTCTAAAATTTCCTTTGCTAAGCAAGACAGTTGTTAAGTGAGTTGTGCCCAATTTTATGATCTTTTTGCCACAGTTGTTAAGCAAAACACTGCAGTTGTTAAATGAAACATGCGGTTGTTAAATAAATCTGGTTTCCCCATTTATTTTGGATGTTGGAAGCCAGATTGGAAGGTCTCATATGATGATCACATGACCCCAGGACACTGCAAATGTCATAAATACATAAATACACTCATAAATCTCATAAATACATAAAAATTACATTCCAATTGCCAAGTGTTCAAATTTTAATCATGTGGCCGTGGAGATGCTACAAGGGTCATAAGTGTAAAACCAGTCATAAGTCTCTTTTTTTCAGAGCCACGGTAACTTTGAACAATCATAAAATGAATGGTTGTAAATCAAGGACTACCTGTAAAGTACCTTTTGCATCCATTCTCAGACACCACTGTTAGGATTCCTTCCTCGTATATGCCTTTTGAAACATGGAATATTTCCTTATTTAGGACTCAAAATAAGACTCTTTTATAACTGTCCTAGTGAGAATGGCAATTTTGAAACTATGCACCCTCTCTCAGACCTTTGAATGAAATTTCATTTGAAAGTGAATCAGGCAGTTTCTTCCCAGTTGGTATAGATAAAAAAGTTATTCTTTCATTATGAATTTTTAAAATATGAAATCTCTTAACCAATCCACTCTTCCCCCCAATTTGTCTGTCACAAAAATACCTGGGAATTCCTACCTCATTTTATAATGGACAGCAGATCAAGAGAAATGATTTTCTTTAGCACATGGTTCCAATCCACATTTTCTAAGAGTGAATTCACATTTCTCAAGAATGTTGGTGGGAAATCTTGTTGGTGGAAAGGCCATGTGAATGCAAATAAACCCTAGAATTTCTCTAGGTAGTGAATGGAAATAGGCACATAGTAAACATTCTTATTGACACCCATGTTTTCATATCCATACCCAGAAGAGACAGTGTGATATAGAAAAGGTACATGGTGAAAATCCAAACAGCCATGTCTTTGCTGCTGCTAGTAATCCAATACAATATGCTCTGCTTTTTGAAAATGAAAGTTTCCCCCCTTTTCCTTCATAAGCATATTCTCATCATTCTCATATGAACAACTGCACTGGGGACCTACATATACACTCTGACCTTGAAAGGTAATTTGCACAGTTGGTTGTGTCTCCCAATTTTTCCCTCTGTAAAGCATTGGGAAGATAATGAAAACTGCTCATTTTTCCAATTGCATATTTTATTGGCATTTTTTGATGCTTACAAAGTATTGGTGTCATTATTTTTAGTAGTATTCAATGACATATTTAGCTGCAAGCACTGATTGGTCATATTTATGTGATGCTTCAAATACAAAATTGGTTTATATAAAATAGTCATATCCTTTAGATACTCCCTTTTGGACATAAATTATTTTATATATTTTCTTTTGGAAAACTCATTCCATTTTGATTGTCTTTTGAATTATATAAGTGACAAGTTGAAAATTAATTGGTGGATAAAGGAAATGAATATGGCATGTATTCATGGCTGTTAAGAGAAGTTGGAAAGATATTCATTTTCTGTCAATTATGCAATAGTCTGAAGACTCATCTTTTTTCTATATTTGAAAAGAGCACTTGGCTGCCAAAAATCCCATTCTGAGTACTACTTAGAGTTTTGGGCTGAATATCCTTCTTGATGCTGGCTTTGCTCTTTCTGTTGTAGTTGTTAATAATTACTATGTCTAGGGTTAAGCATACATTATTATATGAGGCTTATCTGCTTGTATAACAATGTTTTGGAATTGTGGTTTGAACTGCTATTTTTATTATTTCTAGTCCATTAGAAAATTGGAAGAAAATTTTAAAAAGGAGTTTAGTATCTATCTCTCCATCCATCTGCATGCCAGCAAAAGAAATAATCAAAATCAGGGTAAAACTAATCCAAATTTGTGGAAGGGCAAAAATATTAAAATAAAAAAATGCAAAAACTGGGCAGATCTGGGTAATGTCTACATGGAAAAAAATTCCCAAATATTACTCTATCATTTTAATAGCACAGGAAATGTATTCCTTGACATCTATTAGCAACAAAAGATGGTAGATTTTAGGAGAAGTCCTTTCCCATATCAGGAGATCTTTAATCAGGAATCCACAGATCCTTCTATAAATCTTAGGAAGATTCTTCTGCCCTTTAACTCAAAGGGTGCACTAAAGCTTTATTCAGGAAATCATGGAGGCCATTGTATACATTTATCAAAATTTCTCTTCCTAAAAGAAACAACTTAGAAATAGTTAGTTTCATGATGAATAGCTGACTGTACTGCACAAAGTATTTTGCCTGTAACGTCAAGTCAGTAGTGCTGCAACTTGGCCTGTTTGCTTGTACTGCTGTATTATTCACTGTAGTCGTGAATCTGATATTCTGAATCAGTTACCAGTTTAGGAAGAATTTCCTTTCCCCATACCCAGTAGATGTTGTTTGTTTGGTCTGGATGCTGCCGATTACCTTAGTTGACACTATTGGCTGTGTACCTTTCCTCTGCATATGGGTCACTTTAAGTGAGACTGAGCAGGTTGCTCTTCAGAGGATGGATGCTCCTGCCTCTCAGCATCTTAAACTGCACAATCTTTTAGTTTCCTCCAACTGTTTGGTTAACCCTCTTAGTAAAGTGTGGAGGAACAAACAGGTGCATGAATTAGTCTTGCATACAATGAATGGGTCAACAGATGTCCAATTAGAGCATCACCAAGCAGGTTGAACACAAAGGGGAATGTGGGGGGGGGGGGGGCGGGTAGAGATGTGTGTAACTTACTGCTTTAAGAAATGCATCATTAATAGGTGACTCTAAATTTCACCTATATTCTGCTTCTCTTGCAACTTGACAAAGAATAGGTGATGGTGAATTGGAACGCAAAGGAGAATTGCATCCAAGTATCATCAGTTCCCAGGAAACATTGCTCCCCCATCAACATTGCTCCCCCAAGCAGATGTCCCAGTGGGGCCAGCTGGTTCCCATAACAAAATGAACAGAAGTGATTGGTGGACATAATGGATTGTGGGTGGCCTGGGGGGAAAAGGGGGAATGAACTATGCATGCTTTTGCATGGAAAGCTGAGAGCTGGTTTTGCTTCTTCTGTCCCAATGTGGATTTATTTAGTAAGGTTTGTACTTGATAAAATAATATTTTTCTGGATTCGCTAACTAGACAATTGACAGACACAATTTTGTAAGCACTGAAGTTAAATGAACATAGGGGAGGGTCATCTCAGTTATTAATTAAGAAAATCCTTATATTTAACACAGAAACTACTTAGCTGAAAACAAGAGTCTGTTTGTCTTTAACTGTAGACAAAAAGTTATGCTGTTGAAAAGAAGAGGGGTATGTTCATAAACTTCATGAAAAGAAAGAGAAGAAGCATTCTTTCAACAGGCCTGATTTGTTGTTGTAAAGAAACTTTCTGACTGAGAGAAATGAGTAAAGCAAATGACTTAGCTGATCAGTTTCTTGAGCACTTTTCTCACAAGGTTCAGTAGCTAATGCCATTTCCTCCATGATCTGATGCATGTGGGACACAATACGTTTATGAGAGGATTTCACACAATGACAGCAGAAACATGAGGTAACTCAGTTATTCACTATTCAGGCTTTTGTGTAGGCAGCAGTGCTCACTGCCAGCTTGGCCTCTGACACAATATCTGCCTTCTTGTCAAAAAGAAGTGGCAGGGTTGGATGATTAATCAAGTTTGAGGCCAAGGTTCAGAACCCTGGATCTGTTTTAGGAACAGATACTGTAAACTGGTTCAGCGTATGAGGTTTAGGACCTCAGAGATCAAGGCTGTAGTGCAGTAATAGGATTATCATTGTCTACGCCAAAGTAATATTCTCCCTTATTCTGATTCCACTTCAGGTTCTTGAGAACTTCCTCCAGATGTAGGGTTTATTGGATATTTAATTTAAAAGTAACTCAAAAGAAAAATGTATGGCTTGATATAACTACCTTTGGTAGTATTTAGGACCATATTCTCATCTTTTGCATCCTTATGAAGATTGACTAATTTATCTCCTTGATTATCAGAGTTATATAGCTATTGTAGACGTTTGTTATAGTGATTTATCATTCTGCTTTTATTCTACAATAGTTTTTGTCTGTTTGGGAGTTTCATCACCAAATTGAATTATTAACCTCCCTTTTAAATTATTAATATGAGGTGTTAGTTTGTGCTAGTTTATAGATAATGTAATAATTTTAAAAAGCAGTACTTGAATAGTAGATTGTGAAGGTTAATTAGATTAACATGTTTTGTGGATAGTAAATGAGATTTTAAAAGAGATTGGCTTTGTTTTGATTTCTTAACTGTAGAAAATTTGAAACTGACAATGATTTAACTGGCAGATATTCTAAGGAAATTGTACATCACAGATCCTCTGGACATTTCTCTTCTTATGCCAACATAATAAGACTTCTCAAGTCTTACATATGTAACCAGCCAGCTTCATAATAGATGGTACTTGAGGCTAGCATAAAAGCTGAATATAATTCTATGTCTCTCCTTCTGATCTGTAATAGGCTGTGAGAATGGCAAGTTCTCAATGAGATTGAAACTGTTTGAGTAGACCGATTATGATAACATGCTTTGATTGTGCTAGGTTTATATAGATTATTGTCAGTAAGGAGTTACTTTTAGTTCAGTTATAGGCTTATAGTAAGGAAATTGGCTTGCCTTATCTTTGTAGAAAGAAAAGATTGGACAGTTTTTAAAGGATACAAGTAGGAATATATAAAAAGAAAAGAAAAACAAAGCAGTGTTCTGTTACATTGATATTACTCTAATTTAAGTAGAAGCATTTAAGATTTTATATATACAGAGAGAGGGAGGGAGAGAGAGTATATCATAGAAGAGAGTTCACCCCCTCACATTTTGTAAATATTTAAGTATATCTTTTCATGTGACAACACTGAAGAAATGACACTTGGCTACAATGTAAAGTAGTGAGTATACAGCTTGTATAACAATGTAAATGTGCTGTCCCCTCAAAATAATGCAACACACAGCATTAGACATTAATGTCTAAGCTGCTGGCAACAAAAGTGAGTACACCACTAAGTGATAATGTCCAAATGGGGCCTAAAGTGTCAATATTTTGTGTGGCCACAAAATAAAGGCAGTTCCACCACTGCCTTAAACCTCTTGGGCATAGAGTTCATCAGAGCTTCACAGGTTGCCACTGGAGTCCTCTTCCACTCCTCCATAACAACATCATGGAGCTGATGGATGTTAAGAGACCTTGTGCACCTCCACTTTCCATTTCAGGATACTCCACAGATGCTCAATGGGGTTTAGGTCTGGAGACATGCTTGGCCAGTTACCTTTACCCTCAGCTTCTTTAGAAAGGCAGTGGTCACTTTGGAGGTGTGTTTGGGGTTGTTATTACATTGGAATACTGCCCTGTGGCCCAGTCTCTGAAGGGAAGGGATCATACTCTGCTTCAGTATGTCACAGTACATGTTGGCATTCATCGTTCTTTTAATGAACTGTAGCTCCCCAGTGCCGGCAGCACTCAGGCAGCCCCAGACCTTGACATTCCCACCACCATGCTTGACTGTAGGCAAGACACACATGCTTGACACCATCTGAACCAAATAAGTTTATCTTGGTCTGATCAGACCACAGGATATGGTTCCAGAAATCCATGTCCTTAGTCTGCTTGTCTGCAGTAAACTGTTTGTGGGCTTTCTTGTGCATCATCTTTAGAAGAGGCTTCCTTCTGGGATGACAGCCCTGCAGACCAATTTGATGCAGCATGAGGCATATGGTCTGAGCACTGACAGGCTGATCCCCCATCCCTTCAACCTCTGCAGCAATGCTGGCAGCACTCATACATCTATTTCCCAAAGCCAACCTCTGGATATGATGCTGAGTATTGGTATTCAACTTCTTTGGTCGACCATGGCAAGGCCTGTTCTGAGTGGAACCTGTCCTGTTAAACCGCTGGTTAAAGAGCACAGTCTTGGCCACCGTGCTGCAACTCAGTGTCAGGGTTTTGGCAATCTTCTTATAGCCTAGGCCATTTTTATGTAGAGCAACAATTCGTTTTTTTCAGATCCTCAGAGAGTTCATTGCCATGAGGTGTCGTGTTGAACTTCCACTGATCAATATGAGAGAATCAGAGCGATAACACCAAATTTAACACACCTGCTCCCCCTTCACACCTGAGACCTTGTACCACTAATGAGTCACATGATACTAGGGAGGAAAACGGCTACTTGGGCCCCATTTGGACATTATTACTTACGAGTGTACTCCCTTTTGTTGCCAACATTAATGGCTGTGTGTTGCATTACTTTGAGGGGATAGCACATTTACACTGTTATACAAGCTGTGGACTCACTACTTTACGTTGTACATTGTATATATAGTATGACATTAGAATTGCAGAAAAACAAGTTTGAAAAGTTATTGGGCAAGTTTATATTCAAATTAGAACAACAGACAAATTTATTAAAACCTTAAGAACTTAAATGACTTTGAAATAAAAATGAAGAACCTAAATAATTTTTTAAATCTAAAAAAGTTATAAATGGAGTAAGGGTCTAAGTAAATTTAGAATATTGACTTTTACTATACAATATTGAAATTAATTATAAAAAATAAACACCTTCTTGTCGGAAACTGACCTATTTTAGCCATTTTGGCTATTGCAAGTCATAACAAAAGATAAATAATGATTTTAGAAACTGGGTGCTAGAGGGGACTAAAGATGTAAAGCAGAAAAAAAGTACAAGCTTGGTCTTGATGTCAGTTAATACTGGGAATTTCAAAGTGACACAAAATGTTATAACACCAGAAATATTCAAGGAGGTCTTTAAAGAATGAAGTAGGAAATTAGTAATTAAAATATCAACATTGTCACTAATAATGCCTGCTTCATGGTTAGATTATGTCTAAAATATGTTAATGAAGGAATGAGAGATATGGAAAAAATTTTATCTGACAAGATGGACAAATACGGAATGTGGAACTACAAATGACAGGCCGAGAATATTTGGAAAAGGATCCCTTAGTGCAGAGGTCTTCAAACTCAGCAGCTTTAAGACTTGTGGACTTCAACTCCCAGAAGTTGAAGTCCACAAGTCTTAAAGCTGCCGAGTTCGAAGACCTCTGCCTTAGTGTATACATAAAAGAAACTGGCTGAAGTTCTAAAAAATTAAAAAAAGAAATAGAAATCATAAACCAAGAAAATGGCTTGGAAAATGTTTTCCTATTGTATCTAAAAGTAAAATTAAGGTATAGGAAGGAAGTTGGCTTGTTTAATCAAGGTTAAAATAAGATATTTTTTTACAATCCTATATGGAGTTTTGGCTGACACCAGGATTGAAAAATATATGTTTTATGTGTTTCCTTATAGATAAGAGATGGATATGAGATGAAGAGATATTTACTGTTACCTTCTAGGTGTATATAGCTATTTACGGTTATTAAATTAGTTTACATTTTTGATGAAGATTGGAATATATATATATATATATATATAAGGTTGAAAAAAGGAATAAAAGATACAGGAAAAAATAAAGAAGAAAAATAAAAGAAAAAATGAAAAAGAATATATACATTTATTTATACATAAAAATAAATATAAAATCATGTATATTTTCTTTATTGTTTTTTCTTTTCTTTTTCTTTATTTTTTCCTGCACCTTTTATTCCTTTTTTCAAGTCTCTTCTGTAAAGTTTAGTTTGCATTCATTTGTAATTTAAGTAATTAAAAGTAGTTAAAATTTTTAATCAAAATATATTCCCTCAAAGGTATGAAATAAAATGATTTTGCTTCTTATCAGCTATCATTTTACTTCATCAGTGTTCTTTTGTAAAATCAACTTTGTAAACAAAAATAAATGTAAGTGCTTATGGGAAGAGATCTTAGGGAAGGAATAACATTTGAGGACAGTGGATCAAACTAAATTATTTCATGACTGGATATTTCAAGCAATAATAGAGATATAAATGTAGCTATGTGAGGAAAATTATTTTGGAACCATGAGACTGGTGAAAACAGATCATTTCCAGGAGTGATTTGTCTCCTCACCTGTTTTTTGCCCTATTAGGGAAATTACAGATTCACTATCAATATAAGTAGTATCTTGAAAGATAGTTATCCTGTGAAAAAAGGGGGAAAACATTATCCCTTCCACCATTTTTTTAAAAAGATAGATGATGCACTTTTCCCAATGTTTAGTCTTATTTGTCACCCAGTCATTTAATTTGTTCTTTGCTTATAGAAGATTCCTAGTTTATATTCTGGCATTGGAGCTGAAAGGCTCACATGGAGTCTGGATGGGAAAAAGAACTAATCCAACATGATTTCATTATGTTTCTAATTTATATAACCTTTAATAATAGCACTTCCACACAGAATATTTGTGCAATTTCCTGATCGGTCAAGTGCTTCTGTGATCCCATTGTGTCATGACTCTTCAGCAGTCAAGCAGATTTAGCTAGGCTTCAGTATAAGAAGAACCACTGAAATGAATTTCAGCTAGAACTCTGGAGACTATATAGCTTGGATGAGATTTTGGCTTCCCCTTGAGTTTCAGTCATTATAACAGACTGTATAAAAGGAATATTGGACTAGCTTTACATCTGTATCTGAGTATCCTAGAGAAAATTGGCAAGGTTTTATCTGTGTCTCAATTTGTATCTATGGAGGGACATCTGTTGCTTTTCAAAGTATGTTACTTTGTAGCTGGACTGAAAGGATTTATAATATTTGATTACCTATAGCACTTTGAAATGGAGCAATCTTTATTTACACCTTGTTCTTGCTGTTCGTGATTCATCAGATTTGTGGAAAATTCACTACCATGTAACATGACAATAATGGTTTACTTCAATAATTTTTAAAAAGCAGAGCATAAATTGAGGACATAACATGTATACTTATAACTATTGGATGAAATGCTAGACTAAAATGGGTTTTGTCTGTAATTGTTACACTTGTTTTTCTATTGTTAGGTAACCCAGGTTTATTGAAGATTATTGCTGGGTATTTTCACAACTGTTTATTATTTATGTTTTTTACAATATTTGAATACCACCCACATCTTGAATAACACAACAAAGCAAAATAAATACAACTGAAGCAGTATGAAAGTAAAAATTGACAAACCAATCAAGATTAAAGGCACACCTATGATGGTGCTTATAAACAATTTAAAGCAAAGGTTAAGTTGATGGCTTTAAAGGTAATGGCCATCATTCTAGATTACGGCTGGAAGCCTAATGTCAACCAAGTAATTGATTGCCAATGTCTGGGCTGTTATACAACAGTGACTTTGTCCTGCAAATAGTATAACTATAACATTCTATATTCATTTCAGTTTCTAAGTCATCTTCAATGTTAGACCCACATTCACTATATTAAATAGTTCAGCCGAATGATGATTAGGGTGAGAATTACCATGACCAAAGCATCTTGGTCCAGGTAGGATTGTACCTGGTACACCACCTGGCTTACATTTGCTATTCAAACATCACACTTGAATTGAAAAGGACTTGTAAAGCATGAACCACTTCTCTTAGTAGGAGAAAAGCCTATTCCAGAGTAATTATTAGGACCAATATTAGCAGATGCTTACTGATGAATGACAAATCTGTCTTGGCATTATTTAATGTGATCTTGTTTTCCCCATGTAATCTCCAAAATCTAGTTAAGGCATGAGCTTATAACTGAGGCAAGAGCTCTGTTTTATATTGCTACAACTAAACTGCTCAGGATTTTACTGGTTTCTTGAAATCAGCAGATTTGCTTGAAATCAGCAGATTTGTTTGTTTGCAGCTTCTAACAATATGTTATTAGTGTGGTGCAGAAAAATCACATCCAGGCCTGTCTTGAATGAAAATGCCTACAGTATACATACTTACAGCAAGTTGAACAGCAACTAAATCTGGTTTTTCAATGTTCAGATAATTATGATCGTGTAAGAATAAGCCTTTTGATTAGTCACTGAATGGGCAGGCAGTACCAACATTAATGCATTGAGTCAGAGGTTTTAAGACGATAGTCTTTTATTCACATGAAAATTCTCCACTTGATTTGAAGTGGAATTAATTTGGGTCAATAAATTATTTGGCAATAGACCATGTCTTTAAAAATCATTTGTTGATGTCTTTATGATTGAAGTGTAACAAACAGTCTTTATGATTGAAGTGTAACAAGCAGCACAATTCTGTTTGTAATACACTCAAAAGTGTTGAATATGAGAACAAAAACTGTAAAGAACTTTGAATATTGAACATACAGAATATAATTTTTAGAAATGGAAATAGAAATGGATGAGCAATTGAGTTTTTCAAACATTTTGGATGAATATACTGATTTTGAACTTGATTGACATATACAACAAAATGCATGCTTCAAAATTTTATTCCAAAGGACTTTGATTTCAGTCTATCTCAGGTCTGTAGGAAGGACTCAAAAGGTGGATTAAATTGTCAAATCCAGTCTAAACATCTGGCTAACCTGTGCAACAAACCATAATAAAAATCACAAAATACAAAGACCTGAAAATAAAAATGGAACAACAGTGGCAAAAAAAATAAAATAAACAGGGATAATACCAAAAGTGATAGGTGTCTTAGGTGCATTTGGAGGATCACTTGATTGGCATTGACAAAATCACCATCAGTCAATTGCAAAAGGTAACTTTACTTGGAACAGCTTAAATCATATGTTGATATACCTTTCAACATCTGCCTATCCCAGGTCCTTGGGAAAGACTTGATGGGGATAAATATTCCAAATCCAGTCTAAATATCTGGCTAGCTGTGCAAAAAAAAATATCATCATAAAAATAACCATGTCTACAAATAACCACAAGTCTGCCAAGAGACACCCTGTAGGAGAGTAGAGGAGGCATAAAAATCAATTAATTAATTACTGTGATCACATTCTAAATCCAAAGAAACCTCTGACTGAAACTGGTGAAAAATGGTGATCTTTCTTCTATTCCATTGAAGTTGAAATGCATGAAAAACTACATCCTAATATACTGTATTTCTTAAGAGAGAGAGAGAGAAATCCCTCATTTGTTGTTTCCTCCAAAGTGGGGGGAGGGTTTTTTTTCTAAAGCAGGCAGATCTACCAAATATATGAGAAATGCTGTTTTATTTTTATTATCATTTGATCCACCAGAACTCTCAGATCTCCACCCCACAAAAGAGTAGTTCATAAATCCAATGACCTTCCCATTGCTAGTAGAAATATATATAATCAATCAATCAATGTGAAAAGTATGAATTCCAATATATGAAATTTGTCTATTAGGAAAAGTATGCACATAAGTATGTCCAAATAGTGATTCATTGATCCCAAATAGAACTTACATTTTATATCAGGAAAAATTCAATGGAAAAAAGGGGTAGTTGGCCAGGATCAAGATAGGATTCTTCCTTTTTCTATTTTTCTTCCTCCTTTTTTAACATTCAACAATTCAGTCAATAAAGGGTGATAGCATTTTGTTTCAGAAAGGAATATTCTAGCCACACCACACCTGAAGTTTTCATTAACATAATTAGAAATTATCTGATTTCTGATTGCTCATTTTCATTCATAGTGTTAGCAGAAAAATTTGAAATCTCTGAGAAAAATGCTGTGAATGATAAGAACTGCAGAGAAAGGTCTACATTATTAAGAAAGCAAATGATTTTGGTTGCTGTTAATGATGTGCTGGTTCTGCCCAAGGTCCACTTTTGAGTGGGCAACCGAATCAATTCTGTTAATGTTACACAGATATTCCCTCTGTGTTCTTTATCCTAATTAAAGACATTACATATGATGACATTACTTATGAAGTCTGTACAGCCTTACATAATTTCTCTTTAATAAATCCAAACTCATAGTGAACCCAACTGATCACGTTTATGGTGGCTGAAGCAGAGAAGAGAAACTCTGCTGATTTTAATTTACTTTTTATGGTTGCTGGGAAGAGACATTTCTACTCCCTATCCTAATTCAGTGGCACTGATGTCTGCCTTTCAATTCTGTTGTTACTCTGATATAGATATAGGGTGAGGAGACTACAGAACTGCATCCAGATATATGGAAAACATTTGCCTGTTTCCCTTTTCAATCCTGTCTATCTGTGCTCTAAAAGTAAGATAAGCAAAGGAACAATAAGCAGCAGTACCTTAAAGAAATATTGAGTACATTACTAATGTTTACTTTTAGTTTACTTTTCTATCACCATCAACTTAGCCATAACCATTTTTTCAAATGTGAATAATAAAGAAGAGAAGAAGCTGGAGAAAACCACAAAATACAAAGAGCTGAAAACAGAAGTAGAATGGCTGTGGCAAAAGAAAGCAAATATAATACCAATAGTAACAGATTTCTTGAATGCAATGCCAAAACATCTGGAACATGTTGAACACCATCAGAGTTCACAAAATCACTGTCAGTTAATTATAAAAGGTAGCTTTATTTGGAACAGCTTAGATAGTGCAACAGTACCTTTAATGCCAATTGAAGCCAAATGGTAATTTATGAACTGTGGGTGGCCCGGAGGGAGAAAAGGGGTTTTACTTAAGTGGGTTTTCATGGAAAATCCCAGAACTGACTTTGATTCTGCTGTATCTAGATGGATCTTTCAATAAATAGAATGAAATGGAAGGGACCTTGGAGGTCTTCTGGTTCAGCCCCCTATTCAAGCAGGAGAACCTATATCATTTTAGATAAGAGACTGTCTAGTTTCTTCTTAAAAACCTCAAGTGATGGAACACGCATGATTTCTGGAGGCAAGCTGTTCCACTGGTTAATTGTCCTCACTGTTAGGAAGTTTCTCCTTAATCCCAGGTTGCTTCTCTCTTTGATTAGTTTACAAACATTGTTTCTTATCCTGCCCTCTGGTGCTTGGAGAATAACTTCTTTGTGGCAGCCACTCAAATACTGGAATACTGCTATCATGTCACCCCTAATTCTTCTTTTCTAAAGATTAGCCAAACCCCAATCCTGCAGACATTCTTCATATATTTTAGTCTCCAGGCCTTTGATCATTTTAGTTGCTCTTCTCTGAACTTTTTCCAAAGTCTCAACATCTTTTTTGTAGTAGATAAAATTGGTTGCAGTATTCCAGGTGTGGTCTTAAGTCATTTATGAAGATATTGAAGAGGCCTTGAGGTACCCCACTATTTCTCTCCATGTGAATGCAGTACCATTAAGGACTACTTGTTGATTAAGGTTTGTCAGCCAGCTACAAATCCATCTGGTGATGATGTTGTCTATTCCACATTTTTCTAGCTTACCAAGAAAAGAAAATAAAGTTACATTCTTGGTAATTTAAAAGAGCAGAGCATTTCTTTGGTTGAATGTGCCAGATAGGATGGTTGGCAGGAAGCCTTTTCCCTGAAACACACACAGAGTAACTGGCTACATAGGCTTCTACAGTATGTCTTTCTGCATCTGCAGCCACCAAAATGACCCCTTTACGAGGTGAAGGATTTTCACAAATCCAAAATGCCCTATCATCTTTGCATCATGGCTCTGATGTTAAAGTTATATAGTTTGCTCCCCATCCACGCCAGTCCGTCCCTTACGGACAACTCATATTTGTGGAACTACTCATCTCTGGCCAAGGCTTTTTTAATAGGTTGCATTAGGTCCTAGGTCAGCTGTGATAATAATGCTTCCTGCTGCCTTGTGGGGACTGGTGCTGCTACTTGTTTGGAGGAAATGATAGAATTAACAACATCCTTTTGAGCACTGTTGTACTGTGACATTTGGGAGATCTGCCATGAATTTCACCATTCCAGTACACAGCGGAGATTAAGTTGAAGTGGATTGAAGTATTGGGCCCATTGGACTTGTTTGGAAGATAGCTTTCGGGGAACCGTCATGCTTCTAAATTCTTGTGATCCATCCACACCTCGAAAGAAATCAGAAAGATAAAGCAGTTGGGCAACAAGAAAGTCTGGTTGCCTCCTGAAAAAGCACCTTTGGGATGTGTCTATGTCAACTATAAGTTGTCTACTTTGTTTCATAAGCTGTAAGATTTTTGTTTCTGTTTATTTCCCAGGAAACCACAGGAACCAAACAAAATTATCTGAAAAGTAGTTAAGAGCATACAGCACATGCTATTTGCAAAGGGTTACCTTATCCAACTGCAAAAATTTGGATAAGTTATCTGTATGTGTCTGCTGCTTTTTAAAGATTTAACTATTTATATATCAATGCATCTTGCAAATAGCTCATGGGTTTTTATTGCATATTTTCTATTATTACCATTGACCAAGTTGATAGTCCTTTCTCCTCTCCTCTCCTCTCCTCTCCTCTCCTCTCCTCTCCTCTCCTCTCCTATCCTGGGATTCTATTTAAAATAGAATAGGAACTGCAGCTTACTGATGAGGGGTTTTCGTGTTTGGGTTTCACAAAATGTGCTTTTTAATATGTGGAGTTTGAAACTAACTCATATGTGCAACTCTTTAAAGCAGTAACATCTTTTTAAAAAATCATGTGAGGTCAGTCACATGATTCCTGGAAAAGAAAAGCCATTTTACCAAGTTGCAGACAATTCTTCAACCACTTTTTTTTCTCCAATATTTTCCCCCTCTAAACTACTGGGATCTTATCATAAATGATTGTTAATTTTAATCATTTTTGATAAACATATTAAAACATATAAAACAGCTCTTAGAGCTGCCATGTATTGGCTTATCGTTTCTTCCTCCTCCTGGTATCTGTGGTGAAAAGCATAGCGCCTTGCTACCCTAGATGGCAGAGGCACATAATGCCCCTTTAGCGTGGCTAACAATGTCTCCCATGGCACATCTTGGACGGTCTGAGGTGCCAGAAGCGCCCTAGCCATCTCAAACATGTTATGTCCACAGACACTGAGGAAAACAGCTAATTTCCTATCCCCTGGCAAACCTTTGTAATCGTTGGCTGCTAGGAAACAGTTGAAACGATCCATGAAGGAATCCCATGATTCTTTCACCCAATCGAAGGGTGCGAATGTAGGAAAGGTGGCCATGGTCAGTGAGAGAGAGAGAGAAAAATCATCTGAAGCTTTTCTCTTCTTTGCAATGTCTTGTCGCTGTAACTTAGCTCAACGTTCTGCTTGACTGCCTCCTCACAATCCCACCTTCACCGCCAGTTGTTCTTCATGGAACAAGGCGGAAGAAAGGAGGCCAGGCACTAAACAGTTAAACTTGTTTATTAGGCTATCCATGACTCGCTCTGTTTGCTTACGGCTTGGCTAGAGAGCTTCCGAGGCACTGACAGCTCTTTTATACTCAGCTGTCAGTGCATGGACCAATTGGCAGGTCCAGATTTCCCACCAGCGAATTGCTGCTGATTGGACCAATCAGAGGCTCTTGCTTCCTTGAGTAAGGAACGTCCATACACAACAATATTCTAATATTTTCTATTAAAATGTTTAGGTGAACAGATAATTGAATTAATTGAATTGATTTGAAATATTTGTTTTAAAAAATCAGTTGTGCATGATTTTGTGTGCCTTTACATTGGTAATATGGCATAACTGAAAGAGCAACAGGACAACAGTATTGACAAGAATTATACCATAATATTATGTTTGAACATAGAAATCAACATACATTACTCTGTCACTGAAGCTATCACTAGAGAAGGAAGGAAACAATCCTTTTAATGCTACCTATTTGAAACAAATAACAGTGTGATTTATAGTGTTTTTTTTAAAGTCAAACTGGAAATTAACTGCAGAAATGTTAATATAATAAAGTGCTTCAGTATTGAAAGGTGTTCATGCAATTTTAAAATTTCCATAAAATATTTTTACTTTTCCAAGGTATATTCACACTAAAGAGTATGATTTGCATATTGCCGATTATTGCAAAATGGGAAAAAGTGCAATCAGCGATTATATTAAAACTCTGCTATGCCTGTGAATTTGATATTGTCCTGTGGCTTCATTAAGGAGAAGGTAGCATTAAAAAAAATATGTTATGGTTTCCATCTGGCCTCACATATAGTCATAATAGTCTTTTTAATGAAGGAAATAAAAGGAAAACCAGATCCTGCCTATAATCTACTTCATCCACTAATATGAAAATGTCTCATTAAACAAATGGATACCAAGTACAAGTGTTGCACGACCTCTAGCAAATTGATGCTAAAATGAAAAAGCACATGTAACTGCTCGGAACTTCATGTTGCCATTAACATGTCCTGTTAACGGAACCATTGAAAATATTAGTTTTGCTGTTAAAAATTAAGGACTTTCTTCCAGTATACAATACAAGGTTCATTACTTAGTATCTTGTCAGCAAAATTAAAGTTCAGTACTGAATTCTGCCTTATAATTATAATACAAACTGAAGAATTGAGTGAAATGGTAATTTAACAATTTGTATTCACGTTGGATAAAATTCTGGGAACAAGTCAAGCATGTGTTTACTTACTGAACATATGAAACTTTTGTGGTTTTCTGAATTGCAGCTCAAAAGCCATAGTTGATCCTGAGTGGTATATAGCAACTCATCAGTCATTATTAAAAGTGTTAGAAGTAACACAGAATGAAATGGTTCTGTCCGTGTCTCACATGTGCTAATTAAGAGGTCTTCAGAAATATAGGTAGATGTGGACGATCACACACAATCAGATCCACAGGCTGAAATCCTAAGTCTTTGTTACTTCAAAACCTTAGATTTGTACCCCAGAGCTTTTCAACTTTTTGTTACTACAAAATTGTAATACTATTACAAAAAAGGAACTGAAATATTTACGGACTACTCATTAAAACTATAATTAATTCAACAGTGTTTTAGTTACATTTAAATTGAATGAAAGCAATTTTAGTTTTTGCCCTGGCCCAACCCATTTTCTGTGATTTTTGCCACCTAACTTTTTGGAATGTGAAGTCCCCAAAAACCAGATTAGGATTTAGTTATCCTCAAGCATTGAGCACTCTCATCTAGAACTCCACCCTGAGTTCAAGATCCATCCTTGTCAATGTGTTAATTCTTATGTATGTTATTAGAAGGGGACCATTCAGCATAGCCACAGCCCATTGATGTGTTGTACTTCTGAATTACTACAATACATGTCTAAGTAATGTTATAGACTACTTTCTCTATAAATCTCCACACTTCATTTCTGACATGTACCCCTTGTCATTCTGGTCTCATGAATTCTAATTCAGTAGCAAGTCTCATTGGGTTGATTAGGAAATGCTCTTTAAAAACGTTTCTTAGAATTACATCAGTAAAAAAGGACAACTTATCCATTGCATAACGAATGAGCAAGTGAACAAATATGATATTGATGTTTGCATTACTTTGGTCTTTTAAATGTGATGGACAAAATATGAATCAAAAATGAAGCTGAGGCAGTTCTGATCACTGACATGAAAAAACAGCCACTGAACAGTGAGATTTATTTCTGTGTAAATATGCTATGAGTGGCACTGAAAACAAAGGAAAAATCAATACCATCTAACTTAACTCTCATTCAGTTTTAATCAAACCTATTAGCTGCTACTAAGCTTAGTTGGATGGAAGTCAATAATATATTGTAGCTAATAATAGCAGTTTTATTTAACTTTAAACAAAATTTAGCTGACAAACATATATCATACCCACAGAACAAACCTCTTTATCCTAATAAACAGTCATTTTTATTGATTAGAAAGATGAGTTAAATGTATTGAAGGAATTTTGGATTTCAGGGTGAAAGAGAATGTAAAAAGATTTTAAAAGTTACAGAGAGTAGAATAAATTAGAAAGAAAGTATTAGCCAAAAAAGCTACTACAATCCTTGGTTCTATAAACAGAGGCATAGGATCAAAATTAGTACTGCTTTATAAATCCTTAGTAGGACCAGACTTGGAATACTGCATCCAGTTTTGGTAGATTAGTGAGATATGAAAGTAAGTATTAATAGGACAGTGGTAGTGGCATAAAATAACATAGAATAACAGGGTTAGGTGGGACCTTGGAAGTCTTCTAGTCCAACCCTCTGCTCAATCAGGAGACCCTACACATTCCACATGTTGTGCTTCAGTGAATGGGGATAACAAGAAAAAGACAAGTGAGCAATATTCTGAGTTAATTTCATAGATAGGCAAAAAAAAAAATCTGTTATAGAGAATGAAACTAAAGTTATGAAATTTCTCCATCTCTGCCTGTTAGATGTTTGGTTTCATCTAACATAATAACTTTTTAAAAGACCATGAGATACAATTTTCTTCGATCTACTTGGCAACACCTTCTCAAAATTATGAAAAGCTTTCTCCTAAGCGGTTTTTCAGTGATTGGAAATTAGAAATGATAGTTTCAAACTGAGGTTCAAATGATGAATATGTATGTTAAGCCTTATTTTCTCTTTTTCTTTTTCTTTTTCTTTTTCTCTTTCTCCCTTCACATGCATGTACAATTCTTCATCTTTGCTTAAATATTGAATTTATAACTGTTTTTTATGATTTTTGGTGGTCTTTGACAAGTCAAAAAAGTGTGAGAAAAGCAAATTCTAATAGAAGAAAAAATGTTTTTTTCATTTAAGATTTGGCTCTGATTTTATAAATATTTGTTATTTTTCCTTTTTGCTTTTGTTCCTTGTTTTGTTTTACAAAGAACTGTAGTAATAAATTTAGTTTTTGGGGATTCAACATCTATAACTGGTAAGGAAAAATTAGAAGTTGAGTTGCACTTAGAAGCAATACATTCCTTGCATAAATCTTTGTTGTTCAATTCTATCCTGAATCACTTGGTTAAACTGGTATTAGCTGGTATAATTTTCACTGAAAGTCCAAGTGTACTGTTCTGACCTGCTGATTTTGTGTGGCAATTTTATCTTTGAACTGTGAAGCTAATGAATTTTTACATCCTCAGTCAAAGAGTTTCCCATGATCCTCTATTATTAATTTACTTTAAGTGGAATGAACTTGCACTTTAATTGTAGAGCACTAAATTACAGGTTATTGGAAGTACACTCTATTTTATTTCCTTTGTCTTTATTGTTGATGTTCCTCCTGCACTAATGACTTCATTTGTAATAACATAAGCAAATATTAAGTAGGAATTTTGTTCCTGGTTTCTCCAAATTCCCATTCCTTCCTCTGTCATCACAATAGGAATGTGGGCAGATACAAATGCACACGCATGGGCTCATCCTATTTTGAAGATTTATCAGATAAGATATTATATACTCCAATTGCTATCAAGAACTTTCAAACATATGGAGATTATCTCTGTAGAAGTAAGCATGCTAGATGCCTAAAATATATCTGGAATGGTGAAAGTGCATCTCTCCCTCCCTCCCTCCCTCCCTCCCTCCCTCCCTCCCTCCCTCCCTCCCTCACACTGTTTTTAAACAAATTAAACTTTGTAACACAAATATTAATCAGTCATATTGTTTTGTTATCAAGAGCCAATTCAAATGCTGAAATGCATATATTAAACACAAAGTTTTAAATTCAGACTAATCTGGTTTTTTTCCATTCTAGGGTGGGTGCCAATCTCAATAGATCCAAGAGTTGTTTGTTTTCTTATTTTTCTATTGATACAATTTTGAAGCTACCCAGATGTACAGGACCCTGGATGGCTTACAATTTATGAGCAATAAGGAACAGTTCATAGATATCCAGAAAAGAACAAAAACTAAACTAAGTAATATAAGATAACCCACAGAGCCTTAGTGCTTCCTACCCCAAAGTTCTTCGTAAACCAATAAATCCCAGTTTTTTGGTGTAAATATATTACACTGACCTTTTAATGTGATTTTTCTAAAATCATATTAACAATTGGTTCAATATTAGTTAAAAAAATATGTATGATATGTGACCAAATCGTATGTGTCGAAGTTCACATGATAACCTTGACATTAAAAAGATGCTCTTAAACATGTAGTCTAAACATCTGCTGAGATATGATGATCATAGAGGTGACTTTGTGTAAAGAATGCAGCAGTTAGAAAAACATGAATTAACCCTTGGAAAAGAAGAAGGCATTGAACAATGTTCATCTTTATCATTATGACCTTGGATCTGGTCAAGATTATTCAAGACCCAATTTACAGTGGAGGTCATTTTTATATATTTTTTTCCCTTAGAACAGTGGCAATATGTCACTATTAGTCTTTTTGAAGGTTAGATCAGTCTCTGTTAGGCTTGAAGTTTTCTGGAGCTTTCCTCATTGCAAGGGAAAAAAACCCTATTGATTACCCAAGTGCTATCTTATTGGGTTTCAGAGAGAATTTGGAATTATTTATTTACATTCTGATAAAGAGTTCATTGAAGGCCTTGTTGCTATCTGAATGAGAGGGGGATAATAGTCATAGTTTGCTCCTGTGCAAAATCTTTCTGCACATCAGTCTTGGAGAGCCCTTTGGTTTTCAAAGGAGACAGGGAGATAAAATGTCAGAAGTGATACCTAAAGCACTACTGGAGGACTACATAGAAATATTCAATCAAACACGGATAAAATCTTTTAGTAAGATTCATCTCAAGGTAACAAGAGTGGCAGAGGTAGTTATTTTCCCACCCTTATCTCATCTTCTTATTGTTGACTGATGGTCCTATTTATGATGACCTGAACTCTCCTGGAGAAATAGAGACCAGAAGAACATCTGCAGGACCACTATAAAGAATATTCTACATTTTTGTCAGATAAAGTTGAAGATTTGGATTCTGTGCAGACCCTATGGTGTTGTTTGAGGATGGTTTGTAAAACTTTAAGACAGTTGGTTCTGAGAAAGTGGATAGGATCCATAGAATTTTAAGAATGGCCACCTCTGTGTTAGATCCTTGTACTTCATGATTGGTTAAGGCTTCCTGGGATATGTCGTACTATTGAATCCAAAAGGTGATAATATATTCCCAAGAGAGGAGATGGTTTGCGCATTCATAAAGATGTTGTGGTCCATTTCCTCCTCAAGAAATCATTGTTGGGTTTAGCAGTCTTGGCCAATATTGTCCAGTCTCTAATCTTTCTTTTTTAAATAAGAAAGGAGTAAGCTTCATGAGAAGGCTGGAAGAAATTGTCGGTCCTCCCAGCTACACTAGATAGGAAACATGTTTAGATAAACTAATTCTACTTTATTGAAAAGTTACATTAACAGAATCTTGCAAGTCCGAAAGTATAAACTTTCTATCTAGTCTAAGTGCTATTGCTACATTAAAATGCACATTTAAAATATCAGGCATCCCAAACTGTATATGGTAGTGGTGGAGGAATATCTGAAAAATAATATACAGGAGAAATTGCAAAAAAAAAAAAAAAAGTACATCAAACTTAATACATTACTTTTTCATGCATGTGTTCTTTTTAAATGTTTTTCTTTTAAACTGATACTGGATCATCACAAAATAGATTAGTAGCTATAAAAATGTAAAAATGATTCCTGGGTACTCAGGAGTGAACATGAAGCATTTAGCTAAGATCAAAGTATATTTTACATCTGACTATTTTCAGTGCTGAAAAATGATAACTGCTTCCAGTTTATGGCTGTATCTATATTATCCTTTATACACTGTTTAAGTGTAATTATAATGAGCTTTAGTCAAAAGCCTTTTCATAAATTAGGCTCCAATTAAGTCAAGCGAGAAGGTCTCCTTAGGTTGCTGATTCTGAAGGAGAGATCTAGTAATAAATTGTTGAAAAACAAGATGGTGTGCAAATGAAAGGAACTGTCCTCTGCCGCTAAAGTACTATTCAGAGTAGCAGTATGCCCAGTTTTTGAACATCGAACAAGACAGAGGAGATAATAGAATCTTGCACTGATTCGAAGGCTTTAAAATTAAACAGTAACATTAGCTATTATGTATGTATATATACACAAGAGACATATAGGTCGTAGAACATAAAATATAGAATAACAGAGTTGGAAGGGACCTTGGAGATCTTCTAGACCAACCCCCTGCTTGAGCAGGAGACCCTATACCATTTGAGATAAATGGTTGTCCAGTCTCTTTTGAAAGCCTCCAGTGATGGAGCACTCACAACTTCTGAAGGTAAGCTATTCCATTGGTTGATTGCTCTCACCATTAGGAAATTTTTCCTTAGTTCTAGGTTGCTTCTCTCTTTGGTTAGTTTTCAACCATTGTTTCTTCTATAGCCTTTTGGGTCTTTGGAAAATAATTTGACCCTCTTTTCTTTGTAGAAGCCCCTCAAATATTGGAACAGAGTTATCTTGTCACCGCTAGTCCTTCTTTTCATTAGACCAGACATACCCCATTCTTCTAATTGTTCTTAATATGTTTTAGCCTCCAGCCCCTAGACATTTTTGTTGCTCCTCTCTGCACTCTTTCCAGAGTATCAACATCTTTTTAATATTGTGGTGACCATAAATGGATGCAGTTTTCCAAATATGATGTTAGTAAGGCTTCGTAAATTGGTACTAGAACTTCACATGATCTTGATTCTATCCCTCTAATAATTAACTTTCTTAGAAAGGGCAAGTAATTCACTTAATTAAGGTGAAAGTTTTCAAGTATTTAGCTATTAGGACACTTATATGATTTCCAGTTATTATTTATTTATAAGCATACTCAAGTGATTTCAGCCTGCATAGGATCAAAACCTTAAGATACCAAGCTCCATATTGCATTTATATCACATAAATATAATGAATATGTTATATGATTTTTATTTCTTTTAATTAGTGTTTCCAAGTGATCGTACGATTAATTCTTTAGAAACTGTATAATTGCAATGAGTAATTTAAAAGCTGCTTTTGAAAAGATAAAAAAGTGCAATGCAATTTGGAATCATGTAGGATAAATGAAAGAAATCTTGCTCTCATTTCTCTCTGCCTTTAGTTTCTATTTTTGAGGTTTCGAGTTCAGAGTAAAAAATTGCGCAGTAAGTCTTGTGGAAATGTATGTCAGAGCTACATGATTATCTACGTCCTCAAACTCCCTTGTGTCTTCTTTTTGGGCATGTGTTATCACTCTTGAGCTGTCTTGCAAGGATGTTCAGTGTGAGACTAAGATTACCTCTTTATGTTTCATTTGTCAATAATTTGCCAATAGTTTAGCGTGCATCTGCTTAATGAGAAGTTTGAAGACAAACTAAATTGCCAGATGGCTAGTTTGCTTAAAATCTGCTCTATCTGATTAAGGCCAAGGACGACTAGCAAAACAAAGGAGAGAACTGTTCACATTGGATGAATAGGCAGATGCCAGATGGGAAAATAAGAAGCCATTTCTGAAACAAGGAGAAGATAATGGTCAAATTATGGTGATGGCCTTAAACAATGAATGTGACAGCAGAATGCCACCATTTATGAAGTCTTGTTTAAAGATTATATAGAACAGGCCATTTCCTTGTCTTGACCTATTTGGCCATTTCTATAGAAAATTGTCAATTCTTTTTGCTTTAAACAATAGGTCAAATAAAGATTTTTTAAAAAAATTGTTATTTTTAATTTTTTGTTAGGATTAATCAAACATAAATACTTTTAGGAGGAATATCTATTAGAAAAGATAGCTGGAATATTAAATATGCAAAATAGATGGCTAACTTTATGCCTTCTTCTGAGGTGGTTTCATTGTTTTCCTTATTTCCTTTCTTCATAACAGGAGGCTGGGAAATCAGTTTCAAATTTAAAAAGGGCCCATCAAATATGACCAATCACTTCCTAATTATTATTATTTTTCTCTGGCCTAGTACTTTAAATTCTTTGCAATACTTCAACTCTAGAGCTGGGCTGCCAGAATAGCCAGTAGATGGCAGCAAAGAGATATTTATTTATTTATTTATTTATTTATTTATTTATTTATTTATTTATTTATTTATTTATTTATTTATTTATTTACAAGTACAAGGAAACAAGTAACAGTATAGACATACACATGGACACATGAAAAAAATTGGCACAAATAAAAGGATATAAATAGGCAAAACATAGCAATAAACACATAGAATGATTACATATAAATGGGGACAGTAGGACAGGGATGATAGGCACACTGGTGCGCTTATGCCCACCCCCTTAGGGACTCTTAAGAAACATGAAAGGTCCACGGTAGACAGTTTAAGGTAAAAGGAATGGGGATTAGCGAGACTAACAACAGGATCAGGTAGAGTGTTCCAGACATTTACTATTCTATTGCAGAAGTCATATTTCCTACAATCGAGATTAGAGTGAATTACATTGAGTTTGAATCTATTGACGGCCCTTATGTTATTACAGTTGAAATTAAAGTACTCATTTACAGGTAGGATGTTTTTGTAAATAATCTTACAGACTAAGCATAGTTCGGAACATAGATGGCGTAGTTCGAGGCTATCGAGGCCTAAGCCTGGTGGTATAGGGAGTTTTAATATGAAACACTCAAACTCTGCCATCAAATGGTCACCCATATTTTTTCCGTATAGGCTGTCCTAACTGCACAATGGTTGAATAAAATTATATCTAATAAATAGTTATCCATCATTATGTGTTGTATTGTCTTAAACTTTTAAATCTCTGTCTCTCTGTCTCTGTCTCTGTCTCTCCCTCTCTCCCTCCCTCTCCCCCCTCTCTCTTTCATCTATCTATCATCTCTGTCATCTCCCTCTGATACATCACCATAATATTTACTTTGGATTAGAGAAATGCTATGGATATAATTTACTTGGACTTCAGTAAGGCATTTCATAAAGTAGACCACTGTACTTGATAAGTAAACTATACTTGAAAATGTGGGTTATACAGCATCACCACCAGATGAATTCATGACTGGCTGATCAACCACACTCAACATATAGTAGTCCTCAATGGAAATGAATCTACATGGAAAGAAGTATGCAGTGGGGTACCCCAGGGCTCTGTCCCAGTACTCTTCAACATCTTCATCAATTATTTGGATGAGGGGATAGATGGGGAACTCATCAAATTTGCAAATGACACCAAGCTGGCAGGAATACACAAGATAGGCTTGAGATGACAGACTTGAATATTGGGCACTATCTAACAAAATGAAATTCAATGGTGAAAAAAGTATGGTTTTACATTTAGGCAAGAAAAATCAAATGTTTAGGTGGTACCTGGCTCAATAGTAACTGTGAAAGGGATCTTGGAGTCCTAGTAGACATTTGCTTAAATATGACCCAGTAATGTGCTGCAGCTGCCAAAAAAGCCAATACAGTCCTAGGCTGCATTAATAGAGGGATAGAATCAAGATCACATGAAGTGTTAGTACTGCTTTATAATGCCTTGGTAAGACCATACTTGGAATACTGCATCCAGTTTTGGTCGCCACAATTAGGGAAAAAAAAGGCTTGAGACTTTAGAAAGAGTGCAGAGAAGAGCAAGAAAGATGATTAGGGGACTGGAGTCTAAAACATATGAAGAACGGTTACAGGAACTGAGTATGTCTAGTTTAATGGAAAGAAGAACTAGGGGAGACATGATAGCAGTATTCCAATATCTCAGGGGCTGCCACAAAGAAGAGGGAGTCAAGCTATTCTCCAAAGCATCTGAAGGCAGGACTGTTGTGGTCCTCCAGCAGCCTGTGGACCTGGTAGCGGAGTCAGACAGTGAGGACGTTGGGGAAGACAATGGACCAATCCTGGAGTCAGGGGAAGGCCCGGACGAGGGCTCTGTGTTGGAGGCAGAGATGGGGCCAGGACCATCTGGGAGCGATGCATAGACTCTGGAGCCTCCAGAGGCGGACAGCAGAGATGCAAAAGAACAGGAGGGGCCTGTTCCTAGTGCATGTATGCAAAGAGCTACAAGAAGGCAAGAGCAGATGAAGCAAAAAGAATGACTTGGGAGTAAGGCCAGAAGATGATTGGCTACTCCCATAAGGTTTAAAAGAGCAAAAATGAGCTGTTGGGTCCTTTGTAGAAAAGCAATGTTGATTCCAGTGCTTCTTGTCAGCGTCTCTTGAACTTTGTGGGGGTTTTGCCAAGAAAAGCCTTTGTCAGGTTGCCAAAGATATCAAAGGTTGGTGATAAGGCCGTAGGACTGGTTATGAAGAATTTGTTTTGGACTAAGTTGAGAATGAATTAATTGTCAGCTGTTTTAATAAAATAAGTTTGTTCAGGACTGAATTGTGTTTGGTAATCACTATGTCGGCCTCGGTCACAACAGGACAAGAAGCAATGGGTGGAAACTAATCAACGAGAGAAGCAACTTATAACTAAGGAGAAATTTCTTAACAGTTAGAACAATTAATCAATGGAACAACTTGCTTCCAGAAGCTGTGGATGCTCTAACACTGGAAATTTTTCAGAAGAGATTGGACAACCATTTGCCTGAAATGGCATAGGATTTCCTGCCTGAGCAGGAGATTAGATTAGAAGACCTCTAAGGTCCTTTCCAACTCTGTTATTCTGTTATTTTGTAATGTTGAACCAGTAATGATTTTTCTCCTTTTAAATACTGATATACTGCTATAAAAGTATGAAAATAACATTAAAGTCCACATGCCTAGACATTGTTCAAGACTGCTACAATCAGCTGGACTTTCTGCAAGTGAATTTATATAGGAGAATTCTTGATAAATTTCATCTGCCTTCTACTAAATTGGACCTGTCTACACTGCAAATCTTTGTTGATTTGTTAAGTTAGATCATAGTCAGAAAGGCAAAAAGAGGCACAAGAGCTTTGTAGATTTTTGCCTTCATACAACAATATTATTGAAGGGTATTTGGTTTGACTAATTCTCTTGAATTACAGCAGCAATCATACATCTCTCTTTTATTAAATTAATGATGTACTTAATAAACACATCAAATGAACAAAGAAGACTGACTCTTAATTGATTCATTTTCTGGAAGTTCAACTATTGACAAAAGTTATTCCCAGCCAATCCAGACACTAATATTGATTTTGGTAACGATGAAAGAAATATACACTTAAACAGGTCATGATGCGAAGGGTGAATTTTAATGACTAAAACGCTCTATCTTTTTATTTCCATTTAAGAATATGAATAGGTATAAATTAGCTATAGATGATATAGATAGATATATACCTGTACCAGTGATGAAATGTAAAATTTGTTACTACCAGTTCTGTGGGTGTGACTTGGTGGTGGTGGGGTAATATGACTGAGTGGGCATGGCCAACTTTTTTTTTTTACTTTTAAAACCATTTTTTCTACAACCTCTTTGACTGAAGAGGTTGTAAAAAATGCTTTTAAAAGCCTCTGACGATCCCAGCTGACTTGCCTGATCGGCAGAAGCTTTTTTTTTTTTTAAAGCCTCTGCTGATCCCAGCTGACTTGCCTGATCGGCATAGGCTTTCTTTTTTTAAAAAAAGCCTCTGATGATCCCAGCTGAGCCGCACAATCATCAGAGGTTTTTTTTTTTTTTTACTTTTAAAAGCATTTTTTCGGCCAAAGAGGTTGTAGAAAAAAATGCTTTTAAAAATAAAAAAAAGCCTCTGATGATTGCGCAGCTCAGCTGGGCAATGGGGGGGGGAGGCAGAGATTTTTGCTACCGGTTCTCCAAACCACCGGCTTCCATCGCTACCGGATCGGGTGATCCAGTCCAAACCAGGAACATTTCACCCCTGACCTGTACACATGAACATGCTCTATTTTCATTTGTTAACAAAATCATTTTGTTATACTGTTGCATACCTCCAAAAAGTCTCAACCTGTATTTCTTCTTAGTACAGGATGAAATGACAAGTGAGGATTGCAAAAGGAAATCTGTAACTATGATAATCTGAGAACATTTCTCTTAAAGTGGGAACATGGAATAGAGACATTTGGAACCAATGCATGCATCTTTTGGATGTAGCTAATCTAGGCTGAAAAATTCCATACACGTATTTGATAGAAAATAGTTCAGGTTTTGCAGCCTAGATCTAGTATATCCTGTAGCTAACAGCAGTGTACAGAGACACAGCCATCTCAGAAGGGCAGTCAAACATCTACATCTAATCCTCAATCCACACATTTCCTGGATTAATGGCCCAATTAAAAATCAGATGAAAAGTTCAACCACCTTATTCAAGTTTTTCTTTTAATAAACCATCAAGATATGTAAGTATATTTTCTTCAACTAGCAGACTGTGAAGCTTGAAAATGTGTTTAACACAAATTGAATTGTTACACATGTGTACAATAGATCCAATGGTTTACCTGCTAGTTTTACTACATCAAAACATGACCATTAACAGGTTTTTAAAACTGTTAATGTCAGCAGCAGATTTCAAGTGATTTTAAATTTTCTAGCATTTTAAGAACATGCTAAAAGCATTAGTCCTGTTTTCTAACAATATAAAAATTATTTAGTTGCCAGCCTGCAGTTAAGGTATTAAGGTTCTTAGAATGAATCTCCTGTGTCCAGACACATTAGCTGTTTTCATCTGTTATGTGACATGTGGAGTCACATGATGGTTTCAGGAAGGAAAAAGTCTTTTAAAAACTTCTCATTCCTCTAAGTCTGCCATGCATTTCCATTGCTTAAGTGGATAGGGAGAAGGGACTGTACAAAATCTTGTATAGTCAAACTCCTCCCAATTTCCACCACATATTTTTTGGGGGGTGGGAGGAAGATGACCCAAACACTTCAATTAACATGCAGTGTTTGTTCCATATGGATTTCCTACAGTTCCTATGGAATTGTTCTGTATATTCCAGGTGAATATCTTCTGGAGTATCACAGCTTTAGTCTAGACATGGAAATGGGCCTGATTCTTAGAATCACAAATGAGTACCCAGTCTTGAATGTTGGAAAATGAAGCCCAGCTAGATGATTCACTTGCAAATGTGAAAAAGGCTGCTACACTGATGATCAGTGTTATGTCCTTATAAGGACATCCGCCGGATTGGCTGCCAGCCACCGGGCGGGAAGATTTGAATCCCTGTCAGGGGGCGGTGCGTCTGCCGGAGCGAATATAAGGAGAGCTCCGGCAGCGCACAGCCAGTCTTGCTACTGTTTCTTTACTCAATAAATGTTACTATGTAACGAGCTGGTCACGTCTTCCTTTCCTGCGCCGATCTAACACTGGCGACGAAGGACTGAGAGAAGAACGAACCTCGCAGCACCAAGCCAACAAGACAAGACTCCGGCACCGGGAACTACAGTAGGCATTTCCAAAGGCATGGCATCCGCTGAAGTCACTTTGCCAGCCCTTGCTCCTTTCCTCCCAGGGAAGGACAAGTGGAAATCCTACGTAGTGAAATTCCGGCAATACCTGAGAGGCAACAACATCAGGGATGCCGATGATGACCGGAAGAAGGGCATCTTCCTGGCCAACTGCGGCTCCGAGGTCCTCGACATGGCAATCGATCTCGTAGCACCACGAGACATCGAAGAAGTGCCATGGACAGACCTGCTGCAGATCCTGGAGGACCACTATGCCCCAACAGGAACACCGGTGGCGAACCGTTTCACCTTCCACCAACGGGACCAGAAGGAGGGTGAAGCGATCAAGGAATTCGTGGCCGCCCTACGCCAGATCGCAGCCAGCTGTGAGTTCGACCACGTGGACAATGCCATCGCTGACCGCGTGGTCTTCGGCATGAGGGACAGAGGCCTGCAAAAGAAATTCCTGAGCAGGAAGAAGCTCGTGCTCAAGGATGTGGTGGAGGAAGCCACCGCATCCGAAATCTCGGAGAAAGCAGCTGCCGCAGTAAGCAGAGCCAAGGGAATCCACAAGATTCGCTCCACAGAGCAATCTTCAACAGAGGATTCCACGGCTGGATCCGAGTCGGAGGGGGAGTCCACCGTCCACAAGGTATCCAGACCCCCAAGGCGGGAAACCGCCCAACGGAACTACAAAGGGGAGCGCTGCGCCAGCTGCAGAGGGGACCATGCCAGAGCAACCTGCAAGTGGAGAGATGCGACCTGCCGACGCTGCAAAAGAAGGGGTCACATCGCCGAAGCTTGCAGAGCTGAGGAACCAGCCCCAGAGCCCTCCAGCCACCGTCCCCGCGAGAATCGGAAGGATTACCAGAGGTCATCCAAACGGTCCTCTGGCCCTTCCAGACGCAGAGACGACGAATTTCCCCGGAGCGGAGCGGTCCACCAGACGACCATCGCTCACACGACGTCAGACAGTGCCACCAAGTTCCATGTGACCATCCACGTGGAAGGAGCACCCTGCAAAATGGAGGTAGACTCCGGCTCGGTCTACTCCATCATGGACTGGCAGCAGTTGAAGCGCCTGCAACCCAGCATCACCAAGCGAGAGCTGAAGCCACTACACTCCAAGCTCGTCGACTTCGGGGGAAACCCCATCGGAGTGCTAGGAAGAGCCAACATCCGGGTCACCTACAAGCAGTTCGAAGGCAAGCTCCCCATCACTGTCGTAAGGGACAGCCGACCGAACCTGCTAGGAGTGGAGTGGTTCAAGCCGCTGGGGCTCTCAATCGAGGGCATCAACCAAATTGGCAGGGACGAACTCGACTACCTCATCAAAGAGTTCAAGGAAGTCTTCGATGGTAAGCTGGGGAAATTTGTGGGGAGGCCAATCTCTTTCAATCTGGACAAGGGAATCACCCCGATTAGGCTCAAGCCCCGCCGAGTTCCATTTGCCCTGCGGCCCAAAGTAGATGAGCAGCTGGATAAGCTGATCGCCCAGGGCGTCCTGGAACCGATCGATCATGCTTCATGGGAGACCCCCATTGTGACCCCACTGAAGCATGATGGGTCCGTGTGCATCTGCGCCGACTACCGTTGTACCATCAACAAGGCGTTGGCACAGAGCGCATACCCAGTCCCAGTGGTGCAACACCTGCTGCATTCCCTGGGATCGGGATCAATTTTTGGGAAACTGGACCTGGCCCAGGCTTACCAGCAACTGCCAGTGGACGAAAAAACGGCGGAGGCTCAAAAATTGTCACGCACAGGGGGGCATTCAAATGCAACCGGCTCCAATTTGGAGTCAGCGCTGCCCCCGGCATCTTCCAATCCATGATGGAACGCCTCCTCCAAGGCGTTCCAGGGGTGGTGCCTTACTTCGACGATGTGCTCGTCTCCGGTGACTCAAGAGCTCAACTCCTTGAAAGGCTCAGGCTTGTCCTGCAGCGATTCAAGGCCAAGGGCTTGAGGGTCAGGCGGGACAAGTGCATCATAGGAGTACAGGAAGTCGAGTTCCTGGGCTACCTCATTGATAGCACAGGCATCCACCCCACCAAATCAAAAGTGGAAGCAATCCATGAAGCTCCAAGCCCGAAAAACAAAACGGAGCTTCAGGCTTTCCTTGGGTTGCTCAACTTCTACGCCATTTTCTTAAAACAGAAAGCCACAGTTGCTGAGCCACTCCACCGCCTGCTGGGGAAATCGGTTTCCTGGAAGTGGGGCCAGGAAGAGGAAGCAGCGTTCCGGGCCATCAAGGGACTACTGACGTCCAAAAGCGTCCTCATCCAATACAGCGAGACGCTCCCCATCAAGCTGACCTGCGACGCGTCGCCATACGGGGTGGGGGCAGTCCTCAGCCACGAGCTGCCCAACGGCACGGAAGCCCCCATCGCCTACTTCTCAAAAACCATGTCCGGCGCAGAGCGGAACTACAGTCAGCTGGACAAAGAAGCCCTGGCCATCGTGGCAGGAGTGAAGCGCTTCCACGAATATCTCTATGGAAGGCGTTTCACCATAGTCACCGATCACAAGCCACTCCTGGGACTCCTCGCAGGCGACCAACCCACCCCGACTTTCATGTCCCCGCGGATGACGAGATGGGCCATCTTCCTGGCCGGCTACTCCTATAGGCTCGTGCACCAGCCAGGCACAGCCATAGGAAACGCCGACGCACTCAGCAGATGCCCATCGAAGAACCTGGTGGAAGACCCAGCCCCCACGCTCCATCTATTCCACATAGATGACGACGCCAGCTGTCCAGTCTCCTCCGCAGATGTGGCCGCGCACACCCAGAGAGACCCCACCCTCCGCCAAGTAAGGTCCTGGATCCTCAGGGGGTGGCCATCGAAACAGACGGAGGAGAGGTTCAGCCCGTTCACCAGGAAACAGACGGAGCTGTCCACCATAAAGGGTTGTCTGCTATGGGGAGACAGGGTGCTGATCCCAAGCACTTTGCAACGGCGGACGCTAGAGACACTGCACAACGGGCACCCAGGCATCGTCCGCATGAAGGTCCTGGCACGGAGTTACGTCTGGTGGCCCTCACTGGACAGAGACATTGAACAATGGGTCTCCAGATGTGACCCGTGCCAAGAAGTCCGCCCAGCACCACCACAATCCGAAGTCACGAACTGGGAGACCCCCAGCAACCCATGGTCGAGGGTCCACATCGACTTCGCGGGCCCGATGCAAGGGCGGCACCTCCTCATCGTGGTAGATGCCTTCTCCAAGTGGCTCGAGGTGATACCCATGGCATCTACCACAACAGAAGCGACGATCCGAACCCTGCGCCGCCTGTTTGCCACACACGGACTACCGGACGTGCTGGTCTCGGACAACGGCCCCCAGCTCACATCCCTGGCCATGGAGTCTTTCCTGGCAGGACTGGGCATCCGCCATGCCCTCTCCGCCCCGTACAGGCCGGCCGGAAACGGACAAGCGGAACGGATGGTCCGGCTCACAAAAGAAGCCCTCACCAAGATGGGCCCGGGAGACTGGCAAGAACGCATCGACAACTTCCTCCTCACCCAGCACATCACGCCGCATGCCACCACCCACAAGAGCCCGGCCGAACTCCTCATGGGCAGAAGGTTGAGGTCACCCTTGGACCGGCTGCACCCCCAATACAGCCCGGAAGTGACCGCAACCGCCAGCCGCCCGCTTCGCGCCTTCAGCAAAGGAAATTCAGTTTTCGCGCTGAATTTCAACGGCTCTCCTAAGTGGCTGAAGGGGAAGATTGCCAGCACAACCGGCCCCAAATCCTACACCATCGAGTTGGAAGATGGACAGGTCGTGAGACGTCACATCGACCAACTCCGGAAAAGGTGGGGGGGAGCACACGAAAACCAGCCTGACGAGGTAGGCCTACAACACCCAGACGAGGTAGGCCTGCAACACCCCGGCGAGGTAGGCCTACAACACCCCGACGAGGTAGGCCTACCACACCCCTGCGAGGCAGAGCAACGCCATCCCGACAAGGTCGGCCCAGCACACTACCAGGCACTGTCACGTCGGCAGTGCAGCGAGGTAGACCGGGGCCAACCACACGGGAGATGGCAACACCAACCCGACCAGGAGGGCACCCGGCACAGCAGGCCCAGGGACCCCCGACCCAGCCCGCAGGTAGACCGGGACCTGCCCAGAAGGGGAGCACCGCACCCCACCAGTGAAGGCAACCCACGGCAGCCCTACCAGGGAGACCTCAACGCAAGGCGAGTAGACCGGGGACCTTCGCAGATGGGCACACCACAGCACATGGGCGAGGGTGGCACATGACTCCCCGGCGAGGGGGACCCCCGCCCAACGCAAGAAACAACCCGGCAACAACAACCCAACCCAGACGACCCCAACCACCAACTGGCGGTAGACCAGGGACTAGGGGGAAGGGAAAGCCGACAACAACCCGGCCAGGGAGGCCTGCGCCACCCCGGCAGGGGAGACCTCCACCAGCCCGAGGAGGAAGCCCCACAACGACACCCCGACCAGGTCGACCACCACCAACCCGACGGGGAAGGCCAGCGCCAGTCCGGCAAAGGAGACCTGCGCCACTCCTGCAAGGTCGGACACCGCTACCCGAGCCAACACCACCCACAGCGAGCAGACCGGACCCAAGGGCACCGGCCCGAACCACCCTCCGGACCACAGCGAACCGGGCCGCAGCAGAACCGCAGCCACCAGGAGACCCAGGAAGAGCAAGTGACAGCCGGGGTCTTACCAAGACTCAGACGCTCTTCCCGGGTCAAGACCGAACAGCACCGCCGAGGCGAAAGATCCACAGGCCAGGAGGAAGACCACCAGAACCAGCCATCCAAGGTCTGCGGTCCGGCCGGAGGCGCTGAGGGTGACCCCGCACACTCGCCAGCCGAACCGAGCCCGGTTCCGGGGAAGGAGCCAGGAGCCACAGGAACCCCGTCCGTCCAGGGCGGGGACGCGGAAGAAATGAGACTGCGCAGGTCAAGTAGGGTGCCTAGGCGTCCTACGTATCTGCGGGACTACGTCACGTTCATTGACGAACTCTGAACTGTTTTTTTCTTGGACTAGGGGGGAGGAGTGTTATGTCCTTATAAGGACATCCGCCGGATTGGCTGCCAGCCACCGGGCGGGAAGATTTGAATCCCTGTCAGGGGGCGGTGCGTCTGCCGGAGCGAATATAAGGAGAGCCCCGGCAGCGCACAGCCAGTCTTGCTACTGTTTCTTTACTCAATAAATGTTACTATGTAACGAGCTGGTCACGTCTTCCTTTCCTGCGCCGATCTAACAATCAGCTACTGCAAACTTTTGAAAACTAGATATATTTTTATATTTAGTTGCAGAGTTTAAGTCTTGCAACTCTGTCTTTCTCTAGACTTGTTTGCCACTTGTTTCTCAACTTTGGATTTTAAGGATACTTATATTCAGAAGTACATGCTAAAGAGGGGTTTTGTCCTTAATTAATGAAATTATACAGAGGGTTTTTATTTTATTTATTTATCAAATTTCTATCCAAAGATGACTCTAGGCCCTTTAGTTTATAATGTATGAATGAGTAAATAAAAGCAATGAATAAAATGCAGTATAAAACATCAAAACAATAAATAAAAATCTAAAATTTGAAAATTCAATTAAAACAGGATGAAGAGGGAGGGAGTTAAAGTGCGCACAGGTGTTCTTTGCTCCATTAGCCATCTCTAATGTGCCATATCCCCATTGGGATCCCAAGCTAGGTGACATAACAATATCTTCAAGGCCTTTCTGAAGGCCAAAAGAGTGGAAGCAGATCTGACCTCGGGGGAAAGATGCTCTTCTTTTGGGTTCTGCCAGCTGAAATTCCTTGGCTGATGGGGTCTGTGCATGTTCCTTCTGCTGGCGTGGCTGGGGTGGGCTAATTCTATAAGGTAAGTCAGTTTTTCAAATAGCCTGGACCTTGTTGGGTTGCCAACTGGGTATGGACAATCTGATGAATATGCTTACAACTTCTTTTCACTAAACTGAATTCACTTTTGCACTAAACACACAAAGATAATGAAGATTTCCCCATTTAGAACTCATCATGCTATCAACATGCCTTGATAATTGTTTTTATCTGTTGTATCTCCATGCCATTGCATTTATTCTTTTCCTGCTCCAAACTGTCTAAAGCAGGGGTATCAAACTTGAGTCGTCACGTTGTCACGTCCTTGTATAATGTATCATGACTTTTTCCCCTTCGCTAAACCGGGAGTGGGGATGTCCAGCATGTGACATATCCGGGCCATGGGCCGTGAGTTTGACATCCCTGGTCTAAAGACATCTGTCACTGTTCTGATGTTAGGATAGTGTTTTTCTTTAAGCAATTAAAAACCATGATGATTTTCCTTTAGGTACCGGCTAATGAGCTTCACTGATCATTTTGATGATAGTTCTGTCAAATAAACCACAAAAGGATAGGATCAGCCCAGCACATTATTGGTCATTTTAGACCAAAGGCAGTGCACTTCCCTTCAGGGCATTTTTTACCATGTTAGACAATAAGAGAATCCAATTATTTCAAACTTGATTCTTTTCTCTGTACATACCAGATTTCTGAGCTGATCCCTGACTCAGAGATATGGCTCAGTTATTATAGCAGCTAATCATCAGCAATGGTAATGAAGCAGTACAACAAAGGAGATTGACCGATCAAACAACCCCCCATCCTCCCCAGCCCACCCCATTTATGTCAATTGTTATTTGGGTTGTCAGCTACTCAGATCTATAATTATTTGTCCGGCAAAGAGATGTGGCATATGAAGTGAGGGCTAGACTTGTTCACCTAGCCATCTTACAGAATCGTTACCAATAACTGTGATGCTGCATTTAATACCATAGATGTTTTTGTGTGACCTTGAGAAGATATAGGAAAGATTAGTCTTCCCATCTCTGAAAGTAAGAAGACTGTCCTACTGCTGCAAGCAAATTGAATTGCCAATAAAGACCACCAACCTCCTGCAAAAACCCTCTGCTTTGTTGTTTTCTGCTAGCTGACAGCTAAAACAAGAATACTTGAACTGAGCTATGGAGGAGCCATAGGGCAACCAACACGCTGAATCATTGTGGAGATGGTTTGAGTCTACATCTCGCCTCTATTTCAGTTAAACATCAGTATGCTTGCTTTCAACTGACTTTAGCATTAGGCTTAGTCATCTGGTGATTATAATAGTAGTATTTTCCAAACCTGTGACATTAAATTTGCAGGCATTTGTTGATTACAGTGAAGATTAGATCAAATTTTTGGTGCATAGGACAAACAGCTGATCATTTATATGCAGTTGTATCTGTCATAAACCCATGAAAAATGTATTTAGCTATCTAAATAAATGATTCAGTTGATGATGGATTGGATTTATCAAATGTTGACCTGCATAATCCTAAAACTAAGCTGCAGACACTAATTAAATAAGAGGAAAAGAGAAAACATAATCCATTAATAGCTACTCATGAACACATGTTATATTTTCAACTGTTTGGAAAAATGCTAAAATAACAAACCTTAGAGATTATATTTCACTTGGAATTATTCTTCCATATATAGAGCTGATTGCTCAGTTAGGTATTCAGATTCCCTATTTAGCAACTATATTTGCATTTTAACTTCATGAAAACCTTCATGAAAATGTGTTGTTACAGATTGTTAGATACATTATTGGATCCTGTTAAAAAAGGAAAAGGACACAGTTCACCAATGATTTCTTTTGGCTTTCTTATTTTTTTAGAAGGATACATGTTAATATATGTTTCTAATGTTAATTTTACAAAATAAATTAGGGACGAGTTAATTAATTTTAAAATATATATTTATTTCTGTATACATTTATTTCACATTAACTTCTTTAAAACACAGCACAGTTAGGAACCTCACTTGAGGACGGATGCTATAAGAAGTGGTTGTAATATCTTTAAAGTGAGGAGTCATGCTGGGAATTAATGTGAAGTGGCCAAAGTTATTCTCAGAGCTATGGTATTCAGATGAGCAGTGGGCTACAAGCAGTTCTGAACACCCACCCTTCCTTCTTCTTTGGCTCTTTCTTAAGGGTAGCAACTTTCTTTAAGCTCCTTCTTTGGGTAGCAACATGAAAAAGCAATAGATGGGGCTTTAACCCAATTCTTAATCTGCTCAAGTCCATTGCTTTACTTTATACTTTTGACAATTTTCAAATTTCTATTTGACTCTATATGCAAAATATATCACACAATATTGAAAATTTTGATATTTTTCTTCACAACTGCATTTTGGATTCTCTTGTAGCCTGAGGCTAAGGCTAGTGTAAGATAAATATAGCAATATCAATATCACTTAGACTTCAAAATGCTTTACAGACTTCTCTAAGCAGTTTACAGAGTCAGCATATTGCTCCCAACAATCTGGGTCTTCTTTTACCCACCTTGGAAGGATGGAAGGATGGAAGACCGGTTCAACCTTGATCGAACTCATGGCAGTGGGCAGAGTTAGTCTTCAATACTGCATTCCAACCACTGTGAAACCAAAGTTTATCACAAAACTTTCTGAGTGCCTTACCCATTTCTAGTAACATGGTGAGAAGAAAGGCAAGTTTTTATAACTGGCTAGACCAGGACTTGACTACTCTTACCATGAAATAAATGTTGGCATATTCACATGAGCTCAGACTAGTTTCTGAGTTGCTCTGAATGTCTGAGAATCTCTTTTCAACATGTGTGGTGGAGAATACAATAAAGCCTTTATTTCCCTTGGTGATTTATAGGTAAAGTGGGAAAATCAGAAAAAGCTCTTGAGTCTTAGAAATTCAGCCGACTGAACAGCATTTTCAGTTCTTCTCCATTTGTAAGAGTTGCTGAAAATAGATTTGCCCTTTTCCAAAGACAGGAATAAAAGTGAGGAAGAGAACTAGGTTGCGTGGAAGGGAAATCTAAGACTTCCCTTTGTTTGTCAGCTCCACATTGTGCCTGATGATTCGGAGACACGACAACTGTACATTTTATATCTACAGGATATCTTTTCTGTGAAGGGTGATTATTATGTAGCTTTTGTGGTGTTCATGACTTACTGAAGTCTTTTTTTAGGAATGAAGGAGAAATAATCATTACCTTTCAGTGAAGATATTTTATTTGTTCTGTGAAAGATTGCTTCTTTATTAAATATGTACACATATACATATTCTAGGAATAAATTAATAAGCATGTCAGCCTCAATCAGCCATATTCTACTTCATACTAGTTAAACCTCTGTTGTAAATGCTATTTTTTTCCATTTGAAGTTTTACTTCTTTTAAAATATGAATTAAAATTAGGAGCAAGATAATACAGAAAAATTAAAACCATGTAAACTACAAAGCTTATAAACTAACATGAATTTAGATGCTGTATATCAGGGATCCCCAACCCCCGGGCTGCAGCCCACTACTGGGCCTCAGCCCTTTCGGAACTGGGAGTGGGCCTGCGAGTCACACAGAACCATCCCCTCTTACCTCTCACCAGGCCAAAAAGGGGACCACTGCTTTATAGCCATAGAATTGGCTTTGGAGTTCCTTCTAAATCAGATGCTGGCAGGATTGGTCCATTTTAAAACTTCATTTTAATAACAGCTCCACTGGGTCTCATGAATGGAGTAGAGAATGAAAAGATTTAGGAGGAGCATCTGGCTGCATTCCAAGCCACTGCTCACTTGTTTTATGGGAATGCTTTGGGGTTTATTTATTTGTTTGTTTGTTATTTTGTGGGCTTTTTTCTATAATCCCTATCCCTTTTCAAACTTAATCTTTCTTTAATTGGTTGTTCAGTTTAGTTTTGTTCTATGATCCAACTCGTATTCCACTGATAGATAAACAGTCTCAAATCTATTCAACTCTGTATCTGTCTAATCTAATCTAATCCAATCTAATCTAATCTAATCTAATCTATCTACCGTACTTTTCGGAGTATAAGAAACACCTCCCCCCCCCAAAAGGGGATGAAAATGTAGGTGCATTTTATACACCGAATGTAGCCCCGCCCATCCACTGGACCCACCCTTTGGCCTCTGCCTCAAAGCAGTTACCTCCTTGCAAGCAAACAGCAAAGAAAAACAGCTCCTTTCAGCTTCAGCATAGCCTAATTAGCACAAGTTGATTGGGGCCTCCCCACTCTCAGCTGATTTGCTCTCAGCTGTTTCGCGCAAAGCTCTGCTGCTTGCTGCAAAGAGGTAAATTGCTAGAACAGATTTTTTCCCCCTTGTGCTATTCAAGCTGTGCTGAAAACAAAATGAAAGTAGAGCAGGCTATTTGCTGTTTGCTCCAACGAGGCAAAATTGCTCACAGGCAGAGGGAGATTTTTTTTCTTTGTTTCCTCACCAAAAAAGGTAGGTGAGTCTTATACTCCGAAAAATACGGTATCTATCTATCTATCTATCTATCTATCTATCTATCTATCTATCTATCTACCTACCTACCTACCTACCTACCTACCTACCTATCATCACATCATTTCCTGGGTTCAAAACAATAAAAATCTTTCTGGGATTAAAGTCAGTATACCAGGATTGTTTCTGTTTGATTAGTCTTCAACCATTTCCTTACTTTGGCACATCACTACTCTGACTTGCATCTAATGACATCAAATAGTTCCATGAATATTTATCTCCTATGTAATCCTTTTTCCTATGTTGATTTGCTTTAGTACAGACAAATGGACTCTTGGAGTGTTCTTGTTACTAAGGTCTCAGAAAAAAAAAAAAAGAGGGGGGAAAGCCATCAGCTATTCAGAATCACCCAGTATTTAGCTAAAGTTTTTCATTACCTGTGATCAGAGGGAATAAGAGATGGTCTGTTACACCATAGCAGGCTTACCACAATTAATCTTAATTTAAATACTATAGCACTGAAAAACATGTATATCCTTCCTTGGTATAATTTGTCATAATTGTGGAAAATAGTTTAAGTATGTTAACAAACTCTCTCATGCAACATACAGAGATCCTTAGCTGATGGTGTGGGATAACAGATATAATAAATACAAAAATAAATGCATGTGCGAACTTTTAAGAATAACAATTTGGAAGATTCATCCATTTCAGAATCTGATTTTTTTTTAAGTAATGGAAGTTCAAAAAAATACTTAAATTTATATGTAGAAAAAAAGCATGAATGATATCAATAACACTGATTCTGGAACTGCTAGAAAACAAATATGCCATGGAAAAAGATGGGATGGTGATAAATTGAGGAATGTCTATGTGCTTCAGAAAAAAATGTGGCTTTGATTTTTTTCTCTGTGAAATCTCCTCAGTAGAGATAAAAAGAAAAAAATACCATAGCTAACAGTTAAACATAAGCTATGTATCTAGTGCAAAGATCACATTTTATAGTCCCTTTGTATTTCAAAACCCATATTAATTCCTGATACATTATTTATACCTTAAAATATCTTAACAAGTGTATTTATTTATTCATATTGTCATTCCATAGCACAACTTCTTTGAATGGTTCACTCTGATTGGTTTTTAATGTTTTCTGCAGAAGCGCTAAAGCTGCATATAAGAAAGCAAAATAGACTAGACTAGACTAGACTAATAGAATAACAGAGTTGGAAGGGACATTGTAAGTCATCTACTCCAACCCTCTGCTCAAGCAGGAGACCCTATACCATTTCTGACAAGTGGCTGTTCAGTCTTTTCTTGAAAGCTTCCAGTGACGAAGCACCCACAATTTCTGAAGGCAAGCTGTTCATTGGTTGATTGTTCTCACTGTCAGAAAATTTCCCCTTATTTCTAGGTTAAATCTCTCCTTTATCAGTTTCCATCCATTGTTTCTTGTCTGGCCTTAAGGTGCTTTTGAAAATAGTTGCCCCCTTCTTCTCTGTGACAGCCCCTCAAATATTGGAACACTGCTATCATGTCACCTCTGGTTCTTTTCTTCACTAGACTAGCCATGCCCAGTTCTTGTAACTGTTCTTCATATGTTTTAGGGTTAAGATTAGGGTTAGGCTTATAGAAAGATCATAGAACTTTGATGAAGGGCTACTCTCAGGTCTCCCCTAAGCTCTTTCTTCTTTAAGCTAAAAATCCATTGTTCTCTTAGCTGTTCATCATAGACTTTAGCCTCCAAACCCCTTATCATCATCTTTGTTGCTCTTCTCTGCACTCATTCTAGGGCCTCGGAATCTTTTTCATATTGTGGTGACCAGAACTGGACACAATATTCCAAAGATAGCCTCACTAGTGCAACATAGAGCAGTACTATCATTTTTTATGAACTTGAGGCTATCCCTTTGTTGATGCAGCCTATGACTCCATTGGGAGCTGCAATATACTGCTGATTCATAATTAAGTGGTGGTCTGCCAGGACACCTAGAACCATCTCACAGATACTACTGTTGAGCCAGGTACTACCTATCCTGTACCTGTGCATCTAATTTTTCCTGCCTAAGTACAGGGCATTACTTTTTTCACTACTGACCTGCATCTTGTGGGTTACAACCCAATACTCAAGATCCTTCTCCAACGTGTTAGTAATTTCCCTCACCTTTGTGTTATCTGAAAATTTGATGAGCGCTCCTTGAATTCCTTTATCTAGGTCATTTATAAAAATGTTGAAAAGTGCTGGGTCCAAGTCAGAACCTTAAGGTGTTCCGTTGCATGCTTCCCTCCATGTCCAGTAGATATAGTTCTATTGAGAACTACACACTGAGTACAGTTGGTCAGCCAACTGCAAATTCATCTGATGGTGGTAGTGTTATCCCATATTGTTCTACTGTATCTTATGAAGAAGTAGACTGTGGTCTATTTTATCAAACTGAAATATACTATATCCACAACACTGGTTTACTAATCCTATCAGTTTATCAAGGAAAGTGATAAGATTTGTTTGGCATGTTTTTAACAATCCATGCTGGCTTCTAGTCATTTTAACAATCCATGCTGGCTTCTAATCATTTGTAGATGCTTACAAATCTGCTGCTTGTTTACTTTTTCCAGGATTTTCCCAGGTATTGATGTCAAGCTGATTGGTCTGTAATTTCTCTTTTTCTCTTTTTGAAGAGTGGAACCACATCAGCTCTTTTCCTGTCCTCTGGCAGATCTTGTCTGCTCTACAAGTTCCGAAAGATTTCATTCAGTAGTTCTGAGATCACATCTGTCTGCAGCCTTAGTACCCTGGAATGTAAATCTTCTGGTCCAGGAGATTTAAATTCTTTCAAAAAAGAGAGGTGTTTACTTACCAAATCCTTACCTATCTTGACCTGCATTCCTGTTCTGTTTCCCAGGGTGCTGCTTTTGACTATTTTTGCCACAGGGGTGAAGACAGATGCAAAGATTGCATAGCTGCATAAAATAGTTATAGTCCAAAAAATTACTTAGTCACAATTTCATACAATTACACAATTATTGTATAGGAGTATACAATTTTTCTGAATGCCTAAAAAGTTGCTTTCTTGTTTTTGAAAGTTGTTCGGATATCTCTTTTTAGTATTCATGTCTTCTACACATATTCTGGTGGTCCTTATGTTAAATGCTGCTTCAGTGCTCATATGTTTCAAATGCTGTGAGTTTTGTCAAACAATTCTGAATTGTCTGCAAAATGATATTATGAAGAAATCAAGGAAAGTAATATAACACAATTCATTGGTTTTTTCAAGGCCAGCAGGTATAACTTTTAACTTTCCTTCAGAACAACAAATGTCTTATGACATTTTCACTCATAATGATGCTATCTAAAAGAGAACATGCTGCTCTTCCCCCAAGCTACAATTTTGGAAACTTGGTTCCTTAGGAATGTGTATATTAGACATTAATATTCAAGGCGAAATCAGGCAAAATGTGGAACAATTTGATGCCTAAAATTTATAAACATTATTGTTTAACAACTATACATGTTATGCTGATATACCCTATGGATATACATAGGGTGACGTAAAATGATGTCACATGTGTCACAATGTTATCATACAAACCACACAAATTATGCAACTTGCATGACATCATGGTGTACATGGCATGATATTGGATTGTATCAGTTGACTATCATATCTTCCTTAGACAAGTCTGTCTGATTCTAGTATCATTTATACTGGTTCATTTAAAAGGGCTTAAGGCTTGATGTCACAAAGTTCCACAGTTAGTCAAATTCTAGCATTTCTGAATAGTTATACTTTCATGCAATATGCAATTAATTTCATACAAAAATGTTCCAACTGAATTTATAATGATTGATGTGCAATAAGTATATGCATGTGGATCTACTGATTCAATATGTGCTTTTGAGGTTGTCTTTCCAAATCAGTATGTACCGGGTTGATTTAATTAACTATTTAAACCCTTAAAGATACATTTTACATTTACATGCTCTTTTGAAAATCCCCCCCCCCATTTTTGAAGTCTTTATACATAATTAAAACTACAGTTAACTTGTGGGAAAATATAGGATAAATAAGTTTAAAACATCACCTAAAGTTATCTTTGCATGGTTTATAGTCTGTATAAAACGTGTGAGTTTGTAAACCATGATAATATATTAAGTCCAAAGAAAAAGATAGTTTCATATGAAATTTTTCTCTATTTCATATGAAAACAAAAATAGAAAAATGCTACTTTGAATGTATCCGTTAAATAATATAGATGCCAACTTGTGTTACTATTGCAATCATAACTAGAGTTGGTGCGAAATGTGGAATTTGAAAATGATTTCTCTCTGCTTGCAGTTTTTGCTAATATGCATTGAGCTCAATCTTTCTTAGACATTATTCCTAGTATCTATTTTGCTTTGTGTGTGTGTGTGTGTGTGTGTGTATGTATGTATGTATGTATGTATGTATGTATGTGAGGTGGGTTCTAAAATTTTTTACTACCGGTTCTGTGGGTGTGGCTTATTTTGTGGACGTGGCTTGATGGGGGGGGGGGTTAATGTGACTGGGTAGGATGGCCAACTTTTTTTTTGTTTACTTTTAAAAGCATTTTTTCTACAACCTTAAGAGGTTGCAGAAAAAAATGCTTTTAGAAGCCTCTGACGATCAGGCAACTCATCTGGGATTGCCAGAGGCTTTTAAAGGCATTTTTTTTTCCTACAACCTCTTCGTCCGAAGAGGTTGCAGAAAAAAATGCTTTTAAAAGCCTCTGACAATCCCAGTTGAGCCGCTCAATCATCAGAGGCTTTTTTTTTCTTTTAAAAGCATTTTTTCGGCCGAAGAGGTTGTAGAAAAAATGCTTTTAAAAGGAAAAAAAAAGAAAAAAGGCTCTGATGAGGTTGGCGGGGTAAACGAGCGGCAAACGGGCTGGGGACCGGTTCAGGGGCATGGCCAGCCAATGTTATTACCAGTTCTCTGAACTACTAGAAATTTTACTACCGATTCTTGCGAACTGGTGGGAACCGGGAGTAACCCACCACTGGTATGTATGCATGTATGTATGTATGTATGTATGTATGTATGTATGTATGTATGTATATCTGGTCATTGACTGAATAAATATTATTGATTGAATCACATATCATATGAGAAAATATTATCGACTCTTAGCAGCCACATAGATTTTGTTCATGATGATATGTCCCCAAACTTTCAAGTCTTCCAATGATGCAAGAGTCTGCCTATAGAATATTTAATGGGATTTTCTGCAGTGACATAAGTATTATAAGTGGAAAAGATACCATCATACAATATCACTTGGAATAGTGGAACAAATTATCTTTCTATATTTGTATCACACTTGGCCAATAAAAAATTCTATTATATTCTATATTTAATTCCTAAATGCTATTAGCAGGATATTTTCATAGAGACAATTCAGACTTGTTCAAGTCCCCTTATGTGGGGAAGGATATGTACATATAAATTGATAATATAAATTGCAAGTGCAAAAATTAAGGCACTACAATGTTTTAGTTAAAATATAATTTATAGCATTATCCCTGCCCAACCTTTGGGTAAAGCTTTCATATTCCTCCAAATGTTATGACTAAATTATATTTAATGTGACAAGAAGGAAAAGTGATTAAGTGTTCGTATTTATTGCATTTTAATTAATTTAATTCAATTCAAATGTAATCTAAATTAACTCAAGCTTAGTTTTCCTCCTACTCTGCCAGTATTAAAGTTTGCCCAGCATAACACTGAAAAATGAAGTTTGAGCCTCAGTTCAGAAAAAGTTAATCGTTATTTCTGTCTTCCTTTCTCTCTCTTTCTTTATGCATGTTTATATCTTTCTGTCTCTACCCCCCCTCTCTCTCCCTCCCTCCCTCCCTCCCTCCCTCCCTCCCTCCCTCCCTCCCTCCCTCTCTCCCTCCGTATCAAATACAATGTTTCTTTTTTTCATTGTTTGCACAGGAAACTCCTGGAAAAAATAATAATAACACCATTAATTTTCTGTGCTAAATTACTTCATTGCCACAGAGATTTAACTATAATTTCTTTTCATTAAACCTTCAGAAACTGCATGCCTATATATGGATGCACATAATTTGTTATTAAATCTTCAGGTGTGTGGATATATTTAATTGGTGATACAATTTATTTCTAATTTAGTTGAGGCTATAGTATGTTCTTTAGAGATAAGTTATTTAAAATGAAATGATGCTCAATCCAAAAGTGGAATGATGATGATACTATAGGAAATTAGAATTAGATAAATAGAAAAAAAGGGAAAAAATGCAAGGATTATACAAAGAAATGCATTTCTATATATAAAAAAACCATTTAAAAATCCCTACAGATATCCATAGTTCACTTGAAAGGGTGGTGACACTTATGCTGTCATACAATTCACACTTAATTGGGAGCATGTTCTATTGAACTCAGTTGGAGTTACTTTTCAGGGGTTATAAATGAATTTCAATAATAGAATTGCATTTGTTTGAAATGAAACATACAGTATATCAGATAAAGCATACAGTTTGGTCAAAACTTGATTCAAATTTTATAACATAATGTAGTACAGTAAAGATCATCTACTTGACTTTTCTCTAACAATAAAAAGAAAGATATTTCTACTCTATATCTCTATAATTTATCCTTGTCAGATTTATGCAGGTTCACAGGTATGGTCATAATTTTTGATACACTACTTGGGTTACAGAAAAGCTCTGTATGAAAACCATCATCTGCAAACTATAAGAATGAAGCCATATATATAACAGTTACAAGGTATGTACAGTGTGTTTATATATAAATAAATAGCTCACGCCTATGCATTACAGCAAACTATAAGGAATAGATGATCTTCCTGTGTTTTTCCAGAAGGATTTTTAATTAAAACAATTAATAGATATATTTTCTACCTTAGGTTCTTCACAAACATACTTATTGCTGTGTGTATGCTATCTTAAACCACACCCTATACTAACATTTATATCATTTTCAGGTACAGTCATCATTTCTAAGAGGACAAAGTTAATAAATCTGAAAGTTTTATCTTTATTGTCATCATCTTTATTATGTAATGGCATCAATAGATAGTGTTTTTAGGCATAGTAATTCTTCCTCTGGAGTAAATCCTGTTCACAAATCAGATAGAATATTATTTGTGTGGTGTTAATAAATTATTTACAAATTATAAAAACCCAAAAATTAATTCCTCATTATTCATTTGTTTAAAAGTACTGATTTATATTTGATAGAGATTACACCAAATTCTGATAAAACAGCTATATGAATATTTGAAAAAAATTCTGATTTCTGAAGATACTAAAGTGCCAAAAGATTTCTTCATGCACAGACATAGAGATCGTAGTTTTTAGCAGTAGAGCTCCCACAGATTTCTCTAAGAAGAGAACTCTAATTGAACTATTCTCTGTGCTTAATAATCACATTGAGTCAAATGATTTTGGTACCTCTCTCAGAAACAAATTCTGACTATAGCATTTTTATTGTATCTTTTTTATTTACATTTAATGTATTATTTTACAGCTTTCACAGGCAATGAAGAATACAGGTATGGGTTTTAATTTGGTTTAGATTATAGAGCTGCCATATCAAACTGAAGTCATGAATTTCACTTCTTACTTGGCAAACACTGGCCTATAAACTTATCAAAAACCTTAATTATCTGCTTGAGATGAAATGAGAAACTACAGTGAATTAGAGATTTCTTGGTTTATTGAGGATGCTGGGAAGGGATGAATGACGAAGACTTTATAAGTTTAAATCTTTTTCAGGGGAAACTGAAATAAATAAAAATAAGTAACACCAAGTTACCTCTATTTCGTTTATCCAGCACTACTTTGCCCATTATGCTAGTTGATATTTAAATATCATAATGGGACAAACTTAGCATTCAAATTAATACTAAATAAAATTATGGTTAAATATCCATGCACAAATCATTTTACAACTTTATCTGTAATCAGTGTATGAGTTCATGTGTTTCCTATATATAATGAATACCATTTTATTCCTACTGATAATTTTCTTCACTTTCTTATTGCTATAATATAATCTTTGTTTTTTACCTTAATGTAGGATGTCATTTTATTTGAAGTACTTTTATCTATAATAAAAATAAATAATAGATTCAGTGAAATTGGCAATAAACTATAGTATCAGTTTAAATTTTAGAAACATTGTATTATGTGAACTAAATTTAAGCAGCTGCTTAAAATTAATAATGGTTCATTCAGTCTGGCTTATTTGCTGTGTTTCTCCCCCATGTGAAACTTTCCTCTTATAAAGAGATCTGATTCAAGAGTAGCTTACCTGAACAATAATATATCCCAAATGTGAGTGAGAAAGGAGAATGTTATAGTATCAAATGACCTCCAATCCTATCAGAATCATTAGGATAAAAATATCACATGACTTGGAAAACTGATATGGGGAACAAGGTTATATATCAAAGTACTCAGTGGTTGCAAGATTTTCAATTTTTGATTCTCTCAGTTTGTAATACACTAAATAATAGCTGAATGAACCTCACTATCTTGCACTGCTTTCAAAACAATTTAAGAATAACTGAATCATCAAAGGTATATTTTAATCTTATAAACTCCCACTCTAAAACAACATAAACCAAAATTTGAAAATATCACTTTAAAAAGCAAATGTAATTACCAGGATACATGATATTTATATACACTTGCCCATTTGCCACACATACCCCTCTCCTCAACCCCAGTTTCTGGTTTCATATCCTAGTTAGCAAAGTACAGAGGAAAGAAAAGATTATATTAGTGTGTGAAATGAAAATATTAAATTTAAATGGCTACTGGGAAAACATCTGCTATATCTATTTGATTAACAAATACATTTGATTAATAAATAATTTTTATTGCGCTCCCACAGAGAGGGCCTCCTCGGGGTGCCATCAGCCAAACAGTGTAGGCTGGTGACCCCCAGGGGGAGGGCCTTCTCTGTGGGGGCACCTACCCTCTGGAATCAACTGCCTCCAGAGATAAGGAGAATCCAAGACCTCAGTGCCTTCCGCCGTGCCCTTAAAACCTTCCTTTTCCAGCAAGCCGGGCTGGCCTAATTTTTAAAGTGTTTTTAAGTGTTTTGTTTATTGTTTTTAATTAACGGGGTCAAATTTATATATGTATATTTTTAACTGTATTTTAATATTTGTACTTGATGTTTTTACTTGGCTGTTCACCGCCCTGAGTCCTCAGGGAGAAGGGCGGTATACAAATTCAAAATAAAATAAATAAAAATAAATTGCACTCTGATATCCAAGACATACAATAGATATAAAAGAATTCAAGAATTATATGGAAAATCAGGATAAAAACCTTGGCAAAGCAAAACTGGTTTGTATCTTTATTTACAGCACCTTCTTTTGCAATTGTTACTTATCAATGCTTTCTAGTGAGTTTATCTTAGTAAGCACAGTGTAAACCTTTCTGCCTTTTCTTATCAATTTTATTTGATTTGTTTATTGATTTTGTTTAAAAGTGGTGCTAAATTTGCTTTCTTTCAGTTTCCCTGAACCAGTCTTTCACTTTTTTCCTCTCTTGCTAGGCAGATTCTCACAGTACAATTTCGTTCTTTATTTTTAAAATATTTTTAAAATATTTTTATTTTTTCATACTAATGTTACATTATTTTGTGTATCATAAGTAAAATTTTAGCTCACTTTATCATACTTTCTTTCACATGTTCTTTTTCTGTATCAAATTTCCATAAAACTTTATATATTTTATCAATAATGTGTTCACAATTTGCACATAATTGTATTTCAAACTCAGTCTTACACTAGTCTAAAGTAAAAGTTATTTATGTCTAATTTAAATCTAATAATTGTACATAAGAGAACCACTGGCCAGTGTCTTCTTCTGCCACCAGATCTTCTCTTGATCCACCAGCAATAGTTTATGAGTGATAAATAATAGCAAAACTAGGAGATTCCAACCAGATTCTTTAATTGTAATAAATTTGATTAGAGGAAATCTGCAGCATGGCCATCTGCTAATAGGAAAGATTAAGGGCATACAAGTGCCAAAAGAAGCACTATGCCACCCTAATGAAGCTCTGCCTTTTTGTGCACCTCTCTTGACATCACCATGAAAGAGTTTGCATTAGTATGGTGAGTTAGAACTAATGGGATGAAACTTCAAGGCTGCATATACAGATTACATATTAAGGAGAACTTTTCAACAGTAAAAACTGTCAATCAATGGAATAGGTTTCCAAGTGGAGTAATTTCTTTCCACTGCATGGAAGTTTTCATAAGAGGCTGGAAAGACATTATTGGGAATGATATAGTGAATCCTGCAATATGCAGGGGACTGGACGCCTTCCAATTCTAATTCCAGTTCACTGCTTTCATGACTTGTAGTGGAGGTCATTGTGCAACTTCTGGAAGCCATAGCATTTCTACAAATAAACCCAAAATATGGATCAGATATGTAGATGACACCCTCATCATACTAAAAAAAGGATCAGTTAGAGAACACTCACAAAACTATCAACAATATCTTCAAAGGAATCCAGTTTACTAGAGAAGAATAAAACAACAACTCACTATCTTCCTGAATATCCTGATCAGAAGAGATCATGATTGCAAACTAGAATCATAAGTGTACCACTAGGAAAGCAATAAGCCAATCTTCTGCAAGAAAAGCTACATAAGAACTTTCCTTAGACAAGTGTCAGGTCAGCCTGGCTTGGCTTGGGGGCCTCATCAGCATCCTGCCATAAAAAGAAGAAGGGGGAAGAAGTATGAAAGAGGGAAGGACAGGGGAAGGATGAAAAAGTGAAAGATGAAAGGGCAATAAAGCTTTGTGTGTACGTGATAGGAAATCGGGAGGGGGGAATCACAGGTGAGAAGGACCAGAGCAGCTGGATCCTGTTTGTACCAGCTTCTCACAGCCTGAGAGATATATGAATTACTCCCAAACATCTCAGAGTTCTCAAAACATCTTGGCAAGCTCCAGTTGGCTGGTCATGGGGGAGAGAGGGCTGGGAGCAAACCTACACCTTATTTTTGTATCTAGCAAGTATAGTAGTTTCAGAGCTGGCTTGACTTCACTGCAACCATCATTCTTAGTAAAAGAACCCTTTGCTTTAACCAAATGGAGTTGAAGACTTTTCTTTCCTAAGGTATCAGATTGGGGCAGGTCTGACATTAAGCCAGCTCTGCAGTTGTGGTCAACCCAGAGACGAAACCACCTCTACCGTGGGGACCACGCAAACAATGTTGACTCAAGGGAGTGACCAGGAAGAGATTGAGACCTGGGGGGAAGCATCCCTCAAAACTACCTCCTGGAGGGCTGAATCTATCTGGATGGCTGGGAGAAGATTATCCACCAAGACCACAATGGTCCCTTGGGATTTGGAAAAAGGAAGAATAGGAAGAGAAACCCATGGAGTGACATTCACCTGTGGGGGTCATGGCAGCTGCTGGCAAGAGACCCAAATGCAGCTGGAGGAACTGGAGGAAGAATTGACTGCAGGTGAACTGAAAGAACTGGATGATGAGGGAGGCTTTTGGTAGTCTCAAAACTTAAGAAGCCCTAGCCTGGAAGGCATATCATGCTGACCAGCTAACTCCAGCCATGGCAAGTGAGGTGGCAACTACCTTTGCCACTGCAATAGCAGCAGCAGTGAGGCCTTGTAACTGCCCCAACGCCTGGCCATGCAGTCCAGCCTGCACTTGCTACAGGAGCAGCACCAGCAAGGCAGAGAGGATGCAAGACACCACTCCTGGGAGTAAAATTTAACAAAGACCCCAAGCAATTGGGGTTCTTCCTGCCACAAGTTTGGACATAAATGCAAGACTATAGACCAGAAATAGCCACCGAAGGGGCTAAGGTACTGTGTGTGACCATGGAGCTACAGCTGAATGGATGGTCATCCTCCACAACAATGATGCCCTGGAACTCAGAAATTTCTACTGCTTCATGGCTACACTTTGGAAGTGCTTCAAAGACCTTCTAGCCAATCATAAAGCCAGAGATTGCATAAAGACCATCAACCAAAGGTGGAGGGGGATGGCCAGGTACACTCAGGAGTTTCACAATCTGGCCTGCTGACTGACCAACTGGACAGAAGACATCTTGATTGCATGCTTCTGAGATGGGCTAAGTGACGAAGTCTACAACACTTGCATTTCCAGAGGTAATCCCCCACCACCTCCATGGCTGGTATGTGCTAGCAGAGGAAGTGGAAATTGACTTGGCTTATTCCAAATACTGGCTGAATTGTGGATGGTAAAGATCCCCCCTTAAAAAGAAAGAAAAAAATATTGAATATGAAACATTCTATATTTAAATATTTGTCACTGGTATTCTCACTTTTAACTAAAGTACATTAAGTACATAGGACCAAGGTAGGAAATGAATTAGACTGCAATCATGAGCACAGCATGTTTACATTTTAATGTGCTATTTTTCATATTCTGATTTATTCTGGGATGCATGTAAATTTGAGAAGAAGCTAAATATTGCTAATTTTTTGTAGGCTGATTTTCACCTGTGCCCACTCCCCATTCAAGGAATATAATTCATATTTTTCCACTTTAGGAGCGTAAGGAAATGTGGAGCCTATGTACCATTCTAAAGATAGATAACAGGAACCATGGAAGGGAGTTTTCTCAGTTGCTGCCCAATTTCTAGGGACCAGCTTCTTCAGAAAATTCAAATGTCTCTTATCCAATTGGTTTTTAGAGAGGCATTATTTTTGTTTTTATGAAATATACTGCTATGTTTTATTTTTAGATTTTTATTTGTTCTTTTATATTAGCTGTTTTATGTTTTGTTGAGTCACCTTCAGTGAGCTGATAGTACTTGTTACATTTAATTGATGTTAATATTGGGAGGATACATGAATGTGGATACATGCTTCACTTTTTATTATTGCAACTATTATTAATATTATTACAGTGCTATTATTTTAAAATTCTTTTATATGTTGTTTTTTAAATGTTTTGTATGCAAAACACTTAGAGTCATTCTAGTTGGACCATTATATAAATCCAGTAAATATCTAAATTTACTAAGGATACAAAAAGATGAGATGAAGTACTGCCTCTGACAAACAGAAACATCTGCAGCATAATGTTACCTTTATGGCTTCTCAGAAAATCATATTTCTTAGAACTGAGTAACTGTTGCCTAGAATAATTCGATCAACAAAGTATAAGGGATAAAAAAGTTCAATTAGATTCAGGTTTGCCATTAAAGTCTGTGGCTGGAGATCTTTCAGAATATAATGGGTGGGCTGGCAGTGGGACCGATAGGGTAATTGAAAATTGCTTTGTGCCTTTTATTTACAGAAGATCTAATTTTTTCCTATTAATGAAATGGCCATTTTCATTTACAGATGGCATTTTTCTGAATCTGTTTCCTCCTACAGCTCTCCCATCCCCCTCCAGCCAGCTTTGGCCAATTTTCAAACTTGACCATTCTTTTGCTGACTTTTCCTTCATTTCAGATTTGGTCGTGTTCTGTTCAGCTAAGAAAGAATTATATGCAGAGTGATGGACAGAGTCATCAATTCAAATCCCAAGCTGTTTACATAATTTATTTCCAAGATTCTGTTGGATTTGAAAGAATAAAAAAGAATCATCCCACTTACACTGGTTCAAAATTTAAAATTGCTGGCAATCGCAGAGAAATTTCCATAGAGAAATTCAAATTATTAATATTGTACAAGGTATTCTAGATTTTAAAATAACATATGCTAATATCAGATTTTAAAATCTTTAATGCCCTCCACAAAAGAATCCTCTCTTTTTATCCTAACAACTTATCCTTCAAATGTGTTTTTCAGATTTACAGCACTGGTATAACCTCGTCCTTTTCAGCACTGCTGTTTCTGTGTAACTAGCGTTGTCTAGGTCACAGACCATACTTTTGTAATTTATTGCATATTATATGTACACTTAGACAGGTGATGAATGATCTATGAAAAAGATTCGTCTGTGAATAATACAGACTCTTCTTTTGACTGGTTATCCAATCTAGTAATTATCTTCCTTAAGACTAAATTGATTATCCATACTTCCTCTTTGGCAAAGGTGAAAAAGTGGACCTCTTATATATCTTCTGTATTATTGTGGGATGACACCGTCTCCAAAGGAGTCATAAGAACTGGGCGGGGGGGAGGGGAAGGAGTGGTGGAGAACTTATTATTTAAGATTGAGTCGAAAGCAGCAAGCAAATAGGATGCAGCACATCTGGTTGAAATAGGATGTGCTGCAATTTATTATTAGATTTTTAGCCCATCTTTATGACTTTATACAATGTTCAAGACAGAAACATATTCCTTCCTCCTCCTATTTTCCTCACAATAACATCCCTACAAAATGAGTTGGACTGAGAGAGAATGATAGGCTAAGGTCACCCAGTTGGCTTTCATGTCTAAAGCTGCTCTAGAACTCACAGTTCCTGGTTTCTAGCCTGGTGCCTTAACCACTAGATGAGAATCTAAATCTGCTTTCTGTCTCAGTATGACATACATTCAGTGCTGGATCATTCTGTCAAGTATTCAGTGAATGACTGGCTTTAAGAAAGGCCCACAGGCATATTTTCATTATAAATAATTTCTCCTAACATATGGATACAGGTAGTCCTTGACTTATGACTGGCAGTTAACAACTGTTTGAATTTATAACAGACCTCCCCAGGGCTACTTATGACCCAGATTCAAAGTTCTGATGGATTGCTCACCTCCTCCAAGTTCACATGATCAAACTTGGCAACTTGACACTTGGCAACTGGCCTGCATTTGTGGCATTTTGCAGCATCCTGCGATGACACAACCATGATTTATGCTTTTTTTTTTTTTTGCCTAAAACTGGCATTCGCTTAGCATCTGTATTGGTTGCTTTGTGACCACTGGGTTTACTAACAACCACTGCACAGAGTTTGTAAAATTGTTCCTGGTCAAAATTGTTCCTAGTGACTCGCTTAACAATTGGAATTATGGAATAACCATAATTTTGGAGTTAATTACAGTAATAAGTCAAGGACCATATGTGTTTAAGGCCTGAAATGTTTATCTGAATTTTTCATGCACCATTTTTGAAACAATAAAATGTTTAACACTCATTTCTACATTAGGTTCATTAGTATTTCAGTCTAGATGTTTCCATTCTTGCTATATGTATCATCTCTTTCATAAAGACAAGGAAATTCTGAAGAAATATTGAGTAAATGTAATTTCTTAAAAACCATGATAGCATTATATATAATAAATATATAATAAATATTATATGCTGTATACTAGTAGAAATGGCCCATTAATAAGCAACCTAAAAATGTTTACATGATCTGTAGCCATAATAAAATAGTGGTGATTTATATATTTATATATTTTTACTTTCTTTCTTCTGAAAATTGTCTGCAGTTTTCTTAGCAAGATTCCAGAAATGGTTTGCAATAGCTAGCTTCCTAGGGCTTAGGCCAGTTTTGTGCCCAAAGTGAGACTAGAATTTCCAGTCTCCCAGTTTCTAGCTTGGTGCTTTAATCATTAGACCATACTGGCTGTTTCTATATATCTTAAGGCTATGGAAATCCACATGTCTTTGGAACCTGAGAGAGCATGTCTGCTCAAGCTCAGTATGGCCACTTGGAAGGTCACCCCACTAATCTGAGTTCAGAAGCCGAAATCTCTGCCACTCACATTTTTGTTGAAGTGAAGAAAATAGAAGTAGTGAATCAGACCTTGATGGAAATAGGCAAAAACTGTTATATAAACAAAGGGGGCTGAAATATTCCTTAAGTTTTGGGAAACACGATACCGGTACTCAAATAAGCTCCCCTAATTCCTTTGGATATTACATGAAAATATCCATCATGTAAAGCACAATGAGGCTTGCAAGATTCATGCCAGCCCTTTGGGGTAGATTAGATCAGGAAACAGTTTCCACTGAAAAACTAGTACATTGGACATTTGCAAGAAGAGATTGGACAGTCATTTGTCTGGAATGACTGGAATGTCCGCCATGTAGGGTGTTGGATTAGAAGATATTCAAAATCCTTTCCAACCTTATTATTCTATGTTCCATGAGATAGCCTATAATAATAGAATCTTGTCGTCTTTTTATATAGAACAACTGTCAGAAGTTTTTCATTTGGTATTACTTCTGCCCTTTTCTGTATTTTTTTTTCTTGTAATGATTTTTGCTATGACGATAGTGACTGCCTTAGCTTAGTGTTTTTTGTAGAAAGAAGTCCAAAACCAAATAGAATGCTCTACTGGTTTGCTTTGTGGTGTAAACAACACCTCCTAATAATGGTTTAGCTACAACATGTAGATGCTGAATGGTTTTTGCTAATGAAAAACAAGCAAAGCACAGTTGATTGATTGATTGATTGATTGATTGATAGCTGCCCTCGGCTTGCATTAAAAAAACTATGAAAATTTTCAATTGGCTAGATTGTTGATACTTAAAGATATTTATAATTGAAAATATGGATACAATCATTGATAGCTCTTCTATCAATGACATACAGAATCAGTTGCCAAAGGCATAATTTGTTTGTGATTAGTAGTAATAAGCATAAATGTTGCACAACAATGGAAAACAGTTAAAAAAAAATCAGTAAATATATTCCTGTTGAGCTGTAGATTTAACTGAACACTAGGAACTTGGGTTACTAGTAGTTGATCAATATAACACACACACACACACACACACACACACACACACACACACACATATATATATATATATATATATATATATATATATATATATATATATCTTTTTTTCCCTTTTTCGTAGGCTTTTATGTGCATATTCTTTCTAGCCAGGTTTTACCTATGTATATATATTAATTTCGTCATTAATCTCCCACTCATCATCTTCAGGCTGGTGTCTTCGGCTTTGTGCTTCTAGGAGCAATGTGTGATCACAGCTGTTTCTTCCTTTTAAATGCTGGTGAGGGTGTGATCTGATTGGTTGGGGGCTTGGCTGTAGAAAATATCATAGAGCAGTTATTTCCCAGCCTTGTGTCTTCTATTTCAGATTCTGTGAATATGCACCTGTATGAAACAGCCATGTGTGTCAAATGTCCACATCCGTAATGGAATGAGTGAATGGCCTTATGGAATGACAAGAGATGTTGTTTGTTCTGTTTGCTCTGGAATGTACTCTCTCAATCTGACTTGATCAGCAAAACGTGATCAGAGCTGCCGTCTCTCTATAAATACTGGTGGGGAGGTGTGGGGTGCTGGAGGTGGGGAGCAGGTTGGTTGCCTGTGTTGTTACATCTTGATTAGTTGATGGAGTTGATGTTTGCAGATTGTTGCAGACTAATCCGGATGTTACGAAACAGCCGGCTAATCTGCAAACATCAACTCCATCAACTAATCAAGATGTAACAATACAGGCAACCAACCCACTCACAGCAACAAAGCCAGCACCCCACACCTCCCCACCAGTATTTATAGAGAGATGGCAGCTCCGATCACACTTTGCTCACACAGGCACGAAGCCGAAGGCACCAGCCTGAAGATGACAAGTGGGACCTCGTCAAAACATCGCCAAGATACTCTCAATCTTACACGGGAAAAGACCCGAATACACCAAGACTTGCATATTTATATATCTGTGTATGTGTGTGAATTAGTATAATATAATATCAAGAATAGGGACGAAGAATACATGTGTTACACGAATACCCCAAAACACTTTGTTTTTATGGGTAAAACAAGTGCCAAAATACTTAGCCAGAAATCTTCAGGGACATTGGAGGAAGAATTCTGAAGTCTCTCTGGACATAGTCAATTGATTAGAAAAAAATACATATCTTACAGTATAAGAAAGGGTTAAGAAAATTAGGAAGTAGTCATTATCATTTTCTAGTAATGTCCAAGAATTTATAAAAGTTTTAAAAAGAAGCATATTTCACAAAATTGAATGTGTGATTTGATAAAGAGATAGAAAATAGTACAAACTTTGAGAAACAAGTATAAACTGAAACTAAGGTCTACAAAAAACAAACAAGGTTAGTATAACAGAGAATAGAATGGAATAGAAACATTTATTAATGGTAACAAACAAATAAGATCTAGAATAACTTGAAGGAAATAATACAAATGAAATAAATTAATAAAATAGCCAGGGAACATATTGAGGCAATAAGTAAGAAAAATATGAAATGGATCATCAAGGAGGATACAGAGTTGTAAAGAAACTGAATGAGTTATTTTTATCTATCTTAACTCCAGAATATATAGGATAGTACTGACTTTTTCAAAGAAGAAATCATAAATACAGCAAAATGAGATAAGAAGGCATCTTAAGAAAGTTCATTGTAACAAGTCATGCATCAAAGAGTTCCCAAAGACCTCAAACATAATATTGCTGGCCTTCTAGAAAAATTATGTCGTTTGTCACTCAAATCAGGCTCAGTGGAGAGACCAGAAGATAAGTAATGTGACCCTTTTTATTTTCCAATGAAAAAAGGAGATATCCAGGAAATTATAGGCTAGTTAAAGTAATGGCTGTTCCAAATAAATAAAAAAAAATCGGTGAACATAGGAAAGAGAAAACACATAAAGAACAAAACTTTGCTAAAGTAAAATCAGCATGGTTTTTGCTAAGTAGATCCTTCAACATCCATCCATCCATCATCTATCTATCTATCTATCTATCTATCTATCTATCTATCTATCCATCCATCTATCTATCTATCTATCATCTATCTATCATCAGGCATGGGTGGAGATAATTCTGTCAGCAGCATATATTTAAAAGCTAAGTATTTAATATGCCAATATTTGAAGGGTCATCACAAAGAAGAGGGGGTGAATCTATTTTCCAAAGCACCCAAGGACAGGAAAAAGAAGTAACGGATGAAAAACTATCAAGGAAAGATCCAATCTAGTATTAAGAAGAAATTTCCTGACACTGAGAATAATTAACCAGTGGAATGACTTGTCTCCAGAAGGTTTAGGTGCTCAACACGGGAGGTTTTTAAGAAGAGACTGGATAGCCATTTCTCCAGAACGGCATAATGTCCCCTGCTTGAACAGAGGATTGGAATAGAAGACTTCCAAGGCCCTTTCCAACTATGTTATTCTGTTTGTTTTATTCAGAGGATCTTGGATAAATTTTGTAGTAGTCAAATACAGGGTCCTGTAAACAAGTAAAAATCCAGAATCGGGATAAATAGAGTATTTTCTTAACTAATTGTCTCCTTTCTTTAAGGTTATATATTAGTGCTTTTTAATTGATTTATCAAATGATGGCAGAGGTGTGTGACTAATCTATATAAACTCATTTATGGTGTGGAGAGAGTAGACAAGAGAAAGTTTTTCTTTCTTTTTTACAACAGTAAGACCAGGAGTTATATGGCAAAGCTGGGTAAAAGGAGATTTAGAACAACTTTGCATAGTCCATAGTTAACCCGAGGAATTTATTACTACAAAACTTGACCTTGGCTACAAACCTGAATCATTTTTAAAGGAGATTGGTTAAACTGATGGTCCACCCAGGAATATTGCTTGACCATAAATTATTAACTTTAGATTAGGTGAAGTAAGAGCCAGTGGTTAGGGTGCAGTACTGCAGCTACTTCAGCTGACTGCTAGTTCAGCAGATCAGCAGATCAAATCTCACCAGCTCAAGGTTGACTCAGCCTTCCATCCTTCCGAGGTGGGTAAAATGAGGACCCAGATTGTTAGGGGGCAATATGCTATTTAGTATACTGTCTTTGATGTAAGCCGCTCAGAGTCCTCGGAGAGTGGGTGGCATAGAAATATGAATAATAATAATAATAATAATAAAAAGTATGCTTCCAGAAATCCAATTGCTTGCAAGAATTATGGAAAAGGTCTATGTCTCTCTACCTTTTGCTTGGAAGCATATCAGGCATCTGGTTGGTCACTGTGAGAAACAAACTGGCAACCTATGGGCTTTGGCCAGAATATCAGTATGAATATTATTAGTTTTTTTATCATAAAAAACAAATATTTAGAGTAACTGTCATTTTGTGAAGGAGATGGGCAGTTTATAAATGTGACACAGATAAACTACAATCCCCAAATCAAAGTGAAAATAAATGTAAACCAGTGTTGTGGCCCACCAGCGGCCTGCGCAGATCGTGGCTGATCCCGACGATGAGGAGGCTGGTGTGGGGTCGCGCCAGCAGCCTGCGCAGCCGGCACTTGCATCGGACAGTGAAGAGGCTGAAGAGGATGTGGTGCTAGAGGCAGAGACTCAGCCAGGGTCTTCAGAACTTCCAAAGGCTCCTTCAAGTGGAGAGAGTGAAGTGGAGGAGCCTCTCCTCAATGCTTGAGCACGCAGGGCTGCCAAAAGGCAGGAGTGGCTACTCAGGAGGTGGAGGTCTCTTCGAGAGTAAGGTTTGAGGATAATTGGCCACTCCCTTAGCCTATTTAAGTCATACGCAGTTAGTAATTTCTTGCTGGAAACAACGGTAATTATTACAGAGCATTTTGGAGAGCGAGTGTCTTCCAAAATGTATCTTGTTTTCTGGGCTGGTTGCCAACCTTTGCCAGACTTTGTTTATTCTTGGTATGTTATAACTTTAATAAGGACTGTTGGTGTGTGTCACAATCCTTGGGAATCCAGAGCTGGGGCAGAACAACCAATCTGTTATTTTTTCCTAAGCAAGCCAGCCTCTCTTCCAAGGCAAGCAGTAATACCTATGAATGGCATTGTTGTCTCAACCCACAGATATATCGAGTATAGTTTTCCACTTAGAAAATAACCTTACACCTTTCCTACTTCTGCAACATTATCCTAAACTATAGTGATCATTTTTAGGAACCATTGTGACACAGTGGTTAGAATGCAATATTGCAGGCTAACTCTGCCCACTCCCAGGAGTTTGATCCTGATCGGCTCGAGATTGACTCAGCCTTCCATCCTTTCAAGGTTGGTAAAATGAGGACCCAGATTTTGGCAGCAATATGCTGACATTGTAAACTGCTTAAAGAGTTCTGTAAAGCACTATTGGATGGTATATAAGTCTAAGTGCTATTGCGTAAGTGTGCACTAAGTCTAAGTGCACACTGTTTAACAACTGCCCTCAACTTCCTACAACTTCCTTTCTGTGGACAGTTCAGCCTCCAGCCAATGTTGGAGTGGAAAAAAAAAACAAAGAAAAATCATCCAACATTCCATCTAATTGATATTTAGTTTTTGGCAGCAAGAAAAAGAAAGAAAGCTATGAACCAGCCAGTATTTAAAGAGTGGGAACATCATTCCTCTGTTTTATAGGGAATATGCTTGCTTCTGAAAGCAGGAAAATGCCAAAGAAGGGACAAAGCAGAAGATTTCCCCAATGATCGTGCAGAGGACTTGCTCAGAAATCGTCATTGCAAATATGAAAATGTAAATTCATGTTTCTTCTGAAGTAGGATTTTAGACAGTTGCTTACATATTTAATTGGCTTTGCTTCCAAGAAGGCTAGAAGTCCCAGAGGAATCTGCAAGGTAGCTCTGATCTCAGACTGATGCATTCCTAGCATATAGAAAAGACTAAGTCAATTCCTCCAATTGAATGTTTTACATAATCGGTTTTATTGATTGCTGCTTTAAGAAAAAAATGTCATGCCACAAACAAGGCATTATTTGTGTGAGTCGCATCTATACTTGCAGCTACTGAGAAAAAAAATCCTGGTTGCAAAATTGTACTCAGCTGGCAAAAAAGATGGCACAAGAGCTTTGCAGCTGTACTACTTTACCACAACTGCTGATATTTCAGCAGATGCACACAATAAAGTTTAGAAAATATTATTTATTTTTAATGGAAAGGAAGGAAAAAGAGAACATTTTGATTGCAGTCTTGGGACAAGTTCTGTTTAAGTTAGGTTTTTTTATTCCTTTATATGTAAGTTAAAAGGAGATTGATCACTCAAAAAATTTCTTACAATTTTGTTATTTGGAAACTGGAAAGTGGCAGAAATGAAAACAACTGTAGTTGGCTTAAAATCAGTAGACTAGGAACTAAGGGTAGAAATAATTAATTGGGGAAGTGGCCTCAGATAAAACCACGATGACCAACCACACATTTACAACTGAGACACAGCACATGTTTCTTTATAAGTCACTTCTCCTCTTCTTTAACAATCTAGTGCCGGGATGTCCAACTCACATCGTCACAGAGGTGTCATGTGACATATTGGGACATTTCCCCCTTCACTAATCCGGGCGTGGCCAGCGTGTGACACATCCGGTATGTGGGCTGCGAGTTTGACAGCCCTTATTTTCTTGCATATCAGTAAAACAGACTCCATAAATTCAAAATTAAACTAACATGCTTTCCATCTCATATTAATGTGGTAGTGCAAAAGATCAAAAGAGAGTTGTATTTTTTTAAAAAATAAAAAATAAACAGGATATACAACATGGGGCAGAAGAGAGGAAGGTTATTAAAAAGATTTTTTGGCTGTACTAGGTTGCTAGGTAATATGTGTGCGGAACAACTAATAAGAAAGCTACTGGATGAATTTTATAAACATATATTTTATATCATTATATTCAGGGCTAAGACACTGAGCTTGTCGATTGAAAGGTTGGCAGTTCAGCGGTTTGAATCCCTAGTGCCGCGTAACAGGGTGAGCTCCTGTTACTTGTCCTAGCTTCTGCCAACCTAGCGGTTTGATAGCACATAAAAATACAAGTAGAAAAATAGGGACCACCTTTGGTGTGAAGGTAACAGCGCCTTTGGTATTTAGTCATGACAGCCACATGATCACGGAGACATCATCGGACAGCGCTGGCTCTTTGGTTTTGAAACGGAGATGAGCACTGCCCCCTAGAGTCAGGAATGACTAGCACAGATGTGCAAGGGGAACCTTTACCTTTATATCATTAGCAAACAAGAATTATGACAATGAGAAAAGAAGTTAGAAGTTGAACACGTCTTCATGAAATAGAATATTTTAAGCTTCCATATCTGAAATTCAGTGACTCCCAAAATATGGCATCTGTGCATCTTCTGGAATAGGACATGCCTAAATAGGATATGGACATGCCTAAAATCTGGCATGTTATATCTATCTTAAGCATATAAAACTACATTCATTTTGCTAAAAATAATAGTGCATTTTCAAAATATAGAAATCCTAAGTTCCCTAATGCCAATTAAAAATGAAGTATAGCCCAACATTTTCTTCTGCAAACATCCAGAGAGATTAACTACTTTTGGTAGAGAGAAAATGCTTTTCAATGAGCCCTTATCTGCTGGGATAAGGGAAAAGAGAGTCAGTTCTACTTAATACATTAAACACAGTGAATCAGATTGTATATGACACCTATCCTGTGTGACAAATGGGTTTATAAAGTATTACTCACATAGCATAATGGTAATTTGTCTGCTAGGTAGCTGGAACATATGCATTACATTTTTGCTTAACAGTTATAATTCATCATTTCAATACACAAAATACAGGGAAATTCCTTTTTTCTCAACAGGGGATAAATAGGATGTCAGTGCTGAAGTTACAATGGTTTCCCAAAAGCATCATTAATTTATTCTTCTACTTGCCCAGAAGTAGGAAAAAAGATGGTTGCATAGGGATTGCAGCACTTAGGTGTAATCAATCAAGACCGCCATCTGAATAATCATTTTACAATATGGTAGCATCATGCTGATCTGAACAGCTGTCACAGTTTGTTGAGATGTCAAGAAATACATCCAGAACATTTCTTTTACAGGAAAAAGTGACCTTTTCATTAAAAACATTGTCAATTGATATAGACTTTACTGCTTAAACAATGTAAAAACTGTAACAATTGGTTTAGAATCTTGTCCAAATAATTTTTCAGGTTTTTTTTAAGTAACCTGTTTGCAACCATTTTGCTTTTTCTACTGATGGAAATTTGGTTGTATAATCTGTCCCATAAAAAGTAATAGAAATAGATATATGAATCTGCACATTCGGATTGTGTAGGTTTCCTAATCTGATGGTGGTTTGTAATTATATTTAGTAAGTTTATGTATTTTGCACCAGTAATACAGATTCTTTCCCCTCAAGACAAAGAGGTTTTGTCTTGAGAGGATAGGGCTAGAGTTTATTTCTCTGGAACAATTTATGTTTTTTTAAAAGAAATACCTATACAATGCTAGAATGAATACTAACATGACTTTTTAATATCACTGTGCTGGTAACAGGTGACCTTGCAGGTGAAGCTGTCAAGGTGTTCATAAGCTATCTGTAGGTTGATTGTCTTGGATGGAGTATCATTTTCCTTGGTGACCAATTTGGGTTCCTCCTGAAATCATAGCTACTGTATGCAGAACAGGTGGCTACTATTATCAGTAAGGTCCCTTTACAGGTACATCTTATGTGCCAGTTTCTTTTCTTTGATTGGGAGGGTCTTCAGACAGCTACCGTATTTTTCAGAGTATAAGCCGCACCTTTTTCCCCAAAAAAAGAGGCTGAAAATCTGGGTGCATCTTATACTCCGAATGTAGCCCTGCCCAGCTTCTCAAACAGAGGTTTCAGAGGCTGAAAAAAGCATCAGAAATGAAGCTTCAGGGAAAAAAAAGCCCCCAAACAGAGCTTCAGAAAAAAGGTCCCCAAACAGAGCTTCAGAGGTTTTTTTTCTGAAGCTCTGTTTCAGAAGCTTTCAGAGGCAGAAAAAAAAAGTTTTTCTGAAACAAGGTTTCAGAAGTTTCAGAGGCAGAAAAAAAAAAAAAAAAAAAAGCAAGGCACAGAGCTCACAACCAAAGAACCCTTTGCTAAAATTCACCCCTGGGAACAGCTGATTTGGGGTATTCTGGGTGGCCGATCCACCTGCCAATCAGCTTTTTTTTTTATTTTCCTCCCCAAAAACTAAGGTGCATCTTATACTCTGATGTGTCTTATACTCAGAAAAATACGGTATTCACCTCACAACTGGATTGCTGTGTACTCTACATGGGATTGTCCTTGAAGACCACTTGGGAGCTGCTGCTGGCTGAAAAAGCAGTGATGCAAGCAGTAACAGAGGCTTTTCAATGTGCCCATGTGTCACTTTGAGCTGTACATGAATACACAAACTGTATTCATTACCAGTCAGATTCTGGGTGCAATTCAAGGTGCTGGCTATCACCTTTCGAGCCCTTCATGACATACGGTCTGGATATTTATGGGACTGCCTATCTCCAGTTGTTTCTGCCTACCTGATCATTCTGGTAGAATGGTTGTGCTCCAGGTGCTTAATATTAAACATTGCCATTTTGTTGGACCAAGCTTAGCTGCGTTCCCTGTTGAGGTTTCCACCCTCTGGAATATTCCCCTCCCACAAAAGACATGGACATGTCTGGAGTTCCAAAAAGCTTTAAGACCTGCTCCTCTCTCAGAACTGGGATTAATATGTTGGTGGGGCCCTGTTGTAGTTTCTTGTTTTAATCTGAGGTTCTTCTGATATTTTATATTTGCATTGTTTTTATTGTTTGGGGGATTTTTAGAACCATAGTGTTCATAGTGTTCTGGAATGGATGGTGATTTTTTTAAAAAATGAAATAAATATATAAATAAATAATATCCTACAATAATCACTTGATACATAATTGATTGTAGGTGATGGCAAAAATGAACTCTCACTTTGGGTTGCTTAGATAGAGATTATTATTATTATTATTATTATTATTATTATTATTTATTAGTATTATATTAAGATATATTGGTTTTATATTATATTAATATAATATAAGGCTCGGTGGTGCAGCGGACTAAAGAGCTATTAAGTGCTAGCACTTAGCTGCCAGCTGCCTGCAATTAGTGCAAGTTCGAATCTCACCAGGCTCAAGGTTGACTCAGCCTTCCACCCTTTCGAGGTAGGTAAATTGAGGACCTGGATTGTGGGGGCAATAAGCCAACTTTGTATAGAACAACACCACTTAGGGGGGGTCGAAAATCTTAATAAGCAGATATATACAAAAAAGTATGCAGGCTATTGCTATAATGCATTGTAAGCCGCCCTGAGTCTACGGAGAAGGGCGACATATAAATTGGACAAACAAACAAACAAACAAACAAACAAATAAATAAATAAATATATTACATTACCTGTTTATTATTATTTTCCATTTCAAGATGGCACTGTGGTGAAATTCTCTCTAGTAGTTTTGTTGTTTTTAATTATTCTCTGTCATTCAATTTGAATTTCATATTTAAAAGACCAATTGTTAAACTCCAAGCAGTGGTTTTTAAATGGGCAACTTTCTGTAACTATTCCCCCCATTTGGCCGCCCGAAATCCCACCCCGCTTCGATGCGCAGAGGGTTTCGGAGGTCTGCACAGTGCTCCTGGGGGCCAGGGAGGGCAAAACTCCAGCTGTCTGCAATTAGTAAGTTCGAATCTTGCCAGGCTCAAGGTTGACTCAGCCTCCCATCCTTTCTAAGGTAGGTAAATTGAGGACCCAGTTTGTGGGGGCAATAAGCTGACTTTGTAAAAATATACAAAAGAATGAAGGCTATTGCTTAACACACTGTAAGCCGCCCTGAGTCTCTGGAGAAGGGCGACATATAAGTCAAATTTTAAAAAAACATTTTTTTCTTGTTTACCTCTTTGAAATCTTGGTGTGTCTTATACTCCGGTGCATTTTACAGTCTGAAAAATACAATATATGTCATGTCCTGGATAGAAGGAAGTGAACTACCAATATTTTCTGCCATCCTCACCTCAGAGAGTGCTCTGCACCGCTTTCCTGTCTGAAGCAGTAATGCGTCCAAACCGGACAGTAATGCAATATGACAGTATGTTCTCGATCATCCCTCTATAGAAAATGGTAAGGACAAGGGAAGGAAGATGTACTTTTCTCATGTGTCCACTTCATCAGTGTCTCACTATTAAAGCAATCAAGCTAGCCTGCACACCTAGAAACCTGATGCTGCTAACCACCTCTGCAGGTGAATCATTAATACACAGAGCTGTGTGGCTGTGCCTGCCTTTTCTGAAATATTTCTTTAGTTTTTCCAAGTTTAAAATGAGGCTATTTTTATTATACTAGTTCACCAAACTCTCTACCTCCTTGTGCTAAGCACCCTCATTGTCAATCTGAATAAGGCAAACTACCGCATACTTCACAGTATCATTTGCATACTTCACAATATGGTTGGTGGCAACCTGGCACAACAGTCATGAGTCAACAGGGTGAAGAACAGCAGACTTAGGACACAGTCCTGAGGAGAACCTGTGCTCAAGAAAATGGTGTTAGAAATGTTAGTATAATTTACTATTACACTAATACTATTATACTAATAGTTTACATTAATTCACTAAAAAGATAGATGAAATACTTCTTTTAAACAGTGCAACCCTGATTTTTGCAACTTGGCAGCCCTCTGCCTCACTGAAACTTGGCTAAATGATTCAATTAATGATAGCAACCTGCATATCCCAAGATTTCAGACATAGAGGGCAGACAAAATTCCAGAAACATCTGGTTAAAAGAAGGTAGGGGGTCTCTGTTTTTATATCAACAACCGACAGTGTAAAAATGTACTGTAACTGTGCTAAATAAATTTTGTCATGTAGACTTACAGTCATTATTTATCAATTGCAAACCATTTTATTTTCCATGAGAATTTTCCACATTTATTCCATTTGCAATGTACATTCCACCTAAAGCTCGTATAAACAATGCATTACAAACTCTAGCTGACCAGATTTGAAGCAGCAGGTGATGTTAGGCAAAATCACATGAGATACTTGTACAATTAGCACAGGTGCCTAACAGGGCTATGTGTTCTCTCTATTACTCTTTTCTCTCTGTACCAACAACTGCATCTCAAAGGATGCCTCTGTTAAAGTACTGAAGTTTGGAGTAACACAACAGTGATTGGCCTTATTTGAGATGACAACATCCTGTTGTGGTTTCATCCCATTAAGTTGGAAACTTGGTGGGATGAAACCCACAAATGGAACATACAGCTAGAGGGATATAAATTATTTAAAAGAAATAGACCAAATAAAAGAGGAGGTGGAGTTGCACTATACATCTCTACAGAATTAGAGCACAACAATGATGAAAATTATCTTGAATGCATTTGGGTCAATATTAAAGGGTGGGGGAGGGAAGGACATTGCCATAGGTCTATACTATAGGCACCCAACCAAACAAAGGAAGTAGATGAACTTTTTGCTAGTCAGCTAACTAAGGTATGTAGGAAGCACATCACAATAATAATGGGGGATTTTAACTACCCTGACATCAACTGGGAGACAAACTCTGCACCAATTGGAAGATCCAACAGATTCCTAACAAACCTAGCAGACAACTTTCTTTCTTAAAAAGTAGAGACGGGAACAAAGGGATCAGCCATAGTGGACTTAAAATGATAGAAGGTGTTGAAGCTACAGGAACCTTGGGGACAAGTGATCACGCAATATTGGAATTCAACATTATGCAAACACAAGTAGTAGAACAAAGTCAAACTAGAGTCTTGGACTTTAAGAGAGCTAATTTCAATAAACTTAGCAAGAGCTTGAGAAGGATTCCATGGATGAGAATCCTCAAGGGGAAAACAACTCAAGAAGCTTGGGAAACTTTGAAAAGTGAGATTATAAAAGCCCAGTCTAGCACAATACCAATGAGGAAGAAAAATAATAGATCTCAAAAGAAACCAGCATGGCTGCATATAGAACTCTCTAACAAATTGAAAGACAAAAAGGACAAGTGTCAAAAGTGGAAAGGGGGGCAAATAACTAAGGCAGAATATCAGCAAATAGCCTGAGCCTGTAGAGATGAAGTGAGGAAAGCTAAGGCTCACAATGAACAAAGACTTGCAACTAAAGTAAAAAATAAAAAAAAGCTTCTTTCAACATATTAAAAACAAGAAAAAAGTCAAGGAAACAATTGGCCCATTGCTGGAAGAAAGTGGCAAGAAGGTGACAAGCAACAGGGAGAAAGCAGAACTACTTAACCCATTTTTTGCATCTGTCTTTACACAAAAGGAAAAAACAGTCCAACCTATCAAAAACGGCACCACAAAAAACAGATTAGGAACACAAGTTAAAATAGGGAAGAAAATGGTAAGTGAACACCTGTCTACCCTAGATGAATTCAAATCACCAGGACCAGATGGATTACATCCCAGGGTTCTAAAGGAACTGGCAGATGAGATCTCAGAACTATATCTTTCAAAGATCCTGGATCACAGGGGAACTGCCAGAGATTGGAAAAGAGCTGATGTACAGTAGTTTCCATCTTCAAAAAAGGAAAAAAATAGATCCAGGAAACTACAGACCTATCAGCCTGACTTCAATACCAGGGAAGATTCTGGAAAAGATGATCAAACAACGAATCACCGAACACCTGGAAGCAAACCAAGTAATAACCAAAAGCCAACATGGATTTGTCAAAAACAGATCATGCCAGACTAATCTTATTGCATTCTTTGACAAAGTGGCAAAATTAGTGGACTAGAGGAATGCTGTCGATATAATTTACTTGGACTTTAGTAAAACATTTGATAAAGTAGACCATAACCTCTACTAGATAAAGTAGAAAAATGTGGGTTAGACAGCATCACCACCAGATGGATTCGTAATTGGCTGACCAACCGTACTCAACATGTAGTCCTCAATGGAACTGAATCTACATGGAGGGAAGTATGCAGTGGAGTACCCCAGGGCTCTGTTTTAGGCCCAATGCTCTTCAACATCTTCATCAATGACTTGGATGAGGGGGTTGATGGGGAACTCATCAAATTTGCAGATGACACCAACACTCCAGAACATAGGTTCAAGATACAGAATGATCTTGACAGACTTGAACATTGGGCGCTATCTAACAAAATGAAATTCAACTGTGAAAAAAGCAAGGTTCTACATTTAGGGAAGAAAAACAAAATGCACAGGTACCGTATATGTGGTACCTTGCTCAATAGTAGTAACTGTGAGAGGGATCTTGGAGTCCTAGTGGAGAACCATTTAGATATGAGCCAGCAGTGTGCAGCAGCTGCCAAAAAAACCAACACAGTTCTGGGCTGCATAAACAGGGATAGAATCAAGATCATGTGAAGTGTTAATATCACTTTAAAGTGCCTTGGTAAGGCCACACTTGGGATATTGCATTCAGTTTTGGTCACCATGATGTAAAAAAGATGTTGAGGCTCTAGAAAGAGTGTAGAGAAGAGCAACAAAGATGATTAGGGGACTGGAGGCTAAAACATATGAAGAACGGTTGCAGGAACTGGGTATATCTAATTTGATGAAGAGAAGGACTAGGAGAGACATGAAAGCAGTGTTCCAATATCTCAGGGATTGCCACAAAGAAGAGGGAGTCAAACTATTTTTCAAAGCACCCAAGCCTAGAACAAGAAGCAATGGGTGGAAACTAATCAAGGAGAGAAGCAATTTAGAACTAAGGAGAAATTTCCTGACAGTTAGAACAATTACCGTATTTTCCGGCGTATAAGACGACTTTTTAACACAAAATCTTCTCAAAAGTCGGGGTCGTCTTATACACCAGGTGTCGTTCTCCTGTAACCAGGCAGACCAGCCTGAAAGGCTCTGATGAGCCTTAAATGGCTCTGACGATCCAAGCTCTGACGATCTGCTAATCAGGCAACTCAGCTGGGATCGCCAGAGCCATGGAGAACGAAAAAAGTTTTCCCCCTCCAGCTTGCTTACCTTAGCTGCTTGCCTTGCTTCGCTTGCCTGAATCCATTCCATCAGCAAGCAGGCAGGGAGTTGTGGACTTCAACTCCCAGAATTCCTCAGCCAGCAAAGCAAAGCTGGCTGAGGAATTCTGGGAGTTGAAGTCTACAAGTCTTAAAATTGCCAAGGTTGGAGACCCCTATTCTATTTGGTAAGTTTTTTTCCCCTTTGGGATCTTTAAAAAAATAGTTAATTGGGGGTTTTTTTAGTTGTTCTTTTTTAGACCTAGCCATTTCAAGTTTAGGAAGTTTTAAATTTAGCTTTCATATAAAAATAAAAATAAAATAAAATAATATTTGTGCAGCTTTCTGAGATTTAGTATGTTTTTGTAGTGTTTCACTCTAACTACACAAACACACAAAATCTCACAAAGCTGTATGTGGAATTTTGTGTATGTAAAGTGTGAAAGTTGGGTTTTTGGGCTTTTTGTGGCTGTGCGAGGTTCCTGCTTGTTGCAGGGGCCATTTTGGGTCTAGCACAGCTTCTTTTACATTGTGGGTGAGCCAGTTGTGTTGTGTTGTGTTGTGTGTGTGTAAAGTGTGAAAGTTGTTTTTTGGGCTTTTTGTGGCTGTGTGAGGTTCCTGCTTGTTGCAGGGGCCATTTTGGGTCTAGCACAGCTGCTTTTACATTGTGGGTGAGCCAGCTGATGTTTTTTAATTTTTATTTGGTGTGCATTGGAAGAGGGGTAGTCTTATATGGCGAGTATAGCCCAAACCCTATATTTTAACAGGAAAATTCGGGGGTCGTCTTATACGCCCAATCGTCTTATACGCCGGAAAATACGGTAATAAGTGGGACAACTTGCCTGCAGAAGTTGTGAATGCCCCAACACTGGTAATTTTTAAGAAGATGTTGGATTACCATTTGTCTGAAGTGGTGTAGGGTTGCCTGCCTGGGCAGAGGGTTGGATTAGAAGACCTCCAAGGTCCCTTCCAACTCTGTTATTCTATTCTATTCTATTCTATTCTATTCTATTCTATTCTATTCTATTCTATTCTATTCTATTCTATTCTATGAATAGAATGAGTTCTATGAATACAGATGGAAAGTTGAACAACTGGCCCTGTAGTGCAGCTGGAATGCAATTTTGAACTGAGCACACTCAAAATTGTAGAGATGATAGTAGATTTTAGGAGAAGCCCTTCTATTCTACCACTAGACAACACAGCATCAACAGTAGAAACGTTTAAGTTTCTAGGTTCTATAATATCTCAGGACTTAAAATGGACACCTAACATCAAAAACATAATTAAAAAAGCACAACAAAAATGTTCTTTCTGCACCAACTCAGAAAACTCAGGCTGTCCAGGAGCTGCTGATATAGTTTTATAAAGGAATTACTGAGTCTGTCATTTGCACTTCTATAACTGTCTGGTTTGGCACAGCGACCAAACAAGACAGAGGCAGGTTTCAATAGATAGTTAGGACTGCACAAAAACATTTGCAACCAGCCTGCCTTCCATTGAGAATCTATATACTGTATGAGTCAGAAAGAGGGCTGTGAAAAGTCTATTTATAGACTTTTCATATCCTGGACATTAACTGTTTCAACTTCTTCCTCAAGATGATGCTATAGGGCATTGCATCCAAAACAACTAAACACAAGGGCAGTCGCCCCTCCCCCCCGCCATGCCATGACCCTGCTAAACAACTAATTCCCACAATACAGTTTTATGCCCCGGGATGTGAAACCACCTAAAAAGGGCTATATTACTATTATCTTTTTCATCTTTCCTATTACCTATTTTCCTAGCTTCTTATGACTATAACTTTGTTGTTTATATCTTATGTTATATCTAATGATTGCTTTTATTTAGTATCCTATTATGATTTATATTAGTTGTTTATTTAGCATTCTATTACTATTACTAAGTGTTGTATTTTAGCATTTATGATGATTGTATTTTATAGAATAGAATAGAATAGAATAGAATAGAATAGAATAGAATAGAATAGAATAGAATAGAATAGAATAGAATAGAATTCTTTATTGGCCAAGTATGATTGGACACACAAGGAATTTGTCTTGGTGCATACGCTCTCAGTGTACCTAAAAGAAAAGATACATTTGTCAAGAATCATAAGGTACAACACTTAATGATAGTCATAGGGAACAAATAAGCAATCAATCATATTAGGAAACAGTCAATATAAATCTTAAGAATACCAGCAACAAGGTTACAGTCATAAGTGGGAGGAGATGGGTGATAGTAATGATGAAAAGATTAATAGCAATGCAGACTTAATAACTAGCTTGACAGTGTTGAGGGAATTATTTGTTTAGCAGAGTGATGGTGTTTGGGAAAAAAATGTTCTTGTGTCTAGTTATTCTGGTCAGGGTGGATAAAAATCAATGATTTTTTAAAAAAAACAAAAAAAAATCTGATTTTTTTTTATTTAAATTGGATTTTTTTATTTTTATCGAATTTATTTTAATAAAAAACTTTTGGGGTAAAAATCTATCGTAAGATAGTTTTCTATTTAAGATACATAAATAATTTAGTTTATTCAGCATGAAATGGAGCTTAGTTATGTAGCATGAGGCTGTATATTCTGCAACACTGGGACTATCGGTGAGTCAACAGTGGGTCAAAGGAGTAGCAGAGATGACAGTTGTTCTTTAAAAATTATGATTTAAATCGAGTTGATTTAAATCAAGCCTTTTTACTAGTGATTTAAATCATGATTTAAATTGTGATTTAAATCAATTCGATTTAAATCAAATCCACCCTGATTCTGGTGTGCAGTGCTCTATAGCATGATTTTGGGGGTAGGAGTTGAAACATGTCCAGGATGCGAGGGGTCTGTAAATATTTTCACAGCCCTCTTTTTGACTCATGTAGTATACAGGTCCTCAATGGAAGTCAGATTGGTAGTAATTGTTTTTTTATGCAGTTCTAATTATCCTCTGAAGTCTGTGTCTGTCTTGTTGGGTTGCAGAACCAAACCAGACAGTTATAGAGTTGCAGATGACAGACTCAATAATTCCTCTGTAGAACTGTATCAGCAGCTCCTTGGGCAGTTTGAGCTTTCTGAGTTGGCGCAGAAAGAACATTCTTTGTTGTGCTTTTTTGATGACTTTTTGATGTTAAGTATCTATTTTAGGTCATGAGATATGGTAGAACCTAGATATTTGAAGGTCTCTACTGTTGATACTGTGTTGTCTAGTATTGTGAGAGGTGGAAGTATGGGAGGGTTTCTCCTAAAGTCTACCACCATTTCTACGGTTTTGAGTGTGTTCAGTTCCAGATTGTTCTGGTCGCACCATGAGGCTAGTTGTTCAACCTCCCATCTGTATGCAGATTCATCATTGTCTCGAATGAGACTTATCACTCTTGTGTCATCTGCAAACTTCAGTAGTTTAACAGATGGATGTTTGAGATGCAGTTATTGGTATATAGAGAGAAGAGAAGTGGAGAGAGCCTTGTGGGGCCCCTGTGCTAATTGTACAGGTATCTGATGTGATTCTGCTTAGCTTCACCTGCTGCTTCCTGTCTGTTAGGAAGCTTATGATCCATTTACAAGTGTGTTCGGGTACCTGTAGCTGGTTTAGCTTAGATAGAAGAATGTCTGGAATGATGGTGTTGAATGCTGAACTAAAATCTACAAAGAGGACCCTTGCTTAGGTCTTTGGTGATTCAAGATGTTGTAGGATGTAGTGCAGAGCAATATTAACAGAATCATCTGTTGATCTATTTGCTTGGTATGCAAATTGCAGGAGGTCTAACAGTGGATCTGTGTTGGTTTTCAAGTGAGACAACGCTAGCCTTTCAAAAGTTTTCATAACTACAGATGTTAGAGCAACTGGTCTGTAGTTGTTCAGTTCCTTGATGGTGGGCTTCTTCGGCACTGGGATGATAGTAAAGCATTTGAAGCAAGAAGGAACATAGCACATCTGTAGTGATTTATTGAAGATACGGGTGAAGGTGGGGGCCAATTGGTCAGCACAGACTTTTAAGCAAGAAGGACTTATCTTGTCTGGGCCTGGAGCTTTTCCTAGCTTTTGTCTGTGAAATATGTCTTGCAGTTCCTTTTCTGTGATCACTAGGGGTTGTGAACCCAATGGGATGGGGTCAGTTGCAGGAGGTTTGGCTGTTGTTGGTGTGTCTGAGATGGGGTTTCTGGAGATAAGTGGTTGTAGTTTCCTTTCAAACCTTATGTTTATGATCATGATTTATCACTTGTTGTTTGTATGTACACTGAGAGTTTATATACCAGAGACAAATCCCTTGTGTGTCCAATCACACTTGGCTAATAACGAATTCTGTCCTGTCCTGTCCCGTCCCGTCCCATCCCGTCCTATCCTACCCTATCTTATCCTTACCCTATCCTATCCTATCTTATTCTGTCATAGTGACTGGATACACGTATCATGTGAAGCAAAAAAATATGCGAACCCAATAAATGTGTAATTTCTTTTTCATACGAGAAAGAGCTATAAAGGTTAATTGAAGAAATGAAAATTATATACACAAGAAAGGAAAGAAGCAGTGAGGAAGTTATCGTTACAGAAGAGTTATGGTATAAAACTTTAAGACAATGTTAAAATTTATCATGGAATGTAAATGAAGTTAATGAACCATTCTTGCACAAAAAGTGCTTGAATTTCTGGGAGAAATGTAAAAAAATCATCATTGAGAAAATCCTTGGCAAAAAGAAATATTTTTTAAAATGATGAGTTATAGTTTTTTAGCTTTCCTTCCTGAACTCTAAGGAGTGGCTTATTTCAATGCACAGGGCTTTTAATTTTAATATCTGAAGGAGTAGAAACAATAGAACTGTGTTAGATGAGGGGGCGGGGGTTCTGTGCCAAAAAAGGGGAAAACCTTTATATTCTACATTCTAGGAAAAGACTATGATAGAACATAAATCTTACATTTGACAACAATGTCAAAATATCAAGAGAAAGAAAGAGGGGGAGTATTGATGCCTGTTAAGGAAATGTATATCACATTTTAGAGCTGTGTTTTACAATGAACAGAAAATTAATCCTTATTTGAAAGGTGAAAAACTAGCCTGAAATTTTGTGTGGCTGAGAAAATTTGTCATTGCATTTATTTAAGGTAGATGGATAAAAATACTTGTTTTTATTTCTTAGTCCAGCTCTGTGTTTCTATGTAGAGTATGGGGGGGGGGGTTGTATTTTTATGAATTATGGTTCTGCTGTTTTAATGTACAATATACTATAAGTTTTAACCCACTGTCATAATAGCTGGAGTATATGGCAGAAGAGATGGCTTGGGTTTGTGCAACATAGCCCAATAAGATAAATAAATCCTTAGTAAGACCACACCTGGAATACTACATCCAGTTTTGGTCATCACATTATAAAAAAAGATGTTGAAACTTTGGAAAAACTGCAGAGAAGAGTAATCAAGACAATTAAAGGCCTGGAGACTAAAACATATGAAGAACAGTTACAGGATTTGGGTATGGGTAGTCTAGAGAAAAGAAGGACTAAGGGTGACATGATAGTGTTCCAAATCTGAAGAATTACATAGTGACCAGTCATTTGGAAGAGGTCAATGTACATTCCAGTACCAAAACAAGAAGACTTAATAGAGTGTGCAAAATATTGTAAAATATCCTTCATTTCACATGCTGGCAAAATAATGCTTAGAATTATCCAACATAGTTAGAGCCCTACATGGAAAAAGAAATGGCAGATGTTCAAGCTGGCTTTAGAAAAGGCCGAGGAAATGAGACATTATTGCAGATGTACACTGGATAATTGAAAAGCTGAAGAATGCAAACAAAAAAAAAAATCTCAGTATGTGCTTCTTCAATTATAGAAAAACATTACATTGTGCTGTTCACGTCAAGCTATGGAATGTGCTATAAAAATGGCAATCCCAGAACATCTCACTGTCATCATGAGAAATTTATCTATAAGTCAGAAAGCCACAGTCCAGGCAGAACATGATGAAACAAACTGGCTCCAAGTTGGCAAAGGAGTGAGACAAGGCTGCTTACTTTCGCATTATTTATTCAACCTATATGTGAAATATGTATTAAGGTTATCTAAATTGGAAGAAGATGAGCATAGTTTTAAAACTGGAGTAAAAAACAAGATTAACTTGCACTATGCTGATGACGCTGTTCTCATAACTGAAAATAAAAAGAACCTGTGAGCCTTAGTAACAAAAGTCAAAGCACACAGTGAAAAAAATGGGATAAAAATTAAATATAAGGAAGATCAAATTAATGACAACAGGTAAAACAATTAGCCTTAGCTCTGAAAATGAAGGTATCAAAGTAGTGAATAGTTTCTGCCTTTTAGGATGAACCATCATCAGTAAAGGAACAAGGATGCAAGAAATACACCACAGACTAACACTTGGTGTGAATATGTTTATGAAGGCCTTGGAAAAAACATTCAAATATTGTGATGTGCCTTTATCTGCAAAGTTCAAAATCATGCAAACAATGGTATGTCCTGTGACGCTGTATGGATTTTAAAAAAGCAGGACAGGAAGAGTACTGAAGCTTTTCATCTTTGGTGGTGGAAAAAACTCCTGAAAATACGATGGACAATGAAGAAAACAAAATGTTGGATCACGCAACAAATCAACCTGGTGTTCTCACTCAATGAACAAATGAATATATTCAAATTATCTTACTTTGGACACATTATGCAAAGAACCAGCTCTTTGGAAAAGGGTCTAATGTTGGGAATGGCAGAAGGAAAGAGAAGAGGACAACCCGCAGCAAAGTGGATGGACTCAGTTACAGAGATGGTGGGTGCACCATTGGGAGACATGAAAGAACAGTTTAGGGATAGAATGTTTGGGGGGAAAATCTGTGCGGTTGCTAGGAGTCGAAAATAATTTGGTGGCACATAATAAATCAATGATGGAAAGCCCTGAGAAAGAGTCGAGTGGTGGGATAGATAATCTAACACTGAATTGAAGTTGGAGCTTTGTAATATTGTTCAACTCTCTAAATATCTCTAAATATCAAGAGCTACCTTGATTTGGCTTTTGTACATTTTTTCAGTTCCCAGCTTCTTTTATGTAGCCTGACATAAGCCTTAAATTTGCTCTTTTTGGTGTAAAGGAAGCTTTATTTTTGGCCACAACAGGTATCAGTTTTTAGGAGTCTCAATACACAATACATATGCTCAAAGCTCAATCAACTAGTATGTGCTTTTGGGTCAAATGCTGACAACTGCCTTTTGACAAAAGTCTAAATTTGGTTGCTAGTCTATAGCCTATAAACATTTTTTTAAAAAACAAACAAACCTGAACCTTGACTATGCTCAAATGAAAAAAGCTTTGTAGAAAAGCTCAAATTGCAAAGAGAAATATGATTTTCACATTTTTACAAAACTTTATTCTCCAGAAAATTGAATTAACACTGATTCAAACATGCCTTTTCCATAAAATATGTGGAATATTTTAAAATTATTCCACATTTCATTTTTAAATCTATCAATTGTACCATATACTCTTAGCCAGAAAGATCACTTTTACTGCAGTTATTTAAACAATTCAATCCTTTATTTATGGAACCCAGGAGACCTTTGTTTTTTTATTGTATAATATTATCCCATAAATCTATATCATCTTACATTATGTCTCTGGTGGAAAGCTATTGGCCTGAAAGGTAACTCTTAGTTAACTTAGATAAAGTCTAAGTATCATTTCCTTAATAAAGTTTACTTATTAAATGGCTGTAGGAAATTAGTACTGTACTCCTTCATCTCCCTTCTGATTAGATGCACATAAAAAGCAATTTTCCCTGAAGAGTTAGATGATGGTGGGTTAATCTTCTCAAATTATTTTTTAAAAAATCAAAGAGAGGATTTGATGTGATTTGTAAAGTTACTTTTATTTTATGCTCTTGTTCTGAAAAGAATATTTGAGACTCTTCCTGATGCAAATTCAAGAGCAAACTTGTATTCCTAGGAATTAATGACAGCTCAAGTGGCACTATTTAAGCAATAGAGAAAATTGGAAAGAAAGATGAGAAAATAGCCTAAGAAGTTTTGCAGAGAGAGATTACATGAAGTTAATCCTATATGTCACTTTATGAAGAACCTGAATCAGTTGAATTCATTTGAATATAGATTCCTGAAGGTATTCTCCAGGGGTAAAACTGCAAGTTTGCCAAAGCTGATGCTTTAGTTTCACAAGTGCCTTTGATACTTGATCAGTATAAAGTACTGAATATAATAAGTAATCCTATTGTTCTCTGGTATTTGGTAATCCCTTTTTCTTTCCCTTCAAGTGAATGATATATCTTCCTATAGTTAATAGAATGCACAGCTATTCTAAGAATCTATTGAATGGTAGCTCTATGTCTTTTGTAAACAAACAAATAAATAACCACATCTCCTGATACACTCTTCTCAGAACAATAGGATGGCTGCGCTGCATCATTTTTCTGTCATGTTTTTAGAGGGCCAAAATATCTTCACTTTGTCATTAATTAGCTCTACTTCCATTGTACATTGTACATTGATTTGGTATTGTTATAAGTATGATCTTACTGGTCCAGCTTCCTCTCCTTACCGCCCACCCCTTTTTTTGGTTGCTCTGGACAGATTAGAAAACTGAATTGTTCAGATTTCTTCCTTCTATACAGAGGGACACATTTTCATGAACATGTGATAGGAGGTAGAGCAGGATTTTTGGGCTACACATACATGCTGTATTGTGCAATAATGGGTTTACTTTGGCTGAACGTGGTATGTAGGCAGCTATTAGTTTGGAAAACAAGGCATATGGCTTAATGTCTATGTCTATTGTGGCTTATTTAACAAATTAAACTTAAAAGTAACCCTGCTTGTTCAAAGACCAATTACAGATAGTTTCCTAAAAATAAGCTCAGCAAGTTCACTCAATAGGAGTTTTAATTACACAGAAGTCTCAATTTAATGGACAAACTGGGGAGCGCTCTCTATTTTCCTAAGTATGTGGTCAGAAAGTATGTGGTGATTTATATCATTTGCATTATGGTGTCATCACACAAATGACATAAATAAAGGCAAATAATGTAATTACCTTGGTTGATAGTCCTTTTAGTATTTATGTATGTATGTATGTATGTATGTATGTATGTATGTATGTATGTATGTATATGTATATGTATATGTATATGTATATGTATATGTATATGTATATGTATATGTATATGTATATGTATATGTATATGTCTCTCCCTCTCTCATGTCCCAAATGGTAATCTGTTCTCCTTGTATCCAGAGTCTCTTGTGGCCAGCCAAAATGGTGATAGAGGGCAATTCTAGAAATTTAATGGGTAGAGGACATGCACATAACAGATGGCAATATGAGCTAGACAAATGTCTTCTTTTGACCACATCATAACAAGTATTTGCTATCAAGTGTTCTAAACGAAAAGCATCACTAACGCTGAAATAGCTAACAATGATTTTAAGTGATTTTATACCGGACTGCGAATAAGACAAAAGTCTCATTGGTTTATAATAGTTCTTTGTGGTTCAATATAATGGAAGTAAACACTACAAGTTCTTTCCTCCTATGGTGTCCAAAGGAAAGAAAAACAGAGAGCATATATTTTTGCGTTAATGGTTTCCAAAAATAGCTACACTGTATATTGGTCTTTTGCAGCCAAAAACCAAGAAAGTTACATAAATTACAGTTGATTTAATTAGAAGCAGATAAGAAATCTAATGCGAATCATCCTTAAGGTCAGGAAATGGATACTATGTTCATATTAGGTCAATAAAGTTTTTGAGATTGCCTACTGTCATCTCAGTCTCTTCATTCCCCCCCTCCCCCGTTTTCATCAACATTTGCAATTCTACTATGTTATATTCTTTTTCCTCTGAGAGAAGTGTCACTGCAAATCTGCGTGTGCAGCTGTCTGGTTTATTTTTCTGGTTTAACTATTTTTTTTTATTAAACTTTAGAAGCGTACAGAAATTACATTGCAAAATATGGCAACAGCAGCAGTATACCTAGCTCTGCATGCCTACAGCCATCTGCCACAGCTGATGGTATAATAGCTTTTAGAGTCATTCTGTTTTGCTGAAAGACAGCCTGCAAGTAGACTGTGGTGATGTGCAAGATGGTGTCAAACTTGAAATTCAGTTACAGTTCTTTTTCGTGTGCAAGTATTAGACAGGAAATGTAATAAAGAGAAATAGTATCTTTCATACCTCTTAGCATTCCTGGCAGTGTATCTTTAGTTAGATAGAGTGAAACAAAGAGATTTTTTTTTAAAGAGGAGGACTAACATGCCATTAAACATCCACTTAGAATGTCCCCCAAAACTTAATTTTATTAGTAGCCCTTTACAAAAAGAATGACTGCTGACATGGATGCCTTCTTTGAATATTGACTCTTCAGGCATATTTCTTTCCTCCACTATATAATATAGAAAGTTTTTGTGCAAAAATATTCTGGATACCCAGAGAAGTGAAAGAAATCATTCAGAGGATCACATGCTCAACAATTCCATTAATTAACTAATTTTGAGCTAAACTAACAATTTAATTGTTTCCTTATAAATATTTATAAATATAAAGATTGGATGTGGATTTCTACCCTAAAACAGTAATAAATGCACTCAGAGACATCCAATTTACATACATAGGTGATCAAAAATAGCCATTCTCTATTTCACTATTTATACCACAAAACTGTTATTTAATCAGTAGCATGACATTTGAAGCTAGATTTTACTAGATATGACCATTCTTCAATAATATTTCTTTAAATATCAATTTTACATGATTAGAATCACATACAAGGAAACAATGTTAGAAAAGGGCACTGTGTAAACAAAAGCTGATGTCTCCTAAATCAGGATTATTTTGATTCTGCTTTCAGTGGCAGTTGGGTGTCTTTAGAAATGGATGGCTTAATTTATCAAACATCTACAATTAATTGAATTTTCACAACACATCAAGACATGAAATGTGGTATAAAAACCACATGATGTGCCTTCACAAATCATACTAAGCCAAAACATATGCCTTAGTCACTTCCCGTCTTGACTATTGCAAAGCGATCCGGAAGTTCCAGTTGGTGCAAAATGCAGCAGCCCGCATGGTTTTGTGCAGATCCTGGTGTGCACATGTATCACTCTCCTGCAGGAGCTGCATTGGTTGCTGATTTGCTTCCGGGTGCAGTTCAAGGTTCTGGTTGTCACCTTTAAAGCCCTTCATTGGGACCAGGTTATCTGAGGGACCGTCTCTTGATGGTCACATCTACCCAACCCATTAGAACGAGGGGGCAGGGAATGCTGCAGGTCCCATCCCTCAGGGAGATACACCTATTAGGACCCAGAAGAAGGGCCTTCTCCATGGTGGCTCCCTCTCTCTGGAACATCATTCCCCCAAAGATTAGAATGGCCCCCACTCTAATTCTCTTCTGGAAGGCACTGAAGACCTGGTTCTGCCAGTGGGCCTGCGGAACCCAGAGTGGGATGGCCCACTAAATGGCTTGTATCATCAGCTGATGCTGGGGTGGGTGGTGGGGATGGGGGGTAACTTTATTACATTAATGTATTTGATTTTTAATCAGTTTTACTGTTTTTAAATGTGGTTTTTATATTCTGTAACTTGAGTCGCCATGGGCGAATAGGCGGCAACATTAAATAAATAAATAAATAAATAAATAAATAAATAAATAAATAAATGAATGAATGAATGAATGAATGAATGAATGAATGAATATGGTTTAGCATGATTTGTGAAAATACCCAAGATCTGATACTTGTCATTGTGACAAGAATACAAATTGTTGACAAGAATACATGTGGGTTGCTGTCACATGTTAATGTTTTGTTAAAATTTCTGACAGAATGCGATGTCCAAAAGTGACTTATGACCATTTTTCATACTTAGGACCATTGCAGCATCCCTATGGTCACGTGATTTATATTTGGATGCTTGACAACTGACTCAGATTTATGATGGTTGCAGTGTCCCAGGGTCATGTGATCATCTTTTGCAACCTTCTGACAAGCTAAGTCAATGGGGAAACTAGATTCAGTCAACAAACATGTTACTAATTTAATAACTGCAGTGATTCAGTTAACGAATGCGGTAAGAAAAGTCATAAAATGGGGGAAAACTCACTTAATACATTTCTCACTTAGCAACATAGATTTGGGGCTCAATTGTGGTCATAAGTCGAGGACTACCTGTATAGCTAATATAGGTTGGTAAATTATTTTAAATAATTGTGACAAAATTAAAGAGAATTGGGAAAAAATGCTCTATTTTTAGATTTTTTAATAAACGCATTATAGTAATACTATAATAATAAATTAAGTTTATGCTCTCAGCTTTATTACCAGCTGCCTGTATTATTAGGACAGGTATATTAACTTGTAAGATAAGATATTGTGAGTTCCAAATTTAGTTTACATTATGTGCTGTCAGCACATCATGCCTTTACAAAAACTTGCTTATTACATAAAACGAAAACCAAGGCTAATTCTGATTCTAATGCTTCAATGAAAAAGTCCAACCATCATGTTATGATATAAAATTAAATGATGGTTCGCTCAAAGATATGAACTGATGCATCACTATCTCACCAGAAACCCCAGATAAGGGAATACTAAGCACAATGACTAAAATCCTGCTAAAATAGAAGTAAAAATCAAAATTAAACAATTAAAAATTATAAACCAGCTATAATTTTAGAATATGGCTGAAATATACTTGTCGAAATATAATTATGGAATGCCCAATAGAAATATTATTTATTTTAGACTCTTGCACTGAGCTGGATATTGGTCTTGGTTTCTTAAATGGCCATTTCCAATTCTATCATTCTACTTCAGCTACATTTCCTGCTAGGTTTTATTCAGTGAAAGTGAATAAAATTTCAACAAAGTATTTCTTGGTTTCTGAAGAAAAGATTTAAGTTGTATGCTGTCTTAAATCAATAAATTGTAACTTCCATTATCTCTTTTTGTCTTTAATTTTTTCATTGTTATGCGTTTTAGATCTGATTAGGTTTTTTTTAAAATGCAGTACTATTTTTAGGATAAATAAATTATCTAAAAGAAGGCATGAATATTAACTGCTGTACTGTTTCCAGTCAGAGCATTTTTCATTACTGTTTCTGAAACAATATCAGGTAACTGTACAAAATTTAGCATATTGATTTACTATCATGTAAGAACTGGATACAACAAAAATTAACTATATGTTCCTTAATAGGAATATCACCATGCTTTTGAATAGCTTTTCCCATTTTTATTTCCCATTATAGAAAGGCTGTAGGAGGAAATGGAAATGCATAATTACATCTAATATTACAATTTAACCGTAAATCTTGCTAGTCATAGTAATACAAATGATTTTAGTATGTTTATTATCATCTCCTGAGATTTTATGACCATAATCCATATGTGGCAAACATAAGATTTGCCAATAATGTAATTTTAATTAAAGGGTTGATATTGCTTGATCACAAGAGTAGTTAGCATATTTCTGTCCTTCTATTCAGGACAGAATGTTCTATAATTGAACAGACTGTCCTTGCATTTGTGTGATATTTATATATTTGTATGGACCCTAAGGGAATATCTGAACTTGCACCTATCTGGACTGAAACTAGGTTTGGTTTTTTTCCTGTTTGGCCTGCCTTGTTTATTGCCAGACTTGCAAGATTGATGTCAGCCTTACAAAATAGACCAGACAGAAAAAAAGACCAGATGAGCTAATTCTATTTTTATTATAAGGATACATCAATAGAATCTGTTAAGTCTTCTTCATCCCCATCCCCTTTACAACCAAAAACCAGGAAGGATTTCTTCTGAGTCTCTTGTCTCATATACCCTTCTGCTGAAGGGTAAGCAGTGTTTTAACTGATAGTTCCCTTGCTTGACTCTCACTGTTCTGCCTTCCGTGGTCATTCCTACGTATCATTATTGGAGGGGGGTTGTTTTTGATTATTTGGGAGTGGAGTTAATCACTGAGTAGTCTGATGGTACTGGAAGCTACTGAAGCTGAAGTGCCTCAAGGGGTTGGTATGTTATCCATGAGTGGTTGGGGAGCCTTAAAAAAAGCATGGGGGATTGGGAAAACGGAGCAGGCCAAAGTACTATGATATGATGGAGATGGGCATGAGAAGATATGGTGGAAGACAAGAAGCTGGCCATTCTCAGGGACTGAAAGACCAATGTCTTAAACCAGTTTTTGTCCCAGTTCCTTGGTCTCAGCCCCTTATCAGGCAGCAAATCTTCAGAAGCCCTGGCTTTTAAGTTCTGCCAGATCAGTATATAATACCAGTCTTCTTGCTATTTAGCACTCTTCCTGCCTGAGCCCCTGACTCCTTTTGTGATTGGCAGTGGAGATCGCCAGGCTCATGGTCTTTTGCCTTTTCTGAAAGTGTGGTCTGAGGTAACTCAGAAATTCATGGCCTATCTTGGTCATCCAGAGCCCAACAGTAGTCACACATTGTACTACAGGGCAGGATAGGAATTGTGTATTCATTCTTGCTCTATTTGATTTCTTTGCAGTTTTCAATACATCAATCATGATATCCTTATAGATTGGCTCTGAGGATTGGGGCTGAGAAGCACTGTGTTGTGCTGGTTCACTTCCTTTCTCCCTGGTCGATTCCAGTCAGTAGAGCCTTGGGGGAGAGAGATCCCACATTCAGTCCCTTCTGTGTGGGATGCCACAGAATTCAATATTCACTTTACTCTTACTCTTACTTACACTTATTCTTCACAAACCTACATGTGTGATTTCATCTGCCATCATGGGATTAGGCATCATCATAATGCTGATGATACTTAATTATACATCTCTGTCCCTGGACAATTAAGTCATGTTGTGGATGTCTGCCTGGAGGATGTAAGGGTCTGAATGGGAAAAATAGGCTTCAGTTGAACTATGGCAAGGCTGACTGTCTTTGGGTTTGGGGGTCTGCTGGTTCTAGACTATGCCTTCTTTGTTGCTGGGTAGAGTTGCATTAACAGACCAGTGCACAACTCAGGAGTAATCCTGGACTTGCAACTTCTGCTCAAAGAAGTGTGGCTAAGAGGCTCTTTGCAGTTTCATGCTGGGCAGCAGTTGTGTCAAGGTTCTGTTCATGGTCACTCACTCCCTACTCACTTCCTAATTGGATTACTGTAATGCATTCTACATGGGACTTCCCTTGAAGAGTATAAAAGAACTTCAGCTGCTGCAAAATGCAGCAGTGTGGGTAGTTATATGTGTCTCTACACTTCTACTCTGAACTGCACTGGTTGCCTGTTTGCTTCTGGGTCGAATTCATGGTGCTGTTTTTGACCTTTATTTTTTTTTTTAAAAAAAATTATTTTAAACACAAACAAACATACAACATAAATACATATAAAAACATGTACATAATACACACACGATGAAACAAGAAGAAACTATCCTAAGAAGCTATCCTATCGGTGGTTGTTTACTCATTTACTTGTTATTTCTTTATTTAAAAGTTTTCATTCCTGCTTATTTGTGTCTTAGCATAGTTGTGCTTTTCTAAGCGTAGTTTTCTGCAAGTTGTACCAACTATTCGCAACTACCATCCTACTATTTCCCTCATGTGCCACTTTCTATACTCCCATTTAATTTTTCCTAACATTTTATTTTACTGGCCCTATCTTTTCTTCTAACCATGAGTACCATCTTTGCCATACTATATAATAATCGGTATCTTCCTTTTCTTGAAGCTCTTTAGTAAGTCTATCCATTTCTGCACATTCGGTTATCTTTGCGATTATTTTTGCTTCTGTTGGTAGTAGTTCGGATTTCCAATTTTGGGCGTACAGTATGCGTGCTGCTGTCAAAATGTGGATGATAAGATATTTTATCTCCTTAGTATATTGTGGTGTAGTTGTTCCAAATAGAAAAAATTCCGGTTTCATTTCAACTCTTTGTGTGATTATTTCTTCAATCATTCTCTTAATTTCTTGCCAGTAGTGTTGTGCCTTTCTACAAGACCACCAGAAATGGTAATATGTCCCCTTTTGCGACTTGCATTTCCAGCACATTGGCGATGTATTTGGAAACATTTTAGCCAAACGTGCCGGTGGGAGGTGCCATCTGTAGAATATCTTATATAGATTTTCTTTGTATGGGATCGACATTGTCATCTTATGATTTTCTGTCCATAGCTTAACCAATTTGTCCAGTTCTATGTTGTGACCTATATTTCTTGCCCAGCTTATCATATTTTCTTTTACCATTTCCTCCTCTAATTTATACCTCAATAGGTAGCTATAAATTTTAGATATCATTTTTTCATCCGTGCCTTTTAGTATTTTATCTAATTCATTCGGATTGATTTGGAATCCATATTGTATCCGGTCTGCTGTAAATCTTGACTCTATTTGAAGGTATGGCCACCAATCAATAACTATACCTCACATTTCCAGTTCTTGTCTTGTATATAGGTTCTCTTCCCTGCTCAACAATTCTTGATATTTCCTCTTCATCTTTCCTATTTCTATTGTATTTGGGTATATTAATGCTTCCATAGGGGACAGCCATCTCGGAATTTTACTGTAATGTTGCTTTCTGATGTCTTTCCATGTTTTGTATAATGAACCTCTGATTAAGTGCCTCTGGAAATATCCGTGTTTCTTGTCTGTGCCTTCCCACAGAAAGGCGTGCCAACCTCGGCTCAAATCAAATCCCTCTAAGTATAGTGTTCTCCTGTTTGTTAAGTCAATCCATTCTCTGATCCAGTTTAGCGACGCTGCCTTGTAATTTAATTCCCAGTCCGGTAGACCCAGGCCTCCCTTCTCCTTGGTATCCTGTAGACATTTTATTTTGATTCTAGCCTTCTTTGCTTGCCAAATATATTTCATTATTATTTTGTTAAGGTCCTGAAAAAGTCTTTACCTGGGCCAATTGGTATCACTTGAAAGAGATAGAGGAGTCTTGGTAATATGTTCATTTTTATTGAGGCTATTCTGCCCAGAAATGACAATTGTACCTTGTTCCAAATTTCCAGGTCCTTTTTAATTTGTTTCATCAATTTAATATAGTTGTCCTCTCTAATCCTTGTTACTTTTGTGGTAAGCCAAATTCCCAGGTATTTTACTTTCTTGACAATTTGTATTCCTAATTCTTCCTCCAATTTTATCTCTTGTATCCTAGTCATGTTTTTGGTTAGGCCTTTAGTTTTTTGCCTATTAATTTTGAGACCCGCCACTTTGCCGTACTCTTCTATCTTCTCTAATAGTTTAACTCCTGCTACTTCCGGTTGCTCTACTATGAAAACCACATCATCGGCAAAGGCCTGTAATTTATATTCTTCTTTCCGTATCCTTAGTCCCTTTATTTCTTCTTCCTTTCTTACTTCATTTAATAGGACTTCCAGTGATATGATGAACAGTAGGGGCGATAATGGGCATCCTTGTCTTACTCCTTTTTGTATATTTATTTTTTGATTGCAATTCTCGCTATCTGGGAGGAATATACTTTCTTGATCATTTTTAGAAATTTATCGCCAAAATCCATAAACTCTAGTTGTGCTATAAGGAATTGATTGCAATTCTCGCTGTCTGGGAGGAATATACTTTCTTGATCATTTTTAGAAATTTATCGCCAAAATTCATAAACTCTAGTTGTGCTATAAGGAATTTCCAATTCAAGTTGTCGAATGTCTTTTGGGCATTGAGGAAAATTAAGGCCACCTGTTTATTATTTTTTTGCTCATAATATTCTAAGACATTCAGAATTGTTCTCATATTACTTTTTATCTGTCTCCTTGGGACAAAGCCATTTTGATCCGGGTGTATATGGTTGTGTATAATTGTTTTCAATCTTTGTGCTATAATTGTCATAAATAATTTGTAATTGACGTTTAACAGGGAAATCATTTATAATTTTTAACTTTGGTCAGGTCAGTGTCTTCTTTGGGGATAAGTGAAATGATAGTTTCTGTCCAGGATTTAGGTGTTTCTGCTTCCAATAATGCATCGTTAAGAACCTGTAAGAGTAATTCATCTATTGCAGTTTGACAATTTTTGTAAAATTCAGTTGGAATTCCATCCAGACCTGGGACCTTATTGTTCTTTTGTTTCTTTCAGGCTTCCGTCAATTCCATCATTGTAATCAGTTTATTTAGTATGTCTCTGTGGTTTTCTTCCAATTTTGGGATGTTTACTTTTTGCAGGTATTCCTTAATATCTTGGTTTTTGACCTTTAAAGTCTTCCAGTGGCATGAGACTGGGATATTTGAGGCACCATCTTGGCCAGTTACATGTCTCCATCCAATTAGATCCAATAGAAGAGATATGCTATGGCTCCAATCTGCTAGGGAGGAATGCAAATCAAAACAGGGTCTTTGAAAAAAAAAAAAAATACTTGAGTGGTTTTGCTTTAAACAGGAATGCATAGAAGAATAGTAAAAAATCAAGTCCAGAATTCCAAGAGCTAGATCAATCACTATCTATGTGTGTTTAATATCTATTTTTAGTACAATTCTAAGAACTAGGTCTTCCTACTATCTTCTTTAAAACTCTTTTTGACTTTCTGCAGGGTTTGTCAGTCAGTCCATAGGTGAGAATTTAATAAGTTGACTTGAAGCATGCAACATCTAGAGATCAGACAGTTGATTCCAATGCAGGATCATGAGTCAGAGCTTCCTCTTAAGATAGGGTCTACCTATGTGTCTTTAGTCAAGGCATTTGCTCCCTTGTTTGGCAATGAGCTGCATAGGTCTTTGTTCTACTCTTGGTTCTACTTTCAGGATCCAGAGTCTGGGGTATGTGATATGTCATCATTAAATTTTCTAGATAATAATTTTATTTATTTATTTATTTTATTTCATCAAGCATGTAATAGGTAACAGATATAAGTATAAACATAATTATGAATACATGAAATGGATACATATAAAAGGAAACATTAGGACAGGGACGGTAGGCACACTGGTGCGTTTATACACACCCCTTAGATACCTCTTAGGAATAGGGTGAGGTCAACAGTAGACAGTCTAAAGTTAACGTTTTGGGGATTAGGGTAAGAAACCACAGAGTCAGGTAGGGCATTCCAGGCATTAATGACTCTGTTACTGAAGTCGTATTTTCTGCAATCAAGTTTAGCACGGTTTACCACAAGTTTATTTTCTATTGTGTGCTCGTGTATTGTTGTGGTTAAAGCTGAAGTAGTCATTGACAGGTAGGACATTGTAGCAGATAATTTTATATGCTACACTTAGGTCTGACTGAAGACGGCGAAGTTCTAAATTGTCTAATCCCGAAATTTGAAGTCTGGTGGCATAAGGTATTCTATTGCGAGCAGAGGAGTGGAGGACTCTTCTCGTGAAATATCTCTGGACTCGTTCAATTGTATTAATGTCTGATATGCAGTGCGGGTTCCAGACAGATGAGCTGTATTCAAGAATTGGTCTAGCAAAAGTTTGGTATGCCCTGATTTGCAGTTCAATATTACCGGAAAAGAAGCTACGCAAGATTTGGTTAACAACTTTTAATGCTTTTTTGGCAATGTTGTTTCAATGAGCTCTGTCACTTAGATCATTTGAGATGAGTACTCCCAGGTCCTTAACAGAGTGAGGGTCGTCTACAAGGTTGTATCCACCCAGCTTGTATTTAGTGTTTTTTTTTTTTTTTTTTTTTTTGCCAATATGTAGGACAGGACATTTGTTCGTTGAGATTTGGAGTTGCCAATTGTTTGACCATTCTGATAGTCAAGGTCTTTTTGTAGGGTAGCAGCATTGTTGGTGATGTTGAATAGTTTTACATCATCAGCGAAGAGAACACAGTTGCTTATAATATGATTGCAAAGGTCATTTATGTAAAGTATAAAGAGTCCTAAAACACTTCCTTGGGAGACACTGCTGTTAACCGGTATAGGGTTTTATAGGGCATTCTCTATTTTGACTACTTGTTGCCTGTTTGATAGGAATGCAGCTATCTATTTATGCACAGATCTGGAAATGCCATAAGATTTTAGTTTTAGAAGTAGCTTGTTGTGTACTACCGAATCAAAGGCTTTACAGAAGTCTATATAAATTACGTTAATTGCTTTACCGTGGTCGAGTTGTGAAATCCATATGTTTTTGCAGTGTAGGAGTTGCAGATTGCAGGACAGTTTTTTTCTGAAGCTGCTTGTTAGAGAGTAGGTTGTTGGTCTCTAAGAAGAGGGTAATGGATTGGTTTATGATTGATTCCATGACTTTGCATGTGATTCAACATAATGATATTGGTTTGTAATTTTCAACTAGGCTGGGGTCACCCTTTTTGAAAATAGGGATGACTGTGGCTAGTGACAATAAGCTAGGCAAGGAGCTGAATTTGAAAGATATTTCATAGATTATACCAAGAGGTTCTGCTATGTTGGTTGAGAGCTTTTTTAAGAAGTAGGCACATAATCCATCAGGGCCAATAGATAGAGATGGTTTTAGATTGTATAATGCCTTTTTAATGGCATCTTTTATGAAATTGACATGTATTAGATCATTGTGATTAGTTGTGGTACAATTGGGAAATGTGGGGCATGATCCGTTGCTGTTTACAAATACTGAACCAAAGAATGTGTTGAAGAGGTTGGCCTTAATGGATTCATCATTACAGTCTTTCCCATTTGGCCCTTTTAGTGGTGGGATGGATCTTGAGTCTTTAAGTTTGCTGTTTACAAAATTATAGAAGGCCCAGCTGGATTTTGTGCGTAGTAGCTTTCCACTTGTTTGCTGTGATAATTGATGCATTCTGCCTTTATCTGTCAGCATAAGGATTTGTAGCAACTTTTGAAGTTAGCTACGTGGCCAGTTTTGTTTTTAATTGCTTTTGATATACCTCTGTTTTATAGTTTTATTGCACACCACCCAGAGTTGCTTTTCCACGAGATGTGTGGCTATGTACATTTAATGAATGTCTATTTGTGGTTATAGTCAACTGAAAATGAAATAAAAAAATAAATTTTACACAATGTATATCATCAGGACTATTAGAAAAACTAATAGATTAGCTTTTCAGAAGCAAGACCTAAGTGGATTTGTTATTATCTTGAAACAATCCTAAAAATGAAAACTCAGCTTTTGCTTTAACATTTCATGCCAATGACAGCCTGTTTTATAGCCACAAGCCTAGAAAAGCAATTTGAGTGAGTTGAAGTGAGCAAAGATTAGGCAGAAGCAGCCCAACTCCTTGGTGTGCGTCTCATCTTTCTGTTGCCTGATTAACACTTAGATTGTTTCACCCCATTAGTTGCTTAGGATTTAGTAATCATTAATGAACTTGAAAATCAGCCAGCTATAAGGGCTGTTATATTCAATTCTGAAAATGGTTACTATTTCTATGTGGCATCACTAACAGCCATGAAAATATATGAGGTTGATTAACATTCACACAGACACACACACACACAAAACTTATATTGTGCATTATTTCACTACACTTACTTGAGACACCAATTTATTCTGCTACCCACAGCTGCCATTTTATGTCTGCTGCCCTAAAAGTGGAGTATAGGACTTGGGATAAGATTTTAAGGCATTAAGTTTGATTTATGTTGCACAACTGCTAGCAAAAGGGGGTATAATGGGTGGCTGCATGAAATGAAAAAATCAAAATTCAATAAAAATCTCCTATTGTCTTTCTACTAGCTTCTTTTAAAGCTCTTTTTGACTTTCTGCAAGGTTAGAGACTTTTAAACAGGAATTCTATTGGGACATAATCCCATATTTATTTAAAAATACTGTATAGACAACCAAAGTATGGATTTGGTTTTTTCAAGGGATCTAAGAAATGATTGTCCAGTAATTGGAAGGCTTTGGAAAAAGATCTGATATGTTGGGGATTGCTGCAGATTACTTCTGTTTCTAAATTAATATTGTCAGTTCCCTAAAGGAAAATCATGAAGCATTTTAGCGGGCAAGTAAATATGCTGGCATTAATACAGTGTTTAAAAAGTTGTGCTAGAATTTGTTCTGTTTGTTTTTGTACACCTTCAGTTGTACATCAAAAAGAAAATCCCATGCAATGTTTTTCTCTAAAGGTATAACTGTTATTATTTATTTAAGGTCAGTTTTAAAAGTTTAAAACTCATTGTCAAATATTTAAAAAGTTCCTTCTTCACTCTTTGATGAAATATGTTAACATGTAGTTTTGTTATTTGATTAGTAGGTAGGACTTGCTGAGAAGCAAGCTACTGAGAATTCACCATCTGAGACAGTGGAGAGAAGAGTAATAAAACTTCTCATTAGAATATATGAAATATAAATTAGGTATTTTGAACTTTAAATGAAAATCTGCCCTGAGCTTTATAGCTGATACTTAACTCTGCAATTGCCCTGGGGATATACAATGGTAAACAGCGCTCACCAAGACTTTTATATTCCCATTATTGTTTCATTAAAAATTCACTGAATCTGCCCACTAATTCAAATAAACTGAGAGAAGAACGGTGAACTTTTTGGCACACATAGATTCTAGAACTTGAGACTTGAATAGAAGATTCTGATAAGGCTGCACCATTAGTAGAAAAACAATTTTATTCTGCTGGCCTTTGGCTTAATTAAGAAATAGATTTATTATTTTCTCCTGATTGTTACTATTTCTCTAAATTTTCTCTGCCCACTATTTTCTCCCCAATCTGCCCGCAATATGATGAAATTATATAGCTGGTGGGTCTAGGAATCCAGATGTCACTGAATAAAATGGCAAAGTGAATGGTACATACATTGTTTTAGTTGTTTAATATATTCGTGTGGTCAGAACAAGATGTTCACATGAAGAATTTGAGCTTATTCATCACATCACCAGCTCAGTAGCCTGACGTTTCTGTAACTCATTAATATCTGACACATAACAGGAATAGATGGGTTAAAAGAACACAAACGTATGTTGAATATCTTATGTTATGTAACTTTTCCTTTTTGATGCCCATGCATTAAGACATCTCACATAAAAACAGCAGATTGTTATGGGACCTAGAATCACTTCAGCCAAGCTTCCTTATGAGGCCATATCATATGCATCCTTTCCAATGGAGAAATATCCATACCTAACACATAGACACTGAGCACAGTATGGACAAGGGCATCATTCATTTGGATAGGGAGTTTTGGCTGTCTTCACCCCCCCCCCCCCAATAATCAGTTTGCTTTTGTCAGCATAAATTTCATGAGGAAATCCCTAGAGTAAGTAGAAGCTGAAATCAGTATTATAACACAGTAAAAGAATGAAATACAAAGATACATAGGGATATCACTGAATGGATTCCAATGGAGGAAAATGAGGAAATTGGAAAATCTACAAGTCTTGCTTTGCCAGTTTCCTACTTTGCTTCAGTCAGGAAATATTATGTCTTTACCATAGTTTACTGTCTGTTTATTAAAGGTGAAGTAGGAAGAAAAATATTTTCTGTGGAAAGATAAGCAATAAATAAAAATAGAATCTGCATACAATCTTATGATGTTCTTATCTTACCTCCATTTTAGTTCAGGTAAGGGACTTCAGAGAGCCAATTTGGTATAGTAGTTAAGGCATTATGCTACAAACCGGGAGACCATGAGTTCTAGTCTTGCCTTGGGCATAAAGCCAGCTCACTTTCTTATGCCAGTCACTTTTTTTGAGACCAAGGAAGAAGGCAATGGAAAACCAGTTCTGAAAAATCTTGCCAAGAAAACTTCAGGGACTGGAAATGATTGAACATAAAAGTAAAAAGAGATTTCATGAGTAAATGACTCTTGATCACTATCAGCACTTAATTTGCAATTTATATAGTTGCTAAGGTTTCTAAATGTACTATAGATACAGGTTGCATTCCAGGGGTGAAATCTAAAATTTTTCCCTACCGGTTCTGTGCGCTTGGCTTGGTGGGGGGTGTCCTGTGACTAAGTGAGCATGGCCAACTCAATGTCACTCACAGCCATGCCCACTCAGTCACAAGAGCCACCACCACAAAGCCATAACCACAGAACCCGGTAGGAAAACATTTTAAATTTCTATTCTGCTGCCCTCTCACCACCTGCTCTCCCTTCGTTTTGAGTCGGGGGCTGGGGCCCATGCGCTGGCTGCACAACGCACGCCCAACCTGCCACTGATGAATGAATGAAATAAACAGTGTGCACTTGCACCCATGTGGCGAAGGGCAAGCAGGCAGTGGCTCTGCGGCAAGGCTGGAGTCGGGGAATGGTGCATTCCTCGACCTGGTTGAGGCAGGCGGTGAGCAGGGGGCAGCTCTGGGGCTTCAGTGAATGGTGTGTCTCTGGGCCCCAGCCCCCAACCCAAAGCAAAAGGAGAGGGGGCGTGGAGGACGGGCCAAAGGCCGAAATCTCTTTCTGGGCGTGTTGCTTCTGCCTGTTGGGCCACTTCCTGAAGCTGGCAGCTCTGCAGCCAGCCGCTTTGCTTTTTCCCTCTTTTTCCTCATGGAATGCTTGCGTGGTGGCATCAGCAGAAGCGCTGTGGGGAAGTGGCCCAACAAGCAGAAGCACTGCACCCAGAAAGAGAAGGGCAAAAGGGGCCAGTGGGCTGCAGAGGCTAAGGCGGGTGGACGGAGCCTCCAGCTGCCATCGCTTCCGGTTCTCCAAACTACTGGCCATCATTGTTACCAGATCGGCCGATCCAGTCCAAACCGGGAGCATTTCACCCCTGTTGCATGCTTGGTTGTTCATATACTACAAATTGATTTTAAATAATCCATAGTTCTGGCTAAAACTTCTGATGTCATTGTAAAATTACAATTCACTACAACGAACCATATAATAACTGGAACATTATCTTGATAAAAAATTGTGAGTATATTAACATTCCAAGAACATATGTATTGCACAAAACATTAAATTAGACTTTACTCAGGATCCAAAGTACTATTTCTGATCCTGGCAACTTCATTGTCAATATGCTAAGGGAGATAGAAGAAAACTTTATTTAATTCTCAATTAAAGACATATTGGTGAATATATATAAACGCATACATACATACATACATACACACACACACACACACCACATGTTATCAATTCAATTTATGCAATGGAATTGCAGTTATGTAAGTACAGAAAGGGAATATGAAATAGTAAGGAAAATGAATTAAACATATTATACCCAAAAAGAAAAGGAAATATAGTTAAATTTAATTCACAGTAACACTAATACTTTTTTATTATATTTCTTACATTTCTCTGATTTTATTCACCCATCCTAACATTTTGCCATGTTTATAATGTATAGTGCTTTATATACTCTGTAATTAATTTTTTAGTCACATAAAGATTTAATTTGAGTTGAGATGCAAACACCATTTGTGATAAAGGTTACTTACATGTATTTAAAGAACAGTTTTTACTTCTTAATTTTATTCTGCATGATTATAATACATGATATTGAACAAAACCTTCTATTAAAGATCATAGGGTAATAAAGACATATGCTATGACATATCATTCCTAAAAAATCCTTTCTACTTACTGAGCAAGACAATTAAATCAATAATCAATAATTAAAGCAGGATTCAGTAATTAAATCCTGGATTTAGAATATGAATTTTAATAAGTTTATTAAAAGGAAAGACAACCACTCTGACTACTTTTGGGGAGTTTATTTTGAATTCTAGTTGTTCCCTATTGAGGAACACTAATAAGGTTTCACATTTTCTTTCTTTGAAACACAGCCGACTCAAAATATTCTGTTAGATTTTGTTTGTTCCTTTGGGTACTTCATGTACATCCTTTCTTGGCAACCATTCAAATAGAAGGCGGTTTTGAAATGAAGACTGCCCTCTAACAAGACATATAGGCATCTGAAATTTAGAAAGATATTTATTTATTTATTTATTTTGGTTCAGCATTTGTAATCTGATGCAAATTCACGTCTTTCCTTTCCAAGATGGCTTTGAGGGGAAATGTTTACACAGAGAAATAAATGAAGGAATTTGCTTTAGGAAATAATTGGGATAGCCTTCTTGGCAACTCTTCCTTGTTTTAAGTCTTGAGAAAACACATACTTGAGAATAGTTGACTATTTTCATCAAACAAACATACCAGAGAGCAATAATTTTGTTGGAAGATTATGTTTTTCTTCTAGATGACCAGTCTTTCTAATTAACTCTCTACTCAAATGTTAAAATCCAAGCTGATCAATCTACAGGTAGTCCTCAATTTATAACCACAATTGAGCCCAAAATTGCTGTTGTGAGTCCTGGTAGTCATTAAGCAGGTCACCATGTGACCATGCCTGATTTTTGTGATGGTTGTTAAGTGAATGCCAGGGTCAATAAAGCAAAGATTATGGTCACTAAGCAAATCTGTCTTCTTCAATGGATTCTTTTTTCTTCTTTTGTAAGGGAAAATGCTGAAAAATTGCATGGCTATAGGACTCTGAAAATAGTTGTAAATGTGAGTCAGTTGCCATGAAATGTGTTCATGGGATTGTGTTGTGTGTGTTTTTTTGGCCAACAGAACTTCAGAGCTGGATTGTAAGTAGCTGTGGGGAGGTCCATCATAACTTTAAATGTCAATAAGAACAGTCATTAAGCAAGGACTACCTTGCTTAATGTTTTGAAATTTGCAGGTAATTGGGGTCATATTTATGATTCTACATTGCTCTCTCACATACACACAAACATAAAAGAACAGGTAGTCACTAATTACCTTTTGGCCAAATAATTGATTTTAGAGAAGGGTCAGGCAATCAATGCTTAGTTTCTGGCCTTAGGTTTCTCACAGGAACACAAAATGCTAACCTGCTGATTTAGAATTCCTGATCAGCAAACAGCTAGTGATTGATATGTAGATATTCTGGGAATTGGCATTTTTTGCCTTCAGATGTAAAAGTATCTGATGATTTTTGCCTTCAGATGTAAAAGTAACACAACCTTATTAGAGTGAAATTTCAGAATAACGGCTTTGATTATTAAGAGTGGAGTGGATACATCTTATCCAAAGTATGCCATGTGGAAAAGCCTCGTGTTAAAAATGTTAGACGTGTAATAAAATAAATAACTAAATACATTCCAGTAAAATGAATGCAAACTTAAATTGAATATGTCAAATAGCTGTACAATGCCAAATTTTGTTTTAATTATTTCTAAGAACAGTTATTCTGTGGGAATGTTCACCATGCTGGAAAAAATTCATAGAGGAATGCATTGAGTTTTACATAAAGAAAACACATCTGTTTCTACACAATTAGCAATTAAAAGTGTCAAACCATAACAAAAGTTTTAATGTGGACTCATTCACATAATGGCAATCAGTTCCTGTCATAATATACTAATCAGATCAGACATTTGTAAGTGGTACAGACTAACACGTTATACTTCCAAATGCCCACCACATGAAATGCTATAGGAAGAATTTGAGCTCTTAAAAATGTTAAATTTGAGAACAGAAAGAAATGCCAGATGAAAGAGAAAAGGGAACTTCCCAGGAAATGCAATTTTCCCCCCTAGCAGGCAGCTTTGGAAAAGAAAAACACTGAAGCACTGTGCCTCAAAACCCAAATCAAAAGGGTTTACAGAAAAGCTAAACTTGCGTGAATGACCCTTATTGCTGGATTAAGAAAAGGCTGGAGTGAACTGATCTTCATCTCTTAATGTTCCAGGCATTTTTCCATACTTGCCAATGAAAAGAATGGATCTTTTTAAGCACTTTATCTAAAACAGTCATTCTAAGTGAGCCATTGTGGGAGAGATTACTATTACTTACGGTACATATTTTTATATAGATAAAAACAATTTTTACGGGTACAGGCAGGGACATTTCAAGGGCAAGGGGCAAAGCTGCCATTTAGGCTACGTTTCACATTTAATAGGATCATAGAATCATAGGTAGAAGAACTGGAAAAATATCTTTCTAATTCTCCAACAGTGTAGAAATCTACTACCACTACATTTCTGACAGATGCTGTGTTTCATCATTTCCCTCAGAGAAGAATCCAACAATTTCTTAGACAGTTGGTCCCTTTCTTGAACAGCTAAAGAGTAAGACATGTTTTTGTGATGAGCTTCTGAAGTCTATTGCTTATTTTCCACTGTTTTGGAATACCTCTTTCCTTCAGTCTGTTAAAACCTTGGTAGCTCTCTTTTGGATACAATCAATTTCTCAATTCCCTTCTATCTTATGGTACCCAGAACTGGAAACAATATTGCACCATTCTCCGCCCAACAAAGTAAAGAAGAACAATGACTTTTCTCATACTTTTGTTGATGTAACCTTTCTGTTGAGTCAGATGGAAGACAGTCTTCATTTCTGTTGAAATAGGGCAACTGGGTGTTTATTGGTGGGTGCAATAAGAGCAGAAAAATAGCCATGTTTTTCCACCTTTACCACCGTGAGATACACTCTAGCTCATGTTTGATCATCCCTGTGATTTGTCAGTGGCAGTCTAAGTCATGGAATATAAAACTTAAAAAAAAAAAATCTTTCTTAGCTCCATTCTTCCAGTAATATTGGTACTTACAATACATCTTGCAGGGTGTACAACACAGATTATATCAACTGAGGAGTCCCTCCAGCCATGGTTGCAACAATGAAATGATTCAGTTTCTGACAGCTAAGAATGATAACTCTTTTTTCAATATAAGCAACTAAGTATTCCTGAATATTTTTTCTCATTTGTATGAGAAAAATGGCATCAACTATGTGATAGTACCATGTTTCCCTGAAAATAAGACCCTGTCTTATATTTTTTTTGAACCCTGAAATAAGCCCTTGGCCTTATTGCCATGTGCTCAAAAGCCCGATTGGGGCTTTATCTAGGGGTGTCTTATTTTGGGGAAAACAGGGTATTCAATAAACTGTATTCATGACTATTTAGGACATATACCTTCAGAATATCTTAAAGGGCTTTTCTTGAAGCCTAATTTGGGGCGCTCCCATGTGACACCTCTCCTGCGCAAGCTGCACTGGCTCCTGGTGGTCTTCCGGGTGCACTTCAAGGTGTTGGTGACCACCTTTAAAGCGCTTCATGGCTTAGGGCCAGGGTATCTAAGAGACCGCCTTCTGCCGCAAATAGCCTCCCACTGGCCAGTACGCTTGCACAGAGAGGGCCTCCTCAGGGTGCCGTCCACCAGACAATGTCAGCTGGCAACCCCCAGGGGGAGAGCCTTCTCTGTGGTGGCACCCGCCATCTGGAACGACCTCCCCCTAGAGATACACATGATACCGGACTTTTCGTCGGGCCCTGAAAACTCATTTATTTCACCTAGCCAGGCTGGCTTGATCCCATCCATTTCAGTTTTAATTTGAAATTGGTTTTAATTGGGTTGTTTTAAATTGTGGGCCGAAATTATTTAATTACCTTTTAAACTGTTTTTTAAATTTTGTATGCTCTGTTTTATCTTGGCTGTTCACCGCCCTGAGTCCTGCTGGAGAAGGGCGGTATACAAATCAAATAAAATAAATAATAAATAAATAAATAAATAAATAAATAAATAAATAAATAAATAATTGTAGAAACAAAACTTTATTTCATGCTTTCCATGACCATGTTATTTTCTCTAATTCTATTTAGAATGAAATCCAGATGAGGTTTTCATTACAGTTTTCCCCCTCTCCCCCTCAATTTTTCTTCTGTGTGCCATTAAGGAAAAAGAAAATTTGAAGACAGGAGAGAAAAAAATGAAAAGAATATAAACAAAAAATAAAATCCAGAATAAAGATGTGTAAGCAAATTCTTTTTATTATTTTAGACTATGTAAGATCTCTTGTGGTACTAGACATTATTAATGAAAAAAAGAGCTTATTAACAAAGTAGCACACTGCATATTCCGTTTTACATTTATACTACTCATTTATTTATTGAACATTTGTGCGTCTCAATAAATGATTCTGGATATCTTAGAATTCCAAAACTATAAAAACAATTTAAACAATAAAAGCCTTTTGTTTGTTTGTTTTGTTTGTTTTATTAAATTTATATACCGCCTTACTCCCGAAGGACTCCGGGCGGTGAACAGGCACAAAATAAAATACATAGATACAAAAGTTAGAAACATAATTAAAACCAAATTAAATAATTTAGCCCAAGACAATTAAAAAATCCCAATAATTTAAAACAAATTAAAATTCCAATTTAAAAATTTAAAAGAAAGGGGAGAAAATTAGGCCAGGCCGGCTTGCTGGAATAGGAGGGTCTTTAGAGCACAGTGAAAAGTGCGCAGATCCAGGATCCTCCGTATCTCCGGGGAGAGCTCGTTCCAGACAGTAGGTGCTCCCATAGAGAAGGCCCTCCCCCTGGGGGCCGCCAATCGACACTGCTTGGCTGACGGCACCCGGAGGAGCCCCTCTCTATGAGAGCATACCAGCCGGTGGGAGGCTTTTTGTGGTAGTAGGCGGTCCTGTAAATAAGCCATGGAGCTCTCTAAAGGTGGTAACCAAAACCTTGAAGCGCACCCGGAAGACCACCAGGAGCCAGTGCAGCTCACGCAGGAGAAGTGTCACATGGGAGCACCATGTTGTTCCCATAACCACCTGTGCGGCCGCACTCTGCGCCAGTTGGAGCCTCCGGGTGCTGCTCAAGGGGAGCCCCATGTAGAGAGCATTACAATAGTCCAGGTGGGAGGTGACAAGGGCATGAGTGACTGTGTGTAGGGAGTCCCCTTCCAGAAAGGGACGCAACTGGCGAATCAGGCAAACCTGATGAAAAATCCTCCCGGTCACAGCCATCAAGTGCTCTTCTAAAGACAGCCGTGAATCCAGGAGGACACCCAAGTTGTGAGCCCTCTCCATGGGGGCTAGTGATTCGCCCCCAATAGTCAGCGATGGTGTCAACTGACTATATCGGGACATCAGAAACCACAGCCACTTGGTCTTGGATGGGTTGAGCCTGAGCCTGTTCCTCCCCATCCAGATCCGCACGGCCTCCAGACACCAGGACATCACTTCAAGGGCATCGTTGGGAGATGTACAGCTGGATATCATCAGCATACTGGTGGTACATCACCCCGAAACCATGGATGATCTCGCCCAGCGGCTTTACATAAATGTTGAACAAAAGGGGCGAGAGGACCGACCCTTGTGGCACCCCACATATGAGGGGCCTCGGGGTTGACCTCTGCCCCCCTGCCAACACAGACTGCAACCAGTCAGAGAGAAAGGAGGAGAAGCACCGTAGTACAGTGCCCCCCACCCCTAACTCTTCCAACCAGTGCAGCATGATACCATGGTCGATGATATCAAAAGCCGCTGAGAGATCTAATAGGACCAGGACAGAGGAGCAACCCCCATCCCGAGCCCTCCAGAGATCATCAACCAATGCGACCAATGCCTTTTCCGTGCAGTACCCAGGCCTGAAGCCCGACTGGAACGGATTCAGATACGTCGTTTATCCAGGTACTGGGGGAGCTGTTGTGCAACCACACTCTCAACAACCTTCACCACAAAACAAAGGTTGGAGACTGGACGATAATTAGCCAACACTGCCAGGTCCAGGGAAGGCTTCTTGAGGAGAGGCCTCACCACCGCCTCTTTCAAGGTGGCGGGGAAGTCACCATCACCCAACGAAGCATTTATAATCCCCTGAAGCCAGCCTCGCGCCACCTCCCGGGGAGCCAGCACTAACCAGGAGGGACACGGGTCCAATAAACAAGTGGTCATGTTCAGTCTACCCAGAATCCTGTCCATGTCCTCAGGGGTCACAGGATCAAACTCATCCCAGATAACGTTCTCAAGACCTGCCCCAGTCCCTCCCCCTGAGACTACTCAGTCGGAGTCCAAATCTTCCCGGATCTGAGTGATTTTGTCATACAGATACTGAACAAAATCCTCGGCTCTACCCTCCAAGGGGTCCTCCTGCGGTTCCTGATGGAGCAGGGAGCGGGTCACCTTAAACAGGGCACCCGGGCGGTTATCTGATGACGCAATAAGAGCAGCAAAATAACTACATTTCACTGCTTTTATCGCCAGCAGGTAATTCCTAATATGAGATCTTACCAGTGTCCGATCAGATTCAGAAAGATTGGCCCTCCAACTACTCTAGGTGTCTTTTCCAGTGCTTCAACTCCCTCAGCTCCTCAGTGAACCAAGGAGCCAAATGAGATCGACGCTGGGTCAGAGGCCGCAAGGCACGACCTGATCCAGAGCTCCAGCGGCCGCCCTATCCCAGGCGGCCACTAGGTCTCCAGTCGAGGCGTGTGCCAGAGCCTCAGGAAATGGCCCAAGCTCCATCTGGAATCTGTCAGGTTCCATCAGGCGCCTGGGGCAGAACCATCTCACCGGCTCTGCCTCCCTGCGGCGGGGTGCAGCGGTTTGAAGGTCTAGACGAAGGAGAGAGTGATTTGACCATGACAAGGGCTCGGTAACTATATCCCCCATCTCAAGATCACTCAACCACTGTCCAGAGACAAAAACCAGATCCAGCGTGTTTCCCCCCGTGTCGGTAAGGCCATGAATTAACTGGGTCAGGTCCATGGCTGTCATGGAAGCCATGAACTCCCGAGCCACCTCAGACATCTCACCCACGGACGACAAGTTGAAGTCCCCCATGACCATAAGCCTAGGGGTATCAACTGCCACCGCGGCAATGACGTTGAGTAGCTCGGGCAGGGCTGCTGCCATGTGGCAGGGAGCCAGATACGTGATCAGCAAACCCATCTGAACCCCATGACCCCATTTCACAAGGAGGGATTCACAGCCAGCCGTCTGAGGAACAGTGGCCTCCCTCAGTCTCAGACCTTCTTTAATGATAACCGCTACCCCCCCACCCCTACCCTGCAACTTCAGCCAATGGAATGCGCGGAAACCTGGTGGGCACATTTCAATGAGAGGGACCCCCCCTCTTGGCCCAACCAGGTTTCCGTAATACCTGCCAGGTCCGCTCCCCCCTCCTGGACAAGATCACAAATGAGAGGGGCTTTATTTACTACAGACTGGCATTGCACAGCATCAGCCAAAGGCCAGGGCCCTGAGGATCTGCGCAACCTGGAGAACGAGTGGAGCTTTGGGGGCTGGAGCACGCCACCACTTGAAGATAGCGGGGGCATGCTCCCCTAACACGATATGGCCCCCTGCTCCCACCATATCTACCCCTCCTACCCACAGTACTGACAGTAAAAGCTTTATCTGGATGAGTTTTAACCCCCCTCTCGACCCTGGGCACCCCACTCTCCATGCCGCACTTCACAGCCCTCCCTGGTCCTCCCCTTAGTGGGTTATCCCCCATACCCACAACCCTACTGCTAATCCAACCCTCCCCCCCGGAACCCCTTAAAATTAGTTAAAGCTTTATATAAAAAACCCCTCAACCCCCTCTTTGCGGCATGCCACCTCTCTGGGTTCCAAAACCCTTCATCGAGGTAGGCCTTTGATAACGTAGAAGGCCAGGCTTGTAAGAGGGGGGAGTCTCGCAAGGCAAAGAGCTGAGCCAGTGAATACATCCCTAAAAGTCCACCTGGGGAAAATGGAGTGAGGCCAAGGATTCAATGATGGTAAATTTAAAAGGTCCAGGAGAGACAGTCCACCATTTCGGCTCAGATCGAACCGGAGCTCCACTGTCCTCTCACGGCAGTGGAGAGGAGTCTCAGGCCGATGCCTTTAAAAAGAATAAAAACATTGAAATAAATATACACAGCAATGGAGACACTTAACTAGTTAACAATAAAGCCAAGGAGCAGGACCCTTAACATGTTCAATACTGCAGGCTTGGGAACAGAACCAAGTTTTTAAAGCCTTACAAAAGGCCAAGAGGATTGGGCCATTCTAATCTCTGAGGAGAGATTATTCCACAGAGCAGGAGTTAATGCAGAAAAAGCCTAGTCCCCATCGGCCAATACTCTTTGATTGATGGGATCAGCAGCATGCCCAATCTGTAGATTGAATTGGATGGGTAAAAACTGTTGGAAGAAGGTAGTCCTTCTGGAATCAAGGTATCTATCATTCAGAGATATACCTTATAAATATTAAGATACTCTCAGTAAAATATTTTAATGCTACGCTCTTCAGAATAGAGATTTTATCATAATCTTATCACTAAATTTTGAAAAATTCAAAGTGAAATTGGTAGCGAGCATTTTTAAGAGTTAAAAGTTGGTTCTTGTTGAGTCTTATTTAAGCGTCTTTACGATTATTTGAAAGATGTACCTGCTAAATTGTATTTTTAGTAATAACACAATTAAGACATTCATAGCTGTTCTGTAATTGCAATCCTTGCAATAAGAAATGCTGAGTAGTGAATTTGATATCTATTAAACAAACACATAATAGCTATGACTGTCATTGCTAATAAAACAACAGGTGAGACCTAGTTGCTATGACTTGCACAGTAATGACCTAAATTTATTCTAAAATGATACTTTAATCTAGTAATACTACTCTATAGTACTTCCCACTGAGAGGAAGCCACAGCAATGAAAGGAGAAAATGTAATGTTACACAGTGATCTATCAAACTAATTGGATTATCAGGGGTAACAGAATACTATGCCTGTTTCCTTGACTTATTTTTGTTTTACAGTATATGCAAAAAATACCTTTGTAGCTGCATAGATGGAAAAACTGTGATCCAGAACTTTGCTATTGATTGCTATTGGTTGATGGATGGATGGATTATGATCAAATGAATATTAGCTTTTAGTGACCATACTGGTATATTTTTTATTTTTTTATTTATTTTATTTATTTATTTTGCCAAGCATGTATAAGATAACAGATATAAGTATAAACATGATTATGAATACAGGATAAGGATACGAATAAATGGGGACAGTAGGACAGGGTCGGTAGGCATGTTGGTGGCTTATGCACGCCCCTTACAAACCTCTTAGGAATGAGGTGAGGTCAAAAGTAGACAGTCTAAAGTTGTGGGGGTTTGGGGAATTCCTATAGGATTTGGAGAAAACCTGATTTTTCTAATGATACATGCATTGCCACTGTAATTGAGTCAATTCCCCCTTGCTGCTGGTCATTCTCTTATTTTTTTTATCATCTGCTTTTCTTGTTATTACAGAGTTCTCCAAAGACCTAGGTGTTGCATAATCTATGTGACATATAATTACCTCCTGTTGTTTATGCTTCAGTTGTTCATTTTCTTGGCTATTTATGGTATTCTTTTTTTCCAAAGTTCAAAAGTATCAATATTTTTTTTTCTATTCTGCTTATTTCAAGTGCAATATTTGCTTCCATAGAGTGCAGCTGAACATATACAGTATTTTGACTTCAGAGAAAGACATAAAGGATAGGAAATAAAAGATACATCTGATCAAGTTGAATGTTGACTCAGTCTGAGACAAGGGTATGTCTCATCCAATACTGGGGAAGAAGATAAAGGGATGGGGTTAAGTTTTGAGAGAACAAGTGATGCGGTCAGAAAATTTCTACCGTCTGTGAATGGCTCCAGGGGATTATAAATGCTTCATTGAGTGAGGGTGATTTTTCCGCCGCCTTGAAAGAGGTGGTGGTGAGGCCTCTCCTCAAGAAGCCTTCCCTGGACCTGGCAGTGTTAGCAAATTATTTTCCAGTCTCCAACCTTCGCTTTGTGGTGAAGGTTGTTGAGAGTGTGGTGGCGCGACAGCTTCCCCAGTACCTGGATGAAACGGTTTATCTGGATCCGTTCCAGTCGGGCTTCAGGCCTGGGTACAGCAAGGAAACGGCATTGGTCGCGTTGGTTGATGATCTCTGGAGGGCTCGGGACAGAGGTTGCTCCTCTGTCCTGGTCCTATTAGACCTCTCAGTGGCTTTTGATACCATCGACCAGTGCAGCATCGATATCATGCTGCACCGGTTGGAAGAGTTGGGGGTGGAAGGCACCGTGCTGTGGTAGTTCTCCTCCTTTCTCTCCAACTGGTCGCAGTCTGTGTTGGCAGGGGAGCAGAGGTCAACCCCGAGGCACCTTATATGTGGGGTGCCACAAGGGTCGGTCCTCTCGCCCCTTCTGTTCAACATTTATGTGAAGCCACTGGGTGAGATCATCTGTGGTTTCGGGGTGAAGTACCATCAGTACGCTGATGATACTCAGCTGTACATCTCCACCCCAGACCACCCCAATGATGCCCTTGAAGTGATGTCCCAGTGCCTGGAGGCCATGTGGATCTGGATGGGGAGAAACAGACTCAGGCTCAACCCATCCAAGACCAAGTGGCTGTGGTTTCTGATGTCCCGATATAGTCAGTTGGTGCCATCACTGACTATTGGGGGGCAAGTCATTGGCCCCCATGGAGAGGGCTCGCAACTTGGGTGCCCTCCTGGATTCACGGCTGTCTTTAGAAGAGCATTTGATGGCTATGGCCGGGGGGACTTTTTATCAGGTTTGCCTGATTTGCCAGTTGTGTCCCTTTCTGGATCGGGACTCCTTATGCACGGTCACTCATGCCCTCGTCACTTCCCACCTGGACTACTGTAATGCTCTCTACATGGGGCTCCCCTTGAGGAGCACCCGGAGGCTCCAACTGGTTCAGAGTGCGACCACACGGGTGGTTATGGGAGCGACGTGGCGTTCCCATGTAACACCTCTCCTGTGTAAGCTGCACTGGCTCCTGGTGGTCTTCCGGGTGCACTTCAAGGTTTTGGTTACCACCTTTAGAGCCCTCCATGGCTTAGGACCTGTTTACTTACGGGACCGCCTTCTGCCACCAGTAGCCTCTCACCAGCCAGTACACTCACATAGAGAGGGGCTCCTCAGGGTGTCGACTGGTGGCCCCCAGGGGGAGAGCCTTTTCTGTAGGGGCACCTGCCATCTAGAATGAGCTCCGCCCAGAGATACAAAGGATCCCGGATTTACGCACCTTCTGCCGTGCCCTCAAGACCTTTTTATTTCAGCAGGCTGGCCTGGGCTAACTTCCCTTTTAAATTGTAAATTTTAAATTAGTTTTAAACCATTAGGGGTGTTTTAATTTGTTTTGGCCAAACTATTTAATGGGTTTTTATATTGTCTTTTAAATTTTGTAGTTTGTGTGTTTTACCTTTGGCTGTTCACCGCCCTGAGTCCTTCGGGAGTAGGGCGGTATATAAATCTAATAAAATGAAAATGAAATGAAAATGAAAATAAATCTAAAAGATATTTAAATGATTGTTGGAAACTAATGTAATGGAACACAACCACCAGCAAATTTTAACATATTTCCTTCAGTGAAATTATCAATAACTTCACTAGCATTTTTCTCCTAATGACATCATAAAAGATAGGTGGCTGTCCAATCCTTTCTTTAAAACTTCCAGTAATCAAGCACCTACAACTTCTGAAGGAAGGCTGTTCCACTTAATTGTTAATTGTCCTCACTATTTCTCCTTAATTACAGATTGCTTCTCTCTTTCTCTCCTTCTCTCTCCTTGATTAGTTTCCATCCCTTGTTTCATCTCTTGCGTTTTGGTGCTTTGGAAAACAAGTTGACCCCCTCATCTTTGTGGCAGCTCTTCAAATATTGGAATACTGCCATCATGTCACCCCTAGTTCTTCTTTTCTCTAGACTGGTCATGCCCAATTCTTGCAACCATTCTTCATATGTTTTTGTCTCTAGGCCTTTGATCATCTTGTTACTCTTCTTTGCACTTTTTCTAAAGTCTCAATATCTTTTTTATAATGTGGCGACCCCAAACTGAATGCAGTATTCTAGGTGTGGTCTTAATAAGGATTTATAAAGGAATACTAATACTTCATGTATTTGATGAGTTCCCCTTCTATTCCCTCATTTAAATATTTTTTATTTATTTATTTTATGCCGCCCTTTTCTGGAGACTCAGGGCGGCTTACAAGGCATTAAGCAATAGCCTTCATACTTTTGTATATTTTATACAAAGTCAGCTTATTGCCCCCACAAACCGGGTCCTCATTTTACCTACCTTAGAAAGGATGGAGATTTTGAAGAGTACTGGGCCTAAGTCAGAACCTTGTGGTATCCCACTGCTTACTTCCCTCCATGTAGATGTAGTACCATTATTGAGTATGGTTTGTCAGCCAGTTACAAATCTATCTGGTGGTAATGCTGTCTATCCCACATTTTTGTAGTTTACCAAGAAGTAGTTTGTAGTCTTCTTTGTTGAATGCCTTACTGAGTAAGATTTGGTTTGACCTGTTTTTAACAAACCCCTGTTAGCTATATTTTTTTGCAGATCTATTTTTTGATTATCTTTTCCAGTATCTTCCCAGGTATTGATGTTAGGCTGATTGGGTCTGTCCTTTTATTCTTTTTGAAAATGGGAACCACATTAGCTCTTTTTCAATCCTCTGGTACTTCCCTGGTGCTCTCTCAACAAATTACAGTTTTATAGCAAAAGCTATCTATATATTATCATAAGAGAAATGGGAATAAATTTAAATTACGCAAAGCACAGAAATTTGGAATTTGTAAATAAATATTGGCTTATAAATTGTGAAGGGAAAGAGAAAAGAAAATGATATTGAATTTACAACAAGAAATGTTGTAACATGAGATACTGACAATGTAGCTATTTTCATGTTTTTTATGTTTTAGAACTTCTAGGTTGGCAGGAACTGGAGCAAGAACAGGAGCTCACCCTATCATGCACTGCTTGGCCCTCAAACTGCCAGGTTCCTGTTGAAAAGCCCTGCTTCTTAACTGCCAGTCCACTGCTGCATTTCTTCCCCCAACAATATTCTATATATGGTATTAAATATAATAAATATTTAACTATATATTCTGTGGTTCTTAGATGTCTTAAGCTATTGTCAAAAAACACCATAAGACTGTTGTATACAAATGTTGGATAGCAGGCTGCTTAGCAAGGTACAAATGTTGGATAGCCTACAAAATTATAATGGATAAGATAAGGTAGAATAGGACTAGATCACTCCATGCACAGAGCCATTCTGAATATATATTAGTATAAAGCTATATTAATATTACACCAGGTTAAGTATATTTCAGGGTTACCTACAATTTTCATACATTTCTAGCATTAAAATAGAAAATGGAAGAAATCATTGTTACAAATATACCAGTGATATCTAAAGATGCCATCAGAAAAATGAGTTGGGGACTATTATCTATAGATAATAATCTATGGATTAGAGACTATGGAGAATTAAGAACTTGTTTAAATTGATTGAAAACAGCAACAGAGCAATAAACAAACAAATACAGGTAAATTTGTATTTTATATCCTATTAGATTTGATTTTGGTTACATTTTGGTTTTTCCTTTCTTTGATGGTACTACCTACTCATTCTGCCAGTTTAAATATAACACTTAAAAATGTTTAGCTAAATTTCTAATTAAGCTCAATAATTGCTTTTTCCAGCTGAAAATCTTTTGTTAAAGCAAAATTGTTTCACAGGTTAAATAAAAAGGTTTTGAAAGATTCTGTTCCAAGGTAAACATGAATCACTCTGCATCCATGCCTATTACACTAAATTTGATGTTATGTGTGGGTTACTGGTTTTTGTTTTGATTGTTATATTGATGATGACTTCCTGTATTTTAGAATTTATCTCTATAACCCCAGAAGTAATAAGTATGACCTCTTCATTCTGAATACAACCAAAAATCAAATTGATTGTTTATCACACAAACTGTACAACCTTTTCCCCAAAGCACTGCGCTTATGGGATATAATTCCTGTCATGTTGTATTTCTTTCATGTACTGTATTCTATTCATTGAACTTGCTTCTAGCTTGACTGACCCTTTCATGATTCTATGAGTCTCTATTGACATTTAGCAACATCTTTATAGGCCTTTGAAAGACTAGATTTGCACAGGGGCAACGGCATAAATTCACAGTACAGCTTAAAGTACTTTTCTTAAGGAAATATAATTGTGCCTTTTTCTTTCATAATGTAACTTGTATATTTTACTGAAAGACTGAGAAATTATATCTTTCAACTAAAGCCAAACATAGGAGGTAACCTGCTTTCATTGATTTTCAGCACCATTAGAATTAAAGAATTGTAGAATTCTTTATTGCATTCAGAAATATTGAAACTAGTGGGTTTTATTTTAGACACCACTCTTAGAATCTTTCATTTTTCAAGGTTTCTTTCAAGAGTTTTCTCATGTTTTCATTTAAAAAACCCACACATTTCTATATACTTTGTCAAGGTAACTGTTACGCATTTAAACCATTTGATTATTGGACAACCAGGTTATTTACAAAATCCAATTGAGTATTGAGGACAGAAAAATAAGGGTTTGGGATTTTTTTTTATTGTAACAATAGTGTATTTCTGGTTGTATTTGTTCAACAGATATTAAGAATCATAATTAGATTAAGGTGCAAAAATCCCAATAAAATTTCATTTGGATTACATATTTTCTGCTCTTTTCTGTATTTAGTCTTTTGTTTTATCTCACACTGTAAGCAAGTGTTGCTTGTGAATTCTGAGCTGCATTACCCAGATTCACCACATGTTCTATGGCATTTACATTTTTAAAATAAAATATGCATTTTTTGAAATAAGCACATCCAGAGGTTAAATTATATATATTTCAGCTCAAGCATCCACATTATGGCAATTAATATGCATTTCTCTTATTATTAAAAATAAATATTGGACCTTATTGATTCATTTATAAAGAGAAAACATTAAAAAAAATGTAAATTCATCCATCTAAATTAGTACAAACCATTTTTTTAACAAAATGAACTATGGGCTATGAAAACTGTATGTAGTCATATGCATGTTTGTAATTTTAGAGGATTGCTGATGTATACAAGGATCTATTTTTTAGATTGTTTTAAAGCTACCTTTATAACAAATATTTATTAAATATTTGTATTTAGTTATCAAAATAATAATTAATCCAAATATATATAGTACCCTTTTCTCATTCTATGTTCCCCAGTGTGAGGTGGGATGGGCTGAGACAGCCTGGCTGACCCAAAATCATCCAGCTGATTTTTGTCCCTAAAGAGGGACTAGAACACACAGTTCTCTTATTTTTAGCCTGCTGCCTTATCACTACACCAAGATCTAACATTTTAAAGATGATAGATAGGCAGACAGACAGACAGACAGACCTGGCATAGAAAATAACCAGAATATTAAGACAATGATTCCAGAGAAAGCTGTACTGAACAAAGCTTATATTTTACATATTTTAACTGAAGTATTTAGAGTTAATTCATATCATCAATTTTATCAGCAGTGACTCATGAGATATTAAAAGAACTAGCTATTAATTATAAGATGTTGATAATCTAGTGAATTATTTTATCAGTAATTTTTATTCATGATAGTAAATAGAATTTCTATCTCTGGAGACCTTATACTTCTTTATATCATGTTTCTGGGGAATAAACAATAAAACAGTATTATGCTTGAGCAGCAAGTTTGACTAGAAGATCTGTAAGGTTCCTTCCAGCTCTATTATGATTCTAATATCTTCATTTGTCTGCTACTGAATGTGTCAGAAATTTTTGGTTTCCCACTACTGAAAACAGTTTTGAATGTATAATTTCTCAGTTCAGCCAAGCAGTATTGACTTATGTATTGAACTCTCTGTAAGCAGAGTCTATTAACAAATGGCTAACCCATACAAATACATTCCAAAGTCTGAGTTGCACTGCCTTTGCCTATACATAAATAAATATTTTTAATTTTATGATCTCAAGGATGACTATTAATTAATTAATTAATTAATTAATTAATTAATTTGATTTATATGGCTGCCCATCTCACTCAAGTGACTCTAAATGATGTAAGATTAAAACTACAATGTTTCCAGCCCCCCCCCCCCCCCCCCCCCAATGGCATGGTGCATAAGATAATCAAAAGGAGGTGGAAAGAGATAAAAGGACTAGGGGAAGGGGAAGGAAGTCAATGCAGAAGACCTTATCTAATCCTCTGTACTCAAACAATGGGCAAACAGTCAGGTTTGCAGTGCTTTTAAAAATCAAATTGGGGCCATAATACAGTTTCTGCTACTGAGAAAGCATGAGTTCGGGATACAACAATGTGATATTTTTTATAAGAAGGGACTTGGAACATGGCCTCTCTACTTAGATATGGTGAAGTGAGCAGAAACAATGCAAGGAGGCATGATCATAACCAGCCTCTGGAATTACAGTTATAAGCCTGCCTGTAGCTTGTGGGACACTGGTGTTACATGTTTGTAATGAGAACCCAGCACATTCTGGATCAGCTGAAACTCTGAGTCCTCTTCAAGGACAGCCCCTTATAGATTATGTTATACTAGTCTGAATGGGAGATAACTACGGCATAAATTAAAATAACCAAGGCTTCCCAGACAAAGAATGGGCCAATGGATGTATAAAACAAATGTGTGTAAAAGCCCCAGTCTGCAGCTGCCACTTACTGTTTGAACAGCCGCTAAGACTTTAAGAAGAACTCCAAATTGAAAACCAACTCTGACTGGGAAAGTGCAACTCAAGGCAGAATGAAAGATGGAAAATCCCCAGAACTGAGGGGTGGCATAAAACCACTGCTACTCAATCTTGCCAAAGGCAATTTTTTTCATCCAGATCCTCACACTCTACAACCATCCGAAAAAACAGCATTATGTGGTCAGCATAACCTATGCCATCAGATGACCTTGCCTAATGGCTTCATGTAAATGTTAAACAGGAGTGTGGAGAGTGTAAGCACCAAGACCCTACTCCACACAAGTGGAAATAGCCCCAGAGAAAGAAGGAGAAACACCATAACATGGTGGCTTCTACTCCTAACTCCTTGAAGGATGCCAGGTTTGTTGGTATCAGAATGCCTCTGAGATATCAAGAGCTAGAGAGCTAGAGTGGGCACACTATTATATCCTCAACTCACCAGAGATCATTAACTAGTGTGATCCTGACTGAAAAGTGTCCACATAATCCACTTCTCTGATCTCCCACTGGATCTGTAAGTCAAGCACTTGCTCAACAATTGTTATAAAAAGGGAAGGCTTGAGACTGGAAAAAAAATATCTAAAACCAATGGGTACAGGTCTCTTAAGGAAAAATGATCATTTGCCTCCTTAAAAGTGAATAGAGCCACCTCCTATCACAGAAAATCCATTGCATGCATTCAACCTCCTGCCAGCTACTAGGAGACCTTAATCAGTCAGGTGGACAGTGATCTAAGGTGATCCAGGTGACCAAGATGATAGCACCAAGGACCAATTCCAAAAGAATCTGAATAACTTATAGGCAGGAGTCTATAAATGTTATATGCCATGAATTGTGGCAAACATCCTGGAATTCATTACTGGTTCTTGATAGATAATGCAAAACTTTGTCATCATGACTCTACTGATCATATTTTAAAGCTAAAAATAAATGCTAGGTGAATATTAAGATTAGAATGTGACATTTTTATTATAAAATAGAATTTATCTTCCAGATACCACCCCATGTTGTCGAAGCTTAATTAATGAAGCCTACAAGATGCAAAATTGTTGGGGTGTTGCACTTTTCATTAAATTATGCATGATATTAATCGTGTCTTGATTTTTTTACCAACAGATAGCTAATCAGACAGTACAGGTAGTCCTTGACTTATGACCACAATTGGGCTCAAACGTTCTGTTTCTAAGCAAGGCAGTTGATAAGTGGGTTATGTTCCATTTTATGACCTTTCTGCCACAGCTGTTAAGTGAATCACTGCAGTTGTTAAATGAATTATGTGGTCATTGAGCAAATCTGGTTTCCTGCCAGAATCTGGTTTCTTGTCAGAAGCCAGCTGGGAAGGTTACAAATGATGATACATGACTTGGGACAGTGTAACTGTCATAAATACATGCCAGTTGCTAAGCACCAAATTTTGAACGCATGACCATGGGAATGCTGCACCAATCGGAAGTGTGAAAAGTGGTCATGAGTCATTTTTTCAGTGCTGTTGTATCTTTGAATGGTCACTAAATGAATGGTTATAAATTGAGGACTACCTGTATTAATTTTTGAATCTGAATCACCTATAATACTGGTAGAATGGGTAGAACCCACTTATTTCTTTTAAAAGCAGAAGTGGTATGTACTTCTATAGTTATGTTTCATATTTTTAATTTAGCCACTGTTAAACATTTTTAAACTAATGAACCTTTATATCACAGTCTCCTCTATATTTTTCAAAAAGGCACAATGTCAAGTATTTTGAAATACATCTTTACTTAATTTGACTATTAATTGACAACATTTTATTTAAACAAGTTCTTCAATTAGTTTATAATCATTCCTTCCATTGTATTACAGAAGATAGTTTCAGGTTTTAATTTTTGTTGCTAATCATACAGCAGTAAATGATACTTATGAAGTTTCCTTTTTTAAAAAAACTTGTAAATTAGTTAATATGGACAGTGGCACACCCAAAAAAAATGAGACCTTGATAATTTGCTGTTCTAATCAGATACAAGGTCTGATGCCTTAATCAAGATAACAAAACAGTGCAGCACTATTATGATTGTGATCTAACTCTTCTTTCATTCATGCATAGGATGCCATAATGCACATATATATCCAGCAGGTATCTCTGGTTCAGTGTAACTATTCCCAGTTTGAGGACCCAGTTTGTGGGGGCAATAAGCTGACTTTGTATAAATATACAAAAGTATGAAAGCTATTGCTTAACGCATTGTAAGCCGCTCTGAGTCTCCGGAGAAGGGCGGCATAAAAATCATTTTTAAAAAAAAAAAAAACAACTATTCCAAAGTCAGCCATTTTATGTTTTTGAGAACCAAAATTGAGAAAGTGGCGGATTTCTTGACCAATGGTCATACATGAAGTTAAGAGATTAGATTGGACAAGTCCTTGTAAATTTCTTGGCATGGTTTTTCAGATGTGGTTTGCAATTGTGTACTTCACAAGGCAGAAAAATAGTGATTGACCTAACATCACCAAGTTGGGTTCAAGCCTAAGGTGGGACCAAACCTCATGTTCTTCTGGTTTCTAGTCTGATGTCTCAAACACTGTACCAAACTGACTGCATGCAAACATTTAAGGAAGGGAATTTAAATCTTCCGAGTGCTGTTCTGCCTTATTTACCAAACCAACTTGGTACATCTTCCTTGAACTGTTGTAGCCAGATATTTTATATCCTTCATTAAGAACAAGCCATAATATCTCCTTGTCAATAAAGCTGTGAGACTAAAAATAAGAATAGTTAAACATAATTATTCTTACTGTAGCATGTATGAATATTATATTATCACAACTACCAGAATAAATAACAATTATTAATTGTGAACTATTGTCATCTTCTGTCTGCAGGGGCATTACTGGCTAAACAAATATTGATAAAACAAGAAGCAATATCAACCCATCAAGAAGTTAAATAAACAATTAGAAATATTACTGTGAATAATTAGATTTCTATAGTTAGTGACTCTCTCCAATTTGAAATGATTGCGTATTGGGATCAATAATACAGGGATTTTTCAAGTGGAAAATTAGCCAATTTTGTTTTTTAAAACCAAATTGAGCCAGCAAGATTGAAGTGGAATAGAATTATTAAGGGTAAAAGATTATTCTTGTTTTAACTGTGGCCCAGAGAGCTCATTATTTAAGAAAGAATAAAAGCAAATTAGTAAAGGATGAATGTGTTATTTTAATATTTCTGATTCTTGATTGTAAAGGAGAGACTTTTCAGTCATAGTTACTACCTTTGGAGTATCATCACATAGTTGTTAAGCAAATTCAGCATATCCAATGTATGTTTTTTCCAGAAAATGGCAAAAATGTTGCAAATTGTGCTGATATAACCAATGGTCTACTGCACCTGGTCTTAAATGCGAGCAGGTTGCCAAGCAACTGAAATGTGATCACATGACTGCAGGAGGGGAGAGTTTGGTAGTTATAACTTTGAGGACAGTTCGTAAGTAGCTTTTTAAAAATCCATCATAACTTCAAATAATCATTACATGAATCATCATTAAGTGAGGACTATCCATTTTCCTGGTTCTGAAATATAGAAATACATAAGCACACACACACACACACACACACGACACAATGTATTGCATACATCAATAATTCAGCTAATATTTCTATACTGTTATTGTGGCTTTGGAACCATAATACTAATGATGTAGTTATTGCAGACCTCCTTCTGATGAAAGGGGGACTATTCATTCAGCCAAGCAAAAGTTAAATGGGAAGTGATTGATTCATCACTCAAGTTATTATGTTACGGCTTAAATTAGTTATTGAGCAACCTGCAGGCAACTGCCATCCATTTGCAAGGAAATGGACCTGGAATGACAATTTCTTAAATTCAGATATCACACTAGAGTTGGGTCAACACCTCACAAACACAGACTCTGCTATATTTGAAGAATAATTAGGATGTATTGAAGATCAACAAGTTTATTTATTTATTTACCAGTTAATTGTGGTTGCAGAAGAATTATTACAAAGGCTAAGCATATTTATTCTATTTGAAAAATACACACTAATTTAAAGGCTCATTTAAATATGTTATGGAGTTTCTATTTCACCTTCAGTTAAACACTTTTAGCATATGTATCTGCACTAATTGTACTATTTGGCATACCTAATTTCACTGAAATTTCTGATGTTCAGATGTGTGGCATATAGTTTTTAATGGTCTGGTATGGTGGAACACATGCTGGCATGAGTCAGCATTGGAGAGAGAAAAAGAGAAAAAAAGAGGGGAAAAAATCAGTCCTAGCCTTGAAGTGTAGCTGTCCTTCATAAGAACTGAATCAGATGACTGGCTGGCAAGGGCTGTTGCGGATAAAGGTAGCAGCAATCACATTGCTCCTATTTTATACATAGGTGAACCAGAAACCTAGGAAGAAACCGGGTTTCTTCCTTAGTTTTGGGGATCCTGTTGTCATCTGACTCAATATGGAGAGAGGGAAGGAAAGAAGAGAACAGAAAAAGACAGTGTAAAGTAAAGTGGCTGGAGAAAAATAATTTAAGAATAAAATTACATGTTGGTGCCTGGTCAGAGAAGGAGAAAAGTCCAGGGTGGCTTCCCTGAAAGAAAAGAAATGAAGTTCCATAGAGATGACTTCTACACCCAGGTTCCATTACAGGTAGGAGGAAGACAGTTGCCTTTGGTGAAGTCCTGTCACCAAAGAAGGACTGAGAAGAATACTTCAAGACAGGCTCTTTCTACAGTGAAGGAGATGCAGTTGGTTATTGATTAAGCCAACCCAAGAAAAGGAGAATTGCATCAGTGATTATAAATCCTTTCCTTTCCTTTCCTTTCCTTTCCTTTCCTTTCCTTTCCTTTCCTTTCCTTTCCTTTCCTTTCCTTTCCTTTCCTTTCCTTTCCTTTCCTTTCCTTCCTGTCCTTTCCTTTCCTTTCCTTTCCTTTCCTTTCCTTTCCTTTCCTTTCCTTTCCTTTCCTTTCTTTCCTTTTCACTTTTTCTTCTTAAGCCCAGAAATGGTGGAGAGAGTTAAAGGAGAGGAAGGGCAGTTAGCAGGAATTAAAATTTAATTTAATTTAATTTAATTTAATTTAATTTAATTTAATTTAATTTAATTTAATTTAATTTAATTTAATAATTTAATTTAATTTAATTTAATTTAATTTAATTTAATTTAATTTAATTTAATTATTTTATTCAATTCAATTCAATTCAATTCAATTCAATTCAATTTAATTTAATTTATATGGCGCCCCTCTCCGAAGACTCAGGGCGGCTCACAATACATTTTAAAAAATCATTATATAAAAAAAATATTTTAAAATTAAAAACATTAAAAACTCATTCACGCCATTCATGGCCGGATCTCGCCAGATCACAAGAGTGAGATCAACGGCCCCAGGCCTGCCGGAAAAACCAGGTCTTCACACTTTTCGGAAGGCCAATAGGGTGGGGATGGTCCAGACCTTAGGAGGTAACTGGTTCCAGAGAGCTGGGGCAGACACAGAGAAGGCCCTCCCCCGTGGGCCCACCAGCCGGCATTGTTTAGCTGACGGGACCTGGAGGAGACCAACTCTGTGGGATCTTACCAGTCGCTGGGAGCTATGCGGCAGAAGGCAGTCTCGAAGATAACCTGGCCCTGAGCCAGGAAAGTCAGGAAAGGATATAATCTCTGGGAAGATTATCTCTTGGTAAGGCCACACTTGGAATACTGCATTCAGTTTTGGTCGCCACAATGTCAAAGATGACTGAGGAGGAAACTTGATGCTTAGTAAAAGTTTAAATTGTGAATAATATATATAATACAATATATATCTGCAATTCTCCAATGACAATATGACTTAATTGAAGGTTAAGATGAGGATGTTAATAATTTTAATAAAGTATTCCAACACACATACAAGCAAGCCAGCAAGGCTAGCTGGCTAGCAACTCTAAGATGTAATAACATGCATAAAAGTTTTAGAATACTCCAAAAACAACAAAACAAGAGATTGAGTTTTAAAGACATATCTGCAACCCACATGAAAAGAGCAGGGCATGAACTGTCACCCTACATTTGCCATCTTGTACATTTTGACCCACAACACTGCTAGATTTTCCTGTGGTTCTTAGGAAATTCCTAAAAGTGCCTTTTAATAAATTTAATAGGTACATTAAATAGTCAAAGTAATGGCCGTTTTTCAAGAAAACATACATTTTCAGTTGTTTTTATATTGCTACTGTCAGTTTTAAAAGGACTGTTGCACTGGCCCTTCATAGAAGATTATTATTACATATGCAGAATATTATTAATTTATGAACAAATTTTGTTGCTTATAAATTTGACTCTTTTCTTAGGGTCAAAGTGCAATGTTACATCAAATTTTAATCTCTTTTAATCTCTTTCTGAACATCAAAAAGACTACTGCAAGGAATGGAGACATCAAAATAGAAATTGATGGTGAAGAGATAGAATGCTTGGAAAAATTCACTTTCCTAGGATCGCTCAAAGTGGTGAATGCAGTACAAAAATAAAACTTCATATTGCATCAGATCACACAGCATTGATGAACATGAGCTGATTATGGAAAACCAAGGACATCAGCCTGGCAACTAAATATAGGTTAGTCTGCTCTATTGTGTTCCTATGCAGCACCCTATGTCTGTGTAAGTTGGACCTTAAAAAAGCAAGACTGGAAGAAAATTGTCTTGTCTGAGCTGTGGTGGCAGAGAAGGCTCCTGCATATTCGTTGGACAGCAAAGGTGACTAACAAGCAATGCTCTGGAAGTTTTAAAGAAGAGATTGGACAAACATGAAATGGTATAGGGTTTCTTGCCTAAGCAAGGGATTGGACTAGAAGACCTCCAAGGTCCCTTCCAGCTCTACTATTCTGTAAAGCCAGTATGCATTTGTTTACACACACACACACACACACACACACACACACACACACACACACTATTATCCTACCATACCAGAATACACAGAGCATTTTTCTTCTTGGAGAAGACTGTTAGTGGAAAATTTTTGGAGAGCAAATAATAATGAAATGAAAAGGACCCATCGCTCTTTGTAACCATGATATAAATTTCTAAGGGGTGTGAGCTTTTTTACAGTTATAGGTATCATTTAATTTGAAAAATCTGGGGCCTATTCAATTAGCAAGTCTTCCTTTGGCAAATGTCCCTATAGTGATAATAACAATAATAATAATTTTATTTCTATACCACCCTTCTCCCGAAGGACTCAGGGTGGTGTACAGCCAATTTAAAAACATAAGACACAACAATGATTAAAAATTAAAATAATTAAATAGATTTGGCCGATTTAAAACCCCAAAAATTTAAAATATCCCAATTTAAAATTATTATGTTAATAGCCCAGCCTGGCGGAACAACAGGGTCTTCAATGCGCAGCGAAACACCCAGAGGTCGGAGATCTTACGTATTTCCGGGGGCAGTTCATTCCACAGGGCTGGGGCTCCCACAGAGAAGGCCCTCCCCCTGGGTGTCGCCAGCCAACATAACTTGGCTGATGGAACCCTGAGGAGACCCTCTTTGTGGGAGCGGACTGGTCATAGTTTTATGAATGGAAACATCACCATTGGAAGTAAGATGATACTAGTGCCGTCCTCTTCTGTGTCCTTTTCAGTTCCTAAACAGTACAAAACAAAGTGACGTTGAGTCAGTCAGTATCTGTCAGTCCCAATCCACTTCACAAGTGGATTGTTCTTGTGGGTGAAAAAAGGATGAGGAAGGTGTGCTCACTACCTTGAGTTAAAATAATAAATAAACAAAGTAAAAAATAATAAAGGTTTTTAAGTTTAAGTTTAAGTTTATTAAAACGTATATGCCGCCCTTCTCCCAAAGAGCTCGGGGCGGCTCACAACAATAAAATCCCAATAAAAACAACAATAATAAATACGATTAAAATTAACAATTAAAATTCAGTTTAAAACCTACAATTAATTAAAACTCCCAAAACAGATTCTTGAATAGGTGCTATATAATTAAATAAATAATTATTTTAATTAAATAAATAAATACATTAACTGTTATTAATTAATTGATTATGTTCCATTGAGTTGTTTTTGACTCCCAGTAGACAGATTTTTTTTCTACGGCAATCTATCCCCAACCTGTTCTCTCAAATTTTCAGATGATGCACTCCCAATCATGTAACTGTCATAGCATGTAAATTTCTCTTTAAAATATAATACTATTGAGGACATTAAAAACAAACAAACAAACAAAAAATAAACAGTGCAACATTTGTAGGAAACATAGATAAAGATAATGTCAAGAGCTGCAACACCCCTTTTTAAATTGTTTGTTCCCATGAAAAAAGAATCTGGAGACAGAAATTAGATGGCAGTTTCTAGTCAGAAAATCAAATATAACAACTATTACAGTTACTCATTTTCTGCATAGTGCATTTTTTTAGTTTAAGGCTCTTTCTCATGGGAGAACTAATGTGCTTTCCTCAGTTCTAAGATTGGCAAAAATTATGAAAGCATAAATTGTTTATCTCCAGCAGATAGTCTATCTTCTACCTCAGCTGAGTGAAAAGTGCTGTCCTTATACTGTAGATTTAGGCCATGCCAAGTATTTTGGATGGGCAAAAAAATCCACCAGTTGCTTTCCTTAGCATACCTTAGGGCTAGGGAATGAAACAAGTTTGGCAGCTGACTAGAGATATGAGTTTAGCCATTTGTCAAAAGTTGATACCAGACCAGGCAGTCATTCTTTCTCTTGATCATTCTCATACTCTTTGTGTATCTGGGATGAGGTAGGGAGAGGCTTGGCCCACAAAACATCGGGCGGGGGGGGGGGGGCAATGTGCACAGAAGTGGAGTATTTTTTCTGCTTTGCAGGAAAAGAATAGCAACAAGAGCAGCAATCAACTTGATGGTATGTTACTTAATAGCAGTTACCACAGCATAACATTTGATAGACTATAGTTCACAAAATGCAGGAAACTTCCATATTTAGAATGACCCAGAGGTATGCAAGACAAGATAGCAGCCTAGTCCTCTGGGAAACTCCCTGCTAGAGATGTCCCAGTTCAAATTCTAAAGAAATGAATTTTTAATTCCTGATGTCTGCTTTGGAATTCTACATATTGCTTACGTATCTGTATTTGCATCACTAGGAGATCAGAAGCACAGAGAAAGTGTAGAATAAAGTAGAAGGGAGTGTCTCTGATTAATTGGGTCACACCTTTTCTATTTCATGACCTCCTTTCTTGCCTGGAATTTGTTTGTTGGGCTATTTTTAGATACAGGTTTAAGAATCTTGCTCTGTTGCTTCCTGATTCAGTGAAATTCTGCATATGTTCAAAAGAAGTACATTTTTTAATTCTTTTCCACTCTGAATTTCAGTCTGACAAATCACAATAATGTTCTGATGAAGATCAGGGGACAGGAAAAGTATGATCATAACACAATTGACCACATTTTTTTTTTTAAAAAAAAAAAGACAGCCTGGGCTGCATTCAGATTGTTTCAATTTCCTTAGTAACTTATATCTTTCTTATGATGATGATGGGAGTTTTAGTTTTTCAGATTTTAAGAAATATTGTTGGAATGGAAACAATATTGAATGCAAACTATTGTGGGATTGGCATGGCAAATTCTTGTCACTAATTATGATAGGAATGTGGGGTTATTTATTTCTTCAGTACAGAAAGTTCTTAACCATAGCTGGATCTTATTAGGTAGAAATGTAACTTTTATTTATTTATTCCCATGAAAAATTAACACTTTAGAGTCACTGTTATTTAAAAACATCTGGAAATTTCTTTTGCAGTACATGAGTTATAATTGAATCATTTTTACCAAATGAAATATTACATAAAGATACTTTTAAAAGTATCATGAATAGACTGACATCAATGAAATCATTCTCATTCTCTATTTGTTACTGAATAGATTTCCTGCCTGATAGTTTGACTGCACAATACAGAAGTGTCTTGAGATTTTTAAATTTTAGTGTGGCAATTTGTGTTCAGTCTGGATTGATGTCATTGCTATTATTTTGTTCAACTACTATTGTAATCTTCACACAGGTGGCAGATTCGCCCAGTATTTATTATTGATTTAAAGGAGTCAAGTGAAGTTTGTCAAAAAAGATTTGGTTAGATTAAGGAAATGATAAAAAAATAAACATCTTGAAGAAAAGGACTATTTATAATAAAAGGTAGAATTTTTTTAAAGACAAATGGACTACCCAAGAAATAGTACTCAAGAGCAGCCGAAGGTTCTTAGGATGCCATATTGTTTTACTGTTTTATTAGATTTATTCTGGCTTTATTTTGGGTGTTTAATTTTGGCTTTTGGTTGACACAGAAGATATATCATAATTATAAATCATAAAGGGAGAGAAGTACCTTATAGCAGTAATGTTGTGGATAGTTTCACCTGAAGAGAAAAGGGAAGATGTATCCAGGAATAGATTTAATCAAAACAGAAGGAGGAGGTGCTTAAAATGAAAATGGATTAATTTGTAATAAAAAGAAATAAGAACTTCCATCAGGAAAGAAACTCGTAATTAAAATTTGTGAGGCTTAAGACCTGGGAAGGATGAAGTTCTTGCTTATTTACAGAATTGGAAAACAAATCCTGATAAATGTGTATTGGGAAAGATACAAACTGTCAAACTTTGAATAAATTGGGTCAAAGTGAAGTGGGTTATTCAGGTTTATATTATAGTGAGCATTAGAACTTTTCTGTACCATAGCAATGAAAGAAACATGACCATTTGCCCAAATTTCAATTTAGATTTTTTTTTCACTAATTGAATTCAGAAATCAGGAAGGGGGAAAAATGACATTCCCAAGCCCACATGAAACTGTAAGAAATTCAGGGTCCATTAAACAAAAATAACAGCTGGTCAAAAAGAACAAGCAGTATTAGATGGAAATGCCAGAATCAATAGATATATCTGCTAACTGGTTTCCATGCCCAGAGGAAAAAAACCCATAAGTATAAAACCATGGTAGGCAATTCTGATACTTTTCCATTCTGAGCTATTCAAGAAACCAGTATATTCTGACTAATCAGAATATTATGGTAACAACATTACCATAAACTAGAGGCTATTTCCACAGCTCTCTAAAATTAGCTGATAAAGTAAATATTATTCTGCAGCTAATTGGATAAGGAATTATGCTGGTGGCATCTTTAGAAGAAAACCATATGGAATTAAAGGAAAGATGCCAGAGAAAGGCATTAGTCTTAGTTGGGTTCCCTGCTTAGGTCTCAAGCCACAATTGGAAGAAATGATATATGATTACAAGCATAATTTTGAGACCAGCAAATTAACATCTTTATTAAATTGTTCCAGTAAGGCAGCATTTAGAATAATAAGTCATTTGTTACTGTAGTCAGATAGCAAAATAATACATGTAAGGCTAACATTTTGTCTGTATACTGAGTTCAGATAAGAAAGAAAAGGAGATAGTTGGAAGGTTTTTGATAAAACTACCAACATCTGTGGATTGCTTGAGCTATTTTTTGTTAGCGTGTGAAATTAAAGATACTATTTGTACACTATTTTGTATTTCCTTTCCTTGTTATCTTTGGTATTGCTATGTAGACTAATTTATTCTAAATTAACCCTGGCAATGACCAGACAATCGACAAGGAGGCAGGGAGGAAAAGGATAAGTCTTGACAAATAAAGTAAAATAAATAAAAATAAAAATAAAATAACACTTGTGGATATGGAGGAAAGGGATTAACTTTCAAGGTAAATATAGTATACTATGGAGGGTTAAGAGCTAAGTATCTCCAGAAAAAAATCCTGAGATTTCCAACAAAAAGAAGTGCATAACACTACATAAGGGTGAAGAACTTAGATTCTTGGATCTTCCTATATATATATTTGGCTTCCATTTGGTATTTATCTTTCTTAAGAGGACAGTCACATCTCATATACATTCAGTCCATAAAATTTTAAATCATCTTTTACAAACCAACTTTCAAATGCTTGCACTATCTTGATAGTCACTTGATTTTTATCCATGCTTTTATTTTTACTATATCTCTACTGCAGTTATATATTTCTTCATTTATTTTAATCTTTAGTGAAGTTTATATAAAAGTACACAAATGTATTTATCTATCCTATTTTTTCTCACTTCATGTAGAGTTTACAAGTTTCCACTCTATTTTCCTTGACAAACACTTTTTTTGATACATTAATCAGATTCCTTTGTTGCATCATATAAACAAATATTTATTGCAATTTGCTGGCAGACATTATCTTAGAACCATTGTACGCCACAACCTATTTCTTGGTAAACTAGAAAAATGTGACATAGACAGCATCACCACCAGATGGATTTGTAACTGGCTGGCAAACTGTACTCAACAAGTAGACTTTAATGGTACTACATCAACATGGAGGGAAGTAAGCAGTGAGGTACCACAAAGTTCTGTTTTAGGCCCAGTACTCTACAATATCTTCATAAATTACCTAGATAAGGAAATAGAAAAGAAATTCATCAAATTTTCAGATGACACTAAGCTTGCAGGAATAGCCAACACCACAGAAGACAAGCTCAGAATTCAAAAAGATTTTGACAGACTTGAACAATGGGCCCTATCCAACAACATGAAATTTAATGTGGAGAAAAGCGAGGTTTTATACCTAGGCAGGAAAAACCAAAGGTACAAATACAGATTAGGTGAAACCTGGCTGAAAAACAGTAACTCTGAGAGGGACCTTGGAGTCCTAGTGGACGATCACTTAAATATGAGCCAGCAGTTATGTGGCAGCAGCCAAAAAAGCTAATACAATCCTTGGTTATATAAACAGAGGCATAGAATCAAAATCACATGAAGTATTAGTACTGCTTTATAAAACCTTAGTAAGGCCACACATGGAATACTGCATCCAGTTTTGATCACCACATTACAAAAAAGATGTTGAGACTTTGGAAAAAGTGCAAAAAAGAGTAACCAAGATGATTAAAGGCTCAGAGACTAAAAAATATGCAGAACAGCTGCAATAATTTGGTTTGGCTAGTCTAGACAAAGGAAGGACTAGGGGGGACATGATAGCACTATTCCAGTATTTCAGAGGTTCTTGTAAATAGAATCTTCTAAAGTAATTTGAATTTTAACATCTGTAACATACAGAATTTACTCTCTTCTTTTTAGCTTGATCTTCTTTGAATGGATAATGGTTGGGTTTGGGAATGTTTAGAGTATTTGAAAATGATTCTTTTTCAGTGAAACAGGTATACCCAATCTTCAAGATTAATTTAAAGGTCTGGCGGTTTGTGAGCCATTTGCTCAGAATGGTTTTGTGTGGTTGAGTGATATGAAACAATGCAACTATATCTACAGGTTTGAAAGTATCATCCCTGAGAGAAGTCTTTACTCTCAAAGTTTGGGAAATAAAGAGGGATAATAGTTCTAAAATGTCTCTGTTTTAGTTAATTAGTTTCAGCTTTGAGATCTATCCATTATCCTTATCCAATATTATCAAATATCCATGCTGAATTGTTAGCTATGTAAGGTCCTAGAGCTAATTGATTTTCCCACTACTGATTTGGTGTCCCTAGGATTCTTGTAGTAAAATAAATTCCTTTTTGTTGACAGATTTAGATAACAAGATAATCCTTTAAATGGCAAGATATGCAATGACAGTGTAATGTATCCTATAAGTGTGATGCAATGTAGCCTGGATTCCCAGGAGGAAGGGAGGGGGGAGGGCATTCTAGTTGTGTAACAGAAACTCAATTCAGATAATTTGGGTAAGAGAAAGATAGTGAAGATAATTCCTCCCTAACAGTTCCCAGAATACATACTTCATATGTTAGAGTGCACACAGTGTGACTATTTTGAGACAACTCAGGAGCAAAATACAATAAACAGAGGTTTGTCTTTCAAACAGTGATTTATCTACAAAGAATATACATAGACATACTAGGTAAAGACAGGCAATCAATCATCAACTATAGCACAGAAGCACACACGGAGAGAGAGACACCCTCACAGGGCCTCTCTTATGTAGACAGCCTCTTAAAGTGATAACCCTGCTGACTCATTCTCATTGCATCATCATTTCAGTTTACAGCCTTACAGCAGCTGGTCAGCTATTAAATCATCAGTACCCTGACATCATAGTTGTGCTAGTTTGCTTTAATTTGGCAAGATTTTGCCTATACAGTAGGTGAGGAACAGTTAAGAAATATGCTTGGAACAGTCACAATATATCTTTCTTGGTTTTTAGAGCCTGAAAGTATGTGGGAAAGACCTTGGTACATGGGGTGAAAGGATGCTGCCTAGGGAATAGTCAAATAAGAGGGAACATAGCCAACAGTTGCATAATGGCAAAGCAAGAGACTCCGAAGGGACTCTGTTATAAAGACAAAAATATTTTTTTAGAAAAATACTATTACTTTATTAAGTAAGAATTCTATACCTTGTTTTGAGTACCCTTAATAGCAGAAATATTACATTTTACAGCTGTTTCAGCAGAGAAACTAGTAAGTCTCCATATCTTTATTTCATAAATGAAAATTTCTATTTAACATAGTTTTAAACTATTATTTATTTTAATGTTATCTTTCTGCTGTAATCATGCTATAATTCATCCAAACCAGAAAGGTTGGTTTGAGCTCTAGCTTAAGTCCTATTTCAAATGTTCAGTAAAATTTGAAAATAGAAGGTAAGTAAAATTTAGTAAAATTGGAAACAAGAACAGGTCCCGACTCAAGAGAAATTAATATCCAAAATTATGGAATGCGCTGAGATGGATAAACTTACCAAGGAGATCCAAGGAAAGGAAGAATCTGAATATTATCTGGTCTGGCAAAAATGGTATAAATGGTTAGAGGGAAGTGAAAAAAAAAAAGAGAAGAAGAAAGAAAGAAAAATTAAATAAAAGAAAAGATATCTGTTATGTCCTTATAAGGACATCCGCCCGGATTGGCTGCCAGCCACCGGGCGGGAAAGTTTGAATCCCTGTCAGGGGGCGGTGCGTCTGCCGGAGCGAATATAAGGAGAGCTCCGGCAGCGCACGCCAGTCTTGCTACTGTTGCTGTTTAATAAAGCTACTCATGTAACGAGCTGGTCACGTCTTCATTCCTGCGCCGATCTAACACTGGCGACGAAGGACTAGAGAGAAGAAACGAACCTTTGTGGCACCAAGCCAACAAGACCAAGACTCCGGCACCTGGAACCACAGTAGGCATTTCCAAAGGCATGGCATCCGCTGAAGTCACTTTGCCAGCCCTTGCTCCTTTCCGCCCAGGGAAGGACAAGTGGAAATTCTACGTGGTCAAATTTCGGCAATACCTGAGAGGCAACAACATCAGGGACGCCGACGATGACCGGAAGAAGGGCATCTTCCTGGCCAACTGCGGCTCCGAAGTCCTCGACATGGCAATCGATCTCGTAGCACCACGAGACATCGAGGAAGTGCCATGGGCAGACCTGCTGCAGATCCTGGAAGACCACTATGCCCCAACGGGAACACCAGTGGCGAACCGTTTCACCTTCCACCAGAGGGATCAGAAGGAAGGTGAGACCATCAAAGAATTCGTGGCCGCCCTACGCCAGATCGCAGCCAGCTGTGAGTTTGACCACGTGGACAACGCCATCGCTGACCGCGTGGTTTTCGGTATGAGGGACAGGGGCCTCCAAAAGAAATTCCTGAGCAGAAAGAAGCTCGTGCTCAAGGATGTGGTGGAGGAAGCCACCGCATCCGAAATCTCGGAGAAAGCAGCCGCCGCAGTAAGCAGAGCAAAGGGAATCCACAAGATTCGCTCCACAGCGCAATCGTCAACAGAGGATTCCACAGCTGGATCCGAATCGGAGGGAGAATCCACCGTCCACAAGGTATCCAGACCCCCAAGGCGGGAAACCGCCCAACGGAACTACAAGGGGGAGCGCTGCGCCAGCTGCAGAGGGGACCATGCCAGAGCAACCTGCAAGTGGAGAGATGCGACCTGCCGACGCTGCAACAGAAGGGGTCACATCGCCGAAGCTTGCAGAGCTGAGGAACCAGCCCCAGAGCCCTCCAGCCACCGTCCCCGTGAGAATCGGAAGGATTACCAGAGGTCATCCAAACGGTCCTCTGGCCCTTCCAGACGCAGAGACGACGAATTTCCCCGGAGCGGAGCGGTCCACCAGACGACCATCGCTCACACGACATCAGACAATGCCACCAAGTTCCACGTGACCATCCACGTGGAAGGAGCACCCTGCAAAATGGAGGTAGACTCCGGCTCGGTCTACTCCATCATGGACTGGCAGCAGTTGAAGCGCCTGCAACCCAGCATCACCAAGCGAGAGCTGAAGCCACTACACTCCAAGCTCGTCGACTTTGGGGGAAACCCCATCGGAGTGTTAGGGAGAGCCGACATCCGGGTCACCTACAAGGAGTTCGAAGGCAAGCTCCCCATCACCGTCGTGAAGGACAGCCGACCGAACCTGCTAGGAGTGGAGTGGTTCAAGCCGCTGGGGCTTTCAATCGAAGGCATCAACCAAATTCGCAGGGACGGACTCGACAACCTCATCGAAGAGTTCAAGGAAGTCTTCGATGGTAAGCTGGGGAAATTTGTGGGGAGGCCAATCTCTTTCAATCTGGACAAGGGAATCACCCCAATTAGGCTCAAGCCCCGCCGAGTTCCGTTTGCCCTGCGGCCCAAAGTAGACGAGCAGCTGGATAAGCTGATCGCCCAGGGCGTCCTGGAACCGATCGATCATGCTTCATGGGAGACCCCCATTGTGACCCCACTGAAGCATGATGGGTCTGTGCGCATCTGCGCCGACTACCGTTGTACCATCAACAAGGCGTTGGCACAGAGCGCATACCCAGTCCCAGTGGTGCAACACCTGCTGCATTCCCTGGGATCTGGATCAATCTTCGCGAAACTGGACCTGGCCCAGGCTTACCAGCAACTGCCAGTAGACGAAAAAACGGCGGAGGCTCAAACAATTGTCACGCACAGGGGGGCATTCAAATGTAACCGCCTCCAATTTGGAGTCAGCGCTGCCCCCGGCATCTTCCAATCCATGATGGAACGCCTTCTCCAAGGCGTTCCAGGGGTGGTGCCTTACTTCGACGATGTGCTCATCTCCGGTGACTCAAGAGCTCAACTCCTTGAAAGGCTCAGGCTTGTCCTGCAGCGATTCAAGGCCAAGGGCTTGAGGGTCAGGCGGGACAAGTGCATCATAGGAGTACAGGAAGTCGAGTTCCTGGGCTACCTCATTGATAGCACAGGCATCCACCCCACCAAATCAAAAGTGGAAGCAATCCATGAAGCTCCAAGCCCAAAAAACAAAACGGAGCTTCAGGCATTCCTTGGGTTGCTCAACTTTTATGCAATCTTTCTAAAACAGAAAGCCACAGTTGCTGAGCCACTTCACCGCCTGCTGGGGAAATCGGCATCCTGGAAGTGGGGCCAGGAAGAGGAAGCGGCATTCCGAGCCATAAAAGGACTATTGACGTCCAAAAGCGTCCTCATCCAATACAGCGAAACGCTCCCCATCAAGCTGACCTGTGATGCGTCGCCCTACGGGGTGGGGGCAGTCCTCAGCCATGAACTGCCCAACGGCACCGAAGCCCCAATCGCATACTTCTCGAAGACCATGTCCGGAGCAGAACGGAACTACAGTCAGCTGGACAAAGAAGCCCTGGCCATCGTGGCAGGAGTGAAGCGCTTCCACGAATATCTCTATGGAAGACGCTTCACCATAGTCACCGATCACAAGCCACTCCTGGGACTCCTCGCAGGCGACCAAACCACCCCGACCTTCATGTCCCCGCGGATGACGAGATGGGCCATCTTCCTGGCCGGCTACTCCTATAGGCTTGTGCACCAGCCAGGCACAGCCATAGGAAACGCCGACGCACTCAGCAGATGCCCATCGAAGAACCCGATGGAAGACCCAGCCCCCACGCTCCATCTATTCCACATAGATGACGACGCCAACTGTCCCGTCTCCTCCGCAGATGTGGCCGCGCACACCCAGAGAGACCCCACCCTCCGCCAAGTAAGGTCCTGGATCCTCAGGGGGTGGCCAACGAAACAGACGGAAGAGAGGTTCAGCCCGTTCACCAGGAAACAGACGGAGCTGTCCACCATAAAGGGCTGTCTGCTATGGGGAGACAGGGTGCTGATCCCAAGCACTCTACAACGGCGGACGCTGGAGACACTGCACAACGGGCACCCGGGCATCGTCCGCATGAAGGCCCTGGCACGGAGTTACGTCTGGTGGCCCTCACTGGACAGAGACATCGAACAATGGGTCTCCAGATGTGACCCGTGCCAAGAAGTCCGCCCCGCGCCGCCGCAATCTGAAGTCACGAACTGGGAGACCCCCAGCAACCCCTGGTCGAGGGTCCACATCGACTTCGCGGGCCCGATGCAGGGGCGACACCTCCTCATCGTGGTAGATGCCTTCTCCAAGTGGCTCGAGGTGATACCCATGGCATCTACCACAACAGAAGCAACGATCCGAGCCCTGCGCCGTCTGTTTGCCACACACAGACTACCGGACATGCTGGTCTCGGACAACGGCCCCCAGCTCACATCCCTGGCCATGGAGTCCTTCCTGGCAGGACTGGGCATCCGCCATGCCCTCTCCGCTCCGTACAGGCGAGCCGGAAACGGACAAGCGGAACGGATGGTCCGGCTCACAAAAGAAGCCCTCACCAAGATGGGCCCGGGAGACTGGCAAGAACGCATCGACAACTTCCTCCTCACCCAGCACATCACGCCGCATGCCACCACCCACAAGAGCCCGGCCGAATTCCTCATGGGCAGAAGGTTGAGGTCACCCTTGGACCGGCTGCACCCCCAATACAGCCCGGAAGTGACCGCAACCGCCAGCCGGCCGCTTCGCGCCTTCAGCAAAGGAAATTCAGTTTTCGCGCTGAATTTCAACGGCTCTCCTAAGTGGCTGAAAGGGAAGATTGCCAGCACAACCGGCCCCAAATCCTACACCGTCGAGTTGGAAGATGGACAGGTCGTGAGACGTCACATCGACCAACTCCAGAAAAGGTGGGGGGGAGCACACGAAAACCAGCCTGACGAGGGAGGCCTACAACACCCAGACGAGGTAGGCTTACAACACCCCAGCGAGGTAGACCTACCATACCCAGACGAGGTAGGCCCACCACACCCCTACGAGGCAGAGCAACGCCATCCCGACGAGGTCGGCCCAGCACACTACCAGGCACTGTCACGTCGGCAGTGCAGCGAGGTAGACCGGGGCCAACCGCACGGGGGATGGCAACGCCAACCCGGCCAGGTGGGCACCCGGCACAACAAGCCCAGGGACCCCCGACCCAGCCCGCAGGTAGACCAGGACCTGCCCAGAAGGGAAGCACCGCACCCCACCAGCGAAGGCAACCCACGGCAGCCTTACCAGGGAGACCTCAACGCAAGGCGAGTAGACCGGGGACCATTGCAGATGGGCACACCACAGCACATGGGCGAGGGTGGCACACGACTCCCCGGCGAGAGGGACCCCCGCCCAACGCAAGAAACAACCCGGCAACAACAACCCAACCCAGACGACCCCAACCACCAACTGGCGGTAGACCAGGGACTAGGGGGAAGGGAAAGCCGACAACAACCCGGCCAGGGAGGCCTGCGCCAACCCGGCAGGGGAGACCTCCACCGACCCAAGGAGGCATCCCCACAACGACACCCCGACCAGGTCGACCACCACCAACCCGACGGGGAAGACCAACGCCTGCCCGGCCAAGGAGACCTGCGCCAACCCTGCAAGGTCAGACACCGCTACCCGAGCCAACACAACCCACAGCGGGCAGACCGGACCCAAGGGCACCGGACCGAACCACCCTCCAGACCACAGCGGGCCGGGCCACAGCAGAACCGCAGCCACCGGGAGACCGAGGAAGAGCAAGTGACAGCCGGGGTCTTACCGAGACTCAGACGCTCTTCCCGGGTCGGAACCGAACAGCACCGCCGAGGCGAAAGATCCACAGGCCAGGAGGAAGACCACCAGAACCAGCCATTCCAGGTCTGCGGTCCAGCCGGAGGCGCTGAGGGTGACCCCGCACACTCGCCAGCCGAACCGAGCCCGGTTCCGGGGAAGGATCCAGGAGCCACAGAAACCCCGTCCGTCCAGGGCGGGGACACGGGAGAAATGAGACTGCGCAGGTCAAGTAGGGTGCCTAGGCGTCCTACGTACCTGCAGGACTACGTCACGTTTATTGACGAACACTGAACGTTTTTTTCTTTGGACTAGGGGGGAGGAGTGTTATGTCCTTATAAGGACATCCGCCTGGATTGGCTGCCAGCCACCGGGCGGGAAAGTTTGAATCCCTGTCAGGGGGCGGTGCGTCTGCCGGAGCAAATATAAGGAGAGCTCCGGCAGCGCACGCCAGTCTTGCTACTGTTGCTGTTTAATAAAGTTACTCATGTAACGAGCTGGTCACGTCTTCATTCCTGCGCCGATCTAACAATATCAATAGAGTAAAATAATTTTTTACATCAAATGAAATTTAAGAAAGAGACACGAGATATCAATAAAATAATATCATTATATAAGGTGAGAGAAATATTGTATATTGAAGAATATAGGATATTGATATTGTAACAATTCAGATATTATAGGTAGATGTTATTAAGATGATGCTTGTTGTAAATTGTTTTACTTGCATTTATAAATGTATTATGTGGTTTCTTAAATTAATAAAAGTTTAAAAATTTAAAACAAAATAGTAAAATATTTGTATCCATTCTATATATTTATGTGTTGGGGCAGAGACCTTTCAAATTGGTAAACAGTTCAGTTTGTTTTAAATACTGTTTTGGAACAGACTAAATTCAGTTAGATCTATCCATTGACCTAATTCTAGCTCAGCAAACTATTCTTCCTCAAGTGAGAAGATAGACTTTTGTTTTCTCTGCTTTCTATAATAAAGACCATAATAAATTGAGTGTACATTAAACATATTTTTATGCTCAACTTTTAGGCAATAAAGCAGTCAATAGATAAGGAGATTACCATTTGACTTGAGAATTATCTAAATCTTAATTCAAAACATTAGTATAATAAATCTAAAGTTTTCATTTTTTTTCAAGCAGCCAAATCTATCCATTTCATGAGAACAGAAATATTCTTAGTGCCAATTCCAAAAGACCCTAAAGAACTGAGCTTTGTACAATCATTTCATGCTAGGTTATGCTAACGAATTCTGATATTCCAGTGGGAATTATTTAGAAGTATGCATAATGAGCATGTGTGCGTGTGTATGTGTGCATGTGAAAACAAAGTCTCAATTTACAACGCCACTGATTCAGTTCAGAAACTGCATTTTAAAAATACTGACAGAGCATAGGAGGGGGAATATTCTTTGGCAGCCAACTCTGCATACTTATGCTACTGGAAGCAAGGTTAAAGATATAAATAGAGATCTTTGCAGAATGCCAGTTCTATAAATATATGAGAGGAGTGACAACTTTACATTTTCTCCTGTTGAGAAATAGTTCTTAAATAGATGAGAGTTTATTAGTCAGATTTTGAAATACAGCAGCAGTATGCTTGAATGGGTAACAGTTTCTCTATTCTTGGAGAGATATTGAACCAAGACCTAATTATGTCATCATGCTGTTAATAAACCTACTGTTTTCTGAATGATGTGGTAGTTTGAATTATCTTAAATAGGACAGATGATTGGTTTAATGTCCCACAGAGAGTGCCATTCCAAAGACTGTATCATAGAAGGATTTTTGTAGCCTCTGGAAAATGAAACAAAAGGATCCAGTCATAGGAATTTGACCAGCCTGTTACTTAAAGAAAGAGGAAAATAAAGCTGGATATGATCAGTCAAGCAAACCAATTTTTATGGAATGCCAAGAGTCTATAGTTTGTACAGCTTCCACAATTTATCACTCATAAACATAAACTGAAAAAGATTTTTGTAGCATTGGCCTATAATATCTTTTATCCATTTTATTTTGATTAACTTGTCTCATCAAATAGCCTTTCATTAAAATTAATCAGAGCTCATTTCTGAACCTGTAAGGTTCCAGTAGTCTTGGTTTTTCAGTTCTGACAGTTTATGTGGTTATCTTTTAGTCCTTTCTTTGTACTTGCTCCCCGCTTTGATTCAGAACTGCCCTTTGATTCTAACTTTTGGCTTTTAATGTTGCTCCTGGTTCCCATCTGTTGTTGTTTGTTGTTAATTTCATTGTTTTTCCTGGTTCAAATCCCAACCCTGTTGAGTCTTGGCTCTACACTAACCACGATCCATATAGACAGATTTAAAAGTAGAGGCACAGAGTTTTAAAATTGCATAGTGACTTGAATTAGGAACATTATATAAACAGAGGCATCAAAACAAGCCTTAAGGATTTTGTGATAGTGGCTATTCATAGATTATATAGCCAGTACCATTTCAATATCCTGCCAGTTACAATTTCAGCTACTATAGCTATTTCTGCTAATAAAGTGCACATTTGTCTGGTATCCCAAATTAGCTGAACAAATTTGTTGGAATCAGCACTATAATTCCACCATCACCCCCCAACACACACACACACACACACACACACACACAGAGAGAGAGAGAGAGAGAGAGAGAGAGAGAGAGAGAGAGAGAGAGAGATAGAGAGGGAGTCTAGAGTCTTTATATAGCAAACATCTTTTTTCACTGCTGTCAGATTGTGGTAGATCATCTTCATTTTTTTTACATAATTTAACTAAGGGATCTAGAGAAAGTCTTCAAGTACAGATAATGTAATGAATCTGAAACTGTCAGCATATGTCTTGCTTTATTTTTAAAGCCTCCTCTTTTGATCCCATTAGTATAATTGGTTTGTATAATTTCAAATACACGCAATATTTCATTTACTTAAAAAGATACTATGTGTGAATGGAAAATTCATGTTTATTTTAAAAGACTCATTATAATGTTTTCTGAATAGAAGAAAAGGTGAAAGTGAGGAAAAGAGGGAAGAAAAAAAAAGCCAGAGTAATTTGCTAAGACTCTTGCCATAATAACCTTTAATGAGTAGAGATGAAACAATCTGCCATACTGAAAGTGAAATCTACTGTATATGATATCATTACAGTTAACTAACTATGCTGACTTCTATTTCAAAATAAGATTTCTGAATACCTTGGAATAACTAGGAATAAGGAAGAATGTCTGGAATATAATTTGTTAAATGAAAATACAGTCCTTCTTTTTAAAATTAGGAAATGTTGTTCTGGGACTTTAGTGGAATATTTAAAATACTTGATCTCATTAATCCTCTACAATGCTTCCTCAAATATTACTAACCTGTACAAAAATAAGTCAATAAATATGATGCTGTTGCTGTATCCACTTAGTCTAGGAGTTTTATGGATCTTGTAAGAGCTGTCATTCTGCTACTTTAAGAACAGGAGAAATTCTACCAATAGCTAGAGGGAGGGAGCTATCTCAGCAGAATTTTAATAACCTAAAATGATGGAACATTTTTAATTATTTGTTATTATATAAGGATAAGTAATCTTCCATACCAAAGATCTGACAGTTCTTTTCATTATAGATTATCTTGCTTACTTCCCAATAAGAGTAAATCTCAGGTTCATGAGACTTGGTACATGTATTGCAGTGGATTAATTTACTGAGAATAATTCTGTGTTTTGTCAAAATTGGGCAGCTTGAAAGCTCCCACTTTTCATTGCGAATCAATCCTTATTTGGAAGTGAGAACAAAAATGTATTACTCTTTTGATCTTTTAGATGTCTTCCAAGAAATATGGTGCAAGTTCAATTAGGTTCTTCTGGGAAATTTAATGCACCCTATTTTATAGCAGAAGGACTTTATAGAGACATCTGATATCTAACATAAGTCTGTTCTGGATGAGAACATTGACAACTGGAAGAGAAGACTTTAGGATTTTATTTGAAAAGAGGCATGCGGGAGTTTGCCTACCTTTAATCTATGTGTCTCCAGAGTTCAGAGCAATTCAACCAGGCTATATATTATTAAAAGAGTCAAATGTGTAACTGTACAATTCTTTCTGTTTGAAGTTAAGAATAATAGATCAACAATGGAAACCTTTCCTCTTCTCCCGTTACAGCCACTGCCCAAAATTGTTGTCCTATAATGTGTTAGATTAAAATTCTAATCATACTCAAGTACTTAAAGCATAAAATTTATAAACTTTATTCTAGAATATCCAAAACCATGTTGCACGATATGTTTAGAATACAGCTTTTTTCACTTTCAAAAAAAAAAGTGGATGGGCATGTGATGTACATGTTGCCTAAAATCAGTATTTTTGCAGAAACTGCTAAACAGTTTCTAGAGGAAATGGGTAAGATAGATGTTTCTGGTCTCTTTACTCCCATCTAGGAATCAAAAGGATTTTTCTTCCTAGATATATGAAAATATTGCTCTTTCTTCTTTTTCTGGTTTTCTATACCATCTCAAGGTACTTAAATTGTCCATAATCCTTGTTTTTATTTCAAAATGCAGTATTCTCATTAAATCCTGCCTTGTACCGGGCCCCCACATTTCAAATGTTTTTTTTTAAATAGAATTGTATTTTGACATCATTAGGTTTACCAGATCTGGACTGCAAAAATTCCAGAAAGCAGAAAGGAGATACAAAAGAAAATTGAACTCTTAGCCCTGAAAAACTGCAACTTACCAAAATGAAATGGGAATTAAAAAATGGAATCAGTATTATACAATAATTGATTGGAATGACTTGCCTTGCCTCCAGAAAGTATTCCATCATTGGAGGTTTTAAGAAGAGATTGGATAGGTGTTTTCTGAAATGGTTTCCTGCTTGAGCAGGGGGTTGGATTAGAAGACCTCTAAGGTCCCTTCCAACTCTCTTATTCTGCTATTCTGAAATTGCTGATAAATATTATGTTGTAACAAAATAGTTTAATTAAACAACATGTTGAGAACCATGCTAAATTTTCACAATTCATTGAAGCCCCCAGTCTAACACAATACCACTGAAAAAGAAAAACAAGAAATCCAAGAAAAAAACAGCATGGTTTCATCCCAGATGACAGATGTTGTCTCAGAACAATTGTACCATGTCTTTCAAAAATCCTGGAGTACTGGGAAATACCAGAGGATTGGAAAAGAGCTGATGTGGTTCCCATCTTGAGTCCCTGAGTCCTTCAGGAGAAGGGCAGTATAAAAATTAGATTCAATAAATAAATAAAAATAAATCTTCAAAAAAGAAAAAAAAAACAGACTCGGGAAACCACAAACCAATCAGCCTAACATCAATACCTGGAAAGATACTGGAAAAAATAATAAAAAACCAGATCTGTGAACATCTAGAAACAAAGTTATAACTAGTAGTCAGCATAGGTTTGTTAAAAACAGATCATGCCCAACCAATCTTATTTCATTCTTTTTTTAAAAAAACAAGTTTTATTAAATTTTTCTTTCATGTACATATTTGTTTTTTTTTAATAATACTTTATTGATTTTAAAAAAAAAATTAAAAAGAAAACATCAAATCTCGATTAACATCTGAGGTGTCATGCGGTTACATATTTACATTATGTACATATCAAGTATCTTCAAATCTACCATTATTAGAAATAGACATATCCTTATAGTCTTGTTCTATTATTCCACCATTTGTACCACCTTTCCCATACTGCCTTAAATTTTGAATTCTCATCGTCTTTAAGAACACTAGTTAATTTTGCCATTTCTGCGCATTCTAGGATTTTATTTATTATTGTCATCTCTGGAGGGGTTTGTTTGTCCTTCCAGTATTTTGCAAAGGTTAATCTGGCCGCTGTTATAACATGTATAATTAATTGTATCTTGTCCTTAGAGAGTCCATCTCCCATCATTCCTAATAAAAAGATTTCGGGGGAAAGTTTTATATCTTCTTCCACTATTTCTCGTATAGTGGTTCTCCCTGTAAGTTGCTGATTTAGTGAAATTATAATTTCTATTCCAAGCCTCCTCCCAGTCATTGAAATTTAGTCTATAGCCAATATTTTTTTCCCAAATGCTTAGTTGATTCCTAGCTATTCCTTCTGCTCTGTCCTCGCCTAATAAGAAGTTGTAAAATCTCGCTAGCATTTTCTTTTCAATCCCCAACATAATTTTATCCAAATTGTTGTACTTCGTCTCTATACCAAATTGATCCCTATCTTTTTTTTTTATTGAAAAAGTTTTCAAATACAAGTTTTTCCCCCTTTCCCCCCTCTTCCCTAACCCCCCCTCACCACCCATCCCCCCCTGTGACTTCTTCACAACAATAGGCTATTTCATAACTAATTACATACATAATATCTTTCCTTTCCCTTACTCCCTCCTCAGAATACTGACCCTTAGCATATTATTCTTATAACTCCCATTTTTACGATAATCTGCCCTTTTTCTCCTCCCCTAAACTTATAGTGTATTATTACAATTTAACATTTAATCTTTTATATATATTAATATAACATTTTAAAGCAGCCTTCTCCCTACATCCAAATTTAACGTTTATTCAGTTCTATCCAATTCCTCCACTCCCCTAAATATATGACTTAAGGATCCTTTTTCTTAGACTAATCAATCAGAAAACTAACCTATTTCAACCCTTCAATTCCTACAAAATCATGCAATACAATTCTAAATATAACCCACTGCCCACTTTACTAAAATATACACATATCTATATATGCATTCCATTTTATATATAAAAAAAAAAGACAATAACTTTAAATTTATAATCCATATAGTATCTTCTATGATGTCTTTCCACTGGATTGTTAAATCCATCACCCATAATAGGGTAAAATAACATGCTGGTGCAACAGTTTGTTCAAAATCTTCAATCATCTTCTGCCCCCATCAGTAGTAGATATCCTCGTATATATATAAAAGTAAAAACAACCACCCGAGTGACATTATAATTATATCCATATAGTTGTAGTTGTGGTATTCATCAGGATTGTTGATTCCCATCATCCTAATGGGTAACAACCAGATCTTCTGCATGCCCCAGCGTGACTCTCTTGCCTTGTAACTCAAAATAATCATAATATATTCACCAGTAAAAGAAATCCAGAGTAGATAATTCAAATCCAACAAGGTAAGGCTCTTTTCACACCCCAAAATCACGGCATTACAGAGATCTGCCACAATCCTCAGGATAGTATTAAACAATTGTTCGCCTCCACTATCTTTTCAGATGTTCATTCATTTTTTAAAGTCCCTGGCTTCACTGTTGCTTGGTTTAGAAATTGCTGTTTCTATGAGATCTATTTCTTTTCTTTTTCTTTTGCGGGTTGAATTTCCATCCTCGTTTCGTGCCTACCAATTGTGTATCGGCTGATCGATTTTCATTCTGCTTTGTGAGTTGATCTTGTTGGGTTAGTTTTATCATCTCATCTTTCTTCTCCATCACTTGTATATCAACTGGTTGATTTGCGCACTTGTCTGTGACTTGATGGTTCATCACATTGGAGTCGGATGACACTGCTCTCTTATTTATAGACAGTCCAGCTGGGGTATCCAGAGAGTCCAAAGACAACTTATCCACCACAGCCTCTGTAATTTGGTATTTTCTTTTTGTTTCCAACTCCTTTTGCTTATCCTGTATTATGCCTAAAGATGTTAAATTCATTTTTAAAATTTTTTGATAAAATTCTTCCGCTTTTTCAACAGTGTTCAGTTGATATCTTACTCCTTGGTGTCTCAATATTAAACCAACTGGGGCATTCCACCTAAATAGGATATTTCTTTTTTTTAACTCAGTCACTAGAAAGCCAAATTTCTTCCTCTCCATTAGCATCTTAGTTGGGAGCTCCTTAAAAATCCAAATCTTTCTTCCATGAAATTGCAAAGTAGAATTAAAAGAGTTCTGCACAATATTATTCCTAATTTCTTTATCTGTAAAATAGATCACCACATCTCTAGGCAATTGCCTTTGCTTTGCCAACCAGGAGTTTATTCTGTAAATTCTATCAATCCTACAATACACTTCATCAGGTTGAACCTTTAAAATCCCAGCCAGAATTTCAGAAGATATTTTCCTTAAGTCATCTCTATTATTTTCCTGCAAACCTCTCAGTCTAATTGCATATTCTGTAAAATTATATTGAATCATTAAAACTTCTCTTTCAATCCTCTGTTGCACATTTTCTTCATTACCAGTCTTTTGGTCAACCTCCATTTTAGGTTTGTCTTCTGAGCTATTATCCTGAATGTTTACCAAATCCTTTTTAATTTTTTGAATCTTGTCATCCAAATTCTCCTCAGTTTCCTTCATTTTAGACTCTAATAATTTAGTCTTTGCATCCACCCGAATCAGAAAGTCTGATAAACCATTAGCTGTTTTTAAAATCTTTCGATTCAAAAAGTCAAACTTTGATTTCACCAGTTCACCAATTTCTTTAATTTCCTGCTTAAATTTTTCAGATTGCTGGTTCACAATCTCATCCCTTCTTACAATCTCTTCAAGAAGAAATTCTATTATATTAAAATCAGGTTTCTGACACTGGAGAGTTAAAACTTGTTGGTGTAATTTATTAATGGGGGAGATTCCCCCCCCCCGTTTGTCTAGCTGTGTGAGTCCCGGTGCCATTTCCCACACAGACAAGATTTAGTGGAAAAGAGAGAGAAAAAAAAGCTTGTTTCCAACCAAGATCAATATCAGATCCCCAAGGGAAAAAAAAAAAAAAAAAAGCAAGAGTGAGAGTGAGGTTTTGCCTCAATTACGGCCAGAAGTATTCATTCCGCTACTTTGTAATAGAAAACGGAAGGACTTTCCCTTTCAGCCTCTCTTCAAGCCGCAGCAGTCGCAGCAGCAATCGCCATTTTAAAAATCTTTTTTCCTTTCACTTCTTAAACAACTTCAATAACTTTTCCAATAAAAAGAATACTTGCGCTTCAGGATCAGAGGTCCAACTGACGTCTTCTTGAGTTAATTTAACAAATTTACAGGCTTGCTTTTGCCCCTTAGCTCTGCATGTAGCAGAGATCTCCCAGAGCCCAGAGCATCGGCTGGGGATACGGGGAGTCTCTTCCGCTCCGTCCCAAAAGTAAAAAAAAAACTTTTGGGATTAGGCAGAGGACTCAACCCACCCCAGCCTGCTCTATCTCCGTTTCCTCATGGAAACGGAGTTTTTTTGAGCCGCCATTCCGCTATAAAGGTGGTTCTTTACAGGCAGTGGGTGGGACGATCCCAAAGGAGCGTCCAGCGGGGACAAACAGCAAACCGGAAGTCTCGATCCCTATCTTTTTGATATCTAGAGCTTATCTGCAGGTAGCTCCACCAGTCTAAATTGAAACCTTGATTACTTAGTATTTCTCATGTTTTAAGAATACCATTTTCATCTAATATATCTTTGTACGTGCCAAATTTCAAAATATCCCTTTTATTAGAGGTAGTCAAAGCCTCCATAATTGAGAGCCAAATTGGTACTTTCGTATAAAATCTATGTCTAATTTCTTCCCATGTTTGAATCAGGGTCTTCCTTAATTTGTGTTTGTGGAAATATGAGTTCTTTTTATTCTTTGGGCCCCATAAATAAGCGTGCCAGCCTGCCTGTAGATCGTGGCCTTCTAACGTCAGGATTCTCTTGTTTTGTAATGAAACCCATTCTTTGATCCATACTAATTTGGCCGCCTTCTGATAAACTTCCCAATCGGGTAATCCGAAGCCACCCATGCTTCTTTTCCCTTGCAGTGTTTTATATGCAATCCTTGCCTTCTTCCCTTCCCACAAAAATTCTCGCACCTTCCTTTCCAGATCTAGGAAATATTTTTTATCAATGTTCACTGGAATAGTTTGAAATAAAAATATAATCTTGGGGAGAATATTCATTTTGATTGCTGAGATCTTACCTGTAAAAGACAGTTTTAACTTTTTCCATCTGTCTATATCCTGCTTTATTTTTTGTAATAATGGACTGTAGTTATCCTCCTTTAAAGAGGAATACCTTGCAGTAATCCATATTCCCAAATATTTTATTTTCTTTGCTATCTGAAGTTCTAAGGACTTTTCTAGCTCTTTCTTGTTTGTCTCTGTCATATTTCTTGCTAAAATTTTAGTTTTGGTTTTGTTAAGCTTAAAGCCAGCGACTTCTCCATACTGTTGTACTTCCTGGAGTAATTTGGGACCAGATTTCAAGGGATCTTCCATTATTAAGGCCACGTCATCTGCGAAGGCTTGTGTTTTAAAAATTTCTTTCTTAATTTGTAGTCCTTTGATTTCTTTGTTATCTCTAATCTTTCTGAGTAGGATTTCCAGCGCCATTATAAAGAGTAGAGGGGACAGGGGGCATCTTTGTCTAACTCCCTTTTGTATCCAAAATGTCTGTGTCTTGTCCCCATTTATTAAAATGCTTGCCCTCTGTTTATGGTAAATATTTTCGATCATCTTTCTAAAATTTGCCCCAAATCCCATTAAATCAATTTGGTTGATCATAAATTTCCAATTTAAGTTGTCGAACGCCTTTTGGGCGTCCAAGAACACTAACACCAGCTGTTTTTCCGGGTGCTGTTCATAATATTCTATGACATTTATTACAGTCCTCACGTTATTGCTCATTTGTTTCCCTGGAAGGAATCCTTTCTGATCACTGTGATCACAGCCATTTAGAATTTTTTTTAGTCTCTCCGCAATTATACTTGTAAATAATTTGTAATCTGAATTTAACAAAGAAATTGACTTATAATTTGCTATCTGTTTTGAGTCAGCACCTTCTTTCAATATGAGTGTAATATAAGTTTCTTTCCAGGAATCTGGGATTCTTGTACCAACTAATACCTCATTAAATATATCTAACAGTTCTAATTGTAATTCTTCCTCAAATTTTGCATAAATTTCCCCCGGGAGACCATCTGGGCCTGGTGTTTTGTTTTTCTTGATTTTGGCAAGAGCCAATTTGAGTTCTTCCACTGTGATTTTGTTATTTAGCATTTCTCTCTCTTCTTCCGTTATCTGTGGCAAGTTAGCTTCCATCAGGTATTGTACAGTTTTATCTGGATCAGTCGCTTCCTCTTTATATAAAGCTTCGTAAAATTCTCTCGCTCTTTCTAACTTGTCCACTTCTTTTGTCAAGATATCTCCATTGAAGTCTTCTAGTATAAGGATTTGATTTTTTTCCTGTTCTTTTTTTAATCTGTATGCCAGCCATCTTCCCGACTTGTTGGCGTTCTCGAAGTGGTAGTGTTTTGTTCTCTTGATTTTTTGCGCCAACTCTTCCTGATCCAGAATGTTAAGATTATGCCTTGTCATCATCCACTTTTGTTTGGCCATCTCGTCTCCCGGGTTTTGTGTAATTTGCTATCCGCTTCTTCTAGTTTCCTATTATAATCCTCTCTAACTTTCCTTTCTTCCTTATTTTTGAACGCCATGTACGATATCGCTACTCGTCTCAAATACGCTTTCATGGTATCCCATACAATTTCCTTCGCCGTACCTTGCTTGCCGTTCTCGATGAAGAAGCGCTTAATTTCTTCATTTAATTTTATTATAAACTCTTTTTCATTCAAGAGGTTGGACCTTAGACTCCATCTTTGTTGTCTTCTCTTGTTAATATAGTGCCAATTTACTTCGAGAAGTTTATGATCTGTCCAAGTATTTATACTTATACCCACTTTCTTAATTTCTAGACCTAATTTTCTAGTAGTCCATACCATGTCAATTCTGGACCAAGAGTTCTGTGGATTTGAGAAAAAAAGTGTATTGGGAATCGTGCGGGTGTAGAGTACGCCATATATCAATTAGGTTGATTTCATCCACAAGATCAAAGAAGCTTTTTGGCAAAGGTAATCTTTTATTTCTTTTTTTCTCCCCACTTTTATAATCTTTCACTGGGTTAACAACTCCATTAAAATCACCTAACATACATATTTCAGCATGGGCCCGACTCCCTAATTGTTCGTGTAATTTTTTGTAAAATTGTCCCTGTTTCTCATTTGGGGCATATACTCCCACCGACATCATTTTTGCATTACCTCTCCTAATTTCTACCATTAGAATTCTCCCTTTAGTATCTTTATACTTTAATTCTGCCTCGATTCCTTTTTTCACATATATCGCCACACCCCTTTTCTTTTTCTCTGCTAGTGACACGAATAGTTTGCCAAATTTAATAAATTCTAGACAATTTACCTCATCTTTTTTTATATGAACCACCTGTAAACAAATTATGTCTGGGTTCTGTTTTACCAGTTTTGATAAAATTATCTTTCTTTTTTTGTGATCGTTTAAGCCATTAACATTTAAGGATAAAATTTTTAGGCCATCCATTTCTTATATTGTGTCCGGATTCTAGTTCTTATTTGTCTTTAGCGTTACTGCTCTTACTGGCCTAATCTTCTTTCCCTGTCCTTCCGCTTCTTCTTTTTTCTTCTCCTCCTCTATATCTTCCTTTGTGTTTTGCTCTTGTGAGGTTTCTTCTTCCGTGTTTACCGTATCGATATCTTCTTTGCTAATTTGTTCTTCTTCCCCTCCTCTTAGTTGATCTAAAAAATCTTGTGCTTCGGCTAAGCTATCGATTTTAACTTTTCTTCCTTGCCATGATACTATCATCCCCTCTGGCAGGATCCATCGAAATATAATGTTCCTTTTGTTCAGTTGGCTCGCCAGAAACCTGTAGTTTTTCCTCACTTCCCTCACCCTTCTAGGTATCTGTTTCAGGATATTCACCTCCTTTCCTTTAAATACAACCTTTTCTTCTCTCGCTATGTTAAGAAGAATATCCCTCACTTTCTTCCTGGCAAACTTCACATGGACCTCCCTGGGGAGTCTGTTTCTTCTTACATAGTTCGTTTGAACCCCGTAAACCTCGTCAAATTCTTTGATGATATCTTGTTTATCCTGTTGAAGGACATCTGCTATCAGCTCGGCTATTTTATCGCCTAAATCCTCTTCCTTCTCTTCGCAAATGTTTTGGAGGCAAAGGTAGTATGAAGCCTTATCCATTTCCAATTGTATCAGGGACTCTTCGATTCCTTTGTTCTGTATCGCGAATGTCCGGTCCACCATATCTAGTTTTTTCTCACTTTGTTCCATCCTTTGTTCTACATTTTGAATTCTTCTCTCATTATTCGCAATGGAGGCTTGGATCTCGGTCATTTTTGCGTCCAAAACATGGATATCCGTTTTAAGTTCAGAGTGACTATTTAACAATTTCTCCTGCATTGCTAACATGGTCTCCTGAATCAATAATAAAGAAGATTGTACTGTTTGGAGAGTTGGAGTTGTTGGTGGCTTATCTAACTTCTGTATGCCTTCTAAGGGTTTCTGGATTACTGGAGATAGTGTTGTCAGTGTAGGATTAGATGGGGCTTTTTTGGCAGATTTTAAGATTGTCGATGTCATCATTGCCATTTCTTTCAAGGTTAACTTTTGTTCTCTTATAATTTTCTCAATATTTTTCCAAATAACCATTCAATGGTTTTGCCCCTATTTCCTCTATTAATTCCTCTTCTTGAACCTATTCAAGCGGTTTACTATCTTCACTAGACAAGATCAATTCATAAAACTATCTTTCTTGGATCGAATCTTTGTAACACATCAAAATCCTCCAACTTCCTTAATGGTTTAAGACCTATGGATTAAATCACACTACCAAATTCTGAATCAATTCTCACGTGTAAGCCAAGAGTTCTATACCTATATATCCCAATAAGTATTATAGATTTGATATGGCTATATTCAAACCTCAATATAGGAAGATTATAATAAATAAGTTAATACACACTACCTATAATTCTTATATAACTAAATTCAAGCCTTAGTATATGGAATTGATATAAATAAGTTATTAAATATTACCCTTAAAAATAAATATATTAAAATAGATAGATATAACTAGATAAATATGTATAAATATGTATAAGTATAATCAATGCTATTAATTAATTAATTAATTGAATAATTATAAATCTGGATCCTTATATATAAATATATCTAATAACAGCAAAATAAGATCAACAATTGATTTTTATATTCTATATTCCCTATCTACCTTAACAGTTTGTAATTCTTATTAATATTATTGTTATTTAACAAAAGAACCAAAATTCAAATATTGAAAACCCAATTACTTATAAAAATAAAGGGGAGAATGGGGGTCAGAGTATCACAATTTGTATATATGATATATTATATTATAATGTATATAGTAAGAGTATATAGATCTTCTTCTTCTTCTTCTCTCTTTTTTTCCCCTCTTACTTTTCCTTTAGTAAATAATAATGATTACAAGTTCATAAGTCTTCTTCTCTCCACTCCTGATAAGTTCCGACAAATTCTGACACTTCTCTATGGTATATCTCACTGCTAGATCGTCTTCTTGTCAGTCCTCTGCTGTCTCACTCCTTCAGTTCAACAATGGTTGCTCTTCCTGTTCCGCTATTCTGCAGAGGCACTCAAAAAAGAAGCCCCATAGATCGATCTCTTACTCACTTTCCACCTCACTTATCAATCAGCGCCAGTCATATCAATGCTTGTTTCTTCTCCCTGTCGCCACGCTCTCCAGAGTTCTCTATAAAAGCGACCTGCTCCCTGCGTATCTCGCGTCAGCCCATCAGGTCTCAGCCGCTGCGATCCGCTCTGCTCTGCACTCTCCATCGCCGCCTCGCACAGCAGTCCTCTCCTGGCTCCGCCGACCTCCTCTCTCAACGCCAAATCGCCCCAAAGTATGGAAAACGCGATGTCCGATCTAGCACGCCACCCCGATCTTCTGCTTTGCTCCCGTCCTTTTGCTGGCTATTGCGGCTTCAGGCCCGCCATCAAATGACTGGCTCACCACGCTGGATTGACAGAGCCAACCAGACTTGCAAGAGGTGTTTGCGCCTCACACTCTCATTCGCCAGGCTCTCTCTTTTGTCCGCAGGACTCTCCAGGACCTGCGCCCCCAAGGGGGTCCCCAAAACGCGGTGATAAAGAGTGTCGGGGAGTAGCGATCACTCACTCGACACCATATCGCCACAAGTCACCAACCGGAAGTCTTCATGTACATATTTGACTGGGCCACATCTTATACTTCTTATAACATAGTTATATATTGATTTTTATAATCTATCCCAATGTTCCTTTTTGCTTTTTCCAAGTACAATTTACATATCTCAATTTCAGCCATAATATTCTTTTTCCTTCTTTGTCTTATCTTAATCTCTTCTTAATACCTAATATATAAACAGTATCACCATCCGCCCTTCATTTCCTAATTTCTTAGCATAATATCAATTAATTATCTTATTTCTCCATTTATAAAATATATTTCTCAGAATCCCCATCACACTTTTTGGCTCTGAACAATGTACTTCATCATATTCAATTCTTACATTGAAACCCTTTAACGTAATTAACCTTCCACATTTTATCTTAATCTTCTTAGTACATGATAAGCAATATACAGTATATTGCTTATATATTGCTTCTCATTTATATATATTCTCATATATTCCCTTTTTCCTGTTTTGTGTGTTCTAGCAAAATTTCTGACTTTTAGTTGTCTTTTAATGATTCACACATGTTTTTAAACATCTCAATTAATTCCTCATACATCCAAGACTCCATATTATCAATTTAAAAAATTGTTAATATTTTAACTTATATTTAATTAAGATTTTAAAGTCCATATAGTCTCTTTTTTATTTCCAGATAGTATCCGGTTCAAATATTTGTCCAATCCACTCCAATTTAAAGCTCTGTTGTTTTCTACCTCTGTTAAAAGTCAAGATCAAGCAATTTTTTAAAAAACCAAATACTCCTTAAAAGTTCTCACAGTTTCTTTTCAATTTTCAGGCCAGTCTTGTAGTGCTTTCTTTCCACCAGCAGATGTCTCTCTCCAATCCATAATGTTTCAGAACAACAAGTATCAAGCTTACAAAGAATTTTAAATCCACATAGAAAATACTTTCCCTTGGATTTCTTTTCCTTTTAGTACTTTTAGTTTCTCCAAATTCAGTTTTAAGTCCAGTTATAAAATTTCCTTTCTTAGGCTTTAATATTTTAACCTCCTCTTTGTTCTTCCTTCAAGCGTCAAAGATATTTCAAATCTTCATAAAAAGTACTTTCCCTTGGGTTTCTTTTTCTTGTATTAATTTTAATTTCTCCAAATCCAATTTTAAATCCAGTTATAAAGTTTTCTTTCTTGGGCTTTGGTACTTTAACCTCCTCTTTGTTTTTCTCCCTCCATTAAAATTCCCAAGTGCCAATTAGCCGCTTATTTCCTCTCTGGGACACCTTTGAAGTATTTTTTATTTTTCATTTCCTTTTTTACCTGTGAGTTGGCCAATCACTCACCCAGTACCAGCATTCCATTCAAACACCACTCCTGCACAAAAATCTTATTCCAGTTGCCCCAGCTTCAGAGCGGTCATTTTTTAATGACTGCCACTCCTGCCGCTGGTTCGAAGAGCAGCTTCTGACCTTTTGAGAAACTTGCCTGTTCCTCTTGGTCGTCTGAAGCACATCTCCTTCTTCACCGTCCCTACAGGATGGTTCTGGTCTGAAGAGGCATAGAATCAAAATCACACAAAGTATTAGTACTTTGTGTGATTTTGTACTGCTTTATAAATCCTTAGTAAGGCCTCACTTGGAACACTGCATCTAGTTTTGGTCACCACATTTACAAAAAAGATGTTGAGACTTTGAAAAAAGTGCAAAGAAGAGTAACTAAGATAATTAAGTAACTAATTAAATAACTAAGTAACTAAGATTAATTAAGGGCCTGGAAATAAAACACATGAAAAACAGCTGAAGGAATTGGATATGGACAGTTTAGAGAAAAGAACGACTAGCAGTATTTCAGTATTTAAGGGCTGCCACAAAGAAGGGAGGGTCAACTTATTTTCCAAAGCACCAGAAAGCAAGACAAGAAACAATGGATGGAAACTAATCAAGGAGAGAATCAATCTGGAATTAATGAGAAATGGGTGTTGGTCCACACACCTTAAAGTTGCTGAGGTTGAGAAACACTAATCTGTGCTTTCTTGTAGTTAATATTTATAAGTGTAAGTGCCATCTTGTGCTTTGTGCTTCTGGGGAAACAGGTGGATAAAGGAACTTTCTCTATGGATTTTTGTGAATAATCTGTGTGTGAGGGAGAAACGGAGATAAAGCTATGGATGATTTTGAAAATTTTAGATTACAAAACGTGGTGATAAAAAAAGAAGATAGATCACGTTCTTGTTTTCCCCTTTTCTCTAGCTTTTGGATTTTATTTTGACACACCTTTTGGGAGGCAGACTCTAGGAAAATAATTTTCATTCTCTTATTCAGGATTAATTCCAGATGGATTCTGTGGGATTTATAAATATGTAGAAGTTTGCAGCATTCATGCTGATCCAGAGGCGACCCTGCAACATAGCACTAGTGTATAGATAGTTGTTGTTGTTCATTTGGGTTATGTGTGATATAAATTAATCGTTTTCAATCATTTTATTTACATTTTTTTAAAAATGATTGAGTACCTCACACAAGCATTTTGGTTTATGTGAGTCACTTCTATTGATATTTACTGGATTAGAAATTGAAACTGAGACATTTAAAATATTTATTTGATTTCACAGACCTCCTTTAGAGGCCTCAGAGACATCCAGAGTTTCTCAGACTATACTTTGAGAAGTACTGATATAAACAAAGCAAAATATATGGGTATATGGGATATACCATATATGGAAACTGTGAAAGTGTGAAAGATACACCATATATGGAAACATATGAAAGTGATGCAAAACTCATTAAAAAAAACCTAGCTCTTCAGTACATTCTGAAAATGTCTTTTTCATTATTTTAATTTTATATTGAACTTGGACAAAATGTTTTTGCATCCGCAAAAAAAGGCAAAACTTCAATTGCACCATCACTCTCAACTTTTTTGCCATACTTTGTGAACTGCAAATATTTAATAATGCTTCCCTAAAAAGTAAAATTCCTATAATTCATTTGAATTAAGTTGACTATACTTTAGCCTCACACAGGTATAAAATAACTTGTATCATAGTGAATTTAGAGAAATACAAGACAGCTAAGTTGGTTTGAAATCAACCAGTATGATTTCTAAAAAACAAACATGTAAAAACTGATCATGTAATATGGACATGTCAAACACAAAGCCTGTGGGCCACAACTCGCAATGCATTTAGATCACATCCACAGGGCCACACAGTAAGAGACTGGTCCCTGCAGCCTTGGCCCTGTCCCCCCTCAACCCGGCTGAGTGCTCCCCTTGGGCCTCTGCACCCCACCCCTTCTTAAACAGCCCCTCCCCCAAATAAGTTTGGAACCCCACTTTCTTTCCCCCTGCCAGCTGCCCCATTGCCTCTCCTGCTGTTACCTCCATGCGGTGGGTGGATGCATTGACAGCTGCATTCGCCCTTACCACCGCTGGCCAGCCAGCCTGCTTGCCTGCTTCCTGTCTTACTTACTGCTTCCTTACTGTCTCCCTTACTTACTGTCTCCCTCAGGCTGGGCCAAGGCCACTGGGGGAGATGTGAAAGCAGGACGAGGAGAAGGAGCGGTTGGCTGAGACATCTGAGCCCAGCTCCTGCAGGACCAGAGGCACTGATCCTGCCATTGCTGTTGGGTCCCTGAAAAGGGGAGTGGGAGAAATGGAGATTGCTGTGATTTTTGCCCCTTCCCCGTCTTAGTTGCACACCACTGCCATCTCTATCTTGGGGATGGTGGCAGCTGTGGAGAGCTATGAGTGGTAGCCAGAGAGAGAATGGAGCAAGAGCCAGAGGGGAGGACAAAAGAGCTGTTGCACCTTAACCTTTCCCACTACCCCTCCACGGAGTGCTGTCTTCCATAGGTGGTCCTGCTGTGGACATTCAACCGCTGAACCACACTTGCAGCAGAAGAATTGACAGGGAGCATAGGCAGGGCATGTGTGCACTTTCCAGACCATGCTGCAGCCTTCATTCACCAGCCACTTCCATCTGCCAGCCTGACCCAGGCTGGTCCCCTCCAGATGTGGTCTGTTGGGCTACAGATTTTTTCCCTTCCCCCACCCCTGAGTAGCAAAGTGTAAGTATTCTTAAGAACTTTAAATGTTCATATTGTAAAACAAAATGGCCTCTCCAGGTGGCTGGCTGGACTCCTTTTTTTAAAAAAATTGATTTATATGCCGCCCTTCTCCGGAGACTCAGGGCGGCTTACAATGCACTAAGCAATAGCCTTCATTCTTTTGTATATTTATACAAAGTCAGCTTATTGCCCCCACAAACTGGGTCCTCAATTTAACTACCTTAGAAAGGATGGAAGGCTGAGTCAACCTTGAGCCTTGGCGAGATTCGAACCTGCAGTAATTGCAGGCATCTGGTCTTAATAACCAGCTTAATAACAGGGTGCCTTAGACCACTGTACTACCAAGGCTCCCTTCCTTCTTTCCCTCCCTCCTGTTGTGGCCCCACCCTCTGAGCCTGTCCCATCGGATGAAGAAAGCTCCGAGCATGAGGAAGAGGAGTCAGCCAGGCCTCCCTCTCCAGGCCCCTCCCCTCTGGCATTGTCTCAGGTGCCGGCCGAGGGACAGGAGATCAGCAGGGAGACAGCTGGTTCGTCTCAGAGTGACGATGAAACATCATTCCTGGACGCACGCCTCCAAAGGCGTGATAAACGATTGCAGCAGCTTAGGAGGCGTGCTAGGGATTAGAACTGAGTCACTGGACCACACCCCAGAGACTATATAATAGAGGGTAGTGGTCAGGGATCCTTGTGACGAACAAAAGTAAACCTTGGATAGTCACTAAAGCCTCGTCCGGAACCGCTGGGAGAAATATTATTTCTGCTTGGATTTTTTTGTACGTTAGTATCTTATCTTTCTGTTTGTGAAAATAAAGGCATTTGGCAGACAGTGTGTCTATCGCTGCCAAGTGGGAGATAAGACCTGGGTGCGTTCCAAAGTGTTTCCTTAACCCTCGGCTGGCTGTGTTTGTGTGTGTGTGGGGACAGGGACAGATCACCTCCCTCCTTCTTTTTTTCCTTTCCTTCCTTTTTTTCCTCCTTCTTTCCTTCCTTTCTTCTTTCCTTTCTTCATGCCTTCCCTGTGGTGAGACTTGCTCCATCTGACCCCACAGTCCCAAATCAGCTGCATCCAGTGAGCGGCCACGCCCACCCAGCCATGAGATTGAGGTCACTTTTGTTCAGAGCACACATAGGATTTACCAAATTTTTCGGGGTATAAAATGCACCTTTTTCCCACTAAAAAAGGGTGAAAATTTGGGTGCGTCTTATACTCCAAATGTAGCCCTGCCTAGCCTCTCAAATGGAGGTTTCAGAGGCTGAAAAAAGCCTCTTAAAGGGAGGTTTCAGAGGCTGAAAAAAAAAGCAAGAAACAGAGCTCACAACCAATGAACCTGTTGCTAAAGCTCACCTCTGGGAACAGCTGATTGGGGATATTTCAGGAGGCCATCCATCCACCAATCAGCTTTTTTCTTATTTTCCTCCCCAAAATCTATGGTGCAACTTATACTCCATTGTGTCTTATAGATCAAAAAATACGGTATGTAACAATTTTAAAGTAAAAGAATATTTTTCTTTGTAAACTTTTAAAACAATATAAAAATCACTATTTACTACTACTCATTACCTGTTGTGCCCTATTGATATTCACTAGTTTCTCAAATTCTTATTCTTAAAAATAATATAAATATTTCTACAATTTATACATTTGTTCAGATTTATTTAATTCTTCATTCAGCACTTCTAAATTTAACTGTTGTTTCTTAAAATAAAAAAATAATAAAGTAATAAACTTAATAAACTTTTATTAAGTTTTTATTATTTATTTACTTTTAGTTTTTCTTATTTAAAATACGCACGTAACACTTCACACAGTAAAAATGCTAACACATGTCTTATTTGCACATATCTTGCTCTACTGAGTTTTCTTCTCCATTTTTTAGGATACCAAATATAAAATACCTTCCTATGTATCAGTGCTACATATCGTGTTTCCCCAAAAATAAGACCGTCTTATATTTTTTTAAAAACCTGAAATAAGGGCTTGGCCTTATTGCCATGCGCTCAAAAGCCTGATTGGGCTTATTATCAGGGAATGTCATATTTTGGGGAAAACAGGGTAAATAATTTAGATTGTTTTCCACCCACAGGAAAAAAAAATTACATTTTTAATTTGATATGTTTATCTTTTATCTTTTAATTATTATTGTTTCCCATGCATGATCTATATAGTTGATGTAATCTATTTCACATGTTATCTGCTTTCATTTATTTATTTATTTTCTGTAGCCACCCATCTCCAGGAGTGACTTTTTAGCTAAGCAACAGGGATTTGCTTCTAATCAGAGGTCAGCGGAAGAACCAGATTATAATTAGGAAGAGTTCAAGAGTTACCTCAGATGGCAGATGCTGGAGATTATGGAAGTTAACAGAGCAGGGCGCACCATAAAAGCCTCTTGTGCTCAGATGTGGTGATATGAGTACATAGAATGGTTGAATGTCTCAAAAGTGTGTTTTCAAAAGGCAACTGTACTTTCTTCATTTTTCCTTGAAGTCTTTCGCTTCTTATCCAAGAAGCTTCTTCAGAAAACATACCCTTCTTCACAACACAAACCCTTCTTCAAGGGAAAACACAGAAAGTCCAGCAATCTTTTGAGAAAGCATCTTGGGATAACCATGACCTGGATGACTGGGAATTTTCATAAACATTTAGAATGGTTGAATGTAATCTTATATTTATTGTAACACAATATCTTGGAAAACAAAATCCACGTTCTAGTCAGATCTTCTTCCATAATTAAATACATTGCATCTTGTACCTTTTCATGTCTATGCTAGACATATGCTATTAATATTGTACTGTTCACAAACAAGTTACGTGAATATGCAGCTTTGTGTATAAATCAAGGAACTACTAGATTATCACAAACAGTTCTGAACAGGAACTATGCCAGTTGCGTCCCTTTCTGGATCGGGACTTGTTACGCACGGTCACTCATGCCCTCGTCACCTCCCGCCTGGACTATTGTAATGCTCTCTACATGGGGCTCTCCTTGAGGAGCACCTGGAGGCTCCAACTGGCGCAGAGTGCGGCCGCGCGGGTGGTAATGGGAGCGACATGGCGCTCCCATGTAACACCTCTCCTGCGCGAGCTGCACTGGCTCCTGGTGGTCTTCCGGGTGCGCTTCAAGGTTTTGGTTACCACCTTTAAAGCGCTCCATGGCTTAGGACCTGGTTATCTACGGGACCGCCTACTACCACCAATAGCCTCCCACTGGCCAGTACGCTCTCAAAGAGAGGGACTCCTCCGGGTGCCGTCAGCCAAACAGTGTTGACTGGCGGCCCCCAGGGGGAGAGCCTTCTCTGTGGGGGCACCTACTATCTGGAATGAGCTCCCCCCAGAGATACGGAGGATCCCGGATCTGCGCTCCTTCCGCCGTGCTGTGAAGACCTTTTTATTCCATCAAGCGGGCTTGGCCTAATCTCTTCCCTTTTTAAATATTTAAATTTTAATCTGTTTTTTAAATTATCGGGGTGTTTTAATTTGTCTGGGCCAAATAATTTAATTTGATTTTATTGGGTTTTTAAATTTTGTTATATCTATGTATTTTATTGTTGGCTGTTCACCGCCCTGAGTCCTTCGGGAGTAGGGCGGTATACAAATCAAATAAAACTGAAACTGAAACTGAATATAAATAATAGATTCTTTTTTTTTATTATTATTATTTTTTTTTTATTGCAAAAGTTTTACAATTACATTTTCACCCCCTTTTTCCCCCCCCACTACCCCCCCCAAACTTCCCAACCTCCCCAACCCACCCTAACCCTCCCCTCCCCCCAGACTTCCTAGTATGCTCATGTCAGATAAAAGGAAAAAACCCTCCTTTGTATATAAAACTTGAACCCCTCCCTCCCCCTTACAAATTTTCTTCTTCATTACATTAACCTATTTTAAATAATAGATTCTTAATAAATATATAGTAATATTCTTACTACCCTGTTTCTCCCAAAATAAGACATCTCCTGATAATAAGCCCAATCAGACTTTTGAGTGCATGGCAATAAGGTCAAGTGCTTATTACAGGGTTCAAAAAAATATAAGACAGGGTATTATTTGGGGGAAAATATGGTATAAGGTGTAATAATTTTATTAAATATATTTTCAATGCTTTTGTTGGAAATATGACACCTGACTACAGTAATGTTTCTTCAATTTATCTAGCTTCTCATTTGAATTAATTCTCCATGAATCTTCCTCTCTTGGGTCTCTATCCAGCTTTTCCTGACAGCATGCCAATTCTCCATAGTAACACACCATCTGTCATATTATTAATCCAACATTTTGCAAAATCAAAGTCAAAAAGTTTCCAGGATCAGTCTAATTCAATATCTTATCATACTAGTTTTCCTTAATAGCTATAATTTAATTTCTCAAGCAATAATTTATGCAGTTTTCAGCATGCTTTTGTAAGCTTGTAATTTTTCCACAATTTCAGTGAGAAAATGAATAGAATAAATTGTCAAATAGAAATTATAATAGAAATATGTTAATTTGGGTTCTGAAACATTTGTCATTTTACTTATCAGAACAAGACTTCACCAAAGATGCTTAAAGTAGATAAATACAGCAATATATCATTAGTCACAGTGCTCTCTTATTTCAATTCAATTCAATTCAATTACGTGAAACTTTTCCAATGAATTTAAAGGACTCTAAGCACTTTCAGAAATTCAACCTGGGACTTAAATGGATGTTTTAATGCAATTGCTGAGGTTTTGTTTTTTTTTCAAAATAGAATTTTCCAATTGTGCAATATGGGTTTATGGGACAAATGTTTCAAACTTAATCCCTTTATTACACTTTTATACAATAATCAATTGTCATTTTTTTTTGTTTGCTATGTGTCAGCCCCATTAGGTAGATCAAAACAGGAAATCGTTTCCACAGGAAGTTTAAAATTATTTTTAATGAAATTAGCTACAGTGATAGAGTATTACAAATCTGATTGCCCTGTATCCTCTCCTTCTATTTATATTTTATGGAATCTATTCATAATAGTGTAAATGCAAAAGCTTTTAATGGAAAATCTGCCTGATATTACCACTCAAGAGTATATTCTTACTTTATTAATGACATCCACATTTCCTTTTTAATGGAAAGCAGTCTAAACAATCTTTTTATTTACTAGGTAATGAAAATTTTTGTTTTAATAATAATTCAACAATATTAAAATACCCCCCCACACACACATATAACTTCCACAGAACAAATATGATGTCAGAGATCAATAGACCCACCAAAGAAAATTCTAAATATTCTATAGGACAGTGGTTCTCAACCTGTAGCCTGTGGACCCCTTGGGACCTGTCACAGGAGCTCTGTGAAGGCTTGAAGAAATGTTATGATTTAAATCTTGAGTTAAGTCTTGATGGTTCGTGGCCATGGTCTGTGGTCATAAAAGGTATTTAAAGTGGTTCATGGTGAAGAAAAGGTTGAGAACCACTGCTACACTGCTCCTATTTCTCAATGTAATGCTTATATGAATAGACAACCATCTCTTGAAATTCGTTCGAAGTTTACTAAATTATCTATGCAGAGAGTCTCATTGTAAACAGACATACTTATGTTGTCTGTAGTTGCCAATAGAATTATGTATGCATCTGTATTCTAGTCTGTATTAGCAAACAAACTTAAGACAGATGAAGTACAGTTGTTTTCGTGTAACTTGACAATATGTTCTGAGATCATAACTAAACTAAATTTGATGTTATAAACGTGTGTGTGTGAGTGTGTATATGAAAAAAAAATGAAAATAGATTAAAACTTTCAACTCATTGCCTATTCATGTATTTCCTCATATGTAACCTAATTAATCAAGGTTTTTTTGCAAATAAAATGAATTTCTGTTGAAGCCATAAATGAGGAATTTTTGTTTGTTTGTAAGGTATCATATTCTGGTATCAGCACTGAGGCCCATTCAAAAAATATTTTGAACATTCAATGTTGAAAATATTCAAATGTTGGCAAATAAATTAAATGGACTAGTCAAGCATTTTCATTTACCAATTCTGGAGCTAAAAAAGCAAGCTCAGACTGATCAGTTTCTCCTCATAAGATCTAGCAGTGCTGATTGCTGAGAAACAAAGGAAGCCAATAAAACATTGTCAATATCTTTTTAATACTGTTTAATCGTCTATTCCTCATTTACCATTGTTCAGTCCTCACCATTTTTGCCTAGTGTTCTTTATCTAACTATTCATGTGAATGATGGTATATTTTCCACATAAGTACAATAATTTCTGTAAAACTTATATATGGATAAACATGTATTCTTATTTGTTCTCCCCTCCCCTCAAGAACCCTTATGCATATTGAAAAGGGCATGCTAGCCAGAGAGAAGGGAAGACAAAGAATATGTAAAAGGCTATTAAGAATCCACCAGAATGTCACCATATATGGCTTAAGAAAGTCTCCTGCAGTCCCAAAGTTAGACCTATACAGCCATTATTCAAGGATTGGCTTCTGTGTTGTGGGATGTGAGTTTTGTAACTCTGTATGCCAGTTCATATCCTAAGAATTAATATAAATTTCTTCCCTGACTAAATTATTTAAAAAGCATTATTTTCTCTCCTTTATCACTTGTGTAAAATTGTACAGAAACTTCAGTGTGTAGTCTCAGCTGCAAATTAACAGTTTTCACCATAAACTAGAAATTTATTTTCCCCTCTCTGAATTATTGCATTCTGTGCAAAAAAGCATGACTTAGTTTGATAATATGATTTTCACTCTTTTTTTTACTTCTTCTCTAATTATTTGATAAAAGAAGAGCAAAATAAAACTCTCATTATGTGAATTATTTCAAATGAGAAAAGTGGGATTCATGTCAGATTCACATTAAAACATATGCAAATTAATACTTTTAGCCTATAGTTAAATATATCAAAGAATTCTGGTGTGCTCAGGCAGTAATCATTGCTTGTAAAATTGAAATGAAGACTGTCTTAATTCTCTGAAGAACAGAAATATTTGATCAAGCCAATCTAATATAATATTCTGTTCCTACAGACACTAAGCAGTTGCCCATAGGAGTCTCACAAACATTTCAGAAGAATAATGGAATTTGTTATGGTGTACAGCATGATATTTGTATACTTTTACTGTGGCTACTCTTAGTTGTTCAGTATTCTTATTAAGTCATCGAAATTGCTGATCAACATCAACAGAAAAGCAGACTTCACTACTCAAACCACATCACTTCACTTTTTCCTGCAAAAAAAAAAAGTTACAATCATTTTGTATCATAAAAGGATAACAAGCTGCTTTTTATGGTTTATTTATCACTGAACCTTTATATGCTTAACAGGGGGACAGCATTTGTGCCACTTTTGATGAAAACAATTGTACTTTCTTGTTGCATAAATTTGAGGATCAGACTCAATAAATGATCAGGAACAAAGTATTCAAAACAAAGTACTATTTATTTACAGTAGGCATTCTATATTCTCTGAATGATTGCAGATAGAAGCGAGTAGGAGGTGCGTACATCCCCTTTTTATAACAATAAGGCGGAGTTATAGGTAGGAGTGGTTACATATGAATACATTAAGAAGGGAAGGGTGGATTAACCCCTGATGTTCTATGAACATATATTATCTCCATTTGAGAATAAGGCATTTACTCGTGACAAATCCCCCTCTAAATGCCGATTCGACATACAACAGTAATTACACTCAGATTCAGAACAATATAAAACTTGTAGTTTTGAAGTTAAATATTTGTGTTGTTTTGATTGCAAAGGCTTAGTCAGTATGTCAGCTATTTGTTCTGAGGTTTCGCAATGAATAGCTTTAATGAATCTATCTTGAGATAATTGTCTTACATGTTTGAATTTAATATCTATATGTCTAGATCTTTGACCAATAGCATCAGACCTAGATATCTCTATAGCAGCTTTGTTATCTTCATGTATAATAAAAGGTAATGAAGGGCTCTTCCAGACATCTGATTACAAATCATTAAACCATACAAGATTATTAGAGGCTTTAGACAAACAAACATATTCTGCCTCAGTAGTTGATGTGGCTACTAGATCTTGTTTCCCAGTATACCAGTAAACTGGACAATTGTTAAGAAAAAATACATAGCCTGAAGTGCTTTTTCTGCACTTAGTGTCACCTGCCCAATCTGCATCAGCGTAACAAGTGAGAATGGGTTCATTAACATTGTTGGGTTCCAACAGTAGACAGAGGTCTAAGCTGTGCTTCAGATATCTTAGTATTCGTTTAATGGCTTCCCAATGATACATTAAGGGTTTACTAACGTATCTAGATAATAAATTAAGGGGTAGAGCAATATCAGGTCTAGTCCAATTAGATATATACAAAAGGGAACCAATAACTGATCTGTAAAGTGTATTATCTTTAAATTCAGGGGATGACTCATTCATGTTTCTTAAAAAATCAGCTTGCATTGGAGTATCACAAGGCTTTGCATCATTTAAATTACATTTATTCAGGAGTTCTATAATTTTATCTTTTTGAGATAATTTAAATCCCTTTTTTGTCTTGCTGATTTGAACTCCAAGATATTTATTTACTTTTCCTAGTGATTTCAAAGAAAAACGTTCATTCAGTTTCGTTACAAATGTATCTCTTTTCTCTTTATGTTTACCAATATATAAAATGTCATCCACATAAATTAACACAAATTCTAGTGAATCACCATCCTTTCTGACAAAGAAACAATTGTCTGCAGTTGTAGAATTGAAATTCATAGATTTGAGTACATTGACCAAACATTCATACCAACGTTTGCCGGATTGTTTTAGTCCGTACAAACTTTTGTTCAATAACCAAGTTTCATTCCTATTTGTATATTGACTATGAGGGGCTCTTACATATATCTCTTTATCAAGCTTTGCGTGTAAGTATGCAGTTTGTATGTCATATTGAAAGACATCAAGATTAAGTGCGGAGGCTATAACTAAAGCTGTCTTAACACTTTCACTCCTTACAGTGGGAGAATATGTATCTGTATAATCCTCAGGATACTTTTGAGCATAACCCTGTGCAACTAATCTAGCTTTATATAATGTGTTGCCTTCTTCCAGATTTTTAATTTTGAATATCCACCTGGTGCCTATAATTGTTTTGTCCTTTGGTGCAGGTGTTGGTGTGAATACATTTAATTCTCGTAAACTGTCCATTTCTTTGGCCATAGCTAATTCCCATTTTTTTCTTTCTTCAATGGGAAGTTTTAATACTTCCTCGTATGTGTTGGGTGTTGATGCTTCATTATTTATATACATTACATAGTCCTTATATTTGCTTGGTACTTGATTTCTGTTACTCCTAATTGTTTTTTCTGGTTTACTATCGTTATCGTGTAAATATCTTGCTTCCTTTTTAGTTAATGAATCTGTTTTTATTCTGGGGTGATTATGCTCTTCCTTTTCTATTCTATCTTGGTTTTTAATGTCTGTCTTTGTGATGGGAAATATTTCATTAAGATGTATCTTAGACCAATTGGCCTGTTCATGAAATACAGCTGTTCTAGAAACTATGAATTTGTTATTATTATCAATAAATCTGTATCCTTTTGTACCTGTTTCATATCCCATGAATCTAAGTCTTCTGGATACGTTATCTCCTTTACGTCTCAATTGTTTTGGTATGTGTACATCCGCTGTAACTCCAAATATGTGCATGTGGGTTATTTTAGGTTTTTTATCATACATTAATTCATATGGCGTTTTGTTTATGACACTAGACCAGGTTCTGTTTAGAGTATAATTGGAATATAATAAGGCTTCTGACCAGAATTGTTTTCCTAAGCCAGCATCTTCTAATGTACATCTAATCATGGTTTGTAGTGTCGAGTTTTTTCGTTCTGCCACTCCATTTTGGAATGCAGAAAATGGGCTAGATGTAAAGTGTAACATTCCTTTGTCTTTTAGCCATTGGGAGAATTCTTTTGACATGAATTCAGATCCCCTGTCTGTCATTATTTGTTTTATTTTAATATTGTGTTGTGTTTCTACACGTTTGTAAAATTCTTTAAATCTTTGAAATGTTTCATCTTTGTGTTTTAAGGTATAGACAAATCCATAACGACTATAGTCGTCTACAATAGTAAGAAAGTATCGTTTTTTATATGTGATTGATGGGGTTAATGGGCCAACTAGGTCCATATGTACCAGGTCAAAAGTGTGATTAGATGATCTTGTTGCTTTTTTTGGTCTGGGGTTAGTTCTGAGTTTTGAAGATTTACATACTGAACATTCCAAATAATTTTTACAATTTTTTATTTTAACACCTTCAGCATGTTCAATCATTTTCTGTATTACGGGAAAGCTAGCATGTCCTAATTTTCTATGTAACACCTCTCCTGCGCGAGCTGCATTGGCTCCCGGTGGTCTTCCGGGTGCGCTTTAAGGTGTTGGTTCTCATCTTTAAAGCACTCCATGGCTTAGGGCCAGGGTATTTGCGAGACCGCCTGCTGCTACCGATAACCTCCCACCGGCCAATACGCTCTCACAGAGAGGGCCTCCTCGGGGTGCCGTCGGTCAGGCAATGTCGGCTGGCGGCCCCCAGGGGGCGAGCCTTCTCTGTGGGGGCACCCGCCCTGTGGAATGAGCTGCCTCCCGGAATACGATTGATCCCGGACCTCCGGACCTTCCGTAAAGCCCTGAAGACGTTTTTATTTCATCAAGCCGGCCTAGCCTAAATGGTTTTTAACTGGGATTTTAAATTTTATGGATTTGGGGTTTTAAATTGGGTAGCCAATTATTTAATTTTTTAATTATCTTAACTTTTGTATTTGTATGTTTTTTAATTTTGGCTGTTCACCGCCCTGAGTCCCTTCTGGGAGAAGGGCGGTATACAAATTAAATTAATAAAATAAAATAAATAATAAATAATATATGAGCACATTCATCATGAATTGGTTTTCCAATCGTTGGTTTTTTGTTATTGAGTGTATCACCAATAGATGTATTTTCGTGATTATGATTTGTTTCATGTTCCTCATTGTCACTATTACTGATGTTTTTATTCTCTATGTTAATGTCATTTTCCATGTTTGAATCAATGTTGTGTAGCCATTTTTCTTCTGTAATTAAATATGGTAGGCCTCCTTTGATAATCACATTACCTAAATTTGTTTTGTTTTTCTCTAGAGTTGCTTTTCCCTTTGAGAACACTATATTTATGTCAGAGTCCCTGCTTAGCTTTATTACACTAAGTATGTTATGAGATATTTCGGGTATTAATAATAACCCCTCTATTTTCCCTAGACCGGGTAAATTTACACTTCCTTTCCCAATAACTTGGACTTCTTCTTGATTGGCTACCTTGATTACAAATTTATCTTCTATGAAGGAAGATAGTATTTTCTTGTCATGTGTTGTGTGATTAGTTGCCCCAGAATCAATGAGCCAAGCATTATCTTTTGAATTTTGTTTGTTGGTTATGGTATGTTTATCTAATCCGTTTAATGATCCAGACTTCCTATCTCTTGAGTTATCTCTGCCCCCTCTATGTTCTCTAAAATTTGGTGAGTGTCTATACCTGTATCTATCAATAGATGATTGTCTGTTGTGATATCTGTTTCTATAGTCTTGTTTTTGTCTTTCTCTAAGAAACTTAGGACAATCTCTTCTACAATGTTCTTTGGATCCACAATTATAACATTCAATTGATTCTCTATGTTTTTCTTGAAATACTACTCTCTTAGTCTGTCTATGTTCCATGTATGTATTTCTGCGGCTTCTTCTTAAATTATCCTCAGCTATTAGTCTATTCGATAAGTTCTCTATGGATAGGTATCCCAAATTAATTGTGTCTAAATGTGATATGTAGTTATCCCATGATGAGTCTAATGAGTTAATGATAACACTTTTCATTGTTTGGTCTGATATTATTTCCCCCCTTAAATGAAGTTCTGCTCTGATTTTGTTTAGTGATATTAAATGTTCACTTACTGTAGTCCCAGGTTTTATCCTGGCTGAGAAGAAATCTTTAGACATTCTCATTGTAGTTGCTACACTTTCACTATGAAACAATTTAAACATGCAATGAATTATTTCTGAGACAGTCAGATTATGCTTAATACTATGATACATAGCAGGAGATATGCTAGATATTAATAAGTAGAATGTTCTGTGATGCAGGCAGTCCAATTTTAGAGTCCAAGGTTTTTTGGGAGGGTTAGTTATAAAAAATAATAAATTCTCTTTTAGGAAAACAACCTGAAGTTGTTGACACCATTCTTGTAAATTAATACCGTCTATTCTCAATTTTGGGAAATCATTAGGCAAGTTCCCAATATTATTCATTGCATTACTTACAACTGGAGGTTGTCCATGATCTTGTAAATGTTGGAAGTTGCAGAATGGTGTAGGAATGCTTGCAATCAGTCTGAACGGTTCTCTCTGTTCTTCATGGCCTCTGTAGTTGTTTGCGTGTGTTTGCGCATGCGCGTTGTTCATTTCGTCCCTGAAGCTGTCGGGAGATGTTCTCGTCACTGTGGCTCTTTCGTAGCGCTCTTCCTCTGATGACTCGGTCTCCGGTTCAACTTTGGGTGTCCAGGCGACTATTGGCGCTCGCTTCCTTTCACCGAAGTTGTCCTGGTTGAGGTCTCTGGCACTTGGAACCATCTGCGGCGTTGGCGAGTATTTGCAAGGTTCTCTGGGTTCAGGAGTTGGTGTTCTTGCCGTCCGGGTAGAAGCGGGTGGATTCTGAGACGTTTGCTTGCTTGCTTGCCTTTTCTTTATTTTTTGATCGGCAGCTTTCGTTGATTTATTTGTTATTTTCAGATTTGGGCCAAAGGTTGCAAAAAGCGTTTTCATGGCTGATTTTATTTGCAGCTCGATTGGAGTTTCTTCGATGTCTGTATCAGATTCTTCTGAAGAGTAGAATTTTTCTTTTTTACTTTTCACACTGTGCAGGGCTTTTCGCGCTAGACATTTTGAATTCTGTTTTCTGATTGGCTCTGCTTCGCTCATCTTAGTGGTTTGTTGAAACCAAGATGGCTGCCATTCAAAATTTTGCGCGGGACCATTAGTCTTTCTCTTTGTTATATTTTCATCTACAGGCAATTCGCTCACCGTTTTGAGGTCTTTAGATTCAGTTGCTACAATGTGATTTTCTCTCTCTGCTCCGCTGACTTTTATGATGTCTTGGAAGTTCGCGATGAGGTTTTTGTCGTCTTTTTGGCTTTTCAGCAGTCTCAGTATCTCTGATCTGAGATCGTTGTTTTCTATTTCGTTCTCTTCTTGGTCATCAGATTTATCGATTACCTCTTCGTTGTCTGTAGTGCAGTCTTCAGATTCTTTTGTTATTATAGTTGTAGATTCATCGATCATTTCTTGATCTGTTTCCATTTCTTTATTATGTGCCCTGGTGTTGGGTCTTTCTCTTTTGTTTCTGGAGTTTTCTTTCTTAGGCATGTCTATTTTTATTGAGTCAGTTAACCATCCTCTGCTACCATTTTGTTGCATAAATTTGAGGATCAGACTCAATAAATGATCAGGAACAAAGTATTCAAAACAAAGTACTATTTATTTACAGTAGGCATTCTATATTCTCTGAATGATTGCAGATAGAAGCGAGTAGGAGGTGCGTACATCCCCTTTTTATAACAATAAGGCGGAATTATAGGTAAGAGTGGTTACATATGAATACATTAAGAAGGGAAGGGTGGATTAACCCCTGATGTTCTATGAACATATATTATCTCCATTTGAGAATAAGGCATTTACTCGTGACATTTCTTTTGTGGACTCTCTCCCATCCCACATTTTTACTGATCTATCAGTACAATTCTTCAAAATCATTTGCAGAGTCACATTTCCCATGTTTTAATGTCCATTTCTTTGCTACGGATAAATTCTTAGGAACAAGTTTCTATTCTTTTTCATTTTACTCTCTCAAAGACTATTATATTATATTATGTTAATCATTAAGTAATTATACTGCTAAGAATAAAAGGATCTGTACCAAACCAAATAATTTTACCAACTTGCATTTGCAACAGAAGTCACCAATAGTTTTTTTTTCCCCCAGGGAGGGGAGTGATTTGTACAAGTACAGTAAAGCAGTTAGCTATATTAATGTTCCATGTTGATTATAAGATGTATTTTATTCTTGACATAGTCAAGAATAGTCTTTTTATTCCTAATATTAAGAAACTGTCTCAATATTTTATTTTATTCCTTACCTACAGTACATCACATTTTGCTGAAGAGTATGGGAGCGACATAATCACGGAGGTGAGTTCAATCACACATTTATTCCAGATTTTAGTTACTAAGCTGGAATCATTCTCAGGCATACACATTTCATTGTTTAGAAAGTACACGTTAAATGCATTTTGTTCATGTTGAAACTTTAAATTCTGGACATTTTGCTGCGTAGAATTATGATCAAGATTAGATCTACAGTTTCTGATTCGCCTATCAACAGTACAGACCACCCACCATTTTGTGAGTACAGGAATAGTAAATATTTTCTGTTACCACACCAAGGCCATCAAAAAATTAGAAGAATGCTCCCCCAACTGTATTTTGGAGCTCTACTTCAAGAGAACTATTTTCTACTCTGTGCTATCATAGCAACATCCTCAGATTTTTTGTCTAGCATGCTCCCTTCAATGACGGAAGGTCTTGTTTAGCCATATCATTCTGCTGGGCTGCCTTCTATCTTAAATCTGCTTCTGGGCACCCTTTTGGTTTTGGTCCAGAATGGCAAAATATACTCTCCTTTGCCCCAAAGGTGCTTTTTCAAGAGGCAACTGGACTTTCTTGTTTTTCTTAGAAGACGTTTCGTTTCTCACCCAGGAAACTTCTTCAGCTCTGACTGAATGGTGGGGAATGGAAGGATTTATATTGTCTCTTGAAAAAGTATCTTTGGACAAGCGTGACCGGGATGACTGAGAATCTCCATAGATTCCCTCCTTTCTTTCCCATTCTTTGGTTTCTTTTTTACTGTTATTATTCCCCTGTTAAATCTTTAAGTTGCAACATGGACACATTGGAAAAAAGCTACAATGAATGCCATGTCTTTGCTTATATGAATTGAACCATCAGTTATTCCTTCCTACAAAGTCTCTATGGACAGAATGTAGTCATGATGGGAAAACCTGTTCTCTTTTAATTGATCATTATAGCATCAAAGCAAACATGATACAATAAGGATGTATTGCTATCAAAGGAACATGAGAAGATCTGTAGTGATCCCTTTGTCTGCAAAAATCTTGGAAAGCAAGGGAAATGAATTGAATTAGTGAGAAGGGATTTTCCCTAAAAAGGAAAGGACAAACATTGGTTGATTCATGGCATAAAGGCCAGCAAGGAAGTCTTCCCCTCTCGGCATGGATGGCAAGGACAAAAAGAAAAGGAATCAGCAATCATGTCTTTTAGTAGCCATAGTCCAAATTGAGCACCATCCCAATCCAACTGCCAAATCACTGCACCCCAGACTGGAATTACCAAAATCAGTTTTATGAACAATTGGATCAACACAGGAGAAATTATCTTAAGTTGCAATGTAGAATTGCCCATAGCATCAATCTAGTATCCAATTTTAGTCCATTTTAAAGGGACAATTAGACAACCCCTACATTTAGTTATTGTTAACTCTAAATTACTGGACTACATATTTGTCCAAAGCTTTGTTAGCATACTGAACTACAGATGGTCCTTGACCTATGACCGCAATTGAGTCCAAAATTTCTGTTGCTAAGTGAGACACTTGTTCAATGAGTTTTCTCCCATTTTACAATCTTTCTTGCCATAGTTGTTAAGTGACTCACTACAGTTGTTAACTTAATAACATGATTGTTAAGAGAATCTGGCTTCCCCATTGACTTTGCTTATCAGAAGGTCACAAAACATGATTATATGACCCTGGTCTACTCCAACCATCATAAATATGAACCAGTTGCCAAATAGCTGAAAGTTGATCACATGATCATGGGGATCCTGCAAGGGTCCTAAGAGTGAAAAAGATCATAAGTAATTTTTTTCAATGCTGTTATAACTTCAAATGGTCACTACATAAACTGCTGTAAGTCGAGGACAACCTGTACTGAAAGCCAACTTTAAAAGCAACTCAGATGAAGAATTGATAAAACTAGTGTGAAAGGGGAGGCTGCCTGCAAAATGATAAACACATGCACGGCTATTGCCCTATTTCTTTAAGACCTTTCCCTAGCCAGCTCAGCAAATAATGGTTATAAAAACTGAGGAGAGGCATCTCGGTGTAGCCGTATTGGAGGGAAAACCTGTTTTGTTTATTTGGGAAAACAAAACAGCCAGAAGCAGCTTAAGGCAAATAGAGATACTGTCCTCCAGCAGTAGGGCTCACAAGGAAGAGCAGGGGAGGATCAGGAACTGTAATAGAACTGGAGAAGAGTAAAATAGTAAACTGTTAGTACTAGCTGTGAAGTGCTCATGTGTGCATTGCCTAGAGGCCTGTGTGATTGTGTTGATTTTCTGTGAGTCCACTAACCTGGGTATATGTAAAAGAACATGTGACAATTAGTAAAAAAAAATAGCTAAAATCAATTATAACATGATTTCAGATCACTGAGCTGTCAAACAGCTGTCAAAATATAAATAAAATATTTTAGATATTTTCTACCTGAAAGGTGATAATCTTCTTAATTATTAACAGATGGTATTTTTTCTTATTTCACACTATGAAAAACAATTTCTAAAAAGGAAAAAGACTATATGTAGGAGATTATCATGTATAAAATAACTTAATAAATAAGAAAATACAGTTTCCATTTAATTAGTGAGAAATAGAGGTCTGGCTTCTCTGAATAAAACAAATATACATTAGAAGTAAGAATAACAGTTTTGTGATTAAATGTTGCATTTTACTAAGATCTGGTAAATTAACTTCTGATTAATATTAAAATAGCACTAACGGTCTTGTGCTTTTAGTTTTACATTTAATATAGTAATTGTTACATATTTTCTTTAGAAAATCATTCACTTATTCAAATGGCTATGGGTACATTAATATAATGGAATGATCATGATTTCAAAGTTAAAAAAAGAAAGGAATTGCACTTTTGTGAAAATAATAGTAAAGTAAAATAATTTAGCCTGGTTCTGCATAAGAACATTTCAGATGTTTTTGGTGCAAATATTGAAAAGTGCTTGAGGAAAATTGTGAAATCACATGACGAGCCATACTTTGCAATGGTGGGTTGCCCCTGGTTTGCACTGGTTCTATAGAACTGGTAGTAAAACCGGCGGGAGGCTCCGCCCACCGACCCTGACATCATCAGAACGCTTCTGCACATGTGCAGAAGCTTCTGCACATGTGCATGGCCCCGTTGCAAACTGGTAGTAAAGGTAAGTAGAACCCACCCCTGATACTTTGCCACACGTGTCCTTTGTTCTATGTATACCAACAGGGATTCTGGATTTATATCCACATCATACATTATCTGAATCTCACACCTTCTGATTACAAGAGTTTCATTTAAGTATTTTCACAAGTTGTTCCAGGGTTTTCTCCTCCTCAAGAGCTAGGACTCAGTGGCAGGCTGGGTTGTTCATCCATTCCACTCTACTCCACTGGGTGATATTCTGCAGTGCAAGGATCTCCAACCTTGGCAACTTTAAGCCTGGAGGACTTCAACTCCCAGAATTCCGCAGCCAGCTTTGCTGGCTGGGGAATTCTAGGATTTGAAGTCCACCAGGCTTAAAGTTGCCAAAGTTGGAGACCCCTGCTCCAGTGGCATGTCCTGAGAACCTGAACTCTCCTTTCTCTGTTTTTCCTTATTGCTTTTATATTACATATCTAAGGTATATACATGCTATTTTGTAGGTAGAATCTAGCATGTTCTTTTCTGTCTGCATGCTCTTTGTCTTGTGCTGAATCATCTGTCTTCATGAAAGGTGTACGGTCTGTATCTTCAGGGTTTAGTGACTGTGGTCTATATAATAAATTTCCTGAGGTTTCATTAGGGACTAACTATTTTTGGACAGCTTTTATCATGGACTCTCATGTTCTAATTCTTGTTACTTTTCTATATTACTCATATCTTTGTCTTTTCTTGGTCTTTGGCACATCATTTCAGTACACCTTAGCATGCAGTTTGCATTTCTATTCATCTGTACCTTTAGACGGACACTATGAACTACATTAGACTGAATATTAATCATATATTTCATTAAGCTCATTATTCATAATAATCATTAGAAAAGGTCATTTGCTAAGCAAAGAATTTACATTCCATTTGAACGTGGATTTTTTTCTAGCTAAGCTAGCCTTTCTGTACCTTTCAAAATATTCCTTCGGAATAGAAAAGCCACAACCTATATAAGCAGAAATCACTCATCTCTACTTGTGCTATGTAGCTCAGTATATGTAGTCCTCTTAACAATGGTGGTAGCAATTTAATAACTGCAGTGATTCACTTAACATCCGCAGCAAGGAAAATTGAAAAGTGGGACAAAACTCATTTATCAAATGTCTCATTTAGCAACAGAAATTTTGGGTTCAACTGTGACTTACAAACACAGTTGAACCCAAAATTTCTGTTGCTAAATGAGACATTTTATAAATGAGTTTTGTCCCATTTTTCAATCTTCCTTGCTGCGGATGTTAAGTGAATCACTGCAGTTATTAATTTTCTACCACCATTGTTGAGTGAATCTGGCTTCTCCATTGTCTTTGTTTGTCAGGTCACAAAAGGTGATCACATGACCCTAGGACACTGCAACTGTCATAAATCTGAATTTTGATCATATGACCATAGGGATGCTGTAATGGTCATGAGTCACTTTTTTGTTGTAATTTCAAATGATCACTAAATGAACAGTTGTAAATCAAGGACTAGCTGCATCTGAGTTTTGAATAGACCAGACCCTCCAGGCAGATTCTGTCCAGAGATCCAAAATGTCTGGAAAACATATGCTGAAAAGCCTCTGCTGCTATTAGATGTGACAAAAGGGGCATGAAAATAATTCATATCTCTCTGAATCACCTATCACCTATCCATAATCCATCATCCATCCATCATTTATCATCCATCTATCATCAATCTATACCTCCATCCTACGTCCTCCATCTGTCCATCCAATTTCACTGGGTTAATTGTATACAAACTGTGATGCCAATATATTTGGTTTTTTTTTTGCTTCTTTAATATTATAGTGTTAATATACAAAGGCTGATATTATGGTGTAAAGAAAATAATTTTACACTTAACACCAAAAAAACCCTAAAGAACTTATAATTGACTTCAGGAGGAAGAAAGATGTACATTTACCATTGTACATAAATAGTGAGGAGGTGGAGAGGGTTGGTAGTTTTAAATTTCTGGGCATTTATATCTCAAAGGACCTTTCATGGATTATGAACGTTAACATGCTTGTGAAGAAGGCACAGAAGAGGCTCTACTTCCTGAGAATGCTCAGGAAGATAAATCTATCTCAGCATCTACTTCTATCCTCCTATTGCAGCAGTGTCCTCCTATTGAGAGTGTCCTGACATATGGCATTCTTACATGGTATGGGAGCAGCTCTGTAGTGGACAAAAAAGCTCCACAAAGAATCATTAAAACTGCCCAGAATATAATTGGGCTCCAGCTACCAGCCCTGGATGATATCTTTGAATCTCGCTGTTTGAGGAAGTTGCATAACATTCTCAGAGACTCTTCCCATCCTGCTTACAATCTTTTTGGACTGTTGCCTTCTGACAGAAGATACAGAACAATTAAAACTCGGACCACATGTTTTCTGAATAGATTTTATCCCAGAGCTATAATTGCACTCAACAATGAACATCAGTCAGCTGTTGGACAGTATTACTTGGTCTGTTGTGTGGATGTTTGGGTGGTTTAGGGGTGAGGAATTTGTGGTAGGTGCGAGTGTTTTGGGGATTGTTATGTGTGTTGGACCTGGTCTTTGAGTGTTAAGTGAATTTTGTTATATGGGTATACTGTGTATACACATACAATGACAATAAAGTTGTTGTTGTTTACTTTAATTTACTAATAATTTACTTTATTCATTAAACATGAAACTCAGTCAACTGAACATTCAAAAATGCATCACAAATACCATTGACTGGTGCTAATGGTTGATACAGGTTGCTGCCAGCATCCTAGGTATCAACCAAGTACCTTCTTAAGATGTATGATGTTCCAAGTAGCGCAGTTTTTTGCAGTTCAACTGGTGTTATTGTAAGAAGCTGCAATTTGTTCATATATCTTATAAAATTCTTGGACATGGTACCAAGTGCCCTGATGACAATGGGTATCGCTGTTACATGTTTCATCCATAGCCGTGTAGCTTCGATGGCCAGGTCATGATATTTCATGATTTTTTTCCAGTTCTTTTTCTTCAACTCTGGCATCTCCTGGTATCGCGATGTCAATAAATGGTACGTTTCGGTTTTTGACAACTGTGATATCTGGCGTGTTGTATTCCAAGTGACGATCTATCTATATTTGAAAGTCCCACAAGATCTTCACCTTCTCATTTTCTATAACTTTTTCCACTTTATGTTCCCATGACTTTTTGGATACAGGTAAGTTATATTTTTTACATAATGACCAGTGGATTAATTCAGCAACTTGGTTGTGTCTAGCTTTGTAATCAGTTTGTGCGATTTTGCTGCATTCACATATTAAATGTGAAACAGTTTTGACTTTGTTGTTGTATCTTTCCTTTCATGGCATTAGTTTGTAGTGCTTGTTCTTGAGCAGCAAATATTAAACCTTCTGTTTCTTTCTTGATGGTTCCCATCTTAAGCCATGCCCATGTAAAATTGTCATCACATTTTCCTTCAATGTTTTTCAAGTGCTGTCCATGCAAAGCTTTCGTTTTCCATCTATTTAATCTGTCATCCAGCTGTTTTTCCTTATATTCTGCCTTTGTTTCTGTTGTTTTTATAATGTTCTCTGTTTTCACAGCCTGCAGCAATTTGTCTGTACTTTGGTTCACAAAATCATTCAAACTTCGTTTTTCTTCTTCTACAGTTTGATGGATTTGCAATAGTCCTCTGCCCCCTATTTTTCTTGTTAGGTACAACCTGTCAATGTCACTTCGTGGATGTAAAGCGTGGTACATATTCAAAAGTTTGTGTGTTTTCCAGTCCAGCCAAAGTCCAGTTGATGATTCCAGCTGAGTAGCATATCACTGGAACTGCCCATGTATTAATGCCTCTAATTATGTTTCCAGCATTCAGCTTTGAATTTAATATTTTGTGGACCCTCCTGATGTATTCCTTTTGTGTTGACTCTTTGACTTTTCCATTCAAGATGTTATCTGCTTCCAATATGCCTAGGTATTTGTAACCATCATCCTTTGCTAATGCTTTTACTATGTTTCCATTTCCCAGTTCTATTCCTTCTATTTTTTCCATTTTTCCTTGCTGCATGGATAATAGGCACATTTTTCAAGTCCAAAGTTCATTTTGATGTTGCTGCTGAACATTTGAACTGTGTTGAGTATTGATTTAAGTTCAGTGGGGCTTTTCACATACATTTTTAAGTCATCCATGTAGAGTAGATGGTTTATCTTGCCATGTTGGCTTGAGATTTGTTATCCCAGTTTTGTGTTTTGTAGGATTATTGTCAATGGAGTTAATGCGATGTTGAACAGTAATGTTGTGGCCCATATGTGGCCTGTGCAGCTAGTAGCTGATTCAGACAGCGAGGAGGCTGGTATAGTGCTGCTCCAGCAGCCTGTGCAGCTGGCACTCGAGTCAGACAATGAGGAGGCTGGAGAAGATGTGCTGCCAGAGGTGGGGATTCAGCCAGAGCCTTCAGACCCTCTAGAAGCTCCCTTAAGTGAAGAGGACGAAGAGGAGGAGCCTCTTCTCAATGCACGGGTGCGCAGAGCTGCCAAAAGGCAGGAGTGGCTCCTCAGGAGGAGGTCTCCTCGAGAGTAAGGCTTGGGGCTAATTGACCAGTCCCTTAGCCTATTTAAGGAGGAAAGCCGACTGAAGCAATTTGCAGGGAACAACTTAGTTCACATACCTTTGTGTCTTGTCTTGCTTATCTTATCAGCTTCCTGCAAATTGCTTCTGGGCATTCTGCCAACCATAGTAAGCTTTCAGTTATTATTCTTTGAATTCTTGGCTGCTGTTAATGCAGTTAATTAACAGCTGTTGTTGCAAAACATTGGTTTATTTAGTCAACTAAGGTTTGAACGGACTTTGTGTGTGCTGCGTTCTTTGGGGTCCGTAGCTAGGGTAGAACAAGTAGTGGTGAAAGTGAGTCCCCCTGGAATATTCCTTGTCTGATGTTGACTTCACCAATGTTCTCCCCATTTGCTGTTAGAACTGTTTTCCATTTTTGCATATTTGCTTTATTAATATTATATTATAATATATAATATTATATTATATAATATTATTATTATTATAACATTATTAATATTGATGATGTTGCTTTACGGTTATGTTTTACATATTGTCCAGCATTTATAAGTATTTGAGCAGTTTTAAATCTTCAATTAATTAAGCCTTCCACAAGTATCCCATTTCAGAACACTGTCTCTATGCATTAAAGGGCCATAATATGGGTGAGATGAACGACACATTCATTGTGCCATTTCCATGCAAAGAATTATAATGGGAAAAGGAATATATGACAAAGCTAAAGTATTAATAACTTCTTTGAGTATCAATATAATTTTTTGTTGAAATGAGGGATATTGTATATTAGAAGATGAGTTTGATGTAATGAGATTGTTAGCATGTGGTAGCATTACAACATTTGATTCTATCCATTTTAACTTACTAACATGGATTTCAATATTTAAAGTAGGTTTTTATGGATCACATGCAAAGATACCTAAACTGGGAATAAAAATATCAGAGTTCACTTCTGAAAAGAAACCACCCATGAACAATAAATACTCAGTCTTTCATAGCTCTGTAATTTAAATATTACTGACACAGATGTTTGTATATATAATTGAAACATTAATTTGGTTTTAGATTTCCCAGGAGAGTGTAGAAGGCTCTGACATTTGAAAGAAGAGAAACTATGCTACAAAGGGATTACAAAGAAGCAGCATAAGCAATTAAATGATGCAAAACTTTGTTAAATTTTGAGTGTTTTAGATCTTTAATTGATTCCTGGCTCATTTATTAAAGGGAAGAGTGTCTCCTTCATTTTGAATGAAGGACTTATCAACATGTAGAAGAATGAATCTCTCATTTCAGAGGGTTCATATGAACTTTCAGTCAATTTTTTTATTCTTCTGGATCTTGATTGAACCTTTTAGTTGATTTCCTTTCCCTTAGCTTCCACATAACCCTATCTGATTTATTAATATGGTAGGTTTCATGTTGCCAAAACAACTCCATAAAATCAAGCTTGACACAAGGGAGTCTTAATCTTTAGCACAACTTTCTTTTGGGCTGGAACTGAACAGCAAAGTAGAGATTTTCGGTAATTGCACTAAGAAGTCAGAGCCCCAATTCAGCAGGTTAAAATAATTACATAACTTGAACAGATGTTTTAACAAAACAAATGTACATGTGTTCTTGGTGTTTCTCACAATGAACATATGGAAATTCAGGATCTTAGTTCCAGTCATTTACCCAGGTTGCTAGTTCACATTCCTGATGAGGAAAAAAATATTTAAAGAAAAATAAAAGCATCTGCAGTATCTTTACTGAAATGTTCAGATGGTGTACGCTGACATATTCATTCCATAATGGGCTTAGCAGAGACTGCAATGCATACATTGTATTGTAATATTAATTTCTTTTTCTCTTTAATATATTTGTAAATTAGTAAATAAATCAAGCTATCTTCAGCAGGAAATATGAATAATATCACAACATATTATATCCCCTATATCATAAATAATCTGACATTTCTAGACATTTTATGATGTCATATGTTGCATAATTCTGGGCTGTTGAGATAAAATAACATGATGACAAAATATAGATGCAAGGAAATCCAGTTGTCTTTAACTTTATTAGTTAAACCTGAAGAAACAATATACATTTCCTGCTTAATTTTTTTAAAAAAATCCTTCAAAATATATTGATGAATTTCTTAGTTTATTGCTGAAATAATTTCTATTAGGAATTCAGTAACATACAGGAATAGATGTAGGATTGGTGAGCAGAGACTTTAAGATTCATCCATCCATCCTTCCCTCCCCGCTTTTCTCTAAATCACAAAGCCTTTACCCAACAAACTCTTTCCCTCTCTCTGTCCCTCCCTCCCTCCCTCCCTCTCTATCCATGTATCATTTTTCTTATAAAGCAGGGTAAATTTATTACAAATTTATATTTTTTATATTTTAAAGCAATATGTTGATAATTGGGTGGATTTTTCTCTATATTTTCTGATTATAAAGGGTGCATACTTCACCCACTGTATTTCATTTCTTTGTTCATAAAGGAACCACACTTACTGTATGAGCAATTAAGGATGTTTAGTAAGAAATATTCTTATTGCATTCATTTATCAATATATTACCTGATGGACTTAATGAATTAAAATGAACATTATCTTCTTCACTATGGTAGAACTGTTTTCAATTACTTAAACAATGTCCTATCAGGTTCAGTCCAAATTGGTAAAAATGTTGAATTTTTAAATAAATGCTACTAATTGTGAAGACACCTGATTCTATCTGAAATGAATAACATTCAAAATTCCACTTGTGCCTGGCACTGTCCTATGATAATATTTTTAAAGGCTGTTATTCCCTCTCTCCCTCCCTCTCTCCCTCCCTCCCTTCCAATTGGATACATTTTAAAAGTTTGTCTTACTACAAATTTGAAACCTGACAGTTCTACAAATATTTTGAATTTTAATTTAAAATAAAAGACAATGTTTTCAATTGAATTAAATGACTAGCCTCTTCTTTAATGCTATATCTTGTCAGATTTCATATATAGTGTAGGTGTAGTCATTTTGTTCAAATGCAATTTTACAATATTTTTTAAAAGGCGTGCTATTCATTAAAAACAATAAGAAATGGGAGACTTTCCAGTCACATTTATAAAGATAGGTATGGGGTTTTTATTCTTTAGGTCTAGAAAGAAATATAACTACAAAGAATGATTATTTCATTGCCCTTTTTTTATATAGAAAGGGGAACACCTAAAATGACACAAGTCAACAGACCATGTGCTTCACTGAATGGCTGGCAGATCAATATCACCATTTAAATGAATTAGTGGATCTACAGTTGTGTTAGAAACCACCATCTTATGATCCTTTTATTCAATGTTCTTTGTAATCCCTTTTCTTAAGTTTGCTTAAGATCCTACCAGCTACAATATCTTTGACTTTGCTCATGCCATCTGACTTTTCAGCCTTTAGCCGGAAAAATTATTCTGCCTTCTGAAGAATAAGAAAAGACATATCATAGTATAGGGTAGGAGTCATAGTGCTTCAAAGTGCTCTTTCAATTTGATGAAGCTTTGAGGAAGTATTCAAAGAAAAGCTTTGAAGTGAAAAGCACTTGAAAATAAAGCAGAGGTGGTTATGATGCGTCTTCATTTCAACTAGCCAAAGAGGCTTTTACACATAAGCAGAACTGCTTTCTTTAGAAGAAGCTAATGGGTAAGGTATATCGTTCATACCTTCATGATTCACACGGAAGAGAACATTCACATAGAAGCAGTGTTGCTGTCTTTTCTGGGACAAAATATCAATGCTGAAAAAAGAGCTACCTTCTTTATCATTGGGCTGATTATATAAGAAAATTCCTGGATAACTTCAATATTTTAGGATATTCAGGATGTTCTGCAACTGAATCTACTATGACTTCTCTGCAAAAGCTTTTTTCCCCATTTGATTTTATTAAAAGTACAGTCTAAACTCTGAGCAAAGATTGGGAAGATACATAGAGGTCTTAGAACAACCTTCTTCTATTTGGGATTCTCCAAATATATTGGAATGTCTCCATCTCTTTCTCCACCATCAGCATCACAACTACTGTCATTACCATCATCAACTTCACCTCCTTTTCTTTTGATCTTATTATGCCTACATATCATTATTAGCTACACAATGGCTTGAATATTTACATATCAGATTTTATATCTATTTGCACTTTGCATATTATAGAAAAATCCATATTTTTGTTCAGTGTCACAGGTGAACTATGCGTGGACAGAATGTTGCCAGTTTAGGTTATAACCATCAGGCCTCTGCCGTAAAAAAATCCTCTTCCATTACATGTTTATAATTTTTCAAGTTATCGTAAGACACTCTATTGTTTTTGCAAAAGGAAGAAAATAATATGACTTTTTTGTAATACAGTACTTGTATCGTAAATAAGAAATTCTGTCTTCTTTCAGGAAATTGTATAAACAAATACATCATTGAATTGAGAACTGTTATTTGTTGGTGTACAAGTAGTATGCTATTGAGATTGTGCCAAGTGAAGTAAATGCAAAAGCTTTATTACTGCCCCATTTCATGCATGACCACATCCATATTCTGACTATATGTTATACAAATGTTGATTATTATCTCATCTTAAAGCTTCTAAATAACTTTGAACTGAAGTACCTTAAGTGATGGATGTTAGAGAAAGGTTATCTCTACATCTGTCAATACCTCTTCTAAAGTAAGTCTAGTAGACACACAGAAATGAGACTTTTATTTGATAATTCCAAGTTTGTAGAAATCACTTGAGCTCTGTATCATTTTTATTCTCAGTTTGAGAGGCAAATGTATCTGGCATTGTTTAATATAACATTTGCTAGGTTTTATTGATAATGCATTTTGTAATAGATACAGTGTAAGGAATAGAACAGAATAGAAATTATTTAGATTTAATTATATTTCTCAATGTTGGGGGATTTTCTTAATAATAATTATAAAAATAGTAAGCACCTAATAATAGGCACCTTGCGTGCAATTCCAAAACATCTAGGACCCGACATGAACCTATCAGCATTGACAAAATCACCATCAGTTACAAAAGACAAGTTACCTCCTGTGTCTACTTTTAGCACCAGGATGCTACAACATCCAGCTATATCAGGTCCTTGGGAAGACTCAATAGGTGAATAAAAATACAAAATTTAATATAAATATCTGGATGAATGTATGAACAACTATAATAAGATATTGATTCCTGGCATCTGCTTGGATATGTTCCTTCAGATTTCTTGGCAAGATTTCAGAAGTGGTTTAATATTGTCTTTTTCTAGAGCTGAGAGAAAGTGACTGGCCTAATTGGCTGACTTTATGCCTTAGAACCACAAAATTCTGTTAATGAAGTATAGGTGGTTTTTGACAACTGATTGAGAAATGTAGTGTTCCTTACTTCTGAATGTACAGATATTCAAGTAGTCCTTATTTAGTAACCACAATTGGGACCAGCAACTTGGTCATTAAGAAAAACAGCCACTACACAAAACTGCAACTGTGCTTATGATGTTACTTCAACTTTCTTTTGCTTTAGAGTCCTGTGAATATAATAAATGTTAGGATTGGTTGCAGAATTATTTGTTCATCACCACTGTAACTGGCTCTCAGTTTTCTTCCCATTGCAATTAAAGGTGCCAGTTATCACTTTTAAAATCCTACCTGGCAGGACTGTAACTCTAGATCAGATAAGGTAGGCATACTTCAGGTCCCCTCACTGAAATCTTGCATGAAAAATGAAAAAATGAAAAATCTTTTCCATGGATGCTCCTACCTTGTGGTATACCCTGCCACTGGTGATTTAACAGCTCTCCACTCTTCTAGTCTTTTAGAAGGTTGTTAAGACATGGATTTTTACTGAGGCATTGAGATTGCATAGGTCTAAGGCACAGAATAAAAGCAGCTGAGCCTACTTTGGGGCATCTCAAGGATAATAATTATTAAGTTTTTAGTTATAGTTTTGTATATATAATTATTTTATTTATTGATTTTACAGTTGTTTTGAACTGCCTGGAGTTCCTTAAAATGGGCGGGATCACAGGTGCTATTCAGAAGGTTCTGACAGGTTCTGGAGAACCGGTAGTGGAAGTTTTGAGTAGTTTGGAAAACTTGCAAACACCACTTCTGGCTGGCCCCAGAGTCGGGTGGCAATGGAGATTTTTGCAATAGCCTTCCCCCAGGTGTGGGGAGGGAGTGTGGATTTTGCAGTATCCTTCCCCTGGAGTGGGGTGGGAATGGCGATTTTGCAGTAACCTTCCCCTGCCATGCCCACCAAGCCATGCCACACCCACAGAACCAGTACCGTGTTTTCCTGAAAATAAAACAGGGTCTTATTTTCTTTTGACCCCCCAAATAAGGGCTTGGCCTTATTATCGGGGGGTCTTATTATTTTGGGGGGTGCAGGAGGCAGTGAGCATGGGACTGGATGTCCCGTTGCTGCCATCACCTCCCCTCCCCATTCTTCGCGTTGGCCGCTGCCCTGCTTCTTTGTGCAAGGCTTGTGCCATTGCTTGCATGAACTGCAGCACCACCATGAGCTTCATCATACCGGCACAGCTGGTATCCTGCCACTTGCAGCTGTGCCAGTATGTCGAACCTGTGCTGCAGTTCTTGCATGTAATAGCACAAGCCTTGCAGAGTCCTGCTCTATGAAGCGGTGGCGGCTCGATGAGTCTCACAAAGACTTGTTTTTGGCAAGTAGGGTGGGGGAGAAGCGGGATGCATGAAGTGAGATGCCGCTTCCCTTGCCGTCTCTTCTCCCCCCCCACCAGGCAAGGCAGAGCTCCTGCCCCTTGCTTAGCCACCCGCCCCCACCTGCCCCTTTAGGGTGCAATTTGGGGGTGGCAGGTGGGGCGGGCAACAAGCATCTTGCTTCTCCTCCACCCCACCTGCCACCCCTCTCAATAAAGAGATGGTGGAGAAGGGAAGCAGCCAGGCTGCTGCTGCCATTGGGGTGGGACATGTTGGGCCGCGAGACGCGTGTCTTTCCTTTCCAGCACCATCACGTTCCTCACCTTTCTGTCCAGGGAGACACATTGTAAAAAAACCTTTCTCATGAGTTCAAGGAGTTTAGCTGAACTCGCGAGAAAGGTTTTTTTTACAAAGTGTCTTACTGGACAGAATGGCGAGGAACACGATGGTGCTGGAAAGGTAAGCCACAAGTCCCGCTTTTCTCCTGCCCCACCTCCACCCCTCTCAATAAAGAGACGGTGGGGAAGGGAAGCAGCCAGGCTGCTGTTGCCATTGGGGTGAGATGGGACATGTTGGGCCACAAGACGCGTGTCTTACCTTTCCAGCACCATCATGTTCCTCGCCGTTCTGTCCAGGGAGACACGTTGTACAAAAACTTTCTTGCGGGTTCAGCCAAACTCCTTGAACTCGTGAGAAAGTTTTTTCTACAATGTCCCGCTTGTTGCCCCGCCCCACCTGCCACCCACAAATTGTACCCTAAAGGGGGCGGATGGGGGTGGGTGGCTAAGCAAGGGGCAGGAGCCCTGTCATGTCTGGCAGGGGGAGTGGGGTATGTAATTGGTGGGGGGGGCTTATTTTGCAGGGGTGGCTTATATTATCACATGTCCTGAAAAGCCCAATTGGCCGTATTTTCAGGACATGTCTTATTTTTGGGAAAACACAGTAGTAAAAAAAATTGAATTCCACCACTGGGCAGGATATACCATATTTTTCGTTCCATAGATGCACTTCCACCCCCAAAAGTGGGTGGAAATGTCTGTGCATCTTATGGAACGAATATGGGTGACAGGCAGCAGCAGCGAACAGCTGCAGAGACCCCTGCCACCTGGAACAACTGATTGGTAGTATTCCGGGAGGCCGATCCAACTGCTGATCAGCTGCTCGGCAGTGAAGGCTCCAATGTTCCCCGGTAGAGGCAGCAGACATGGAGGAGGCAGCAATGGTGGCGTTTCTGGTCGGCTAGGCTACAGAAGTCCAGGATCCAGCCATCACTCAGCTGACCGGTGGTGGGTGCATAGGAGTGGAGCCCTAATGAGCCATGTGCTGGGGCTGCAATAATGTGCTGAAGCTGACCAGGCTGTTTGCTTTTTGCTGCAAGATGCTAGCCAGATAAATACAGATGGTGGTTGAACTGCCAGAGGTGTGGCCCGGCAGAGGGGTGCAGAGCCTCCCCAAAAGACGCTGGGAGGAAGAGGCAGATTTTTTTTTCTTGTTTTCCTCCTCTAAACCTAGGTGCATCTTATGGTCAAGAGCATCTTATGGAGCAAAAAATACGGTACATCTTTTCAATAAATAAGTTAAACAAGGATTAACTATAATTTGCAAATCCCAGATGATTGAATCACTGGCAATAAGAAGCAAAAATACACCATTCCCTTAAGTTGTTGTAGATCATGAAGCAACAATAATCCCTTTCTCTCCAAGTGGAAAGGAAGCCAATAACCTAGTGCTTTCTTCTAGTAAAAAGAGAAACTCTTGTCAATAGTTGCTTGGTTTTTATTTTTGTTTTGTTTAGACTCCTGAAAGGAAACTATGAAAGTCATTAAATTTTCTCTTACAAGTTTGAAGCTTGTAAGACACATCCCCAGCCCAAAGCAAAACATTAAAAAAAAAACACACACCAATAATTGGTTTCAATTATTTGCAGCATTTTAAAATATCTCTATGTACCCAATATATTATCACAGCTGTCCACCACTATAAGCATAGACATGGAAATGCTTTTGGTTTTCTGGGTATTTCTATGCAGGGAATCTCCTGCATATCAGAACAACTAAAATATATGTCTCCCCAGCATCTCTTCTACCCATATCTGGTTCATTTCAATGGTTAAGGCAAAAAAGCCAATCAAAACAAAAGCAGAGTTTAGCAATAGCAATAGAACTTAAACTTATATATCTCTTCATAGTACTTTTACAGCCCTCTCTAAGCAGTTTACAGAGTCAGCATATTGCCTCCAATAATCTGGGTCCTCATTTTACCCACCTCTGAAGGATGGAAGACTGAGTCAACCCTGAGCTGGTGAGTTTTGAACGGCTGAATTGCAACTAGAAGTCAGCTGATCTAGCCTGCACTACTGTACTCTAACCCCTGCGCCACCTCGGCTTTAAATTTAACTTAATTTAAAATTAAATTAAATAAGAAAGTTAAACTAATACCCAATCAATTAGGAATCTTCTCTGAAAGAGCTCTGTTTTGAACTATGTCCAAAAGTCAGTGTAGGAACCACAGTCCAATGAGAGGTCATTCCAAAAAGCCAGTGCAGCACTGAAAAGTAGCATTACCAACTCTTGGTCACCCTAATCTTCCCAACCATTAGTAGCTTTTTCTTTGTATATTGAATTATCTGGTACAATTATAACAGGAGAATGTGATTGCAAGGATAATTTGGTACCAAGCACAATAAGGCTTTATAGATTAGCACAAATACTTAAAATTAGACCAGGAGTATATTGGCAGCCACTATAAACCTACAGTTGGGGAATTGTGGTCCAATTAGTAAATGCCAGTTAGCATGCTAGCCACTGGACTCTCAAGGAACTGCTGTCTTTGAGAGATGTTCAAAGGTAGGACCAAGTAGAACAGATAGCAGTAGCCTAATCAGGATATGATAGGACAGACATGTTATAGCAGAATAATTCTGGTGACTACATGGAGATACCTGTGCAGTTTCATTATAGTAGTTCAGAAATAAAATAGATTGCCACTATCTTATTCCAGAATTTTGTGGTTTTCTGCCATCAATACCTTCTTAATTTTTCAAGATCAGTCAAGCTTGGTGCTGCTACCTAGTGTGCCTCTGAAAAACTTAGCTTATATTCAAAAGGATTTATCTTGTTTGTTCCATTCTTATGTGGAACAATGAAACAATTTAGAACAACAAAAATGTGACTTATTATTTATGATTGCATGATTAAACTTATAAAAACATTCTTCACTTGGGAGCATAGTTTAGATGAAATTGCCACAAAATGATAATTAACTTGCTTTTTCCTTGTTATTTTTCTCAAGAGAATGATTGTGTATGTTTCCTTGTGGTCAGATTGTCAATTATCCTTTTTATTATTGTGGTTAAATGAAATGTAAAGATGAGCACACTGGGTTCCTTTTCACAAAAAAAGCTTCCTCATGGGAGGAAAGCTGAAATATTCTGTCAATGCTGTTACATAACCTTGGAACAAAGTACTTATTTACTTGTCTTCCTTTACTTCATCTCAGCTGGATTATTAAATGAACTCCATTTACACGAAAGCTCATGCGAGTTCAGGACCCTATCAATAATCAGTTCAGAATTTTCATAGCAGATATTAGAATATTTCCTTGAATCACTTTTGTGGTTTATTGACTATTTGTGTAGATATTTTGACTAAGACCTTTGTTTGATATTGGTGATTATGATTTCAAACTGACAGAAGTTTGCTCTGGGTGAACACCACTGACTTTGAATATAACCTGTGATGTGAAATTATTTCTAGGGAAAGGATGCCATCATTCAGAAAAGATTCCTCAGACCTTTGAAGTTAGATATGAATGTTCAGATAAATGTATGGGCTTTTATCTCTAAACAATATTAAATAAACAATTGCCCAGTAAGAAAGCATTTTAGGGTATTGGACCTCAGCATTCTGAATATGGTTTCAGTATGGATTTATCTTCATGTCCTATTGAAGATGTTTGTCCTGTGCTCCATATTTCTTTATTTCCCACCGATCTGGCCTTTTGTTTGTTTTAATATTTTTTGGGAAATAGACAAAAAAAAAAAGTTAAGGGTATGAATATTTAAGTAGATTGATGGACTTTTACTTCCCAACAACAAAATACAAATTTGTTCAGGAACAAAGTTTTCTAGACTTGTAGACATAGCATTCTACCAATACACATGTTTTGTCAACTTACCTTGTCTCTTATTAATGAGAAAAAAGTGGATTGTTTGCTATACTCCTTGCATTAACTGAATCATTATAAATACTATAAAAAGGAAACAATCCAACTTGCATTATACTGGAAAGCAAATTTGTAAAATATTTATCCCATTGCAGGCAATACTGAATAGTAAGTTGAAGTTGCATGGATACATGTGCACATATACATTCATTTGTATGCATTTTGTTGTTCCATGTTAGCACCTAGCAATCTTGCCTTCTTTCAGGCTGTTTTGATGGCCTTCGATTTTTCCAAGCACCAGAGTCTTCAGTGACTCTTGTTTTCACATTTTGTATCTATACCATTTAAGCTAAGGATGTCCAGAGAGTGGATTGGTTTTACTTGATTTAGTTTAGCAGAATTTATTTTTCTTGAATTTTAAGGCATTCGCAACCATTTTTCCAACACTATCATTCAATTCATTAATATGTCTTTGGTCAGTCTTCTGTTGATCCAGATTTCATAAATGTTCTGGCTGAAAAAAAAAATCACAGCTCCTATAATATGTAGCTTTGTTGTCAAAATGGCATGCTTTCACTTGGAAAAATAAAAACAACCCAAAGGTTAACGCTATGATTATTTAACTAAATTCTTAGGCTTTTACTTCCCAACAGTACAAACTATAATTGTGACCCCTCAAACCTTCTAGATCTAGATAGCTACAAAATTTTGGCAATAAGAATAACTCATTAAGTAAAACCCTTGTGGGGGAAAAGGAGTGCCAAGACCTATAACATTAACTAGAGAAAGCTGATAAGAAATGGTACAAAACTTTAATCTTGGGCCAATAATATATCGCCTTTAACTGATTTACTGATGCAAATTACTGGAGGAGATGGGTTTCAAAAGAGAAAAGCAGATGAAGTCTAACTTGGAAAGTAATGTTTAGATTTTAAAGAAATGGATAAAAGACAAAAGGAAAAGGTTGAAATAGAAAGTGATAGCCTAAGGATAAAATTTTGAAACACAAAGGTTTACAAATGTCAGGAGTGGCAGAAAGACCATTTGTAAGAAAGCAGAACTTTACCCAGTTGCGATTCCCACCAACAAGGAGACAGAGGCAGCTGGGACAAAAATTGGAAGGATCAGTTTGTATCTCAACCGACAAAGAGAAAGAGGGGATGATGTTTTGATATATGAGGAAATTTCCCAGTGAATTGGCTGCAGGGAGGATTGTGTCTAGAAAATCTTAAAGGTTGTAAAGAATTCTGAAACACGGAGAAAAGATCAAGCAGCTAGAAAAAGGGCAAGGGGAAAACTGGCACAAGCGGCTTTGAAGAGTCAGCTGGACTGCAAGCATTTTTCCATGACAAAAGCAGGTTTCTTTAAGCATGTACAGGTACCCTTGACTTAAACAGTTCATTTAGTGACCATTCAAAGTTACAACAGCACTGAAAAAGTGAATTATGACAGTTTTTCACAGCTATGATTCCTGCAGCATCCTCATAATCATGAGATTAAAATCCAGATGCTTGGCAACTGGTTCATATTTATGACTATTGCTGTGTCTCAAGATCATGTGATCCCCTTTTGTGGCCTTCTAACGAGCAAAGTCAATTGGGAAGCCAGATTCACTTAACAATCGAATTACTAACTTAACAACTGTAGTGATCTATTTAACAACTGTGACAAGAAAGGTTGTAAAATGGGGCAAAACTCACTTAACAAATGTCTCACTTAAACAACAGAAATTTTGGGCTCCATTGTGGTCGTAAATCGAGGACTACCTATACTGTGCTTTTGAAATATATTGCACTATTAAAAAGCCTGTTCTATCTGTTCTACTCAATGTTCTACTTCTGAGTAATTGCAGACATGAGAGACTCATGGTATTGTTGCTTTATTGCTATCTCCAAACTGATTTGTTTTTGAACTATATAAACTCTGTCACACCTAAACATTAAATCTCTCCCTCTCTCTCCTCCCTCTTTCTCTCTGCCTGTGCATCTGGGTATTTTTACTGGATCCCCTAAAAGAGAAGGAAATAATCCCCTAGCCACACACATAAACATACACTCACTGGGGGACAATTTTGTAGCAGGCTTGCTTGAAATAAGTTACATTGGCTCTGAAAGGTTTCCCATTTGGGAAATCTTTTGAGAATCAGCCTGAAAAACTTGGGATCTAGTTTATGGATTATATTCTGAAGCTTAATTCTGATCTATGTCTAAAAATCTCACTAATTCTGTCCTCATTCCATTATTCATGTTAGTTACATTACCCTATAGTCCTATTTAAACAGAAATTTAATAAAAATTCTCTACCCATTTCTATAAACAAACATTTCTTAAAACACAATATTTTCTCCTAATGGGCATGTTAGACCCATAGAGGTCTTGTTGCATTTTGAATTATATGAATGATATGATCGAGAAGATTATATAGGGTTTTTCCATATTTTCATTGAGAAAATCCATGCAACTGTTTGTGCCCTCAAGCATGTGACATTTAGTCCTAGGAATATAGAAAATTAGTTTCTGTGTACTTGTGGGCTGTTAAAGAATAAATATCTTGCCTATATTTACTAATTAACAGGGAGGTTGTTTTGGAGGAGTCAATAAAGTAGTCTGTGACAGCTCTGAATATTAATGCTAGAGGCAACTATATGATTTGCATGGTAGAAATAATCTTTTACTACCAGGTACTTTCAGCCTATAGGAAAATGAAATCTTATAGTCCTTGAAAATTCTATTTCATTTTAATATAACAATGGTTATGACTTTAATGTGCAGAATATGACTAGTAGCTCTTAAGAAATATTTTTTGTGAAATATCATTGACCACATTTTTTATGGGTGCATAATTGTTCCAGAATATTTGGAATATTACCTGAAGTTCTCTTTTCTTCTATTGCTGAAGCTTCACATTTGAAAGAAATGAATTTTGGTATTTCAGAGGTTCAGGTTAGGCTCAATTGCATTTAACATCTTAACTAATGAATTGAAAGGCCAGCTATGCAGCACATTAACTGTGTTTGCGAACAATTATAAATTAGTATACTATATAATAGCAGTAAACAAAAATAATCCCATTAATATAAACAGATCTAAAAGATACAGGGGCAAATTTAATCTGGAAAGCAAGATTGATAGGCAAATGAAAAAACAAAGAGGAAAAGGAAAGAAATGAGAAGGCAAATACTAAGTTTTCATTTGAAATAATCCTATTTTAAATAGCAATGAACAATAATAAAGATAACTATAAATCTATAAAATCAAAGAGACCTTTGTTACATTACTTAGCGGTTGCTCAAAAGTAAAGTCCAAATGCTTCCAAATCGATAAGTTGTGTGTACTAGGAAAAAGTTTTGAGGTCATATAAGAATAGGTGCATACCAAAGTGCAAATTATCTATTGTAACTTTATAACAACATTGAATATAGCTTGAACAGTGGCTCCATGTGTTGATACCAATGATGATTTTTTCTCCTAATTACAACTTTATGTAAAAACATCTTTATTCATAAATAAAATTACTGGCTGGGTTATTCTGAACAGAAGTTGAAAAAAATACTAAAAAGGAACATGTCTATGCTATGACATCATTCTGAAAATGCACTGTAGAGGCCCTGCTTTATGATAGAATATTACATTAGCTAGAGACAGAAGATTATTATTTTTTTAAAAAAAAAAATGACTTTGGATGCTCCAAAAATATCATAGAAATCTCAGTACTGATGATCAGGCATGACTAATTACAGATGTAGTAAAGTCTTGATTGCTGATACTGAATACAGGCACAGGAGGTGAGAGCAGGGAGCACTGCAAACTTGTTCCCCTTGGCAATAGATTATGCATGGGCTGCAGAAGTGCTGCTAAACTTCCTGGTGATATAACAATGCCAATGGTAACTGCATATTTTAGCTCCTGTTAGGTTGTTTCAGGTTGCAAATGAAATAGCTTCTAAATTATGAAAACCATCAGTAAATAAGACATCCTGCTGGCAGTCTACTAAATAAAAGGAAGAAAAGAAGCAGGAACCAATTCTAGTTAACTATCTTCAGACCCTATTTAATCCTGTTGCTTGATACCATTGTTCCTCTGGATTATGTATAAAATATCTATATTAATATTTATTATGTTCTATCCATTATGGTTCATTGTCCTTAGAAAAAGAAGCCAAAGGGAATTTCCTTAGATTATATTTTTATATATACAAATCAGTTTAATGCAAACTATGGAACACTACAGGGAAAAGGGCTATTTCCATAAACTTAATGAAACAAACTCCATACAAATAACCAGTTATAGTAATAATTCAGTCAAAAACATTGCCATTATTACCCAGGGGCTCCCAGAAGGAATAGCCAACACCTCAGAAGAAAGCTCAGGATCCAAAAACATCTTGACAGACTTGAATAATGGGCCCTATCCAATAACATGAAATTTAATGTGGAGAAAAGCAAGGTTTTACATTTAGGCAGGAGAAACCAAAGATAAAAGTACAGATTAGGTGAAACCTGGCTCAAAAAAAGGTGAGAGGGATCTTGGAGTTCTAGTGGGTGATCATTTAAAAATGAGCCAGCAGTGTGCGGCGGCAGCCAAAATGCTAATACAATCTTTGAGGCATAGAATCAAAATCACATGAAGTATTAGTACTGCTTTATAAAGCCTTAGTAAGACCACACGTGGAATATTGCATCCAGTTTTGGTCATCATATTACAAAAACCTGAGACTTTGGAAAAAGTGCAGAGAAGAGCAACTAAGATGATTAAGAGCCTGGAGACAAAAATATTTGAAGAACTGTTACAGGAATTCGGTATGACTACTTTAGAGAAAAGAAAGGACTGGGGGGACATGATAACAGTATTCCAGTATTTGAGGGGCTGCCACAAAGAAGAAGGGGTTAACTTATTTTCTAAAGCACAAGAAGACAAGACAAGAAACAATGAATGAATCACGGAAAGAAGCAACCTGGAATTAAGGAGAAACTTCCTATTGTGTTAATTAACAGTCCATGCTGTTAATTGGGTGGACAATTAACCAGTGGAACAGTTTGCCTTCAGAAGTTGTAGGTGCTTCATCACTGGAGGTTTTTAAGAGGAAACTACAGAGCCATCTATCTGAAATGCTCTCTGAGCAAAGTTGAGTCCCATTCATTCATGTTGATTGGATAAGTATAATGAGTTTATACAATTAATTTGATCAGAAGACTTTTCTACTTTCGCTTTATACATATAGCCTACATCATTCCCCAAATATAATGGGCTATGAGAATAATCTTGAAAGTCAGGAGGGAAAGTCACGGCCTACATAATAATCTAATAAGAGAAATCTGAGTCCAAAGAAGGAGTGAGGTTGGAGAAAGTATCTCAGAATTGAACCTTTCTAGTTGTCTGGAAAGTCAAGGCAGGGAAGAGGATAAATTTTTCAGACTTACAAGATTGTGTTACTATAATTTCACCATAAAAGTAGTATAAAAAAATATTCTTGGTTTTGGTTTCCTGACCTGGAGTACCTTAAAATGTTGACATTAAATGTAATTAACTGGGAATTTAGGGACTGCTATTGTTTTCTACAAAGAAATGCAATAAGCATGGAGAACATACATAAAGAGCTGGTTTGGGTTATCATCTTACTGAGCCCATTGTGATAAATATGAAATTTCAGATCTTCACTAAATGAAAAGATGCTTGAACTTTCCCACTTTCTATAATTTTAGAATATTTTATCTTGAATATCACAACTATAGATTATCATTGCCTCAGGTAATTTTTCATCTTCACTTTGAAAGTTTAGAATTGTTTTTATCTAGGCATGGCTATGTAGTAGAACCACTGGCTGAAGGGGAGGGAGCCTCGCAAGGGGGCTCTAGAATGAAGAGACATTCCAGTTTAGAGACTGTTTTGAGGCGGAAATATCTGAGGTCAAACCCTCAGGGCTCTATCTGCTATTTCCCAAGCAAAGGTAGACAGTCTGACAAAACTCTTGTAATATTGATGATCAACAATAAAATATGTTCTTGGACTTAATTCTGATTGATTGGATCTGACAGGTTAGATATCATTTCAAATGTCTTTTTAAAAAACTTTTGGTTGCTGTTTTTCTCTAGAAAGTCTTACTTCTCTCTAAGTGATGTGGATTTGTCATTGCTGAATTTAAGTATTAACCTTCTCAAGGCTATTTATTTTCAAAAGTCTAGCAACACATGGCATATAGCACTAAAATGTATTATTTGTGCTAGCACAATTAACAATTTAATAAAATTTCAATTAGAAAAATCTGTCAGAAACAGATATTTAATTTCAGCTGGTTTCTCTTTGCTGTAATATGTCATACCAGTAACAAAACATTCCAGCAGATTACAGGATTATAGTAACATTTTGTTTGGTGAGAAAATACTGTATTTTTTTAATTCAAGTACATTCAGAAATGTTAATGGTAAATATAATCAGATATAAAGAGGGCACCACATTGAACCCAAAGTTATGTATGCTGCAGCACCACAAAGGTCATTTGTCCTTACGAACAACCGCAGAGGCACTGCAATATGCTCCTTTAAAGCCACACCAGAGAGTCCCGCATTGTCCACACTTACCTCTTGCATGACCTTGGATGCTGGAGCCTTTGTGCCCCCTAGGCAACACACTGGGCTGGCTCCTCCCCTTCCCCACCAAGTCCCAGGCTCCATTGTAGCCTACAGGCATCTTTCTGCCTGCCAGATATCCTGCCTGCCAGGACCCACTCTGAGGCCTTTTCCAAATTGCAAGAGAGGCACCTAATAAAACCTGCTCTCCATCTCCATCGCATTTCTCCCCACAGCTCAAGATACTCTTCTTTCACTGGAGAAGTGGGAAAACTGCATTGCAAAAGGAAGAAACATGCAGGGAAACCAAAGAAAATCTTCTGAAGTCATCACTTTCCCCAGTGTGGAGCAGGAAAGAGCAAGCAACTCCACGAGGCAACTTTTATAAGAAGTTGGACATGCTGATCTTACAAGTCACCAGGCAATGGACTTGGTCATTGCCAGAAGTTGCTTCATGGAGTTGCTTGGTCTCTCCTACTCCTCATTGGGAAAAGTGCATCCAGCAGGCAAGGTGCACAGGGCAATGGTGTCAAGCTCTCCAACTTTGCAGCAAAGAACAGAGGCCTGCAGGGGCGTGAGATCACCCTCCCACCCCAAAGGTTTCTTTCCCTCTGCAAAAGACTCTTGGTGCAGAGAATGGAATGGTCCCTCGCTTCTTCAGGCTTCTCTTCTCCATGCCAAAAGCTTTTGCAAAGGGATAGAAGATTTCAAGCAGCACAAGATTGTTTCTCTGAAGCTTTCCATCTCTTGACAAAAGCCTTTGGCTTGGAGAAGAGAAACCTTTTTGCTGTGAGATCATGCTCCTTCAGACTCACTGAGGTTGCCTGGCACTCCAAAAGTGGATCAGGTGTTCTGTGCAGGCAGCCTCTGTGAGTCAACCAAGCTGAGGAGGGTGCGCTTGTCCCACTCTACCTCTGTTCTCACCATTCTGCTTTTGGAGTGCTGGAAGAAAGCAAAGAAACCACAGCAGAGAGTCTGGAGAGGAGCTCGCTCGATCATGGAGATCTTTGAAAGGTCAGCGAGTCAACACAGACCCAGTGCTTGTGGAAATCCGGTAGGACAGAATGACAGGGGGAGGCAAAGCATGAGATATCTCAGTGGATCGGGGGAGGCCTTGGATAGTCAGAAGCACTAGGCTTCCCATGGTCTTCACTACCCTGAGATACCTTATGTACACTTAATGACCTGTGCATTCAATTAGTGAATGCATTGGGTAAAGCAAGGAGGGATCATAATTATTTAGCAGATCTAATTAACAAATCCTCAGGTTATGAATGTAATTGGCATGCTCTATTACATTTGTAACTTGAGGATTATCTGTATACACACACACACACCACATCATTTTGAATACATAGTGGGAAAAAAAATCCTGAGAGTTAGCAAGATTGATACTATATGGTATAGTGCTATTATAGAATCTAGTTGTTCTGCTTTGGATAGCACAAAGCCTCCTCCCAGAAGGTAATGAAGAAAACCAATTAATGGAGAGGATGTGTATCATCCCAGACAATACTGCAGACTCTTGTCATGACTTACATGCCATGTCCTGAATAGAAAGAAGTGAACATCCAATAATCTTTTCTGCTGTCCTCACCACTCTCTTCACAGCCTTCCTATGCAAAATAGTAATACTGTTTATATATAAGTCTCTTTGTATGTATATAGGCAGATCCTTAATGACTTGATAATATGCATAAATGCATAATAAAATGTCATACTTGACATGCATTTAAATGGATATCTTTTGTTTATATTTAAATAGATGTCTTGTGCTGTTACAGATAGTGAGTTGCGGTAAGTAGTTACCTTAAGAATTAAGAGCTGTCTCCTTAAGAGATTGCATTGTGGGAGATGTAGTGAGAGATCGCATTATGGGAAATGTAGTCCATGACATGTGACCTTATCTGTGTGTCTGATTGGCCACTGAGGCTCTCTGCCGGGATTTTAGAACAAAGACCTGGCCATATGTTGAATTACCTCAGAGGAGAGAATATGCTTTCTGAACAGGGAGTCAGAACTACCATCCTTTTACACTAGGAAATGGGACAGATTATGAAACATGGATGCACCTCAGATGGACTCACTATGATTGTAAGTCTTATGTGTTCAAGGATTCCCAAATAAATATAATCTGCATGAAAACCTGTTTGCTAGAGTTTATCTGCCTGTTCCCAGTGGAGCCAGATGCCTGGGGAACAGAACAGTAAAAGGATGTAGATGCCTGAACCCCTCCCTTTCTTTCGGAGCATTGATGGACATTCTGTTTGAGTGAAAATGCATCTCTTCTCTGTGCACAGCTTATAAAAGGACTTTGTTTGCATCTAATTGAGACCTTTGCTTAGCCATGAAAGTGACAAAACTTGCTTTCCTTCTCTTTGCCTGAGTGAAGTATTCTGCTCAGCGGTAAAAAACAGTTCTTGTGCTAGCTAAGAAGATTGCCCTGCCATAAAGAGGCCCAGGGGCTGCATGTTTGAATCACCTTTGGCAGTAAAAGGACAGAAAGAGAAAGACAATTCTTGGGCTAGCTAAGAAGATTGCCCTGCCATAAAGGGACCCAGGGCTGCATGTTTCAATCACCTTTGCAAAGTTTGTGTGTATGTTGTTTAGAAGTTTACTTCGTCAATAAAACGAAAAGCCTTATTTTAACACAAAGTAATCCGAGCCACCTAGGCTCTTTGGAGATTGAATTTGCATGATACAAGTTGCTTCCCAGCCTGACCACTCAATGTGCATTTGAAAAGAAACAATCCAGCCATAGTGCTTTGAATCTTGCTTGAATAAAATACTGGAAAGCTAAATCCCCTTTACAGGGCAAGCAACTAAAGCCCAAAGGAACCCAAGTCGAGGAAAGCCTCTTAGGGTCTCCAAATAGGACAGTTGCTTTGCAGCTCTATACAAAGGAACACGTTGAAACCAGTTTAACCCAAGCATTAGTTAGGTAACAGCACCCTAGTGGCCAAAGGTGTACTGCACCAACCATCCCCAATGGTCAGAAGGCAAACTGCAACAACGTCTCCTAGAGTTTGCAACGCACCCCAGCAGTCAACAGGTGAACTGCATCAACATCCCCTAGAGTTTGCAGCGCACCCCAGTGGTCAACAGGCAAACTGCAACAGCGTCTCCTAAAGTTTGCAACGCACCCCAGCGGTCAACAGGCAAACTGCAACAACGTCTCCTAGAGTTTGCAATGCACCCCAGCGGTCAACAGGCAAACTGCAACAACGTCTCCTAGAGTTTGCAGCGCACCCCAACAGTCAACAGGCGAACTGCACCGACATCCCCTAGAGTTTGCAACGCATCCCAGTGGTCAACAGGCGAACTGCAACAACATCTCCTAAAGTTTGCAGGAAGTTCCCCAAGTTTCCCAGTCATGGCTGAGACCTCTAATGAGTCAGCAGAGTTGAACCTCCCAGCTAATCTTGACACACCTGAAGCATCGGATGCCGTGGAGTCTTATCCAATCATGGCAGAAGCATATGATTCATCAGGAATGATGACCCTTCCATCACCCAACCTCGACACAATTCCAGAAGTGAATATCCAAAATTCCAAAGAGGCTGAAGCTCATCAGAGAACCTATGACCTCAGGCAGCACAGGAAGCTCACTGGTATTATGCAGTCAAGCCTGAAGGAAGATTGGGACAAGCATTATCGTCGCAACAAAAGGTATTGGGAGAAGTTGCAACAGATCTGCAACAGGCCTGTGGATGAGCTTTCACACGGCTGCATCCGTACGTTGGTGAATGAAATGGATGAACTTTATAAGCAATGGAAGACTTCTGAAAGCCATCTTGTCAACATCCAGCAGCAGCTAGAAGACCCAGAACTCGTGGGGGACATGCAACGCTTAGAGATGTTGAGTGCGGAACGTGGGAAAATATTTCAAAGTTGTAAGGACTCCTTCCACAGGGCGCTCCAGGCGAAAGGCACATCAAGGGAGAAAGCCTCCTCACCCCAACGCTCACATGCATCTATCGCTCATTCTTCCAAGAAAGCTGCGAGTGAGAAGGCCCAATCCAAAGCAACCCATCGCTCACATGCATCATCTCATCGGTCACAAGTGGTCCCCTCTTACAAGTCATCCCGGTCTCGGCAGGGTAGCAGTGTCTCACAACAATCTTCTGCCTCAGGTTCCTTCCATCCTTCCAAAGCATCTTCCCATCACAGCCAGTCATCCAGAGCCTCCACAGCGAGGAGTTTCGCTGCCCGGGCAGCAGAGGCACGAGCCAAAGCTGCAGTGGCCAAAGCAACCTTGAGAGTGGCAAAGGAAGAACAATTGCTGAAGGAAGAATTGGCCAAAGTTCAGGCCAGACAACAGGAAGAAATGGCCAAAGTTCAGGCCAGAAAACAGGAAGAAATGGCCAAAGTTCAGGCCAGAAAACAGGAAGAAATGGCCAAAGTTCAGGCCAGACTAGACTATTTGAAGTATGAAAAAGAGACACTGGGAAAAGTAACACTGGCTGAAGCTTTAGAGGCGGCGGCTGAACACGCTTCATTCAACTTCAATCCTCGACAGTTAGAGGAGGAGGACTCAGATTAGCGTGTCAAAGCCTATGTTGAGGACCAGAACTCCCCACAGCAGGGACAAAGAGGAGAACCTCACCCACCAGCTCTACGAATTACTCAGACAGCAGATATCGTAAGATCTAGACCACGAGACTTCTCCTTTGAAAATGCACGACCTACCCCGGCAAATGAAGACATTCGGGGCAACCAGAGTACTCCTTCAGCAGCAATGAAGGCATCTCTGGAGCCAAGCACGCAAACAACCATGAGACACCACCTCAGAGTGGAGGCTAAGGAGTTCCAGCCAAACCTGCCAGGCGTTCCGAGTGCCGACGTCCAGCCCAATGGAGGTACTCCACTTGCCTGCCAGGAAAAAGACCTATCATCACCTGTGGCATGGAAAGACGAAATTGTCTGTAAACACTCTGTAGGGAACTACCAGCCAGCGTTGGCACTTAATCCTGCCCTAGCCAACGCAGTAGGGCGAGCCTTGCCACCACCCCCATCGTATAACTCTCCTGAAGTCCAAAAGGATACTGCAACATCCTGGAGAAGGATGGACCTGGCACATAGGGGAGTACACAAGTTCTCCGACAAATCAGGCATAGATTACATGCTATGGAAGCTTCTGTTTGTAAATGCCATTAAAGGCGAACAACTGGAGCCAGCCGAGGAACTCGGTCATATGTTCACATGGCTAGGCCCACAATCAGTACAAGCAGTAAAGGGGGTCTACGCAGCAAAAATGTACGAGCCAGTCAAAGCCCTCAAGCTATCATGGGAAATACTTGATGAGCAGTATGGGGCAGCTACGATGACAGAATCCTCATTCCTAGAGCGGGTCGACAACTTCCCTGCCATGGATCTCAGTAACCCTGAAGAACTATGGAACTTCTCCGATCTACTTACACAGCTACGATCAGCATAAATGGATCCCACCTTGCCGGGACTTAGCTGTCTCGACCTGTATAAGACACAAAGGTCTATCGTTGAAAAACTGCCAATGAAACTGATTGATGCATGGATTGAGCTAGCTGATAATTACAGGGCAAAGAACCTTGGCAGAGAACCACCCTTCGCCGCCCTTCAAGAATTTGTTGCCCACATGTCGAAGAGGTACAATGATCCACGAAATAAAGGTTTTACAATACGAAGAGCCTATGCCAGCAGAAAAACCAATCAAAGCCTTGGTCCGATCAAGAGCCCAGTGCAGGCCACAAGAGGAACAGCCTCTGTGTCAGTGCATAGCACAGAGGTCGTTCCCCTGTCAACAAGGAACTCCGATGTAAAGCCGTCTAAGAGTGCTCTACATCGACCTCAGAAAGCGAAGGAAGAACCCGTTTGTCCACTGCACAAGACCTCGCATTCTTTGAATAAGTGCAGAGAATTCCGAAAGAAGCCCCTGGGCGAAAGAAAGGCACTGATCAGGGTACAAAGTCTGCTTCAAATGCTGTGAGTCTGCAGACCACCTGGCCAAAACTTGCACAGTTAAGGTGCTATGTTATCTATGCAAAAGTGACCAGCACCCAACCGCCTTGCATCTAGACCGTGAGTTGACGCCACAACCAGTTCCTGCTCCACGTTCGGCTCTTACTCTACGGCGGACTCCTAACCCCACTCCGACTAAGGAGCCTCAGCACGACAAAAAAGCGCGCCCAGATACAGCAACAAATGTCAACTGCACCTCAGTATGTGGAGACTCACCATCACCTCGTTCATGCCATCTGATCTGCCTAGCTAAAGTCTACCCAACCGGGCACCCGGAAGAAGCTGTGAAAATGTATGTGATAATGGACACACAGAGCAATCAATCATTAGCCAGATCAGCATTCTTCGACTACTTTGATGCCTATACCGAGAACACGCACTTCATAATTACAACATGCACTGGGGCACAGCGCACAGCAGGGAGAAAGGTCATGGGACTCTGCATTAGATGGAAGTGCAAAATTCGCACTGCCGCCACTGCTAGAATGGGATGCTTTACCAGACAACCGCAGTCAAATCGCGACACCAGAAGTAGTAAACAACATACCTCACCTGAGACACATGACTAATCTCTTCCCTGCCCTAGATCCTGAAGCCGAAATCCTGCTCTTGTTGGGCATGGATGCCCCTGCAGCCTTTTCTCCCCAGGCAGTGGTCAATGGCCCAGCAGGCTCTCCATTTGCCCTCAAGACAGGACTCGGGTGGGCCATCTTGGGAACAGTCTGTGTCGACCGGCTTCAGGCCCCGAATCAGGTGAATATCTTCACAACCTCCATTCTAAGCAACGGGAGAACATCACACTTGAAACCATGTCAAGAACACTTCACAATTTCGACAAATAACCCTGACTTAGGTACGACAGTGTTCCAGACCAGCAAAGAGGACAATGACCTAGCCTTGTCAATAGAACACAAAGAATTTCTGCAGCTCATGGGAAAGGAATTTCAGGAAGATGTTAGCGGAAGCTGGGTAGCCCCACTGCCCTTTCCTATGCCCAGACAGCGCCTGCTGAACAATCGTGAGCAGGCCCTCTCTCGCCTCTTCAGCTTGAGATGACTCATGAACAGGAAGCCCGCTTTGAAAGCCCACCTGGTGGAATTCATGGACAAGATGATCCAGAACGGGCATGCTGAGCTTGCCCCTGCCCTGGAGAAGGAGGAAGAATGTTGGTACCTACCATTCTTTGGAGTATACCACCCACAAAAACCAGGTCAAATAAGAGTGGTTTTTGATGCCAGTGCACAGTTCCACAACCTCTCCCTGAACAAAGTCCTTCTCACAGGACCTGACCTTACCAACAGCTTGGTAGGCGTGCTCATCCGTTTCAGAAAGGAAGCTGTAGCCATCATGGCTGACATTCAGCAGATGTTTTACTCATTCCTCGTCAGGGAAGATCATTGCAACTATCTGCGCTTCCTGTGGTTCAGCGACGAACAGCACAACCAACAGGTCACAGAATACAGAATGCGAGTGCACGTCTTTGGGAATGGTTCTTCCCCTGCTATCGCCAACTATGGTCTGCAACACACCGCTCGCATAGGAGAGACCAGGTATGGTTCAGATGCCAGGCGCTTTGTGGAGCGAGACTTCTACGTTGATGACGGCTTGAAATCTGTACCCACTCCAGCAGTAGCCATAGACTTGCTAGGCAGAACACGTCAGATGCTAGGTGCACACCACCTCAAGCTGCACAAGATTGCATCCAACAGCGAAGAAGTGCTAGCAGCCTTCGATCCTGAGGACCACGCCAAGGGATTGCAGGACCTCGATTTTAGCACCGACACTCCCCTTATCCAACGGAGCCTCGGTCTGTGTTGGGACTTGAAGAAAGACGTCTTCACCTTTAGAGTCCCAGCCCAGAAAACCACCTTCACAAGGAGAGGAGTTCTGTCAACAGTGAACAGTCTGTTCGACCCTCTAGGATTTGCTGCACCGATAACAATTCAAGGGAGGCTCCTTCTACGTACGCTGTCCGAAAGCACCAATGAATGGGATGAACCGCTTCCACAAGAACAGAAAGACAATTGGGAAATATGGCGTACCTCCCTGAGCTGCCTCCAGAATGTCCACATACAGCGCATGTATGTTACCCGCTCACCAACCACCGCACCGAAAAGGGAACTGCATATCTTCTCAGATGCATCAGTGACAACTATAGCAGCCGTGACATACATCAGGGTCTACGGCGGGGAGAGCAACATTCATGTAGGCTTCGTCATGGGAAAAGCGAAACTAGCCCCACGACAAGGTCACACCATACCAAGACTGGAACTCTGCGGTGCCGTACTAGCTGTGGAGCTTGCAGACTTAATAAAGAAGTCTATGGACCTTGAATTCCAATCCACCACCTTCTACACTGACAGCAAAGTAGTGTTGGGTTACATTCACAACCAAAGCAGACGTTTCTATGTCTATGTCAGTAATAGAGTAGACAGAATCAGAAAATCTTCAAGCCCGGAGCAATGGCGTTATGTGCCAACAGACCTGAACCCAGCAGACCAACCCACACGGCCCTTCCTTGCATCCCAGTTAGCAGAATCGACCTGGCTAAAAGGTCCCAAGTTCTTGGCCCATCCAAACAGTTCGATATCACTAGAACCAGGACAATATGATCTTCTAGACCCAGATCGAGATGCGGACATTCGACATCTCTTGTTTATATTAATGAAAATTAATGAATTTTGTTCTACTATGATAGTTTATGCAAATTTCATCACAAATCCATTTATGTAGTTTGAAAATATGTAGTGTTGTGTGTATGTTTGTGTGTGTTTGTGTTATTCATGTTTTACTGACCATGGCATGTTCATTTCCATAAAAAAAGCATAGACATTGGCATTTTTGTATTGCTTTTTGAAATTCTGCTTTTTTATTATTCATAAAGAAAACAAGAAATATATGGCTTTGCGGTTATGAGACTTAAGGAAATTGTATTTGCCAGAGGATATTTTGATTAATTAAACATTCCCAATAATTAATGACTATTCTCCAGAGGGCTAACCTTTGAATGCATTTATTATTATTCTTTTCAGCTGTTGCCTTTAGCTGCTTTAGCTTTCAGGATTGGATGTCCTTCAGTTCTGGATCCTCTGTCGTTTTCTCCCATGAGATATTTTCTGTAAATCATGCTTTGATTTCCATCAGTAGTTTATGTCATATGACCTGCAGATATTTTTCAGTTAGCACACAATTTCTAAAAGAAGTCTTGGACAACTTCTTTACCTTTAAGGTTTCCTTCCATTTTGCAGCCTTGCTCATAAAGACTGTTCAGATCCTTCAAAATATATTTCTGACTTGCTAAATCACCGGTATCTTTTTTCCAGGATCATGTAGCTGTTTCATAGGTGTTCTTGGTTGCTTCTGGGATGCATGTGCATGCAGTACAACTTTCCTTTTTTGGGGGGGTGGGAGGGGGTGGGGGGGTTTCCAAAGTGAAAAATGAAGCAAAATGAAGTGACTTTCATTTCATATGAACACATGGAGCAGGTTATGAAACAGCCACATTCATTTTGTATATGTTTTCATGTATTTGACCACCATAATTATTTTTCAGGAAAGAAGAGAATCAAGAGGCCACAATACATGCTGTTAGGTTAGGTTAGGTTAGGTTAGGTTAGGTTAGGTTAGGTTAGGTTAGGTTAGGTTAGGTTAGGTTGTGTTGTGTTGTGTTGTGTTGTGCTACGCTACGCTACGCTATGCTATGCCATTGAATTATAAACATTTAAGTGAATAAAGAATGGAGGAAAATGGGAATATAAATTTTATAATATGCAGTATAAACCAGAAATCTAAGAAGAATGTCAAACAGGATACCTGGATTTTAACTATTTGTTCAGTTATGTGTGTTTGATTTTGTGTGTGTGTGTGTAGTTTAGTTTAGTTTAGTTTAGGTTCTTGTATAACTGATGGAGAAAGGAATCTTTCAAACCTTGTAATATCTATTGTTTTCATTCACAAAAGGATGAAAAAAATATTTTTGCAATCATTTCTTTTTTAAACTCGAGGTCTTGGCCATATAATTTGAAAGAAAATGAGGATTTACAAACACCAATGAGTGTTATAAAATTAAAATTAATATAAAATACCTGATCTGAAGGGAAAATAATATAGCAATTTTCCATATCCTAAAAGTTACTGTTGCATTTTGCTGAGCCAAATGGTTTTAGATCAATGTTTATATACTGGTCATTTCAGTTCCTAATTCCTTGTCTATGCATGTGCTTAATTAACTAATTTCATACATTCTCAGAACAGTGTTTAAATTCCTGTTTTAGTCTTTTATTTTGGAAAGATTGTTTAGATAAGATTCTAAAACATTTAGGAATACTTGCCTATATCAAAAGATCAAATGGTATTAATTGACAAGATTTTTGTAGCCAATATTTAGATTACAACTCTTCAAATATTTTTGAATCACCATTGATTATTATATAACAGCAAATATCACTGCTGTTCTCTTTCTCTTTTGCAAAATTTTTCACATATACAAATACTAAATAAATTCCAACTGTTCTCACTTGGCCTACAAGAATATTGTTAATAGAAAAAGTCAACCACTCTAGTCTTGGTTTTGTCTTGTTCTGTTTCCCAGCTATAAACTATGTATTATGATACTTTTTTTGATACTTGATATGGGGTTTTTTTTGTCTAAGAAAGCAAAACTGCATGAGATTTCAAAATGTATTTTAAAACATATACTTGCAGAAGTATTTTACATCTTGGCTGCATAGTAATGATAGAAGATGGTTAAAATGATATGACATGTTTAGATGTGAACAGCCATGAAACTTGTTCACCTACACTGGTGAACAAATGATCCTAAGACTGCCTAGGATAGTTCGTTGGCATCCTGCCAAGTGTAACAGATAACTTTGTCATACATCTAGTTGTGTAGTAGATTAGAATAGTCATCTCCATCAACCCAAAGAAGGTACATATAAGAGAAAACAATTGATTAGCATTCTGTTTTGTTAGAATTTCATGTTCTTATTGAACTTTGAATCTAATGAAATTGCACTACAATCCTTAATAGAAACTGTCTATCTCAATTCATGTATAGCTGGCACATCTTCCATGTTGGTAATGCTACTCTAACATTGTTTAGAATCACTTGAAGTAGAAGGTTGGAGTTATTTTTTGTTCTTAGACAACATTTATTTTAATTGTAGTATTGCTCTTTCTTCTATGGACTTCTTTAATTGGACATATTCCGTTAGGAATTGGACAAATCCTTTTTTCCTCTCAAGGTCAGATCTCTGTTGGATCTACAAAAATAACACTCGTCCTACATAAGATCTTTACATTTACAAAGTGATGGGTAAACCATAACTAATCCCTATCATGGCACAGTGAAACAAGTACATTTTTATAACAGATGGTACCCGTTCATTCTTCATTGAAATATTCATTCATAAGAAACTATTTTTGTAGAAACATTGGATACTAATAAGCTTCCTTCAGGAATGCAAAGCTAGTGTATTTTCTAGAGAATTACTGTTGTTATGGGATTTGCTTTCTTCTCCTTATAGACAACATCACGTTCGATTGAAGATAATAAATAATGAAGTACAAATGATTTTAAATGTTCTCCTGGCAAAACATTCTCATGTCTGCTTTTAATTAAAAATTGCTCACTATTGCTTATTGCTTTTATCACATATGCAATCAATTTCAGGGCTCAAAGCAAGTGTCTTGGATTGAGAAATATTGGCACATGTGTCTCAGAGGGGCCAGTATTGCTATGACAACTTTACCATTTGTTGCACCACTTTCTTAGCAAGATTTTTATGTATCTAATTGACAGCTTGAAACTTTAGGCCAACAAATATATTATTACCATGTTCCCTGGTATCAAATCTTATTCTCTGCTGGGACTAATTAAATAACCATTTAATCATCGCTTCTAGGGTGAAGAGCCAAATCAGTATTTCCCTATAGTTCTGTTTTTTTATTTTGTCCCACCTGCATTCTTTTTTACTTCCTGAAAATTCCAATTTATGAAGATTGCAGAATTAAGCCTTGATTCAGCCGGTGTCTAACATGGATATTCAGTTGCACTGAGTTCTCATATTAATTCTCCTGAATTCATTGTGTGCAATTTATGTATCAGACTATGGATTAGGACAAGAACTTGAAATTATCTTTATTAATCTTCCTCAAAGAAGTGTCCAAAGTATTTTTTTCCCCTTTTGCATCATGAAAACCACTCAACAAATATAAAACCTAGAGCCAATAGCTTGATGTGCAAATCAATAGAGCATCAGAAGCACAATCAAGTGTGGAAACCAATGTCTTAGCATTCTCAAGCATGGGATCCTATTTCACTGATACTAAATTCTAGATAAGGATTATATAAGTATGAAATTTAATATAAAATTTTCAGAGGATCTATATTTTATTATTATATATCTAGTATATGATTTATAAACTGTACAAAGTAAATGGATACTCCATGCCCTTATTATGGTTAATATACTGATATTGCAGCATTGGAAAGATATGTGTATGATTCCATTAATTTAATGGATTTCAGTGGATTGCTTGTGGATTGCTTGTAGACATGAACTTCGTATAGACAACTATATTGAAATAGGGGATGCATTTATACAAAATGCCACAGGTTAAAAATGATATAAATGTATTATAAATATGTACATGCTTAAATAATATTTGCATTAGATAAATGTAAAATTATAAGCATTTATTGATATAATGAGATATAATATAATTTTTGTTAAAGCACTTTTTTTATGTTGTCTTCTCTTTGAAAATGTATGCATCCAGATCATTATTATATTTGTGTTTTTCTCTCTTTTTTATTACTTATAAAACAATAAAATAAATTTTAAAAGGTTTAGATGAGGATGATGTAGAAGAAGAAACTAGTTTAATCAGCATATTCTATGTTTTGTTCTTAATAAAATTCCGAAAAACATCACCACAGACCTCTTTATATAATGTTAAATGTGCACACTGCGGTGTCTTTGCCTATACAAAAATTAAAGTGAATCTAACTAAAGGAACAGTCCAATGGAAAATAATTAAACCTCTTCCTTTGAGGTTTGATATTATCATATTGCTTTGGAGTATTCAAATGATCTGCAAATAGAAAAAAAATTCTTGATGAAAACATATTTCCTTGTCCCCAAGCTGCAATGACAACATCAATACGTTTTTGTTATTGTTCCTGTAGGAAGGCATTTTATAAAATTGATTTAGGGGAAATAGGATCAACACAGACCATAGCAAAGTATTGGTCCTTGTATAATCACCAAAGCAATGTATTAGTTAAGTTTTGAAGTTCGTATAATACCACTACCATCCTAAGTAATTAGAATTATAGTCTATTATATATATATATATATATATATATATATATATATATATATATATATATATATATATACATATATATATATATATATATATATATATATATATATATATATGTATATTCTAATATTTTATTTGTATTATTTTTCAGAAATAAGGATTCTTAAAAGAAATTACATAAATAATACCACCCCCACCCCAACACAACACACAAAACAACAATAACATAGAACTGTTGGTTACAGAAAGACCTGCTTTACCCGAAATTGTTCACAAAACTAAACTTGCAATCTCAAATATTAAAGTCTATTAAGCACAGTGTTATTTCAAATCACAATACATTATATTTTTATATAACCCTTTTAAAGGCACTATTTTGAACTACCACTGAAGCAACAGACTTGCATATTAATTATCCAGAAAAATAATGTGACATGAAAAAAATCCATATTCAGTTTTATAAATGTGATGGTTAAATATTAGTTGAAATAAATCTTAAATGAATCCTTTTCATTAAATACAATTAACAGAACTTGTGAATTCTAAGGTGCCAAAGAATGTTTTCCACTTCAGTATTGCATATAATGGTTTCTTAGTAATTGATTTCTAAGCAATATGTACAACATACAGAAGAATATTTTACTATAATGTTTATTTTATGAATGACTAAGTATAAGTACTCACCATTGAGTATCTTATAATAGTGACTAATCTAGAGGAAACAATGTAAGACTAAAGTACAAAATATTATAGCATAGTATATCATACATTACATACAATTTACATGGAAAAGATTCAACCATTTGAATACTAGGTCAAGTTCAGCAGAATACAAACCCAACAAAAATTGTACTGCCAAGGATAAGAATTGGGACAAGCACATGACCATAATAGGACAGCCCCAAAAAGATTGCTTTGACTTTTGAGCATAAGTTGAGTTGGAGTTAGAAAAAAAGTGTTGTGGGTTACATGAAACTGAACAATGGATTTCATAGAGTCCCTGTGGAAGAAAATATACAGACACTCACAAAAAAGCATTCATCAATAATTTCTAAAAAAGAGGCAGAACCCACAATTCCTATGACAGGAATAAAAGTATTCTAGACTTCTTTAATGAAAAAAGGCCAATATTGGTGACAGGAGATTCAGTTCTTAGGGGAACAGAAATTATAGTCTGCAGACCAGGCAGTCAATCTAGGGAGGTATATTGTCTCCCTGTGGAAAAACTCAAGGATGATGAACAGCTAGGGAAGAAAGTTAAAGAATTAGGAGCACAAGTGGTGTTTTCATCGATACTTCCAAACAAAAGGCCAACATCCAATGAGGGAGTAAAGGATTTTAGAAACAAACCACTGGCTTAAAAACTGGTGTCATTAACAGAACGTCAGCTTCCTAGACCATTATCTGCATTACATACTTGAAGGCCTACTGGCAAGGGATGGACTGCACTTCACAAGAACTGGAAAGAATATATTCAGAAAAGGACTGGCTCATCAAATCAAAAAGGTTTTAAATAAAGATTGAGGGGGAGGGGGGCAACCTTCACAACCTTTAGAACATAATTCCAAGTAAATACCACTAGATAACCAATCACATAAAGAGGTAGGAAGTAAAGAGAAAGAAGAAATGGAAAATAAGAACACAATGAAGTAAAGAGTGATGGAAAGGATGGAAATCCCAGTTACAAAGTAGGAGATATAAGAAACATACTCAAGACCCATAAATAACTCAAATGCCTGTACACTGATACTCAAGGTTTAGGAAATAAATAGGGTGAACTTGAAGTATTAGTACATATGATATGATATAGTTAGAATTACTGAAACTTGATGGAATGAAACTCATGACTGGAATGTACCGATGGAAGGATAGAAACTATTCAAAAGAAATGGACCTAGCAAAAGAGGAAATGGAATTGCCTTATTTATAAAAGATCACTACACAAATAAACAAAACCAAGGATGAAAACCTCCTAGAATCCATATGGTTTGATATAAAAGAGAAAAAAATGACATTGCTATAGGAGTATACTACAGGCCACCCAACCAAGCAGAAGAAATAGATGAAGTCTGACAAAGTGTGCTCAATGAGTAGTCCTTAATGGTACTATGTCTTCATGGAGGGAAGTAAGCAGTAGAGTACCACAAGGTTCTGTCTTTAGGGCCAGTACTCTTCAATATCTTCATAAATGACTTAGATAAGGAAATAGAAAGGGAATCATCAAATTTGCAGGTGACACTGCAAATGGCAGGACTAGCCAACACCTCAGAAGGCAAGCTAAGGATCCAAAAAGATCTTGACAGACTTGAACAATGGGTCCTATCCAACAACATGAAATTTAATGTGGAGAAAAGTAAGGTTTTATACAGGGGAGGAAAAACCAAAGGCACAAGGACAGAGCATGCTTGAGTGGGGGTTGGACTAGAAGACCTCCAAGGTCCCTTACAACTCTATTTTGATTGAGTATATCAAAGTAGTTTGGTTGTGGCACCACATTCTTCTGTTTCTATCTTCATTTTACATTATATGTTGTTGTTGTTGTTCATCATCACACAATCAGCCAGATATTCAGACTAGATTTGACATATTTGTCTACCTATCAAATCCTTTCCAAGGACCTGGGATAGGCAGATTTGGATGTTTGAAAGTGTAACAGATATGTAGCAGGATATAAACTGTTCTGATTAGTAGTAGTATTGTTTTTTTTATTATTATTGTGCATATTATTTTCATTACTTTATGACAGAATCCAGGTTTTAAGATAATGGCCATATAATAATTTTAAATAAATAAACAAATAAACAAAAACTATTTTACTGGACAGGTTTTACAATGGTTTAGAATCACTATGCAATCAAAATTCCAGAATGCCATATGCTATAACTAATTCAGTTACTTCTACAATAACAAGTATTGATTTATAAGTTCTTTACTGACCAATTGGGATAAAAGTGGCAGTTGTATCACTCAGGATGTGATGTATAAATCAATATCTTATAAATACTTATCCAGCGTAAGTAGATCTTTAGCACCCACAACTACAGCCTGCGGGAAAATTCTGTCTCTGGTGAAAGAGCATTAAATAGGAAGCTATTTAGGAAGATACTTGAATGCCTGTTTTCCAATGATCACTTTCTACCCATAAATCTAAACATTAGAACCATACTCCTGAAAGAGACTTATTTATTTTCCATCTTGCAGTCTTGAAGCTTAAAAAGCTCTTTAATATGCACATATCACTCCTGCTGACTTCTCAGCTGTTTGTTGCAATGAAGAGTCAGGTTCAGTGTCATTTGCAGCTCCCTGGGGGCTATTCTAAGTCACTCAAAACTGAAATAATTTTAGGTTGCTTTTATTTTAAGTTGCTTTCTGAGATACTATGGGGAAGGCACTCCCCCACACATCCCAAAGACCTACTATGCTACCTCATAGTGAGGAGGCGGGAAAGGTTATTTTGGGATGAATGAGAAAGTACCATTAAGTCTTATATATCACCCCATAGCACTTTATAGCACTCTCATGGTTGTATGCAATAGAAGCATTATTTCCATATTGCCCCCCAAAATCTGGGTTCTTATTTTACTGACCTCAGAAGGATGGAAGATTGTGTCAACCTTGACCCATGTCAGGATCAAGCTTGAGGTTGTGGGCAGAGTTTGCCTGCAATGTTGCATTTTAACCACTGCACCACTAGTAAACAATGTGACATGAGCAAAGAATGCCAGGAAGATACACTAAGAATATATCATCCTACAGAGTCATTCAAGGTATGAAGGTCATCTCAGCTACCCAGCTAAAACAAGCAGGCAGTTACACTGGGCAGTAGCAATATAGGAAGATCTTGAAGGTGGATAATCACTTTAATCGCAATGCAAAGCACCATTTCATACTGCATGAATAAACAATTCCTGTATTTTAGCAAGAAAACCACATAGATAGAAAGTTTTAAATGACTCACAATATAGCTGGATAGTGGACCCTTCCATGATTCATATTAATATATTATTTAGGACTAACTTGTGCTAACTCTGGATGGAAGTAACTATTACTTCCAACTATCATTATTGCTAGACAATTGTCTTGTTTTGTTCCCAAACTGAATGAGAAGCTAGCTATATCCATCAATTTATGGATGATAGTTGTGTCCATCAATACATATCAGGGGTGGGTTCCACTTACCTTTACTACTGATTCGCAGCGGGAACACGCATGCGTGCTCATTTCGCTCACCCAAGTGCACTTCTGCACATGTGCGCTCATTTCAGTCACTCATGCACGCTTCTGCACATGCGCAGATCATCCATCATGATGATGTGGTGGGTTGGCAGAGCTTCCCGCCAGTTTTAGTACCGGTACTATAGAACTGGACTGAACCAGGAGCAACCCACCAACTAAACCAACCCAACTAAAACAAATCCAGATTAAACCCCAAAATTAACAGCTATCAGTTCTTGTCATTAGTCAAGCAAAGTTATAATTTAACAGACAGAAATACTTCCAAGTTCAGGCAAATATTATATTAATATTAATGTAATATATTAATATTATATGTGTATAATAATGCATAATGTATTATATATGTATATATAATATATATGTATTATATGTATAATATTAATATATTAATTGATTCTTACATAGTGTTTACATGTGTGGCGTATGAATTCATCTAATTAGTGGGTCCAGAACAAACGAAGCAGGCTGTTAAGAACAAGACACTTCATTCTAGTACTGGAGATTGTAACCACTTATCAAAAGGATTCATGAAAGGGAAGCTTTCAAAAATTAAAAGCATCATCATATCAATGTTATGTAAGTTCTGCACCTTTGAATATCCTTTGCTACATACATACAAATGGGAAGACCTTGCTTTGCAACAGCACAATACTGTTTTTTTTTATTTTGACAAAAGCATTGTGTCCTGCAGACACCTCTGCCACTTGTTAATCAAATTGATCCCAGTGGATGATACATTGAAACTTTGCAAAACCAACTAGCTTATAATGTTTTACACACACACACACCCACACACACACACACACATACACACACACATATTGCAGACTTGTCTATGCAGAAAGATTGTGACTGTCTTAGCTTGGGATTTCCTTTTCTCTTTGAGGAATTAGGAGAGCTTAAAAATTTGAAATATACAACAGTGAATATTTCCCATCTGTTTAGTAAATAACAAATTATTTTAAAGTTGTGAACGTAAACATAAAAATTCAGCAATGTTTTGAGAAAACATTTATTTTAAATCCATAGTTAACTGTTATGCTTTTTGGTTGTCAGCATTAGAAACCAAAAGATAAACTACAGTATTATTTTTATAAAGCAAATGAGTGCCTTGCACTGATAATGATGGACTTTTGATATTAAGGTCATAGTGCATGATATTTTCGTCATGTTATTTTAAGTTGGGGTCCAACTTTTTATGACTGGAAATTCCACTGTATGTGGAATAATTCAACTGGTTGTTCCCTATTCCCTACTTTGGAGCTAGGTAGAAGCTCTTCTCCCCCCTCCCCTCTAATTGGCCAACCTTCTGCAATGGTCTCTCATTAAAGGTTTCTTTATTTTAGTTGAAATGAAAGGTTTTCCAGAACCCTTTTGGAATCTAAAACCATGAATTGTGTTGAGATTTTTAAGGTAGAAAGTTGTGTTATTGTCTTTTGTCATCATCAATTGGGGGTAGGGGTGGGGAAGGGAGGAAAATCTGAACTAGTACCATTTTGATGCATGTGTTTCATATTTCAAAAAGATAGAAAACCAATGTCTGCTGATAAAATAGATGTCGGGGATGACCAGGCTGAGCCTGAAGGAGGAGTCAAATGCATCATAAGTCACGAGTCCCTGTACACCCATAAGAGATCAAAGTTTACCCCACTTTGAATGCCTTTCTTATCTCCCATTCATTTCCCTTGAATGCTAGTTAGTCAGATTCTTGTAGAGCAAGGATGTCAAACTAGCAGGCCAGATGTGTCACATGCTGGTCATGCCCACCCCCAGTTTATCAAAGGGGGGAAAAGTCGCAATGAGTCATGTGACAATGTGATGACATGAATTTGACACCCTTCTTGTAAAGTGCTAAAACTTGCAATAAATCTTTATACTCTTGAACTTCTGAATCTCCTGATTTCCCCAGTGCTTGACAACAGACCAGTGTTTTTCAACCTCAGTATCTTTAAGATACCGTATTATTCAGAGTATAAGAAGCACCTTTCCCCCCAAAAAAGAGGGTGAAAATCTGGGTGCGTCTTATACTGCCCAGTGAAGCCCTGCCCAGCTTCTCAAATGGAAGTTTCAGAGGCAGGAAAAAAAGTTTTTTTCTGAAACAGAGTTTCAGAAGTTTTAGAGGCACACACAAAAAAAGCCAACAAAAAGCAAGGCACAGAGCTCACAACCAAGGAACCTGTTGCTAAAATTCACCTCTGGAAACAGCTGATTGGGGGTATTCCGGGAGGCTGATCCACCTGCCAATCAGCTTTTTTCTTATTTTCCTCCCCAAAAACTAAGGTATGTCTTATACTCTGGTGTATTTTATATTCCGAAAAATATGGTATGTGGATTTCTATTCATAAACTTCCCCACCCAGCATTGAAGTCCATACATCTTAAAGTGACTGAGATTGTGAAGCACTGGGATAGACCTTTGATGCAATAAAATGATGTATAAATTGCAGGCAATTCTGGAACCTCACTTGCCCTCCTTTCTTTAAGCCATTGGTCATGTTGATTTTTTTTTCTTTTTAAGACATAGGAAAAAAATATTGTTTGTAATTAAACTGAATAAAAAGTATTCTGTTCCTTTGCAGATGAAGGGACTCGGTATCCAGCAGAGCATTCAATTCCAAGAAAGAGGCATATCTGATTTTTTTTTGGCATCTGCCATTTTCTACATCACTCTGGAGGGCTTCTCAGCCATCCTGTGCAAATATTGGCTTTTTGGAAAAAAAGAAAACTGAACAAAAATCACCTATCTCCTTCTGTTCATATGATCATTCATTTACACCCAAGAAGATTTTGCATTTTATCTTGGATTAACTCAACTCTACTCAAGAAGGAAAACCTCCTTGTAAAATCTTTAGATAAGCTTTAGTTTAATTTCTGGAGTGGCTGATTCCACTCAATGTGTCATTTCCCCAGATTCAGACTCTGATCTGAAAAAACTGTTTCACCTGAACCTGGAGTGCAGTGGTAAAATTCAATTTTTTTTACTACCGGTTCTGTGGGCGTGGCTTGGCGGGCATGGTGTGGCTTGGTGGGCATGGTAGGGGAAGGATACTGCAAAATCCCCATTCCCTCCCCACTCCTGTGGGAAGGATATTGCAAAATCTCTATTCCCACCCCATTCTGGGGCCAGCCAGAAGTGGTATTTGCCAGTTCTCCAAACTACGCAAAATTTCCACTACCGGTTCTCCAGAACCTGTCAGAACCTGCTGAATTTCATCCCTACTGGAGTGTCAGCCTCAGAGATATCAAGCCAAGAATCAATTGTTGATCAATCACCGGCACCATCCGAAGAGCAAGGGAATAATTGTTTTAATTAAAGATACTTGGCTGTGGCCTGATTTAACAGGTAGCCTGACCCATAAATTTTCTGTTAGAAATGACTGTCTGATCTGCTCTGCTATGTCATTCCTGTTATTCCACTCATGATTACCAAAACTTGGTCTTTGGACTTGCTGAAAAGCTTGACTTGGCTCTCTGATCTTTGGACTGAATTTGACTACTCTTCTATAAGTTCCTGCTGAAAGCAAAACTACCCAGGCAAGCTTTATTTTCCAGAGATGGTTTTGATTTATATCCCTTCCCTTTTCTCCCATTATCTGCTCAGCCTCAAGTAAATTGCTATTCTCACTTAGCAACTGTGTATGTGTGAGTTTGCACCAGAAACAAGACACAGTGATGGGTGGAGAGAAGTAAACACCCAGTGTCTCTGTTACAGAGCACCGCAGAACTGGTCTTGTTTCATCTACAGGTAGTCTTTATGACTGATCATTTAATAACTGGCTTCAGAAAGATGCTTTATGTTCTGTTATATATTCTCAACTGATCAAGCAATCTAACCCTTAGAAGAAATAGTAACTTCTGGCCTTTTTAAAATCACAAACTGATGGAGATCTCCTCCTATTTCAATTGGTAGATTAAAATCTTTTTTGAAAAAAATCTTTTTTGAAAACTACTGACTGTATTTTTTTTTTAAAAAAACCAATGTTTCAGCTCCTGTACTTCCTGTTAATAATTGTTTGCATTGTAATTTCAGTTGTACAATTTACCTTTTAGTGAAAGCCATTTTTACTTTTCAGAGTAGCAAAGAACAAGAATACAATTTGACAATTAGCTATTATGCAACCTATTTGCAGTTAATAATAAAATATACACAATACACAAAAATCTGTTCAAAAATATTTGTCTTGTTTTAAAAGTTAAAAGTATTTATTACAAATACTTTTAAGACGATATAATAAAATCATTTATAAGCCAATAAAATATTTAAAATACAATTTTTTTCAGAGTATAAGACACACTTTCCCCTCCCTAAAAGTGGGTGGAAATGTCTGTGCACCTTATACAGTAAATGTTGCCAAAGCCCTGCCAATCTGCCACACCCCACCCTTCGGCCCTTTTTGGCGTCTGAGTGTCACATTTTCAGCCTCTGCACGCTCCATTTTAGACCCGTTCCAGGCTGTGGGGATCGCCACAGCACATCACCGCCAATTGCCGCCTCTGTGCTTTGGATTTTTGGCCTCTGCACGTCCCATTTTCGGTCTCCACACATCACATTTTCAGCCGGTTCCAGGCAGCAGAGATCACTGCCATGCCGATTACCGCCTGGAACCGCCCAAAAACATGATGCGTGGATGCCAAAAATGGGGCATGCAGAGGCCAAAAATGCGATGTGCAGAGGTGGCGATTGGTGGTGATGTGCTGTGGCGATCCTGGCAGCCTGGAATGGGTCTAAAACAGGGTGTGAAGAGGCTGAAAATATGATGCACAGAGGCCAAAAATGTGACATGCGGAAGCCAAAAATGGAATGCGCTTAGGTGGTGTGGTGATCCCCACAGCCTGGAGCAGCTGATTGGCAGTATTCTGGGAGGCCGATCCAACCACCAATCAGCTGCTTGTGCTGAAGTAGGCTATGATAACATTCTGAAGCTGAACAGGCTGTTTGCTATTTGTTGCAAGGATGCTAGCCAGATAAATACCGATGGATGCTGGTAGGCAGAGGCAAAAATGTTTTTTCTTGTGTTCCTCCCCAAAAATTAATGTGTATCTTATACTCTGGAGCGTCTTATATGATATGGTATCATGTACTAGTTGTGATCATTTTATTTACTGCTTGATGTCTGGTGCTATTCAACTTAGCTATTCATGATAAAAATAAATGTCATCATACAGTAAATATCAACATAAATGTTAAGCTATTAACAATAATTTGTTTTAATTGCTTGGTCATATAGTTATAGATTGATATGTGTAATAACAGAAAAAAGCAGTATATGAACAATGTTCATATTGACCTAGTGTCATTGCTATTTACTATATCTTTAATTTATAAATACTTTTGACATAGCAATGGGATTACAAACAGTCGCTACTAAAAATGATTTGGGTTCTTTTGAACTCCAGCTGGGGCAACAACATCTTTTAATGCTGCCATTGTTTTCCCTAGTTTGAAAAATTGCCACAGTTTGGTTAATTAGATTTTTCTTGTGCTTCTCAGATCCGTAGGTCTGAACTGTTAAAACTCCCATTAAGCTAGTTTATTGACAAAAATTATTTGCAACAGCTCTGAAGGAAGCCATAGTGACTTTTAGAGTTTTATTGGTTTCCTGTTCTTTGAAAATTATTCATCAGTCTTAATTTCAGGCACTGCAAGCATTAATTGTGTTCTACTTTATTCTTCTATTCTTGCTTCACATATGAGAGGGAGTTAAACCATTTTTATTGTCTTGTTGATGATTAATGACAAAAGGAAGATGGATTAGTGAGATTCTATTGATTTAGGACTGCTGAAAAAATGCTTGATCAAATGTGTCAGGTCATTGTACACCATTTCTAAACCAATTTTTATTTATTTGCTTTTATTTGGCTTTTATTAAAGATGTATTTTTACATAATATCATTGATGTAACTTCAAGGTAAACTCTGAAAAGCCAAATATAATGAAAAAAGGCTCCATGAGTGTTACTACTATTAAGTTTTCTTCATCATTGATGAAAAACTAAAGTATGTGTGAATTTTGAGAATTTTGTCTCCCCCTAAATTTATCCCAAATCTTCTGTTTCATTTTTTCAGGGAAATTTAATACCAATAATAGAATAGAATTGAATTCTTTATTGGCCAAGTGTGATTGGATACACAAGGAATTTGTCTTGGTGCATATGCTCTCAGTGTACTCAGTGCACATATAAGAAAAAATACATTCATCAAGAATCATAACGTCCAACACTTAACGATAGTCATAGGGAACAAATAAGCAATCAAAACATATTAGGAAACATATAAACTGGTTTGGAGAATGGCTTTACTGAGTATACTTTATTAAAATGTATAAACCACTGAAGGCGCATAGTTTGGAAAATGCATGATAAATTTATTTGTACAGGTAGTCCTCGAGTTAAACGAGTTTAGTGACTATTCAAAGTTATAACAGCACTGAAAAAAGTGATTTATGACCTTTTTTCACATGACCATTGCTGCATCCCCATGGTCATGTGATCAAAATTTGGATGCTTAGCAAATGAGTCATATTTATGAATTGAAGTTACCTGGGGTCATGTGATCACCTTTTGCAATCTTCTGACAAGGAGTGTCAATGTGGAAGTCAGATTCACTTAACAACTATGTGACTAACTTAACTGCAGTGATTCACCTAACAACTGTGGCAAGAAAGATCATAAAATGGAGCAAAACTCACTTCATAAATATTTTACTTAACAAGATAAATTATAGGGCTCAATTGTGGTCATAAGTCATAAGTACCTATATAAACCAACCTAAGATATCCTCAATTCCATAACAAGAAAACCAAGAAAATAAAATTAAACTTGAAACAGATTAATTTAAAAAATGGTAGTGAAGTTTCAAATGATAACATGCGGTGCTCCAGTGGTAGGATTCAGCCGGTTCGCACATTTAGCAGTACCACTAGCTAATTTTTTATGGAGTTCGGCAAACCGGCTGACTAATCAAGGCCTGCAGGCCAGATCCGGCCTGTGCCGCCCACAGGACTGACTGACTGCCCTGGAAAGAGCGGACCTTTCCCTCTCTCCCTGAGAGGGTCTTGGCAGAGACATTTATAAGGCTTTTTGAGCAGCCTGGCCAGCACCTATTTCCTGAATTGCAGTTTGGTCTGCCCGTCTTTTCTGAGTTGGGTTGGATAGCGGTTCCTGCAAGCCAAAGTGACCGACATAGAAAAGCCGTGGAGAAGTCAGAAAGGCTTTCTGGAGCTGACAGTGCTAATGGGCTTCAAGGCTGGAGAGGAAGGAGTAAAGCAGCCTCGGCTGAAGCTCTTCCAGCTGTGGAGCTTGGGGCAGTTCCTGAGGTAAAACTGCATTGTGATCTTGACCATAACCGGTATGCTGCTTGGAGTGGCCATCGGTGCCCCTGATGAGGCAAATGCCACGCACCCAGGCTCAAATCACCTACTTTGCCTTTCCGGGAGAGATGCTGCTCTGTATATTGAAGATGGTCATCCTGACCTTGGTGATATGCTGTCTGGTCTCCAGAGGAGCCAGCCTGGACACTCGATCCCTGGGCAAGCTGGATGGCATCACCATCACCTACTTCTTGGTTACAACCTTGATCACCTCGGTGCTTGCCATTGCCTTGGCCTTCATCATCAAACCTGGGGTGGGCACCTGGGAGCTTAATAGCAAAGACGTGAGCTTCAATGGTACTATGCCCACCAATAAGGAGACCGTGGACTCTTTCGTGGACCTGAGGTAAGGAATTTGTAGTGGCTTTCTTCCTGAGCTCTGGTCAAGAAGAGAACTTGGAGGAATCATGGATGAGCATGGGATCATCCCTGGCTTGCCCATTAGATCCATTGTGGGAGGCAAGGGAGGCTGTTGCTCTCGGTCTCTTTTTTTAAAAAATGCAACTTTCATAGTCTTAATATTGAGACTATGTATATAGGGCTGATGGGAGTTATGGTCCAAAATGCCTGGAGGATACTACGATATTTGGCTTTTGAAAATTCCAAGATATTTACTTTCTTACCTCCAGGTCTGTCTGATGCTTTTAGATTCTACTAACGTTGGCTTTTGGTGAAGGTAAGAAGTAGAAGGGACTTACACTGTACTTTGTCTTCCTCCTTTGCTTATGTGACTGGTTTGCTAAATTTATTTAGTATGTATGTCTATATGTATGTATATTTGGAAAAAAATGATTAAATGGAAAAAAGGGCATGGTTGAATTTGCTTTTTAAATCCTGTGAGCACTTCTCTAGATAAAAAGTGAAAGATTATTAAAAAGATCACCAGTATTGTAGAGTTGGGGCAATTTTTGCACTGTCAGTTTAAAACAATCTCAAAATTTCCAATGGAAAGAGCACATAAAAGAGAAATGGATGACTTTCCTACCTTTCTGTAGTTGACTAGATTGTTCCAGTTTGATGAAAGGTGGGCAGCTCAGCTCTCTTCTCCCTGAGATCCTCTGCTTTTTGCACCCTGGTGCCTCCACCTTTCTGTCTTAATGTAGCTGCTTACTGATTTCTGCTGCCATTGCCTATCAGTCACATGAATGTGTTTACCTGATGTTTTCCCACATAACCCTGGCATGTGAGACAGGTAAGAATTTCACAGGTGGCTATGCCATCATTGAAGAATAAACCAAAATGTAGAGAAAAATAAAGTGGATAAAAATGAAATAAATGCAGTAGTGCAAGGCATGTGACAAGGCAATCAGCACCCCTTCTCCTTTAGAAGGACATCATTCTCCCAAATGATCTGTTTATTTTGTTAGATGTTTATCCTGTCTTTATTACTTTATAAGGAACTCAAGGTGGAGAACTTACCTAATATTCCTTCCAGTTTTTAGTTTCCCCACAACCACCACCTAAGAAGTAGTTTGGGCTGGGAGAGGGTGACTGGTCACTCAGCCATTTTTTCAAGCTTAAAATGGGACTAGAATCTCTTGGTTTCTAGGCCAGCATCTTAACCACTACTTTGTTTAAAAAGGAGGAAGGAATGTCAAAATAACTTGTAAGAATTGCATATGAAAACAGTGTTGGAGGAAACAAACTTGTAAAGCTTCAAACCTCACAGATAACATTTCAGGATAATCTCCCATAGAATGATACAAAAGACAAGAGACGTTGTAGCAAATTACAATATGAGATGAACCTGTTAGTAGGAAAGGAGACTAGAATGAGCAGTAATACTGTCAGCATTCCAAATTATGATCTCCTTCAGCGCTGACATGAATGAAAGAGGGAGAAGCTTTGCTTTAATGCTGAGATGAACTTTTACCTAGTTCCCTGCTCTTCAGTAGATAGCGTTACCTGGGTGACAGAGGGAGGGGGGAAATTCCTGTGAAAAGAAAGTGCTTGGGACGAAGAGATGGATCTGCACGATGGCCAATGAGACATTGGGGTTGAAGAACGGAGGGGTTTGGAAGGAGGTGCCAGTTTTGGCTGCATAAAGAGTTCAGGGATGTCGTTCTCCTATTCTTAAATAAAAAAAGATTCATTAGAGACCTTGCGTTTGAGAATGAAGTTTATTTAAGATAGCAACGAAACCTGACAGACAGCCAAAACTGGCACCTCCAACTTGCATCTTTGCAAGATGCATCAAACCTGAAGTCAAGCTGTTTGTTATTTATTTGTACAAGGCGAGCATTCTTTTTATTTGAAAACTACTTGCTCCAGTGAGGCAAGTGGCCAGGTGTGACAAGGAGGGGCTGGGAGGGGAGGGGCTGGGAGGGGAGGGGCATGGTGAGGAGAGGAGAAGTCAGGTGAGGCAAGGTGCCCCTCGATGTGAGTGACAACAAGTTTCCCATGCCCACACAGCCACATGACCACCCAGCCACGCCTACTCAGCCAGTCATTAGGGCAGAGAACCAGTTGTTAAATTATTTAATCCCACCACTGAGTTGCTCCTAATGAGTGGTCGCAGTTTTTGGAGCCAATCAGTGGCAGAATGATGCAGAATCAGTAACATTTGAGCCAGGATTGATATCTAGTCTCATTGGGTTATCTTGGTCCCGAGCACGTTTTCTCTGAAGAACTGTATGAGAATTTCTTTTCATTTCAGTCACAGAAATAGGTTTTCTTTAGGACCTCTTGCCATTTCCTGAAAATATATTGCAAATTAGAAATATGATAGCTTTTCCTCATCATTTTTACCATAGTGACACACAATCAATGTGTAATCAAATGAAGATGATCTGCTTCCTTCTGCAGAAAACAAAGCACCACAAAGTATGTTTATCTAAGTAACAAAAGAGTTGACTACGACATATCCTTTCTCTCTTTGGTAAGAGTTTGCTTCATATTAGGGGCCACTATCAATAGAACACATCAATAGAAGATTTGAGAATGAGAAATAAACATCATATAAATATGGAAACCAATACTACTCATTTTTATTCTTGTAATAATGAAATGATTGGTTTGAGTTGCAGATTGTTACAACTTATTGATTAGCAAGGCCTTTTGCATGCCTTCTCTTCTAGTTTTTATAATGTGAGAAAGGGGAAAGGGGGATGCCTGTTCATTTTATACATCCATCCATATATCCATCCATACGTAATGAAGTATTCCTGCTGCTCTGAGATTGTTTCTCCCAATCTATTTCCTGACAACCAGTTCTAACTCATCTTCACATTCAGCCTAGGATAAAGATATATAACAGGTTATTATCTGTAAATTATGGATGTTTTATCCCAAAATGAATGACCTTTTCTAGTAGCTATATATATATATATATATATATATATATATATATATATATATATATATATATATATATATATATATATATATATATATATATATATAAAAATAGAAAAATCAAGTCTTGAAAACCCTCATAGTGAATTGCTTGAGATTCTGTCAGCCATTGCATCACAGCAGAGGTGGTATTCAGCAGATTCTGAGCAGTTTTGGAAAACCAGTAGTGGAAATTATGAGTAATTCGGAGAACTGGTAAATACCACCTCTGACTGGCTCTGCTCCGCCGTCTATTCTCTGCCTCCCGAGTCCTAGTTGATTGGGAAGAAATGGGGATTTTGCAGTAACCTTTCCCTTGAGTGGGAAGGGAATGGAGATTTTACAGTATCCTTCCCCTGCCACACTCACCAAGCCATGCCCACCAAGCCCTGCCACGCCCACAGAACCGGTAGTAAAAAAATTCAAATCCCACCACTGTACTACAGAACTGACTTTCACCAACCACTATTGACTACATATGACCTCTTAGGAAGAAAAGGAACCATAAGAAAATGTGACTCTTGACATGCAGACAGATACTGTGGTTGACATTACTGATGTCCACTGAAAAGTCCAGATGGACAAGAATGATAGCTTTACCAAATTCAATTGCTGCCAAAACATATTAAGGAGAACAACTAATGCTGTTTCCCTCCTTCACTCAAATCTAAATGAGAACTGCCATGGGTCCAAGTAATATTTCGGGACTCTTTAAAGATCCATCTACAAAAAAGGAAGTTTGGAAGAATCTTTCTTTCTTTCTTTCTTTCTTTCTTTCTTTCTTTCTTTCTTTCTTTCTTTCTTTCTTTCTTTCTTTCTTTCATAAGTTGTTCATTATCAAGGCAACTAAGGCTCACTTCTTGTGCAGTTTATAGGCCAATGCCTCTTTCAAGACAGCTAGATCTTGTTCAGAAATCACTTGGTCACTTCCTGTATCCAAGCTCCAATTTCCTTTCTGGCTGTCTTAATTAGGCAGGTGAACAAGGGACCACTTACAAATGGCAGATATGATATCACAAAGAACTACTGATTACTTCTTCCACATTTACAGATTCAAAAACTTCCTAGGTAACATTGCAAGCCATTACTTCTGTCATCTTACTGGATATAATCTACCTGGCTCCCAACATGGACCCAGCGTCAGGTATTTTATTTATAACAGTCAAACAATTACAGCTTACACTAAATGGAATGTTAGTCCTGGCTTTCCAAAGGGTTTGGACAATCTAAATACTACAGTTGGGTGACATTTTACAGGTACAATAAAGTCAAAAAAGCAATTCTGCCTTGCTTTCTTATTGTCACAGAGAAGACTCACATTTGAACTTATACTTGTGTCCTGTTGTACTTACTTCTGCTGACATTGCTGCAGGCATCTCTTTGCTTATTTGATGTCCCATAGGTCCTCTGAAAACTAAACAGCCATCTGGAATAAGCAAGCAACGACAACAGTTTAGGAACAAACTTATTTATTGACCTGATCACCTTCATATTCCAGAAGCTAATAAGGCATTCAACAGAACTGTCCAACAGATCTCTGGGGAGAAAACTATCTGGAGCTATCAGGTGCTGTTTTAATTGGTCCCTTCTCCCTGCAGAGATTAGTGATTTTATTTCCATCACTGATGAAAAAAGTGATCTAAACTTGGCAAGCGACTGATATAAAAGCTCTTTCTTACTAGAGGATGTCTGGTCTTCTCTGAATAAAAGACAAATCTAATGTGTGGTCTTTATTCAGACATTCTCTCGTTTTAGAGGAGCCTGGGCTGTCAGCCCAGCAACACATTTAGAGCAGCTCCACTCAGTTTTATTATATTATATAATTAGCTTTTTAGTACTTGTACTGGACTTGTTTTTACTTAACTAACTTTGTATGAAATAATAGTGAAGATAAATACACAGATAAAGGATTTTGCCTGAAACTCATAGTTGTGGGGAAAAGAAAGAAAATGTCATGGTGCTAGCCTGGGACATCTCCCTCTTTTGAACTCCCCAAAACAGCCAAAAATTGAGGAGCACTCCACAGAAAAGAGATCTGTAAATAAAACAAATTTTCTCCATGACTCTAACAAATTTGAAGCTCTAGAATGGGACCTCCAAACGAGCTGGCAAAACTACAATTATTAGAGCTGTCCTCATTTCTTGGGAAAGAGCAAAACAATAGCCAGTCACTAGTACAAGTGGCCAACCCAGGTACCTGTTCCAGGGGATTTGAAATGAAGCCCAAAAATAATAAGAAAGATCAGAACATAGAGAGGCTACCATGGGAAAATTCAACTGAGTTTATGGCAAAACAATTGCTCTCATAGCACAAACTGTTATCTCAATATTTGAGTAGCTTACAGCCATAAAACATGAATTGGAAACATTGTAAAGAGATATTGCTGTTTTTCTTCAAAAGCAAAGATCCTCTCCTCCCACAAAAGCCTCTGTAACAGGCGCAGTCAAATCTCCCACACTGGGCAGGTGTGCTAATAAGGAGTAAAGAGCTAAAGAAATACTAAATAACTTGTCAACAGGTCGTAGATATCTAAGAATAATTCTCTATCTTCTGATAAAGCAATAATAGGGGAACTTACAAATGTTAAAGACTTCCTTGGAAGACAGCAAAATATCCTCCACCAAATTAAATTGTTCATTGCAAACACAACAGATTACTTTCAGAATTTGTATGAACAGACTTAATATTGGACGTTGTAATACCAGGAGAGCAATCCTAGCTTCCTTAAGTCAGCTTCTTTACTACCAAGGTAGGCAGATTGATCTATGTGCTGTCAATTTGGGGCTCCCAGATGCCCCAAATTGGAACTGGATGCTCCTGCCCTTTAAACTGTCTACCATCCCTTTGATGCTATTCAAAATGAGAGCATATTTAGCTTCCTTTAAAAATTCTCGTTCCAGAGACTTTTGTGATGAAAAACTTAAACTTTTAATAGCTAACATGCTAGCTCCCAAGGTTGCTGCTTCTTCACTCCCAACCTTGAGAGACCAAGAGCATGGGAGTCAGTCAGCCTTATTTGATGAAGATGTTCTCAGCACAGAAGCTGGCCTTATTAATGCTTTTGGCTCCTTACCATGAAAAGAATAAGACAATATATTGTTTAAACTAGAAAACCTTGTGGGTTACAATCGCTACAGTTGACCCACTTATAAACCTTGTATCTCCAAATATTGAGCCTCTTGCTTTCCCCTCAGTAAATAATGGATTATCTGAAAATGGCCCTATAAAAAATAGAAGTCTCAATCCTCTTGGGCCAGTAGAGGATCCTGCAGTTGAGGAGGAGTCATTACATTCATCAGGATACTCCATGGGGACTCCAGTAACAAATCAGAGGATGGGAAGGGAATTCTTGCCAACCTCATTCACACAGAACTAAATGCAGCATGATTTAACATCTCTTTTCCCAACACCTCTGCAGAAGCCCTTCACAAGGCAAGCATTATTAAATGGTGTCAATCTCATCCACTCCAAAGAAAAACTCCAAGAGTTGACCTCCAAGAGGTCATATATGAGTTAAGTCATCCCTTGGAGGAGGCCATAATGGTTGCTGATGACCTCCCAGACCAATACAATAACCTCACAGTTTCTTCTTGTCTAAACCATATCTCCTTATGGGCCTTAAATGACTATCTTCTTTTCCTTCTAATTTGGAATATTGCTGGCTGATCAGCCCCATCAAACGAACAACTTTTTAAATATATATATATATATATATATATATATATATATATATATATATATACATACATACATACATACATACATACATACATACATACACAAACTGGAGATTTGAAATAGTAACGGCAGTTACAGCAAAAGACCCTTCACATAAGCCTGATGATGGCAGATGAGATTCTGTTGAAACGTCGCTTCTACCCTTTTAGGGATATGTTCACAATTACATAGACAAATATCTATCTATCTATCTATCTTTGGTTATTCGGGTTTTCTCCCGCGTAAAATTGGAGGTGTCTTGGCAACGTTTCGACGAAGTCTCATTCGTTATCTTCAGGCTGGTGTTCTCGGCTTCGTGCTTCTAGGAGCAATGTGTGTGATCGCAGCTGTTTCTTCCTTTTAACTGACAGTTAAATATATATATTTAATATATATCACAATTTGATGTTGATTCCAAGAGGAAGCCTGGATCTCTTCAGAGCTGGAGTTAGATGGCTACTGGTTAACTCTATCCCAGCTGCCTGAGCAAGGTAAGCTGGAGATCTAAAGGTGGTATGTTGATCCTAGTTAGCACAGCTATGCAATTTAAATGTGTCTCACTGCCTTCTTTACAGCATGGGTTGTGACTACTTTGTTCTCAACCAAAGAGGTGGCGATTTTGTTTTTAGATATTTATATTCTCCCTCTTAATAAGAGCAATCTAGTCAACAATATTTGGGAGCACATAGAAATTTTTTTCTCTAGCTGTTTAGACAGATGCAATAATTATAGGCAGGGATTTAAATGCTAGGATGGGACCAAATGATCATATACTATTTAACCAATTTATGATCCATTATAAGGAGAACTTACTAGAGCAGGGGTGTCAAACTCACATCATCACGGCAGTGTCATGTGATGTATTGGGACTATTTCCCCTTCGCTAAACCATGTGTGGGCATGGCCAGTGCGTGACACATCCTGTACTAGAGGAACCCTTATATTCTAAAGAATGTAAAGATCTAAAGCTAACAGGGCAAATCTAGTCTATGTGCAAGGCAGATGATTACACGTCTGAACCTATGTATCCTTAATGGTTACATTATTGGGGACTACCCAGCAGAATACATCTTTTGGAGTACAGGAAGAAAATGTTCAGCTAATTACTAGGTAGTAGCATGTGATCTTTTGAATTTTGTACAGAAGATGGACATAGATTCAAAACTGAAAATTGACCACTATTCAGAAATTCTAATGCTGACATTCCACTTTCCAAATTTCTAAGAACTAACTCAATCTATCCACCAAGGCTTGATAACTATAATACCTAGGTGAGAATTAAATGGACCGAGAAAAATGCAATTGAAATCACTAAATGGATGCAAGCCTAAGAAACTCTAGAATTGTATGCACATCTCCTAGAAAATAAATTTTAAGGATCATATCTAGATGGGTTTGAACCCTTAATTGCCAATCTAAAATAAGTTCTCACCAATGGAACGCTGCCTCAATCCAGAAAGCAGGTTATAAAGAATAGAAAATAGTTTGATCAGTATTGTATACAATTAAAGAGAGCATTTGATAAGGAGTACAGAAAAAGTAAAAACTCCCTTTCTGAGGATCAAATTCACTACCTAAGATGTTTGAAGTCTCAGCATAAGGCCCTTTTAAAACAAAGAAAACTGGCATAAATTATTTCAATCAGGATGAAAGATACAACTCTTTTTTGGGGTATCACTAGAGGCCTGGAAAATCAATCCCTCCCCCAACTAACCAAGTACCACTGCTTGCCTGGAAGGAATACTTTAGAGAGTTGTACATGAACCCTGCCCAGGAAATGAATGAGAGCCAGATTAATTTGGATCCAGCCCCTTACTAGCCACCAATTACACAAGAGGTAGCCCAGCTGATTGGATCCCTTAAAGTTAATAAGACTCTCGGTGCTGATTGTGTTATCCCAGAAATAATTAAAAAGAATCTTGGCTGGTGGACACCCCTTTTAGTATCGCTATTTACATTTATAGTCTGTGACCATAATAAAGATTGATTCTTTCCAATGTGTGGCCAGCTATGAGGTGAGATCAGCAATGATGTGGCACAAGTCCATAGGTATCATGATGGCCATGAATTTCCAAGCTGAGTTAGACTCTGGTCCTGGAAAAGAAAAATTAAAATTACATTACAGTGCAACATTCTGAGTGACTCCATTGTCACCCCCAACTATAAGATTCAATCAGTCCATAATTGCCCCACACCATCTCAGGAATGGACATTGCTATTATCTACAAAGAATAGTACAATAGCAGCAGCATCTGATTATATCTCTGTCCACAAAGCTTTACAAATAGGGACCCAAATGTGACTATCTGCAGAATTGGCTCCTTGCAACATCCAGAGTTAGAGTCTCCTGGAATACAATTGCCTCTTGACATTCCACCTTCTTTTCTGCAGCTTTCAGCCTGAAGCAATTCACAAATATAGTTGGATAGATTTAACTGAACAGACTCAACTCCTTGTCAAGCTAAATCTTGATAATGCACACTAGGTCTGCACTCTCCTCAGTGATCATGCACAGAGATTTGATTTATTTTAGAGAGACCTGACTATCAGTCTGAGCCTGGCTTGCCCAAGGGTTGTATTCTTGGCTTATGAGTTGAGTAAGTGTAGAATTAATCTATCTTGTCTGATAATGTCTCTTCTCTATATCCTACAATACTGCTACCACTATTCTCCCTTCCTTTCCCACTTTCCATATCTTCTTAGCCCAAACCACCAATGTTGCAATTACGTGGTAACCGAGATCCAAATACGGTTGTTTGACCAATCTTAATCAATTATACAATCTATTTCCCACCATCCCTACTGTTTTCACTTTCTATTTATCCAGCCACCACCAGTATACACTTGACTCTTATGTAGTTGGAAAGGGGCAGCATTCCCCTCTCCAATCTCTTAATCTGGAGAATGGTCACTCCTCTCCTGTTCTTCAAGTCTCATGCAAGGGGTCAATACTTTTCTTTCTTTGCATGATACTTCTTTTCTTTATCGTATTCTCTATTTAATTTTGCATTAAATCTACCAGGACATATGTCAGAACAGGGGGTCTTCAATTTACAACAACTGAAATCAGAATTTCCATTGCTAAGCAATCATAAAGTGAGGGTGTGCAAGAGGCATCAGTTGGGAAAGGAATTTCAAAAGTCAGTCGTAACTACCATTCAGTGCCACCATAACTACAAATGGTTATTGAACAAATGGTTGTAAATTAAGGATTACCTTTATCAGATGACACAATGGCCAGCCTTGCTTTGTACATCATCTTCTCCTAAATGGGTTCTAGGTTTCAGGCAGATTTTAATCAGCAGTCTCAGTGGTGAGTTCAATGGGTCCCCTGAGCCCTCTTAACCACAGGTGAGACATCAAGTATCCCTCAAGTTCCAGCCTTTTGGTTCATCTGATTACCATTCGTAGTATTACCATTCAAGTCTACAATATTTACATCACTTTTCCAGCATAATATAGTTTCCAGGACTGCTATCTATCCATTTAGCTATATTCCCAACTTCAATTCAAGCTTGTTTATTGTGTCAAGCAATTAATTTCTTCTATTGTAAGTCCCTGTTACCTCTCAGCTTTTTATTTTCTTCTTCTTCCATGCCATAATTTATAAATGCCACATCATCTCTTGACCAAACACCACAAAATGCAAACAAACGAACACTGTCACTTGAATACCCTATGAACAATGTATTAAGTGTCATTTTGTGGATTTCCTATAAAAAAAGTGAGAATCACCAAAAGAGCCTTAGAAAATTGTTGAAGTATAATGTTTCCTTTTGTGAAGAGCACTGAAAGAATGTAATGAGGAACCCTTTTTCTCTCACAATAAAATGAATATCTCACAATAAAGCACTAAATGGTAAGGACGAATTAATAGAAATTAAATCTACCAAATATCATTGTTGTTAAAATGAAGCTATTTTTCTTTGGAGAACATTGGCTTTGACAAAGCAAAATACTGTATTACTACAGTATACTGTATAATTTTATTATAGTATTGTGGACCACCCCAACGATGCCCTTGAAGTGATGTCTCGGTGTCTGGAGGGAGGAACAGGCTGATGTCGTGCGGATCTGGATGGGGAGGAACAGGCTCAGGCTCAACCCATCCAAGACCGAGTGGCTGTGGTTTCCGACGTCCCGATATAGTCACTTGATGCCATCGCTGACTATTGGGGGTGAATCGCTGGCCCCCACAGAGAGAGCTTGCAACTTGGGTATCCTCCTGGACTCACGGCTGTCTTTAGAAGAGCACTTGACGGCCGTGACCAGGAGGATTTTTCATCAGGTTCATCTGATTCGCCAGTTGCGTCCCTTTCTGGATCGGGACTCCCTACACACAGTAACTCATGCCCTCGTTACTTCCCGCCTGGACTATTGTAATGCTCTCTACATGGGGCTCCCCTTGAGGAGCACCCAGAGGCTCCAACTGGCACAGAGTGTGGCTGCGCGGGTTGTTATGGGAGCAACATGGTGCTCCAGTGTGACACCTCTCCTGCGTAAGCTGCACTGGCTCCCGGTGGTCTTCCGGGTGAGCTTCAAGGTTTTGGTTACCACCTTTAGAGCGCTCCATGGCTTAGGATCTGGCTACTTACGGGACCGCTTACTACCACAAACAGCCTCCCACCGGCCGGTCGCTCTCATAGAGAGGGGCTCCTCCAGGTGCCGTCAGCCAAACAATGTCGACTGGCGGCCCCTAGGGGGAGGGCCCTCTCTGTGGGGGCACCTACTATCTGGAACGAGCTCCCCCCGGAGATATGGAGTATCCCGGATCTGCGCACTTTCCGCCGTGCTTTGAAGACACTCCTATTCCAGCAGGCCGGCCTGGCCTAATTTTTTCCCCTTCTTTTAAATTTTTAAACTCAAATTTTAATTCGTTTTAAATTATTGGGAGCTTTAAATTGTCTCAGGCAAAAATTATTTAATTGGGTTTTAATCATGTCTTAACTTTTGTATTTATGTGTTTTATTTCGTGCCTGTCCACCGCCCTAAGTCCTTCAGGAGTAGGGCGGTATACAAATTTAATAAAATGAATGAAATGAATGAAATGTTATAAAATCCAACATAGATACCTCTTTAATGAGATATAGCAGACTTAAGCATACTATTTTGAAGAATAAATGTTTAATGCAGTACCTCTACTAATTTTCTTCAATCTCTTGATATACTAATATTGTAGATGGCAAGAAAAGAAGTAAATTCATTATTAGTGCAGCTTTAATATACAGCTAATATCTTGGTGTCTTCTTTCATTTCATGATAGAATTTTGAACCTGCTTAGAGTTAAAATGAATGAAATGGTATTAAAGCATTTATAATAATAATAAAAAAGAAAATTATTAACTTCAACTTTTAAGAATAGAAATGACAAATACCACTAGCCCCCTTTCCTCCAGCATATTGTATTGTATTGTATTAATTATATTTATATACCACACTTCTCCCGAAGGACTCAGGGCAGTGAACAGCCATGATCAAATACATAAATATAAAAATTAAAAACAATTTAAAACCAAATTAAATACTTTGGCCCACAATTTAAAAAATCCCATTAAAATCCAATTTAAAATTTTAAACCGTTAAAATTAGGCTAGCCCAGCTTGCTGGAATAACAAAGTCTTCAGGGCACAGCGGAAGGTGCGCAAGACCGGGATCCTCCGTACCTCCGGGGGCAGCTCGTTCCAGAGGGCAGGAGCCCCCACTGAGAAGGCTCTCCCCCGGGGGGGTCACCAGTCGACATTGTCTGACCAATGGCACCCCGAGGAGCCCCGCCCTGTGGGAGCGTACTGGCCGGTACGTATTGGTCATGCTTTTTGTTTTTGTTTGTTTTTGTTTTTTTAAAAAAACTCAGAGCCAATGAAATTGAGTGAACTGCTTACCGGGGAACCATATTTCCCAGTTTTATACCAAGACGTCTTTCCTTTTGACTTTCTTGGTCTGCGACATGTTATGGCTTTTGTCTTCATCTTTCTCTTCTTCCTTGAACAAAATAAATCCCTCTGAATACAAATGAGCAATGAGTGAATTCTTTGTCAACCTTCAACAGGTGTTGCTGGCAAGGAATAGTCAATGCCTGCTGGATGTGGATAAGTAAGTGACTGGGGACATGAGGAACCTTTGTGATTCTCCAAATTCCTGTTCCTGTATCCATCACTGAAAGACCTTTCACTTGAATTTCTATCCACAATTCTGTGGGAAGGGGAGGCTCTGCCCCATTGAGAGAGGTAAGCAATGAACTATTGGGAGTTCTGATAGATGTGAGAAGATGGAAGAAAGTGAAGAAAAAACTGGGGGAGGGGGGAGAGAGTTAATTCTGCCATCTTTACCAACCATTCCTCTGCTGTAGTTAAACAATAAACAATAAAAGTATATATATTTCTAGCAATTACATCATTTGTACTCAGTTCAATTTCACATTTTCTCTAGGTACTTTTAATGGTTTTCAGAGCATCACAAAGGATGTTCTCAAAGGTCAAAGGTCATTATTATGTCTAGGGTTTACCTTTCGTGAATAGAGTCTACTAAAAGTAGGCTTATTTTGAATACTGCACAAATAGTGGTAATAATTGAAAGTATATTTAAATTTCAGTTAGAAAAACTGCACTGGGAAAATGTACTTGCTAAAGAAAGTAACATAAATTCATTTTTAAATAAAGTTCTGATATAATTTATATTAACTCCTGCAAAACTACAAAAAGATGGATGCAATGGTACCATATGTTCATACACACTGTAAAAATAAATGGTTCAGTTGTATTCTATAGAAAAACTCATTGGACCAGAATATTGCCTGACTTCCATGTGAAATAAAAGCCAGGATTTTTGTTGAATCACTTATTATTAATTGCAAATATGGAAGAGTCATTTTCTCTGATCCCATGAGATTAGGTCTGTTGATGGTATCATCTGTGCCTATGAATCACACCTTCTTATTTGCTAGAGATTTGGCAAAGTGCAGAAATCATGAACATGAATAGATTATTCTATGCAAGCAAAGTCTTGTCATGCCATGTATCTTCTGGCTCAGAAGGACCTGCTAAGGTTTCCGAGATAAGAAAGGTTCTACAAGATTTCAATAAATACTCTGAACAACGAACTTTTTAATGCAGCTCTACATTTTGTTTAGGTATAGAAATTAAAACAAATAAATAAATAAATAAATTTTGTTTTGCAACTTTGCACGGTACTAAAAATGGAACTGTTGTAGGTTCTTTTATGTTGAATGATAGTAACCTGGCACAAAATCAAGCTTTTATTACAAACAAGCTTTAATTTTATATAATGATATGTTATATATAAAATATGCTGGCTTCTCTGCTTGAACACAAAGTTCTTTACATCATCTCTCCCATTCTCACTCCTCCACTACTCCTTGATTATTTATTTCTGTTAACACTCTGTTGACTTTTCAATTTTTTTATAGCTTATGCCTTACACTTGAATTGCTTTCACTATCTTTTTTTCCCTTTCTCCCCCTTTCCTCTTTTTCCTGAGTTACTTGTATTTCTGTCAGCTTCTTCTTTTATGCATTTGGGTCTGAGGTCAGTGGTTCTCAATAGGCACAGTAATCACTTGTCTCCTCTTGATGCAATATCATTCATCTCCCTCAACATTTACCCTTCTCCCAATTATTGCTGTGGAAATTCTCCTTGACTGAAAGCACAAATCTCTTTTTCCAGCCTTCTCCCAGCCCTGGGATTCCACAAAGTTGCTTTCTGGCTCTTCTCTTTCCTGGCAGCCATCATCAGTCTTAACAAAAGTTTTTTGGAAAATCAAAGTCTACCCCTTCTTTCCAGTCTTGTTTAGTCAGTCAACTTTATCTGGAATTTCTGATGTTTTGCTCTGCAATTGTCCATTCCCTGTTGCCTATTCATAGCCATAGTTTCAACAGCTATATCTTTTCATCATCTATCCTTTGGAACCTCTTCTGAGTGTTGATATGTTTACTTTGTATGGGCTTTGTGACTTTTTGGTCTTTATTTTTTTCCTGTCAGTTTTTCTTTCTTCCAGCTTGCCAGTTTGATAACCCTACAAAGCAACTTCTTCTCTGATAGCTCTTTTCCACTGTCCCTAAGTAATACTTATCAGCTCTACTTCCAGCTTCCAGTAAGGTCCTTTTCTATGTGCTGCTAGACATACATTCCTGGTGAAAAATGTTTATAAGTGTCTTGTGGTATTGTTAAGAGGCAAGTAAAAGAGTCTTTTTCATTTTCCAACTTTGCTTGAATTGAACAATTTGCATTCATTTGTAAACATCTTGAAAGCACAACTTTATTTATTACATCTCTAGGGTATGCAGGCATAGATGAATCGTTCTGTTGGCTTATTGCACTGAAGACTTCCTGAAATACAAAATTAGGGTTTACATGTCAATGGAATTGAAACATCTATTAATTGTTCCACCTATGAAAAGATGTTCATATTGTTAGATCAAACATGAATAGTTCGTAAATTGAACACTTCACAAACAAATAGATTGTAGGATGGAGAGAAGTATCAACTTTCTATATTAGCTGAATAAGTGCAATGGTTAAGAGAATGTAATTATGGTTGAAAATCTATTTTTCTGTAAACGTAATGGAAATGAAAGTTTAAAACCATGCATCAAATTTGTCAGGTCAGCTATAGATATAATGATGGAAATTTCAACTTTTTATGTTGAGAGATACTAATTATTTGAACTGTAGTGTTTGTCACTGATGCATATTGAATAAATGAGACAGCCAAAGAATACTCTATTTCCCATCCCATTTAATTTGCTCTTTCATGACTGCATATTCTTACTCTTCTAAGTAGTTTTTTTAATCCAATGAATCTATCTATACCTATACCTTTATCTATACCTATACCTATACTTATACCTATACCTATCTCTATAGCAATCTCTCTCTCTCCCTCTCTCCCTCTCTCCCTCTCTCTCTCCCTCTTCCCCCCCCCCCCCCAGTATGCTGGTCTATGAATAAAGTATGCTTTATATTAAGCATACTATGAATAAAGTATGCTTAATATAAACATAAATTATGTTCATACTTTTATTATATTTTATACTATCATATCAGGAATTCTGTAAGTTTTACACAATAAGCATAGAATAAAAAGTGAAGTAATATATACAAATCGTATCAAATCAGCAGGAAGAATGTTGTGGCATAGGGAATGGGCATTGTACTTACCTGATACGCCCCTTCTCTGTGCTGCTGTCACGGCAGTCATGCATGGGTGTTGCTATGGTGCTGATTGGTAGGACCGAGCCCACTGAAAACCTTAGGCCCGCCTCTTCCTGCCTCGCTTCAGTTTTGAGGCGAAGGTATTCAGTAGGCTGACATGTCTATGGAAATAAAATGAGAAAGGTGAAAGTGCCACCCGCCCCCAAAACCCTTCTGTACCAACCAGGGTGGGGCTGACTGCCGTGACAGCAGCACAGAGAAGGGGCGTATCAGGTAAGTACAATGCCCATTCTCCTATTGGCTGTCATGGCAGTTATGCATGGGACATATCAAAGCTCTTGTCCTATAGGGTGAGTTCCAATCGGACTCGTTGTAACACTCTCCTGCCGAAGGCAGCGTCAGCCGAGGTGTAGGAGTCGAGGTGGTAGTGCCTAATAAACGGGGTCACCGAAGTCCACATAGCCACCCGGCAGACCTCCTCTAGTGGAGCCTGGGTAGCCCAAGCCGCTGAAGTGGTGGCACTTCTGGTGGAGTGCGCCGTGATACGTCGTGGAACAGGTAAGGACTGAGATTCATATGCTGTGGCAATGGTAGCCCGCAGCCAACAGCCGACGATGGAAGCTGAAATCCGAGCACCCATGTTGGATGGCTGAAAGGAGATGAATAGAGCTTCGGTTCTCCGGAAGGACGCCGTACGGGATAAGTATATCTTCAGAGCCCTGCGCACATCCAGGGTGTGCCAGACTTTCTCCAAATGGTGTTGAGGTTGAGGACAAAAATTTGGTAGGATGAGTTCCTGGGACCGATGAAAGGTGGAATTAACCTTTGGGATGAAGGCTGGGTCCAAGCGGAGTACTACCCTATCCTTGTGAAAGATGCAGAGGTCAGAGCAGACTGAAAGAGAAGCTAGTTCTGATATCCTGCGTGCGGAGGTGATAGCCACCAAAAAGGAGACCTTAAGGGATAAGAATTTCAAGTTGACCTTCCGAAGGAGTTCGAAGGGTGGTTTTGTGAGGGCAGTGAGGACCTTGTTCAGGTCCCAGGTAGGGAACCTGTGGATTACCGGGGGTCGTAGATTAGTGGCACCTTGTAAAAATGCCCGGATGAGAGGATCCTTCGAGATGGGGAGGTCAGGCCCAAAGGAGAGAACCGATGACAAGGCTGCAACCTGACGTCGCAGAGTGTTGGGTGAAAGACCCGCGGTGAAGCCTTCCTATAGAAAATCAATTAGTTGGGCCACAGAGATAGAAGATGGTTCCAGGCGATGTTTGGCACACCAGCAAATGAAAGATTTCCACGTGGAATCATAAATACGAGTGGTTGAAAGTCTGCGAGCTGCTAGGATGATAGGAATGGCTGCTGGTGAAACGTTGGCGTTGATCAAACGTTGCCGCTCAACCTCCAGGCGGTTAGATGAAAAGCCTGGGGTTCCGGGTGCACGAGGTCGCCCTGCTGCAGCACGATCTGATCGTCCGGGATTTGCCATGGAGGTGCCACCGAGAGTGACACGAGGTCCGCAAACCATGGCCTGCGGGGCCAGTGAGGGGCCAGGAGGATGAGTTCCGCTCGTTCTTGTAACAGCTTGCGAATCACCTTGGCCACCAGAGGAATTGGAGGGAATGCATAAAGGAGTAGACCATGAGGCCAAGGACTGCGAAGAGCATTCACCGCTTCTGCTCCCTCCAAAGGAAACCGGGAGTAGAAGCGAGGCAGACGGTGGTTGCTGTTGGAGGCAAATAGGTCTACCTGAGGTCTGCCGAATCGACGAGACAGCTGTTCGAATAGATGAGGAGGGATGCTCCATTCCGTGTGGTCTACCCGGAAGCGACTGAGCGAGTCGGCCTGGAGATTGTCTTTCCCGGCAATGTAGTCCGCCCGAAGAGACGACAGGTGAGCTTCGGCCCACAACCCCAGGCGGAGAGCTTCCTTCATCAGAGTCCGTGAGCGAGTTCCGCCCAGTTTGTTGATATGCGCCTTGGCCGAGATGTTGTCCATGAGGACCAACACATCTCGGCCTCGGACTTGTGGCAGGAATTTCCAGAGTGCTAGGTACATCGCTTGTAGTTCGAGGATGTTGATAGAAAGAATTTGTTCGTTCGCCGACCACAGACTTTGTGTCGAAAGAGCCTCAAGGTGAGCCCCCCAGCCAATGAGACTTGCGTCGGTCGTTAAGACTACTCTCCAGGGCTCGTGGAACCTGCAGCCCTTGGCTATCACTGGTGACGTCCACCAAAGCAGAGAAGAAACCACAGGCGGAGGGAGCTGGATAGTCCGCGATGGTAGAGTGTAAGGACTCCATTGAAAGGGGAGTAGCAGCCACTGGAGCTCCCTGCTGTGGAGACGAGACCAAGGTACGATCCCATAAGCGGACACCATTTTTCCCAGTAGGGTGGGAAGATCTGCCAAGGAAGCTGACCTACGACGGCAGATTCGGGTCGCTAGGGAAGACAGGCTGGCCTGCCTGTCCTGAGACAAGTAAACCTCCACAGTATTTGAGTCAATGACCGCCCCTAAATGTTGAATGCGGGTAGTGGGAGCTAGATGGCTTTTAGCCCAATTTACAGAAAAACCATGTGATTGCAATATGTGGGCTGTACGAGTGACATCCAACTTAGCCTGGTCAGGAGAGCGAGAAAGGATGAGAATATCATCCAAGTAGAACATGGCTCTGACAGGGATGGAAGAAATATGAGCCATAAGGGCTGCCATCACCTTAGTGAATACCCTAGGGGCGGAGGATAAGCCAAAGGGTAGAGCCGTGTATTGAAAATGGCGTCCATTGTGACAAAACCGGAGGAATTTGCGGTGGGCCGGCCTAATTGGGATGTGGAGGTAGGCCTCCGTTAAGTCTATGGATGTCATGAAGTCGCTCAGTCTAATCCCCAGCAGGATAGTTTGCAGCGACTGCATCTTAAACCGGCAATAAACAATGTGCCGGTTTAAAGACTTTAAGTCTAGTATGGCCCGCCAACCTCCCGATGATTTGGGAACTAGAAATAGTCGGGAATAGAAACCCTGTGACGCTCTGCGGGAGGGACAGGCTCAATAGCCTCAATGTCCAATAGGTGTTGGATAGCCGAATTGATGCGAGCGATCTTGATGTGATCCCGGGAGGGAGGACATCGCAAGAAAAATTTTGGGGGAGTAGAACGAAACTCCAAGGAGAGACCGAAAAGAATGGTGGACCTGACCCAGGCATCCGAAACGGAGTTGTCCCATATGTCAGCAAGTCGGGAAAGCCAGCCCCCTATTGAAAGGTCTAGAGGAGACCTATCGGGTTCTGTTCTATTGGCAGAAAAGCATGCCGCGCTGAGCATTGCGTCGGCAGAAAACTCTACGGCCGCTAAGATCTTATTCAGGTCCTGATGAGAACGGTGGTCTGAAGCGGGCAGTCGAGCTTGTAGCTGTCTTAGCCAGAGAATGGTTGCTCTGTTGAAAAACGATGCTGCCGAGGAGGCCTGCACCGACCAAGCCGAGGCCTGATGCCCTTTAACCAAGGTTCGCTCAGCCTTCTTTTCCTCGGGCCGCAAGCACTCCTCAGGGGGACCTGTGAAGGAGGAAGCAGAAGACAATGCCAAAACAGGAGGGTCTATTGAAAGAACCTGCAATAGATGAGAAAACTCAGGAGCCACATTGAAAAGGCGTTTGTCCAAATTATTGGGGGCCGGACCAGACCCCGGGAGAGACCATTGTCTGGTGACCACATCCGAAAATAACTTTGGAGCAGGGACCACTTCCTTCTGAACTGAAGGTTCCTGGAATAGGGCATTGGCTGGATCCCCAGAGGTGGAAGCAGTAGCATCTGCAGAGGAAGAGGAAGCAGAAGAAGAAGATAACCCAAAGCCAGTGACCATTTGGGCCTTGTGAAGCAACGAACGAAACATCTGTGGCCGGAAGAGACCTATAAATGCAGGTTGGTCGGGTTCCAGGCCATCATCATCCGACAGGTCCTGGTCTGCCACAATTTCGCCTTCTGAAATGGAACCTTGGTTGGCCGAATCATCTGGGTCATCGACTTCAGGGACAGGATCTGCATCATACTGTGAGGGAAGACCCCCAGAGTGGCGCTGCTGGCTGGAATGGGCAGAAGCCTCAGAAGGTGGGACAGATTTTTGCTGAAGTCCCTGGGAAATACCCTGACGAATGGCCTCTGCAATTAGGGCAGCTAATGCAGGGGTAATCTCAGGAAGAGGTTGAGAAACCTTTCAGAAGTCATGGTAGGAGGAGTAGGAGAAGCCTGGATGGCTGTAACAGAAGAGGCAGGAGCCTCTTGTGGCCCAGGGAAAACAGAGGCCGCCTCTGAATCACAAATAATGTCTCCTACGACCGATCTATCTGGTGACAAGGCTGGAGTAGGCCTCTGGATAGATGGATTTGAAGGGGCCTTATCAGAGGGAGGGCCAGTAGGAAGGGCCTCAGCCTGCCTAGGAGTTCCCTGCAGGTCAACAGCAGCTTGGGCCTTGTGAAAGGCTCGTTCAATAGCCTTATGTCGCCTCTCCTCTTCTCGAGACTGCTTGGCTGAGGGAAGACGAGAAGAGGAACCGGCGCTAACAGCCCTGGATTTGCTGGGTCGCCCCTTTGAAGTTCCCTCCTCGGGATCCTCCTCCCGGGGCCTCTTTCCCTTACCATGGGCCTGGCAGGAATGATGTGGTTTGGATGCATCCGCCATCTTGAATTGAACGCCACGCGGTTAATAAGGCCTATTATAGATGGTACAGATAACCCCAATACTTGCGGTTAGGCCTCCAAGCTTGAATCGGGTCGTAGGAGGAATCGCTAGCCTGATGGCTAAAAACGCGACCTGCGGCTGAAGAGGGAAAGCACCAAAGGCCCGTTTGGAAAGGCGGAGCGAATCGCGCCTAAATGGTGCCGAAGTCACGCGCTGCCGCCCTCAGACAATTAAAAATACCCGGAACAGACCCCAATGGAATCTGAGGGGCCTGTAAGAAGGTCCTCCGCAGCAATGTTAGGCTGCGGGAAAGCCGGGAAGCGCGGCGGAGCGAACTCGCGCCCACGCCTATTTAGCCACCAGCAGTTTGAATCCAAAGCAAACAAAGCCAGGGGAGCAAGCCAAAGAGTAAAACAGTCCGTTCCGAGTCAAAAGAACCAAGTAAAAGTGATAATTTGAGAAGAATCTATAGACACGACTCTGTCCTGACAGACCGAGCTGAAAAACTGAAGAGAGGTAGGAAGAGGCGGGCCTAAGGTTTTCAGTGGGCTCGGTCCTACCAATCAGCACCGTAACAACACCCATGCATGACTGCCGTGACAGCCAATAGGAGAACAATATATTGCAGACGTAAAGTTATTATAGCATCTGTTTCTCTTCATTGTATGCTTTTCTGATTAGCAGCTCTTATTTATTATAATAATGAAAAGTAATCAATAAATTGGTTCTAAGTAAATAGCATATTATTTTGGAGAAAAGTTGCTATTTTTGTTTTGAAATGTAATAACCTCTCCTTCTAGGCCGGGTGACTTCTTGATAAATAAATCTAATTGCTTACAGAGTAAAGTATATCCTGCTTTTGGAATCAAATGTGACTTGCTTTTCCAAATTGTCAGGAAGCGCATGATGGATGAGCAATCTAATTAACATCCTTATACATAACTCTTTTTATGACAGTAATGTGAGTAATAGAATGAACAAAAATAGATGGTATAAAACAGTAATACATCTATCATATTGCAAAGTGGTGATGGACCTTCAAATACTATAAAAGAGAAAATATACGCATTGCCTGGGGTTCTCGTTGTTACTGTAATTCTGGATCAGCAGGAAGCTTAAACTGCATTTAACTATTAACTGATGTAAACCCAAGTGAAATGAATAAAATACCATTGACTTCATTTACATTAAAATATTTTGTGTTCAATCATTTTTTTAAATAGAATAATTTATTGGCTTTAACAGAAGACAATACTTCTATTTTGGATTGTGGATATGAGAATTGATCTTCTCTGTACTACTAAGCATTGACTGGAAAGCTGTGAGGATCTTTCTTACAAACCCCCCACCCCAGGGGTGAAATCCAGCCGGCTCTGACAGGTTCTGGAGAACCAGTAGCAGAAATTTTGAGCAGTTCAGAGAACCTGCAAATACCACCTCTGGCTGGCTCCAGAGTGGGGTGGGAATGGAGATTTTGCAATATTCTTCCCCCAGAAGTGGGATGGGAATGGAGAGTTTGCCGTATCCTACCCCTGCCATGCCCACCGAGCTACGCCCACCAAGCCACACCATGCCCACCAAGCCACATCCACAGAACCAGTAATAAAAAAAAATTGGATTTCACCACTGCCCCACCCCAATTAGTGTTTTTATTCTAAAGGAGGATCAGTTCTCCCCCCCTCCAAATAATTACCTGTGAACTGAATATTTGTTTTTCTCTGCTGAAATATCCTATACAAAGAGATGTTGAAAGCAGATAAATAGGTCAAAGAGAGTTAAATAACTGCTATGACAAAATTGTTCAGAAACATGGGTGCCTTTATATAGTAACTTGCATGTTAGCTGTTCCTTTGGAAGAGTTGCTTGCTTACTGAAGCTAATCATTTTTTAATTCCTAAATTGGGTTTCTTTTCTATTTTCCTCCTCTTTCCTGTCCAATTGTTTCTTCCCACTGCTTCAACTCCTTTCAAAGTGTGTCATCTTTTCTCTTTCCTTCCATTCCAATAGACCTCTGTATTCCTAACATCCAAATTGCTAATATTTTTGATCCTTCTACTATTTAATGTTTCTCCCCATCCCCCCACCCCCACTGGAAAAAAGAAATAAGTGTGTACTTCTGCAGTTTTCTGTGGGACAGTGGTCAATGGTGTGAGAGAAAATAGCTGGTCTATACAGATAAAGCAATCAATTTTTGAAACGAGGTACCTTATTTTAGAGACTACACATTTTAATTAATAAATAGCTCAGTTAATATGCCTAGATTTCAGTTTCTGGGAAGTAAACACACGAATGCACATGAGCATGTGCACGCACACACACACAATTAGATCACACAAAAATATTGCTGAAAGATAGGGTGGGGAAAAATCTTCAGAATTGGATTCAACTGAATTGCCAATCCTACATTGATAAGGATTTTTGTTTACTCTTGAATACTACTTGGAAGTTGCAATTGTCACCTATAAATACTTCATTGCATAGGACCTGCCTGAGATACTCATCTGTTTCCCACAGTGTCCAGCTCTCCTGTTTAATCCAACAAAGTTGGCATGCCTTGAACCATTTCAATAAACAGTGCCATCAGTGGGATGCAGAAAGCAAGCTTTCTTTGTCATAGCAGATGCCCTTTGGAATGGCATATTTTCAGAGATCTGTATTGCTCCTACCCTGACCTCATTCAAATGAATTCTTAAAAGCTTACGTTTCTTCCAGGTCTTCGGCTTTGTTGGAGATTGGGTCCCTTGTAGTAATGTCATTATGTCAGAGTAGGTTTTTGCTCTTGCTGGATCATTACCTCAATTTCTTTTCAGTATATAAACCACTATCGTTGTGTGCTTTTATTTGTAATGCTAGGATGTTTTATATTTTATCGGTGTATGATAGATCTTCATTAAGAGATTTAGCTATTCTTCTTCTTGATCTTTTTCCTCTTCTTCTTTCAAACTTTAGCACTAAAATGATCTTCCTTTTCAAGTTATATCTCACTCATGTATTCCAAAGATTTGTGAGCAATAAAAACTTTCTATACATACACATGTATAAATAAAGTATATATCTATGTATATATGTTGTGCAACAAACATACCTTAGGAAGTTTTTATTGCACACAAATGTTTGGAATACATAGACGAGTGGTGAAATCTAACAGGATCTATCTGATTCAAGTGAACCGGTAGGGCTGGCAGTGGGAAGCTCCACCTACCCACCCACCGGGATGTCATTATATCCTGTTTTTTACCCTCTGCGCATGCACAGAAGGCTCTGCACGTGCACAGAAGAGGCTCACATGCTCACCTTTCCTAACCGGTAGCGAAGGTAAGTGCATTTCACCACTGACAGAGTCATATATGTATGTGTATAATCTCACCCATTTAATGCTTTTGACTGATACAATAATTTATATAAAAATCGTAATAAAATTATACATGTTACAATAAGCATACACAATATATAAATTAAAATTCTCATTTTTCAGAAACAAAGTTGGAATTCATAATCCAATTAATAACAATTTGCAATGGAATTTAATTGCAATTTAAAACTATTCAAAATCTACAAACCATGTGTGCTCAAATTCACATGTGAGATATATATATATTCTAATTATGATGCTCAAGGGGGAACTTGATGACAAGTTGAATGTGAACATGTGTTGCATGCAGTAGCTTGTTTAGTACAGTGATCAGAAAGTTATATTAAATCAGCCATAAGTCCTCTGGAAATAAAATACAGTTGGGAAACAGGAAAAGGAAAATACAGGAAAGATCTATTACAATCGCTGCTATCAAATCTCAAAGAAGTCTTTGTTGAATCAAGGAATGGGGGAGAAAACAAAACGAAATATTCAAGGAATAGTCTATATCATTTATACTTTGGATGAACAAAAAAATTAAAAAGAAAAGATGTAATAAGTATTAATAAGCAATAATAATATATATATATACCTGGGTATTCTATGACCTATAGATCACATCTGACCCTTTGGCTGTACCCGTCTGACTTGCAGTAGTGATGGGGTGGCAGCAGCAGGAGTAGCCCTATTGGTTCAGCCCTCTACAACAGGCCAGTTTTGTATGTGGCCCCTTGGGAAAATTAATTGCCCACCCCTGCTACAAGAATATAAATGCAACACTAATGTTGTTAATTATAACAATAATGTTACAAGCAAGTACCTCTGAATGCAGTTCAGAAATTGTTACAGAGAACAAACAGAGATACAGTTCCACCAGCATTTTATGATGCCCTGTAATTTGCTATTAGATAGCAAAGTCAAGTGTATGTGAGTTGAATGGTTAGTACTAGATTATGGGTGCCAGTGTACCATCTTAAAAGATCAATTACCATGTTGTGTCTAATTATGGATCTGTACATCAATCCGAGACAATGATTTTGATATTTTTAATCAAATCCAGCCATCGTCAGAAACCTTTTGATTCATTTTTTTTTATTGGAGCACACATTTAACGTCCAAAAGACATCTCTCTCCCTCCTCACTTTCTCCCTCTCTCATTCTCCCTCTTTCTCTCTCTCTTGTCTGTAAACATATTGATGGGTGGGTGGGTGGAAGATGAAAGAAAGAAAGAGAAAGAGAGAAAGAGAAAGAAAGACAAGAAGGAAGGAAGGAAGGAAGGAAGGAAGGAAGGAAGGAAGGAAGGAAGGAAGGAAGGAAGGACAGGATGAACTTTGATTATTACAAATCAGGAAGTCTCAAGGAATATTTTGATGAAAGCTGAAAGTGAAAGACAACTTTTTATTTAATATTAACAGAAACAAAGAAACAAAGAGAGTTAGAGAAAAATGTCAATCAAAGCCAACCAAAATAACTAGATGGAGAAGCAGAACAAGTAACAAGTTTTATAACTCAAGGCTCAAAAGTTCATAAGAACTTTGTCTATATAACCATGAAATACATAGACATCCACTACTTGGGACAATGGCTATGATAGATCCAGACAAAATGCTCAGTGGCAGAGATACCACCCTGACAAGAAATGTATTATTTCAAGAAAATAGAGTAGTATTACTTTTTAACATATTTATTTTCATTCTTATTTCAGTCATATAGATGACTGACATAATAGATACCAACGTACAGAGTATGAGGAATAAACAGGTTGAATTAGAAGTTCAAGTAAATGAGCCCCTATTGTTTCCATTACAGAAACTTGGTGGGATGAAACCCACAAATGCAACATACAGCTAGAGGGATTTAAATTATTTAAAAGAAACAGTCCAAATAAAAGAGGAGGTGGAGTTGTACTATATATCAGAAATAACTACATCTGTACAGAAATAGAGCACAATGATCAAAATTGTCTTGAATGCATTTGGGTCAATATAAAAGGGAAAAAATGACGTTGCCATAGTTGTATATTACATAGGTGTATATACCCAACCAAACAGAGGAAATAGATGATCTTTTTGCTAGTCAGTTAACTAATGTATGTTGGAAGCACATCACGATAGTAATGGGGGACTTTAATTTTCCTGATATCAACTGGGAGATAAACTCTGAACCAAGTGGAAGATCAAATAGGTTCCTGATAAACATAGCAGACAACTTTGTGTCCCAAAAAGTAGAGAAGGTAACTCGGGGATCAGCCATATTGGATTTGATTCTCACTGACAGAGATGAAATGATACAAAGTGTTGAAGTTACAGGAACCTTGGGAGAAAGTGATCATGCAATATTGGAATTCAACAACATGCAAGCAGAAGCAATAGAACAAAGTCAAGGAAATGATTGGTCCATTAGTGGGAGAAAGTGGCAAGAAGGTAACAAGAAACAGGGAGAAAGCAGAAATACTTAACTCATTTTTTGCATCCATCTTTACACAAGGGAAAAAACATTTCAACCTATCAAAAACAGTACCATAAAAAACAGATTAGGAACACAAATTAAAATAGGCAAGAATATGATAAGTGAGCACCTGTCCACGCTAGACAAGTTCAAATCACCAGGACCAGATGGATTACACCCCAAGGTTCTGAAGGATCTGGCAGCTATGATCTCAGAACCACTGAACTATATCTTTCAAAGATCCTGGAACACCAGGAAACTACCAGAGGACTGGAAAAGAGCTGGTGTAGTTCCCATCTTCAAAAAAAGAAAAAAAAAAAGGTCCAGGAAACTACAGACCTATCTGTAGATAATCAAACAACAAATCAGTGAACACCTAGAGGCAAACAAAGTCATAACCAAAAGCCAACAGGGGTTTATCAAAAACAGATCATGCCAGACAAATCTTACAGTATTCTGTGACAAAGTGAGAAAATTAATGGACCAGAGGAATGCTGTGGATGTAATTTATTTGGACTTCAGTAAGGGATTTGATAAAGTAGACTACAACCTACTACTTGATAGGATAGAAAAATATGGGTTACACAGCATCACCAGATGGACTCATAACTGGCTGACCAACCACACTCAATGTGTAATCCTCAATGGAACTGCATTTACATGGAGGGACTTATGCAGTGGGGTACCACAAGGCTCTGTTCTAGGCCCCATACTCTTCAACATCTTCATCAATGTTTTGGACAAGGGGATAGATGAGGAACTCATCAAATTTTCAAGCTGGCAGGAATAGCCAACACTCCAGAAGATAGATTTAAGGTACAGAAGGATCTTGACAGACTTGAACATAGGGTGCTATCTAACAAAATGAAATGCAGTGGTGTAAAAAGTAAGATTCTACATTTAGGCAAGAAAAACAAAATGCACAGGTACAGTATATGTGATACCTTGCTCAATAGTAGTAACTGTGAGAGGGACCTTGGAGCCCTAGTGGACAATCATTTAAATATGGGATAGAATCAGAGGGATAGAATCAAGATCACATGAACTGTTAATACTTTATAATGCCTTGGTGTTAGATCGGGAGGTGGAAGAGATGGACACAGTGCTTCAGTAACAACAGCTCTTTATTAGCAGACCAGTACAACCCAGTGCCCTTTTATAGGGACCTGTCAGATGACAATTAACCAATTAACCAATGGGCTTTCAGTATTTTCCCGCCATTTTAGCAGACCTGAGTGAAGCCTGTAGCTCACTCCTTATTTGATATGTAACACTTGGTAAGGCCACACTTGGAATACTGCATTCAGTTTTGGTCGCTGCGATATAAAAAGGATGTTGAGATGAGTGCAAAGAAGAGCATTTTCTTTTTATTTTTGCACCTCAATCTTCTCTTTTTCCTTTTCCTTTTTTAAATTTTTATTTATACATTTTTCTTTAACATACAGTATTTAAGTATTTAGTAAACAGTGTATTGTCTGGGTTTTTTTACATATACATAATAATAATAGTAATAATGTTCTTTACTTGTATATAATAGTATTTTCTGAAAGATTCAGAATATCCAGTCATGAACTTATCATTTGATAATTGTTTTGTGCCCCATGATTGGAAGAAAGGATTTTTTTAAAAAATCTAAATGTTCTGCATCGTATGCAATATAAGAATGTTACAAATAAATATCCAGTCTTATGGAAAATTACTGATTAAATTGGTTTTGTGTTTTAACTGAATCAAAGTTATATTTAGCTACTTTGCAGCTAAGCCAGAACTCTCATTCACATGGGTAGATTTCAGAGTTCTTTTATGGTGAATAAGATGCACATCAGGAGAGTTACTGAAAATCATTAGTTAAAAGAGAAACAGCAGGTGTTTGTGCTAAATTGTACTGTTCTTTGTTGGAATAAATATACAACAAGTATGCAGACCATAGGGGTCATCTCTTCACTGAAGCTTCTGAAATGAAAACTTTCACATTCAGAGGAGTGATAGAAGCAAGTAATTTTTCTTTTATGATGATGGCCCCGTAATTGGTTTATTTGTATACCAATTATGTTATTTATTCTGCCAGATAATTATATGCTGTTATCTTTTATTTTGATAGTTCATAAACTATTGATCATGATCCAGCAACATAACTCTCTTCCCCACATATGACATTTTGAAGAATTAGAAAAACTATTGCAATCCCAGGGATCAGGATACACATTATTAGAAGCATAATGTATGAGAAAATATTGCTTATAAGATAAATACTACAACTCTGCTACCATCTGGGCCCTTCTTTCTTTGTCTCTTTCACTCTGTTCTTCTTCCTCTTTCTCCCTCTCTCTGCAATCTCCAGAAAGACAATAAGGCATCATTTGACAGAATGAAAAGCTATACTGTAGGTCTGAAATTAATTTGTGGCTGTCCAGAAATAATAGCTGAGGAGATGCTAGCAATTCCTGATCCTTAAAGCATAGGTAGATCTTTAAAAACTATGGAGATACTTCTGGTCCTACTTTATTACATCAGAAAACAAGGCAATATAATTCAACTGATGTTTTCTATGTATCCTCTCTTGTCAGCTACTCTGGGTAAGAAATGTGCATGGCAGAAATTCCATTGTTTAAAATATCTAATTCAGTTATCTCAAAGAATGCTTTTAGCACTTGATTGCTAATAAAAACATTTTTACCCCAAAGAAAAACATTTCTGATGAAAAACATGAATATTAACATTTGCTCTTTGGTTATTTGGCAACAAAATGAAAATGATAAAAACACATCATGAATCTATTCCCTATATGACATATCAGATTGTCTAGAAAAAGACAGGTATTTTTATTGTAAGAAAGATAAACAAATGAGAAGCTGAAAGAACAATATGTATAAAAATATGAATAAGTCATACTTACCCAAGGAAATATGCATATGCTAAATACATACTATGATTGACTTGATCTGCACCTGTAAACAATCTGCATTTCTACATGACAAGAATGAGTCACACTTGTGTATTTTATCAGTTTAATATGGATTTCTTATAGTGTATTTCATTTCCTCAGGAAAAAATAGCCTAAATTCTGCTTTGGCTGTAAAGAAAAGACAAATTTTCTTTTAATAATTGAAAAAAATTCATGTTTAGAAGAAATGTAAAAAGGGGTTTCCTTCTCTTGTTTTCCTTTTTAACAGGAAACTGTTCCCAGATGGTTTCATTATTTTCTTTAGATGTGAGAGCTCAAAGGTTGTATTCAGTTTTGCATAAAGGTGTATCAAGATAATCTGATGTTTGATAGAAAAACATTTGTAAACATGTGTATTATGCAGGTATATCCATCTGACACAGTAATTGCTTTTTGACTGGCAATACACCTGAGTTTATTGCTATTAATGTATAAAATTGCAAAGCTCCCTGCTGTTTGTAGGTTTCATTTGCCATCCCATGAACTATTTGTCTGGCAACCAATTTTCTCCAGTCACTAGTTAAAGCATAGTCATCAAATTTGTGCAAATTGGGAAGGAATCTATTGGAGAGAAGAACATATTTCAGTGCTCTTCAACATATATGGTACATTATCTTTCTGAGCTTCAAATATTAGAACACTTGATGAAATGAAGAAAAAACTCCCTTTGTGTATTATTTCATCTCCTTTAGGTATTCCCTGGGAGGGTAACAAAGTAGAGACAAACGGAGGAGTTGGAGTATTCTCCTTTATCTGCATTCTTCAGGTTTTTTTCTTTGTGCCAGAAGTAAAAAGAAACCTTAGCAATCCTAAGATTCACTTTCTTTTAAAGATTTGCTTGAATCAGGTCAATTATCCAACAAATAAATTAGGCACTCCTGTGGGTGCTCTGATTCTCATTTAACTGAAAGATGATCAGGTTTCTAGGTTTGCATGGCATGTTCACTTTTTTATTCTTTAATTGACTTGATTAAGTATGTCATGGAAGTATGCCCAGTATGTACATCATTTTAACCCTAATTTTGCCTTTAGTTAGAAGGCTGTAATTGTGCAAGAAACTCTGCATCAATCAACTATAATCCTGCCAGTTGGTTGCTCTCCCAGGATTTAGGTTAGGTGGCCTCTGAGTCCTAATAAGTTGTGGGTTTTTTTGTGTTGTGTTTGGATTCTATTCTGAATATCTGTGATATTTTTCTCAAGTCTGATTTTCTTGCTTTTAAAATGTAAGCTGCCTAGAAATAAATACATACATACTAAAATAAATACATTTTAAAACTGTAAAAATTTGGGTTTTAAAATAGTATTTTTAAAATGTTTTTCAGGTTCTTGGGTGAAAATCAGTATTAGCTTATTTAGGAAGGTGTTTCTAGCTGCAACATGTTTTATTTTAGATTTATCTATTCATATGGGCTTTCCCATCCCAAAACACAACACCAAAAACAAATAAATAAAAACAAGACCTCATAGGAAGTTGAAAAATATAGGCCTTTGAGGAGAAAGAAATTAAATTTATGTTTCATCAAACTTATCTTTCAACATATGGAAACATAGTGATTTCCCAAGACTTGTGTATATATACCTCACACATCTAAATGGAAGATCATTATTCCACCATCAAAATTATTTTTAAGAGACCAATAATAGCACACAGTAATATAGTGATGGCAAACATGAATTTGACCATGGTGTCTACATTTAGGTAATCAAAACTGATCATGATCTATTTACAGACCACACAATAATAAAAAGGCAGCCTTTGTGTTTGTCCAAATAACTGCCGGGAAAAGAATAGGTCTTAGACCAGAGGTGATCCTGTAAAGAGAATAGCTAAAATCCATTCTCTTTGTATTATACCCATATAAAACATATTAAATCACTATGCTAATTTACTATTCCAGTATCTATAATAGTAATAGTAGTGGTAAGGGAGAAAAAAAAACCTCTGAAGGATTCCTACATTGTCTATGATGTAGAAATGCACAAACTGCATGAAGGCACAATCTTACATCATCTGGCTATGTCTTTTCACAGCCCTGGGATCATTCACAATGTTATTAAGAGTTGCAGGGTCAATTCTAACAACCTTAGAAATAAAATGTTTAATATATCTAGATGATATCTTAAGAGTGGGTCCAATGGAGGAAGCTCCATTAATTCACTGAAAGGCCACAAATTCATTTATTAAAAGCCTTGAGCTTTGTAATAAAAGAGGTGGAAGAAAATCAATCTTTTCATTTCAAAAATCAATATCCTACTTATGTTGGAGGGGGGAGGGTTGTGAGTACTCAAACCATGACAATGATGATGATAAAGAGTTAATATGGGGGTAGGAGCAAGGGGAAAGAAATGTCTGAAGATGGAAAAGGCTTTCAGGAGCACTATGCAGCCAGTCATGTTTTATATCCCTTTTTTGCTGTAATCAATGTCTTCCAAGAGTCTGTCTTTGATTGGATGGTTTTTAATTCTAGGCCTGTATGTGGTGGGAGGATGTATTGCTGTTATTTCAGGGAATAAAATCTATCACAGCTAAATGAATAGTGGTTACTTGAACTAAAGCAGTGGAACATAATCTTTAGCAAAAGTGGGGAAGGAAAACTCATATGCAATCCAAAACTGGTCAAAAAAGGAAATTTGTGGAGCTGGAATAAAAACTAAAAATAATTAACTTTAATAAATATTAAAACAAAAATAATTATATGTAAATGATGTGATTATTGGGCCTCTATGGAGTATCCATTGACCTAATCTCTTACCACTAGAGCAGTTGATTTTGGAATAATGCCTATTCTTTAGTACTTCAAAAGAAGGCATTGTCATATTTTGCATTATTATTGTATTTATTATGGCTGAGTAAACATATCTGTGATCTAGTACTGTTATTCTATTATCTTGGCCTGCCTGTCTATATTGATGTAAAACTATTTAACACCACAGACAATTCTACTACCCTACAAAACGACCTAGATTATGTATCTGAATGGTCAAACAATTAGCAACTCCAAATCTCTGCTAACAAATGCTCAGTCCTGCACATTGGCAATAAAAATCAGAGCATCAAATACAAGCTGGGCAGAAATGATCTAAAAGATGACCCACACTCTGCCACGACCTAGGCATACTCATTTGAAAAGATCTAAGCCCCAGAACTCACTGTAACAACTTTGCTAAAAAGGCATTAAGAGTTGTCAACCTTATTTTATAAAGTTTTCTCTCTGGTAATGCTATATTTCTAACTAGGACATACAAAACCTTTGCCAGACCTATCCTTGAATACTGCTCACCTGCCTGGAACCCACACTGTATTTCAGACATTAATACATTAGAGAGAGTCCAGAGGTATTTTACAAGAAGAGTACTCAACTCCTCTGCTCGCAATAAAATTCCTTATATCACCAGGCTTGAAATTTTAGGCCTGGATTGAACTACACCATCTACATTCTGACCTAAGCTAGGTAGAAGATTTTCTACCTTAACGTCCTACCTGTTAATGACTACTTTAACTTCAACCGTAATAACACAAGGGTTATCAATAGATACAAATTAAATGTAATTCGCTCTAATCTTGATTGCAGAAAATAAGACTTCAGCAATAGAGTAATAAATGTCTGGAACACTCTCCCTGATCCTGTTGTTAGTTTCTCTAACTCCCATACCTTTTACCTTAAACTGTCTACCGTGGACCTTACACATTTCTTAAGAGGTCCCTAAGGGGGTGTGCATAAGTGCACCAGCGTGCCTACCATCCCTGTCCTACTGTCCCCATTTATATGTAATCATTTTATGTTTTATGGCTATGTTTTGCCTATTTATATCCATTTATTTGTGCCATTTTTTTCATGTGTCCATGTCTATGTCTATATGGATACTTGTTTCCTTGTACTTGTTGACAAACAATTAAATAAATAAATAAATAAATAAATAAATAAATAAATAATTCTTGAAGACAATTTCTCCTAGAACTTTCAGTAAAGCAAACACCAGAAAATCTTTTTTTAAAATTTGTTTTAAATTTTATTGAATTACATGATAATACAATTTAACAGTTTTCGGTTTAGTGGTGTTCATCAATATATGCAAATTATATACATGGTGTTCCCTGATTACTTGATAGTTATTAATATTTACACCCGCCCTTATTTACCTTTTACTTTTATCTTCCATCCACTTATACCACATTTCCCACACTGTGTAATATTCTGGGTTCTCTTTTTCATTTATCACATATGTTAATTCATTCATCTCTGTTCATTCTAATATTTTTCTAATTACATGTTCTTTCGGTGGCAGTCCTTTCTCTTTCCAATACTGTGCATATATTATTCTGGCAGCTGTAATAATATGCATAATTAGGTACCTCCTTTTTTTCTCATATGCCCTTTTCAGTATTCCCAGGAGAAAGGTTTCGGGTGCCAAATCAATATTTTCCTCTGTTATTTCTTGGGTCCATCTTTGAATCATTTTCCAAAATTTTGTCGCTTCGGGGCATGTCCACCACATATGGTAGAAGATACCATGATGATGACCACATTTCCAAAAATTTGGGCTCATGTTAGGGTAAATTTTTGCTATCCTAGTAGGGGCTAAATGCCACCTACATAGCATTTTGTATTGGTTTTCTTTATACGCTACCGCCCTTGTCAATTTAAGATTACTATTCCAAATTGTTTCCCATTCGTCTAGGTTTATACTATGTCCGATATTTTTTCCCCAGGCAATCATTTGCTCTTTGACCTCCTCTACCCTATCATATTCGAGCAAATAATTATATAATTTGGCTAATAGTTTATTTTCCATTCCCATCCATATCTTATCAAATCCATTGTCTCCTATTTCTATACCAAATTCTTCCTTGTCTTTTTGATATTGGGACTTAATTTGTACATACAGCCACCAGTCAATATGGATGCCTTGTTCCTTTAACATCTCATTTGTTTTGAGATTCCCACCGCTATCTAAAATGTCCTTGTACCTGAACGTTTTTTCCAATTTCTAAGACATTAGGATATATTATGGCCTCCATTGTGGAGAGCCATTTCGGGACTTTCATGTACTGCTTTTGCCTGATTTCCCTCCAGGTCTGCATTAATGTGTCTCTTATTTTATGCCTGTGAAAATATGTCCTTGTCCTTTTGCCTTTATCCCATAGGTAGGCATGCCAACCCTTCTGCAGATCGTGCCCTTCCAAAACCAAAATTCTTTTGTTTTCCAAGGTAGCCCATTCCCTTAGCCACACCAAATTGGCTGCTTTATGGTACATTTCCCATGCTGGGAGTCCAAATCCACCTCTATTCCTTTTATCCTGTAGTGTTTGGATTGAGATCCTAGGTTTTTTCCCTCTCCAGATAAATTTCCTGATGATGCTATTCAATTCTAAGAAATTTTTTTTGTCTAGGTTAACTGGCGTAGTTTGGAACAAATATAGCAGCTTAGGCAGGATGCTCATCTTTATTGAGGCTATCCTGCCTAGAAGTGATAATTGTAATTTTCCCCATCTTTCCAAATCTTGTTTGATGCTTTTAATCAGGGGCATGTAATTGTCTTCCTTTAAAGCCGAACATCTTGCCGTTATCCATACTCCCAAATATTTTATTTTCTTAACTATTTGAATTATGACAATGGAAGAACACTGGATGTGTTAGTAAAAATGTGCCACATTCTAACTGAATTCAATCCGTATGAAACAAAGTATTGCATTAAGTGACCTGAATGGGATCCCTGGGGAAACCCAGGAATTCTTCTAGTGCTTTCTTTTGCTCTTTTGACATATTTTTGGTCAACATTTTAGTTTTAGTTTTATTTAATTTAAATCCGGACACTTCTCCATACCTTCCCAGTTCCTCCAAAAAACTTTTTCCCATTTCTAATGGTTCCTCCATGATCAAGGTTACATCATCAGCAAATGCCTGGACTTTGTATACTTCTTTCCTAATTTTCAACCCTTTTATTTCATTATTGTTCCTAATTCTTCTTAATAGAGTTTCTAAGGCTAATATAAACAATAGTGGTGACAGTGGGCATTCTTGTCTTACCCCCTTTCTGATTTGAAAAGTTTTTGTCATATCTCCATTTAATAAAATGTTTGCTCTTTGTTTGTCATAAATTGTTATTATTTTCTCAGAATTTACTCCAAATTTCATCATTTTAATTTGTTGAACCATGAATTCCCAATTCAAATTGTCAAACGCTTTCTGAGTGTCTAAGAAAACAAGTGCCATTTGCTTATCCAAATGGGCTTCATAGTATCCGCAGAAATAACACCGAATATATGGGTGGACCATAACCCTTTAGAAATAAGATGGAAAAATTTACACAGGAAAAAGCATAAGAGATGGAGGTTAAACACACAATTTTTGAGGGATAAGGAATATATTAGAAAAGTTAAGGGAGAACTAAAACTATTCTTTGAAGAAAATGAAAATCAAGTAACACCCCGAGTAATTATATGGGACACGATGAAGGCATATTTAAGAGGGTTGGCAATATCACACAGTGTATATAAAAATAAAGAAAAAAGGAAGATACAGAAGGAATCTCTAGAGAGACTGGGAGAAGCAGAAAAGAACCTGCAGCAAAACCCAGGAGATAAGGTAGCAAAAGAAAGCTGGATGATATTAAGACACAAATTGAATATTCTGGATCAGGAAGAATTGGCCTACAAGATAAAACGATCAAAACAATATTACTTTGAAAACGCCAACAAACCGGGCAAATGGCTGTCTTATAAATTAAAAAAGGAGAATGAGAAAGGATCATTTACCAATTGGAAGATACTGAGGGACGTATATTGAATAAAGAAGAGGATAAACTCGAAATTGACCGGGATTACTATGTTGCACTATACAAGGAGGAAGAAATCCCAAGAAAAAAAATTGAACAATATCTGGCAGAGGAATAACTTTGTTTGTTTGTTTGTTTGTTTGTTTGTTTGTTTTTATATGCCGCCCTTCTCCGGAGACTCAGGGCAGTTTACAATGCATTAAGCAATACCCTTCATACTTTTGTATATTTATACAAAGTCAGCTTATTGCCCCCACAATCTGGGTCCTCATTTCACCTACCTTAGAAAGGATGGAAGGCTAAGTCAACCTTGAGCCTTGGAGAGATTCGAACCAGCAGTAAATTGCAGGCAGCTGTGTTAATAACAGGGTGCGTAGACCACTGTACTATCAAAGCTCTTTGATAGGAGAGGAAGAGAGGGAAATGCTGAATAGGGAAATCACAATAACGGAATTAAAAATGGCAATATCTAAACTTAAAAATAATAAATCACCAGGCCCAGATGGATTCCCAGGAGAATTGTATAAAAATTTGGATTTGGAGGAAATACTTTTACCAAAACTATTGGAAATTTGTAATGAGGCCTTGATAGGATCCAACATTCCGGATTCGTGGAAGGAGGCATATATCACGCTATTGCAAAAAGAAGATACCAATCCAAATCAGATAAAAAATTATAGGCCAATTTCCCTTTTAAATACGGATTACAAAATCTTTATGAGTGTAATGGCAGAAAGAATAAAGAAAATACTAAATAATTTGATACATATTGACCAAAATGGATTTCTTCCTAGAAGACAGATAAGGAGTAATATAAAAACACCAGAAAATCTTACTCCTGATTCTAGTGCTTTTGATCAGTAGAAAACATGCAACCTGGGTAACAGAATTGGATCCTGGGAGTGGAAGACAAGCTATTTAAGCATCACCAGATGTCTGGGGTAGAACTGGGGACAATTGGGTGGGCAGCCAGTAGCAAAACAAAGAAATAGAGGGAAACAATGAAAAACCACACCAAGATAAAGAAAAAGAATACATCAGAGAGCTAGTTTTATTGGAAAGATTAATGCCTTATACCACCAGTCAGCAACTGATTGGGCATTATACACAGAGAGATCTGAGAAAGTTGTTGAATTAAGATTATATAGTTGTAGAAAAAAGCTGCCTGTTTTATTAAATGTATAAAGCAAAACATCCAGCTTATTATTCTGACTGCAGGGTCTTTTATAATTGCAAATAATAAAGCAGGAAAATCCTTTGTGGCAAATGCAGCTGAAAACTGTCTGGATATTGCAGCTGTTCTCCCAGCACAATGTATTAAGACACTGGCTATTTCATGGAATTCTGAAATAAAGCATTCAAAAAAGACTCTTAACAAAGACAGAATTAACATTTAAGAGTACATCTGAAATTGTTATCTCCAGGGAAACCAGAAGATATAGAACTCTAGAACTCTAGCCGGGCATGAGGGAAAATGTCAACAAACTTGCAACATTGTACCAATAACCAGTAGTAGATCAAAATGAACTGTGCTATCATTGTGGCAGAGGTTTAAACCCCTCCCCCAACTGAATGCAGATTTAAAGGAAAAACTAGCAGAAAATTCAGTAGAAGTAGGAAGTAATCAGTTGCTGTTGCTGAGGAAACAGGGTACTTATATGCTGAAATGAAATAAGCTGCTACTTTATAAAGGGTACAATTGTGCATGCCATATATAAAGAATTTGACAACAAAACCAAGGTAGCTAACTTGGTAATCTTTAAAGTAAAAGTAAAGTAAAAAATGAACTTTGAGTAGTATTGCTCCCACTAGAATGACAAAACATACCAATACAATTACAGTAGTGGTCAAAATTGTGGAAACCTTTTGGGAAAAGTGTATTTTCTAAAATTAGCTAATAACACAACTTTTTTTTTAGTAGTACCATAAAATTATATATCAATGGAAAGATAATTTAATCAAGAATGTAATGCAATAACTTTTATGATGGATTTACTATTAGAATAGCAGTTACAGTAAAAAGAAGAAAAGTAAAACATGTAGGAAAAAAGAGATATACAAAAATTATCACCATAGAAAAAATGAGATATACAAAAATTATCACCATGTCAGTTAATACTTTGTTTGGTAACCTTTAGCATGAATTATGGCCTTACAATGTCTTCCCATGGAGTGAACCAAGTCTTTTAGTTCTGCAGCTGTTATAATGTGAAACCAAGATTGAATGATTGCTTCTATTAACTGGGTTTTATTGTTGGGTTGCTTCTGACTAATAAGTTTCTTTAGCTGGCTTCATAGATTTTCAATTGGGTTATCTGGGCTATTCCCAGGCCATTCCAGCAGTGGAATATGATTATCTTGAAACTCAAAAAAAAAAAAAAAATGTGACATTGGTAGCCATCAAACCTCAAAAATACACTTTTCCCAAAATGTTTCCACAATTTTGGCCACTACTATACATGCTCATTTTACTGTATTACTTATATTACAGCATGCTTTTGAGAGGCGTATCAGACAACCTAAACAGAATTAAAAATTTATACTGGAGAGAAAATCATTCCTACTGAGTAACACTGATAATTGTACTATAAAATAGAAAAATATGTTGGACATAAATGATGCAAGAACAGATGGACAAACACTGGGTCATGATTCTTTGAGAAAGCTGCCACTGGTTACCACCTTTAAAGCGTTCCATGGCATCGGACCTGGGTATTTGCGGGACCGCCTTCTGCCACCAGTAGCCTCCCACCGGCCAGTACGCTCCCACAGAGAGGGACTCCTCAGGGTGCCGTCAGCTAGGCAGTGTCAGCTGGCAACTCCCAGGGGGAGGGCCTTCTCTGTGGCAGCACCTGCCCTCTGGAACGATTTGCCCCCGGAGATACGGAGGATATCAGATCTCCGGGCTTTTCACTGCGCCCTAAAAACTTTTCTCTTCCATCAAGCAGGGCTGGGTGAAACACACACACACACACACACACCGTTTTTGAGATATTAGATTTTTAATTGTTTAATGGGTTTTAGTTGTAAGGTTCTTAATTTTTGGCCAAAGGGTATAATTCTTTTAAATTTTTAAATTTTGTATTGGATGTTTTTTACTTGGCTGTGCACTGCCCTGAGTCCACCAGGAGAAGGGCGGTATACAAATTTTAAATAAATAAATAAATAAATAAATAAATAAATAAATAAATAAATAAATAAATAAATAAATTCCATCAACCCACCAGCACATCATGTTTTCTATTGCCAAGTTCCCCAAGAATAAGTTCAAAAAGCTACTGGATGCTGCTGCTCCTGTGTTCAGAGATGATCTCCACATCCTTATCATATAAAAAATGAAATAGAAACTTACCATAACATAGTTTCATAAACTGTGCTCACTTTGATGTGACATGAAAAAGATAGAAACTGAACTGGATCAGTTAAAGTTGAGGGAATTTCTTCAAAAACTGATCAAATCCCATTGATTTTGGTTCTGTCTCTAGGAGTTAAATGAATGAAACTTCCTGCAGTGATTTTAAAATTACCAATAATTCACTACTATCAGTCAATTTCTCTTATCCAGATTTAAGAACAATTTTGTCTATTTTACTGGGAAAATGGACTTGGTGGCAACTTACTTACAGATAAAAAGAAAGGAAGGTTTCAAAGTGTTTCTACCTGTAAATAGAAACAACTTTTATGATGTAAAAAACACATTTTCTAATAATATAGCACTAGCTGTTTACCAATGAGCTTTGAACTAAGTGCCACAAGGCTGTCTAGGCAACTAGTGCTACTGATATGACATCATTACTATTAGAAGAAAATGACAAGGTTTATCATTGATACCAAGGCAGTTTTGCAGAGATTGGCAGACTATGGACTTCAAATAACTCTGCTGTGAGTTATTTATTCCAATGTGGCCTATTGCTTTAACGCCATCAGTGGAGTTATGACTGCCTACAAGATGTGTTGCAACCATGGTCCCTTTTTGATTTGTTAATTACAGTATAATTAGAACAGATTCTTGTCCAATTGAACAACCATGGTGTACCTTTTTAATACTCTATTATGTGTGGTCTGCAAGAAGCTTTCTCAGAGGCCATGAAAATACAGTACATTCAGAAAATATTCAGACTCCCTTCACTTTTGTCAATTTTTTAAAGCTGCAACCTGATTCTAGAGTTGTTGAAATTCATTTTTTTCTCATTAATCTACACAGTACCCCATAATGACAAAATGAAAGCAGAATTTTATACACTTATTAAAAAGAAAAAGCTGAAATATAATATTGGTATAAGTATTCAGACCCCTGGCAAGAACACTTTAAATTTAGCTCCTGTGCCTCCCATTTCTCTTGAACTTTGCTGCCATGTTTCTACACCTTGATTGGAGTTGACCTGTGGTATATTAAATTGATTGTACATGATTGGGAAAGGCACATGTCTATAGAAGGCCTCACAGCTGACCATGTGTACTGTAGCAGAGCAAAAGCCATGAGGTCAAAAGGGACTGCCTGCAGAGTTCAGGGACATGATTATTGCAAGGCACACATGTGGAAGGCTACAATAAAGTTTCTGATGCACTGAAGGTTCCTAAGAGTACAGTCAGTGGCCTCCATAATTCTCAAATGGAAAAAGTTTGGTACAACCAGGACTCTTCTAAGAGTTGGTCACCCAGGCAAACTGGGCAATCAGTGGAGAAGAGAGGTGACCAAGAATTCAATGGTCACTCTGACTGAGCTCCAGAGATTCTGTGTCGAGATGGGACAGAGTGCCAGAAGAACAGCCATCACTGCAGCCCTCTACTGATCTGGGCTTTACAGAAGTCTCTCCTCAGTGCAAAACACATGAAAGCCTGCTTGGAGTTTGCAAAAAAGCACCTGAAGTTCTCTTGGACTATGAGGAACAAGATTCTCTGGTCTGATAAAACCAAGACTGAACTGTTCGAACTTAATTCTAAATATTATGTCTGGAGGAAACCAGGCACTTCTTATCACCTGCCCAATATTATCCCAATAGTGAAACATCATGCCGTGGGGGTATTTTTCAGCAGCGGGGACTGGGAGACTGGTCGAAGTTGAGGGAAAGCTACATGCCGCAAAGTGCAGGGATATCCTCAATGAAAATCTGTTTCACAGCACTCAGGACCTCAGACTGGGCTGAAAGGTTACAATGTGGCAACAACCTAAACACACAGTCAGTACAACACAGGTGTGGCTTAGAGACAACTACAGTATGTGAATGTCCTAAAGTGACCCAGCCAGAGTCCTGACTTGAACCCTATTGAACATCTCTGGAGAGACCTGGAAATGGCTGTATGCCAACGGTCATTATCCAACCTGACTGAAGTTGAAGGACTTGCAAGGAAGTATGGCAGAATATCCCCCAATCCAAGTGTGCAAAGCTTGTTGTGTCATACGCAAAAAGACTTGAGACTGTAATTGCTGCCAAAGGTATTTTAACAAAGGATTGAGTGAAGGGTCTGAATAAGGTAAAAGTAAAGGTTCCCCTCGCTCATATGTGCTAGCCATTCCCAACTCTAGGGGGCGGTGCTCATCTCCGTTTCAAAGCCGAAGAGCCAGCGCTACGTGACACTAGGGATTTGAGCTGCTGAACTGCCAACCTTTCAATCAACAAGCTTAGCGTCTTAGCCACTGAGCCACTACATCCCTACAAGGATCTGAATACTTATACCAATATTATTAAATATTAAAAAGAAAAAGCTAAAATATAATATTGGTATAAGGGTCTGAATACTTATACCAATATTATTATTATTATTTCAGTTTTTTCTTTTAATAAATTTACAGACATTTCTAAAATTCTCTTTTCACTTTATCATTATGGGGTAATGAGTATAGATTAGTAAGGAAAAAAATGAATTTCAACAACTGTAGAATCAGGCTGCAGCATTACAAAATTGACAAAAGTGAATGGGGTCTGAATACTTTCTGAATGCACTGTATATTCTCATCAGTGAGGGTGACTTGTGATGCTTCACAGTGTGGCTTTGGTTCTGTTATGTGACATGTCATGAAAAGCAGCAGTGATAGCTATCATTTCATGCTCAGGCACAGCTGCAGAAAATTATGCCAAATAAACAGGTAAGTCTATTTGGGGAATTAAGCATTCAAGCAGTACTCATGTGGAAAGAGAGTTCTCCTTCTCATCAGCATCTGCTACTACAGTTAATTTTCATCCACAGAAAGTGATTCTATTTCCACATGAAAATGTGGAAATATTGCACTGTATTGAATGCATAGACACAACGTGGCATCCAAAAGGTTACACAGAAAAACCCAGTGCTTTGTTATTATGCAAACTATAGAGTATAATGTAAGTGGACAATCAGAAACATAAAAGATTCTTATTCTGAAGAGATTTTCATGACAAAACATGAAGATGACAAATGAATTGCTGAATTGGACATAGATACAGAAAGAATTACAGTATCATAGGACTGGAAGGCATTTTAAAGGTCTTCTAATCCAACCTCTTGTCCAAGGTGGGCATCTTTATACATTGTTATTGTATTGAAGGAAATTGAGATTTCAGCCTCTCAGTCTGCTTTTTGTCTTTATTGCTTTACTTTACAAAGTCTATACACTGTTTTATGTTGGGTGCATGTGAGCTAGATGGCAGTATCCAAATAGATGGATGACCTTTATCAGGTTATTAGTCAGCTTGTTTTACTATATCTGTACTCCTTGATATGGAAACATGGAGAGGCATAGCTAATATTTTCTCTTTCTATATGTTACTACAATATTGTCAGTCATTCTATCAACATTTGCTTGCAACTGGAATCCTAGATTTGTGCACCGGTCAAACTTTGATCCTATTTCTTAATATAATCTTCATTGTATAAATATTGGTGCTCAGATTAAGACCTAAGCTAAGTTTGTTTGCTAATATAATAACAAACAATATTAGTTTTTCTATAGTGCTTTGCCATTGGCAATTCTTGCATCTGATCTAAAATTAAATTAAAAAGAAACTTTTGCAAAATCTCAATATCTCAGGTCAATGTGGAACATTTACAAAAATTTGATTTCTCAAGGTGAAAGAAGAAAATCCTTACTCATTTCTTTTTAATGAAAAACTGTATCATTAGCATATTAATACTGCAAAGCTTTTATTTTCAGGAAACACTTGTGTTTTTTTTCCAGCAAATAGTACCATCCATTCATTTAAAATGACAACCTTTTATGTTGGTATTGTGAAATCCATGTTAATTTATAGATATTTTATTGCAAAGTGTCTTCTGATAACTCTGTGTTCTTATTTTGTTTTTTGTCTTTAAAAAAAGTACTTCTAATATCTGCTGGGAGCATAACATGAAGAAGAATTTTCTGTATGAGATCATGCTTAGCTCTTTTCTGCCCAATGTTCATCATAGCAACCTTCTTATCTCATGCATTCTCTTTTTAAGACAATTCATATCTAGAATAAGAATTGGGATAGGATTTTTAGGGGAGGAAAATTCCTTTCTCTTTTGCCCTTTGCTTGCTGCTGAAAATTAACCAGGCGTTTCATACAAGGTAAACATTTGTTTTCCAAGACAGAAAGATAATCTGGATTCCCAAATGCAAAATTTCATTGCAAAATGATAATACTTTGGATGCTGTAAGAGCATTTATCTTGATCTTTTGGAGATTTTTATTTCATGAGGAGGTTTAAGTGAGCTTATGTTTATGTACCCCTGAGCTTTCCATATGGTCATAATGTCTGGTGTAGCAGCTCTGGGATAAGATCACAGGACTGAAACCATTTATGGATGTACAAATCCATGTTGCATATTTGAACATCCACATCTTAACTTTTGTAAATGCTCAGAGTAAAAGAGACCAAGCAAGTCTTCAGTTTATTTTTAATATCTGCTCATTAAAGCATTAATAATATCCATCTATATTTTAAATAATGGATGAGCACTGTGGGTAAGCAAGCCATATTTACTTACAAAAAGTTTCAGATGTGAGTGTAATTACTACATTGATGTACAATATGACATAAGTGAGAGATTCAGATTCTAATTCCATTAATGTTATATATCAATACAATGTTAAAAAAAAAAAGTCCCAAATTGACATTACATGAACTTAGCCACAGAATGAGCTGAAAATTATCCATCCTCTCCCAAGAGTTAATAAAATATACAGGGCTTTGTTGGAAATGCCAAAGCTATTACATATATTGCAAAATTTAAAATATATTCATTTGGAAAAGGCCATGCATATTTCATTCAGAACTAAGACTAGTGGATAAAACATGTCCATTTGCCAAGCCTGAGTTCCAGAAACATTTAGCAGAGGATGTCATAAAAAGCCATTTTGCATTTCCTAATTTCTCAGAAGAGGATATTTTAGTAATGACAGCTGAAGACATGCAAACAGCTACCAGAATTCTAGTAATGACCTTTTTCTCTAAATATCTGCTCTATTTGATGTTTAAAACTAGACTGCAAAAATGCAAGCAGAATTATGACTGTCAAAAAGCCACAGAATAATATAACACATGAGACAGGAAGACAGCATTTTTTGGAATTATTTATACTTCAGGTTATTAGATAGATAACACAAATGAAACTAGTGGTGAATAAGAAAGGCTTCCAGATACCTGGCATCAGTAATTTAGAGGATTCCTTTCTATGAAATATTTTGAAATTGACTAACATGGATGATGTAGATAAATATGTTGGAAGTATGACTTTAATTGCATTGATGCTTCAGCACTTCAAGATCTACTGACTAGAAGGGGCAGTCAGGCATGGATATAGATTTAACAATTTCTAGAATCTCTCTGTTAATTCTCTGTATGCCTACTGTTTGGATATGAGTTATTTTCAGGAATTTTTGCCATTGTCTTCCCAAGCAAAATCTGCTTGATAGAAGGTAAGATAGGAGTTAAGCTATCACCATGACCCCCCAACATATTCCATATATTTTCTGCAATAAACATTTATTTTTTCAGTTAAAGTAGCAAAGATTTGTTTCATCTGCTTTGCCCCCATTCTCCAAGAATGCAATTTCGTCCAAAAACATTGATTTTCTTTATACCTTTACCATTAAAGGTAGGAATATAATTTCCATGTTTGGGAGGGAATATAATTTGCTTATTAGTCAAAACTCTAAGAACTATTTTCTCCTGCTGTTAAGATTCCTAATTATACAGGATACCTAGACAAAACATCTATCAATGACTTTGTCTACTCAGAAAATGGGATGAGAATACGGTCAAATTACAGTTGCGAGACTTGGAGAAGCCAGTCTAGGATAAGGAGAAAAATCAAACCAAACTGTTGGTAATGCTTGAAGAAGTTTATGAAAGCCTGTTTCCTTGTATTATTTTTTTGCCTGGATCTGATTATACTGTGAAGACAGGAAGAAAAAGGTTTTGATCAGGAAACTGAATTTAAAAACTAATAAAGTGCTTGTCCAGTTGAAATGTGAATTTGAACCCTTATTGAAAACTGTTAATGGTTATGAGATGGAAAATTGTTACTTTTTAAAAGTGCATTGCTTCAATGATATAAATCATAAAAAAATAGATTTTTAAAATATTTGACTTTCACAAAGGAGTAAAATGGCAGCTGACATTTGTTAAAAAAACCTTAATGTATTATTTTTCTCCACATAAATAATTATGGTCTCAATGAGTATATAGCAAATGAACAGCTGACCGAAATGTGGAGAGTATGTGGAAGAAATTATGGTTTTATTTTAACATACCTTGATTTTTTCCCCCCATTTCAATAAAATGTAGGTCAAAGTAGTTCTAAGGTGACAAATTTCTGGCAAATTAAATAGCAAGAATCTTTTTAAAATCCCATTTCATTGTGCCACTAATAGATCAGTATTAAGCCAATAATTAATAAAGTATTGAATTGAATTGAAATATTGAGCAGCTGCACCATAAGATGAACAATTAATCTAAAATGTAACTGGACTCAGTAAGAAGAATGAGAATGAAGATAGAAAAGTAATGTAAAGCTCTTCTATTTCCTCATAATGACGGTCTCAAGGGTATTGAGGAGCAATCTGGGACCATCTGTATATTATTCTGATCCCGAAGGAAACTGTATATAGAAAAATGAAGCCTCGTTATTTATAAAGACCAAGATGAGTTTTGGCTCAGTTGAAGTGCAAAAGCTTCCACATTGGATAACTTTTGTTGCATAATTAAGCATAATGTCAACAACCTTGAGATTCCTGCTTAAGGAACTAGCCTTCAGCCTAAAAATAGGATCCCCCCCACTTCTTCTTCTTCAATGTTCTGGCTCCTTTTCATGGGTAGTTATGACATTGGTTATTTCTGCTAGGTCTGCAGCTGAGAAGGTGTTCAAAATTCTTACAAATGGAAATCCCCTCAAGGGACTGAAAGGATGGGAATTGAAGACCTTATATGGAGTTTGCTAACTAGAGAATGGAAATGGATTTCTTAGCATTGCTGTCAAACTGGACACTGAACTGGTATCTGTGTGTGTGTGTTTCTGTGTGTGTGTTATATAAGAAAATTTCTTTACCATCCCTAGATTGGAATAGATATATAGTTACATATATCAACAAGGTCTGCCTGTTGGAAATCACAAACATGTGGGTGGGTGGGTGTGCATGAGAGAGAGACAGATACTAAAACAGAATCTCAAATTTTAAATTTTAAGCCTTCTCCTTCTAATCTATGGAAGCAGAAGACTTTGACATCTTTAAATTTGGAATTTGCTTGCTTAAAGTTTACACAAGAATTTTGTATGGCTTGAGTAGTGCTGGTTCCTGTCTTGCCAATTTCAGCCCTTCAGGTATCAGCATTTGAAGTGTATCTGATGCCACAAGTCACAAAATTATTAGAAACTATGAAAGCTCAATACTAATATGTAACCCTAATTACTTACTTTCAAACAAAGGAATTGGTTTGCTTTTATTATATCCCCTGATTCTTTCAATTTTGCTGGATGCCATTTGACCTCTGTGGTGATTCTGCTACCTTCTAAGACTAGTGGACTAGCACCATATTTAGCACCCATAGTGGGCATTTAGATATTTGTAATTTTCAGTCAAAGTTGGAAGAATCCTAGTTTCCAGCCAACTGGCATTATTGTAAATTAAAGGAGAATTATGCTTTATTAAAACTTGAGGTGTTGCCTATTTAAGTCATGGCTGAGAAAAGGAATTTAGTCATCCCATGGATGAAGAAGTATCAGAACTAGTGGGCTGGCCACTGCCTCAAATAAAATGGCAAATATGACAATAAATGGGATTATAGAATATATCAATTATTCCTTTCTTACCTTACTCTGTGGGCTATTCCTGTTATAGATAAATTTAGAAATATCACTCCCATTCAAGCTAATGGATAATTTAAAATGAAAGTTTTCTAGTGATTGAATGTGCAACATTTCATGATATATTTTTCATGCCAGTGCACCTTACCAACTTAATATGGATGCTTCAAATATGCTTCTATCAAGGGTGGGTTCTAAATTTTTTTACTACCGGTTGTGTGGGCGTGGATTATTTTGTGGGTGTGGCTTGTGGGGGTAATGTGACTGGGTGGGCGTGGCCAACTTTTTTTTTTTTTACTTTTAAAAGCATTTTTTCTACAACCTTAAGAGGTTGCAGAAAAAATACTTTTAGAAGCCTCTGATGATCAGGCAAATCAGCTGGGATTGCCAGAGGCTTTTAAAGGCATTTTTTTTTTCCTACAACCTCTTCGGCTGAAGATATTGCAGAAAAAAAATGCTTTTAGAAGCTTCTGAGATCTCAGCTGAAGCATGCGATCATCAAAGGCTTTCTTTTTAACTTTTAAAAGCATTTTTTCAGCCAAAGAGGTTGTAGAAAAAATGCTTTTAAAAGTAAAAAAAAGCCTCTGATGAGGTGGGTGGGGTAAGAGAGCGGTGACCGGGCCGGGGACTAGTTTGGGGGCGTGGCCAGCCAATGTTATTACCGGTTCTCCGAACTACTAAAATTTTTTACTACCAGTTCTTGTGAACTGGTGCAAACTGGGAGCGACCCACTACTGGCTTCTATCTACTTTTGTCTCAAAATATTGCCAGAACAGACAGTAATCAGTCAAAAAGCTGAAATCAGCAACACAGACCTATTGCTCTATTGAAAAAGAGGCATTGATGATTAATTGGTGATTGTCTCTTATTATTATTACTTTTGGGGTAATAGAATAGAGTAGGCAGTGTCACTGCGTTTTTGTATTTACCAGCTGAGCTCATATTTCTGGACTGTCAGACTTTCTGTAGCTTGCCAAACTTCTTATCAGTAAGCTAACTACGCATGTATGCATTCCTTTCTCTCTTCTTCTACATACTTTCTTTGTTCTCTTGCCAAGAAGTCCGACCACAGAGAGGTGGCCGGCAGGATCATTGCCAAAATGTAATTATTTAGATTAGTGAGATGTTTTATTTTCTTTATAACAAATAAATGAGTTTTTCTTAGAAAAAAATATATCTTAAGGTTTTTCTTGCAAAAGTATACACAAGGAAAATGCCACAATCCACGTCTCTAAATCAAGGTGCAATTACCCAAAAGCAGAATGGGATTAATTAGCACCCTGACAGGCAGATCATGACCATTTCCATGAGTGAAATGGAATGCCTCGATTCTATTTACTATAATGGTATCAGGCACCAGAGCCACAAGGATTTATGGTGTCATATCAAGCAAGCCAATTGTCATTTTGTGAAGAAAGGTTGCCAGACCACATAGCATTTTTTGCATGACAAAGTTAATAACTTTGGAACTGCTGTTGAAAAAAATTCAACCTGAAGACTGCTGCTCCCTTTTTCAAATTTTGAAATATTTTCCTTTACTGATGAATATGATCAAAATTTAGTCTAATTTTAAGAGCCCAATTGCCTATTGGAAGAGACTCTTAAAACAAAATTCATTTCATACCAGTAGATGTTTACACATATTTATGCATAATACATATATTTATTGATTCAAACCACTTTTAGTAGCAAGTTTACCCTTAATCCATATTTACCCTTTTTCTTTGACATACAATTAAAACATAATGGGAAACATTATGAACATCTTAAATAAAATCTCACCAGAATGAATTTGCTTCCCTTTTCTTATAGCTTTGTAATAATTGATTTTTATTAAATGAGGCTATTCACTAATTGATACTTTTTTAAAAAAGAGCTCTACAAACTGTGTGTGGGGTTTTTTTTGTTTTTTTTTTGTTTTGCTTTGCTTTGTTTGTTTTTGTTTGTGTTTTTTTTAGTTATGAACCAATGAATAGTAATGTCTTTATTGTCTGGAAATCTAACATTTTCAAGCTGGCTGCCAATTGCTGCATTGTTGCTGCTTGCTGAATTTTAACATGAAAAGCACATTCTTCACAACAATATTTGTCCTTCCCATTGCCTCCTAAAGTTAAGTGATCATACAGCATAACTCCAGTATAAAATCAGAAAACTATAACATATGATTCAGTACTATAAAAATTAAAGGTTAAGTATTACTATGGCAAGGATGTGTGGTTTGTTCCCCCAAACTAGATTTCTTGTTAACAATTGTTCCTACAAGAGTAGATATTTCCTTAAAGATTATATAATTCTATCTTTTCCCCCTTAAATATACAATCTTACTGGGTTTTTTTTACAATTGCCCTTCCATTTTCTGGCTGAAGATATTTGAGTGCTACATATGTGGCTTGCTTTCTGTAGTTCCAAATGATATTTGAGGAAATCTGAAGGTTTGTAGAAATATAAAAATATATATATTAAGGGTTAGATGTAGAATGATCAGAATCCAGAAAGAAGATTGAACATTGTCAAGATAGAATATTTAGATAAGTCTTGTGAAATAGGTTAGATAGAATGGGACTAGTGTTTCTTGAAAATGGTTGTTTTTCGAACAATAAATAGGTACAGGGATGATCCAGTTTCTTTTTAATATTTGTAACATAATTTGATATGTATAATTCAGCCTTTCCCAGTCTGTATGCTTTCAATTATATCCATCTTTTTGCTTATAACTTCTGAGAATTGGACTCCGAATATCTAAAGTGCCTAGGTGGAAGGGTCTGATATAGTGGTGAGTTGCCCCCGGTTCGCACTGGTTCTATAGAACCGGTAATAAAACCAGCAGGAGGCTCCGCCCGCTGACCCATCAATGGGTCATCAATGAGAAGATGTGCAATCTTCTGCACATGAGCAGAAGAGAGAGTGCTTGCGCTGGCTTCACTCACGCACGCGGCCCCGTTGCGAACCAGTAGTAAAGGTAATTGAACTCACCCCTGGTCTGATATAGAAAGCTTGCTCTTTCTTTCCTGAATATGTACTCATAGGATTAGAATAGAATAGAATAGAATTCTTTATTGGGCAAATGTGATTGGACACACGAGGAATTTGTCTTGGTGCATATGCTCTCAGTGTACATAAAAGAAAAGATACGTTCATCAAGAATCATAAGGTACAACACTTAATGATAATTATAGGTTACAAATAAGCAATCAGGAAACAATATCAATATAAATCGTAAGCATACAAAGTTACAGTCATACAATCATAAGTGGAAGGAGATGGGTGATGGGAACGATGAGAAGATTAATAGTATTGCTGACTTAGTAAACAGTTTGATAGTGTTGACGGAATTGTTTGTTTAGCAGAGTGATGGCGTTCGGGAAAAAACTGTTCTTGTATCTAATTGTTCTGGTATGCAGTGCTCTATAGTGTCATTTTGAGGGTAGGAGTTGAAACAGTTTATGTCCAGGATACAAGGGGTCTTTAAATATTTTCACAGCCTTTTTGACTTGTGCAGTATACAGGTCCTCAATGGAAGGCAGGTTGGTAGCAATTGTTTTTTCTGAAGTTATATTATTATTTTTATTTTTTATTAATTTGATTTATATGCCTCCCTTCTCCGGAGACTCAGGACGGCTTACAATGCGTTAAGCAATAGCCTTCATACTTTTGTATATGTTATACAAAGTCAGCTTATTGCCCCCACAAACTGGGTCCTCATTTCACCTACCTTAGAAAGGATGGAAGGCTGAGTCAACCTTGAGCCTTGGAGAGATTCGAACCAGCAGAAATTGCAGGCAGCTGTGTTAATAACAGGGTGCTTAGACCACTGTACTATGAAGGCTCTTATAGTACATATTATAATATATATAATATAATTTTATACTTTATAAGTGTTCATAAATCTGGACACTATTTTCCTGTCCTGATTTCTTGCCTAGATTGTCAAAATATATGTGGGCTGTCTTCTGTAGCTTTTTCTTCAATGAAACCTTGTGAAGGATTGTAGTTGGTTTACTCTATTGATCTTGTTTGTTTGTTTTTTTTAATTATCTTTAAAGAAAAATCCAGTTGTTCTATATTCTAGGGAAAATACTTTGACTTCCTGGTAAAAATACAATTACTGTACCAAAAATAGTTCTAGATATAGAATTACTTAATATATGAATTATCTCTTTCTACATTTTAATGCTTCCATAATGCTTCACACACAGTTCTAGTTTTGAAATCTATAGTTGTAAGGATCAGACATTTAGAGCTTTTGGAAAGATATCACAATAGTCTTCAGCTGAATACAATTAGGCAGCATTCTTAATTATATTTTTAAACCAAAGTGTGGCAGCTTAATAATAGTGAGTTTCCATTTAGATTACAACTTTAATCAGAGCTATCTCTTGAAGAAGCAATAGTATTCTCAAAGTTATACAAATTGAGAATTTTTTCCTTTTTAACATTCACAGCCAAATCCTGGAAATTGGTGAGTAGCTAATTTGATTATGTGCATAGCATTTCTATATTCAGTCCAGAAGTGATTGGACTTTTTCATTATAATTATGCAAATTTTCATTTACTTTTCTCTCCAAAACAATTCCCCCATATAGTCCACTATTTCACTAGTGCTGCAATATTCCTGGCATATAACAGAGTCCCCTTTTTGCCATTTTATGGTCCTTTTTGTCCTTATTTGGAAATCAAATTTTAAAATTTTCAACTTGATCTATCTGTTTGTTATAGTATTAAAAGTAATATTATGTTCCACTTGCACTGAGTGGATTTAATAAATAATCTGTTTTCTTTTGTAATCTACATGTATATTAAAAGTAAAATCTATAGCAGTTGACTTTATATCCATGTAAGCAAATTATATCTTATTTTGGAAATAATAATTTCTACCTTAATTGAAACACATTTAAATCTATTCCAAGTGTGCCATATAATTAATAGAAAATTCATATTATTCTGTATGCATTTTTCTTAAAGTGATGGTTGTAGTAAGGAGATAAAATTGCTATAAATTATTTTTAAAAGATTTTTTTTTTTTTGCTTTAATTTATATGCCGCCTTCTCTGGAGATTCAGGGCGTTAAGCAATAGCCTTCATACTTTTATATATTTATACAAAGTCAGCTTATTGCCCCCACAATCTGGGTCCTCATTTCACCTACATTTGAAAGGATGGAAGGATGAGTCAACCTTAAGCCTGGTGAGATTTGAACTTGCAGTAATTGCAAGCAGCAGATGTTAATAACAGTGCTTAGTCCACTGTACTACAGGTTGTAGATAACCATGCTTTGGAGCTATTAGACTACAGAAAAGTAAGTAATTTATCTCCAGATCACATTCTATACATCCTGATCTAAGTAATTCTGATATTACACAAGAGGACAGTACCTACCATTTTTGGGTGCATCTTGAAAAGGCACACAAAAATAATATAACTTGTGCACAACTTGGGGACTGCCTCTAATATTGCTGTAGAAGCCCTGGGTGACACAGAGGTTGGAATGCTGTACTGCAGGTGAACTCTGCCCATAGTCTGGAGTTCGATCCTGCCAGGGCTCAAGGTTGATTCAGCCTTCCATCCTTCTGAGGTCAGTAAAATGAAGACCCTGAAGGTTGTTTAATATAAGTAGTATTGTAAAGTGGGTTGTTGACTAATTAACTACTTTCATTATTATTGTTATTGCTTTTGTCGTGCCACTTCTGTGCCATCTTCCAGTCTCCTCAACAGACTCACCTACAGTAACCTATCAATAGCAATAACACTTAGATTTATACATTTACAGCACTCTTTGAGTGCTTTACAATGTCAGCATATTGTCCTAACAATCTGGGTTCTCATTCTACCAGTCTTGGAAGGATGGAAGGCTGAATCAACCTTGAGCCCATCAGGATCCAACTCCAGACTGTGGGCAGAGTTGGCCTGCAATACTGCATTCCAACCACTGTGCCACCAGGGCAATCTGGGACATTATTTAAATATCTAATGTATTAATTAGCTGGCTAGCAGCAAAAAAAAATTGATTCAAAGATAATCTTGGTAGTTTGAAGCCTAGATCCCATTTCTGCCTTGTATTCTGTTAGGGCAGTGATGGCTAACCTTTTTGCCATCGCGTGCCAAAAGCGGGAGGAGTGCGAGGGGTTGTGCACGTGTGTGCCTACACCCATAATTGAATGCCCCACATACCCTGCCCCCCCGCGCATGCACACATGATCCCCCCTGTGCTCCCCCCCTGCTTTTGGCACACGACGACAAAAAGCTTACCGATGGGTCTGGTAGGCCTGTTTTTTGCTCTCCCCAGGCTCCAGAGGGTTTCTTGGGGCCTGGGGAGGGCAAAAACAGCCTTTCCCTCCCCCCTGGAAGCCCTCCAGAGGCTGGAAGCGGCCTGTTTCCCAACTTCCGGTGGGTTCGGAAGGCCCAAAAAATCAGCTGGCCGGCATGCGCATGCACGCTGGAGCTGAGCTAGGACAACGCTTGCGTGCCCACAGATATGGCTCCGTGTGCCACCTGTGGCACGTGTGCCATAGGTTCGCCATCACGGTGTTAGGGCAATATGAAAATCACATGTCTCCATGTAGCCCAACACTAAGAATGTTCTTGCTGAAGCCTTAGGAAAAGCAACATATATTGTTGAAACATTTCATTGTGGCAGCATTGGGTTAAATTAAAAACTGGGTCTTTTTAACTTTAAACTTTTCTGCTCTCTTCCTATGTATGGTGGGCTGCAACTACTTCTTTACTAGCCAGTTAAAGTTTAAGTATCTGAGGATGAGGAAAAGGATTTGAGAATCAATATTTGATTCTAACTTTTGATTTACCAGATTATGTGCCTTCACCTGAATTATCTCCTGACAGGGCATAAGTGTTTAAGGCAAGGGGAGAGTAAAGATACTTCCTCATAGTCCATGTTTTCATTAGCCTTATGTGCATACAAGATAGTCTTCGATTTACAACAGTTCATTTAGCAACTTTTTTAAATTATACTGAAAAAAGTGACTTAAGACCATTTTTACACTTCCAACCACTGCAGCATCACGTGATCAAAATTCAGATGCTTGGCAACTGACTCATATTTATGATAACTGCAGCATCCAAGGTCATGTGATGCTGTTTTCCACTTTCTGCCAAGCAAAGTCAATGGGGAAGCCAGATTCAACTTAACAACTTTCGCAAGAAAGGTCATAAAATGGGGCAAAACTCACTCAACAAATGTCTCACTTAGCAACAGAAATTTGGGGGTCAATTCTGGTCATAAATCGAGGACTGCTTATATTTCAGATTTGAAATTTATTCACATGGATTTGCACTGATTGGACTGTCAAACTGTTTTACAGTGGTGAATTGAATCAGCAGATTGATCTGATTCATTGAATTAAACATGTCTGCACTGAGTTAAAATGCACATGCATTGTAATGTTGAAATTTAATTGGCCTTGATTCACTTTGAATTGAGTCTGATGTCTGAATTAAATAGATTGATTTTTTTAATTGATTTGAATGCCTGAATCTAATCAGGGCTAATTTCCACGCTTCTAGTTTTATAAATACTCAAAGACATTTGAAGGTAATCTTGACTGTGTTCTCTTCTTGATGACTTGAAATGTGGAAAACAAGAGAAAAAAATCCCTGGCCTTGAGCTGCTGAAAGTTCTGTCTCAAGTTAAAAAAAAAGTCAAACACTCTACAGGAAAAGAAAAAATAAGTTTTTTTTTAATGGACTCTCCTAGAAATGTTAACACTTTTCTCTACATATATGAGTTATTCTGCCTGTACAGAGTGTTCTGTTTACCAAGAAATGAATGTATATTCTTTACATTCTGTATTACCAATTTATTCACTTTTTAAAGTCATGATCTAAAGGTAGTAAGATTTTTTTCCCTAGATAGACTAGAAAACAATACCATCAGTGCCTCTATGCTTTTTTTTTTGTATTTTGGCCCTTTGAAATGTAACATTATTCAAAACAATTAGTAACAAGTAAAAATTAATTAGAACTCAAAGCTTTTTCTGAGACTGTACATACGTAGCACACTTCATTTCCTACAGCAATTATCCTGTGTCTGCTGAACTACCTAAACCCCCTGCTTTATTTATTTTTTTCTGGGGCATGAATATACCTTAAAGATCAATACACTAAAAACTCTTAAGTGCATACCCTGAAAAATAATTGAATCTATTAGAAATTAAACACTTATGTTTTTTACTAGAGTTATTATTTTTGATGCAAAATAACCATACATTTTTAATTTTTTGACCACTGTTTATTTCTGAATATAACTTAATGATAACACCCTGATGTTACTTGCAGACAGAGAGATTCACCCAGATTATATTTAGGGGTGGAAAGGAAACTACTATATAATAAAATGGCTTATGAATATTTTGCCACTAGGTCATGTAATGTACCTAGAACATCAAGGCACACTCATTTTGTAATTTAAAAAAAAAATTTTTTTTGCATCTCTCTCTATGTCTCTTCCTCATGCTAGATTAATCTATGCTTAATTGAAATAAAAGCATAAATCTGAATTTGGATACATTGATGTACAACATTGCAAATCATATGCAAAATGCAGCACCTGCAGTTTGCTTGACACAAAATATTTACAGTAACAATCTCTGGTGTAGAGAAGATGAATATAATTAGGAGTTTTGTAGAATCCCATACTGTAATGAAAATCCATATAATACAAATGTTTTAAATAAGGCTGGGTTGAAACAACAAGCCCCTAAATATAAATATATTTCTGTTAACCACAAAATATAAATCACGGGTATAAATCAATTTGACCTAAGCACTTTTAAGTGAGTTAAAAAAGTGAAGTTTAAGTACATGTCTCCTAACAAGATTTCTACATTTTCCACTTAGGTACTGTCTTCAGTTATACTTCAACATTGCACAATCATGCCTAGCATCAGGGGTGGGTTCCACTTACCTTTACTACCGGTTCGTGCACGCTTCTGCGCATGCACAGATCATCCATGATGACGTCCAGGTGAGTGGGCAGAGCCTCCCACCACCATTACTACCGGTTCGCAAGAATCGGACCGAACCAGGAGCAGCCAACCACTGCCTGGCACCCTCAATCCTATCTCTTAACTCAAAACATTTCCTTCCCTCACTATGTCCCCGGGTTATAAGTAAAAGAATTCATTATGTATCTAGGTTTAGAAGTGTCATAGAACCAGTGGTGGGTTGCTCCCGGTTCACACCGGTTCGCAAGAATCGGTAGTAAAAAATTTGTAGTAGTTCTGAGAATCAGTAATAACATTGGCTGGCCACACCTCCGAACTGGCTCCTGGCCCGGTCACCACTCGCTTACCCTGCCCATCTCATCAGAAGCTTTTTTTTTTTTTTAACTTTTAAAAGCATTTTTTCTACAACCTCTTTGGCCGAAAAAATGCTTTTAAAAGAAAAAAAAAAGCCTCTGATGATCCCGTGGCTCAGCTGGGATCGTCAGAGGCTTTTCAAAGCATTGTTTTCTGCAACCTCTTCAGCTGAAGAGGTGGTAAGAAAAATGCTTTGAAAAGCCTCTGATGATCCCAGCTTAGTTGCCTAATCGGCAGAGGCTTTTCAAAGTATTTTTTTCTGCAAACTCTTAAGGTTGTAGAAAAAATGCTTTTATAAGTAAAAAAAAAAAAAAAAGAAGAAGTTGGCCAATCCCATCCAGTCACATTACCCCCCACCAAGCCATGCCCACAAAATAAGCCATGCCCACAGAACCAATAGTAAAAAAAATTTAGAACCCACCCCTGCATAGAACCTGCTACATCTTCAAGGTTGATAAAAACTGGAATATGTGTTTATTTATTTAAAACATTTATGTAGCCAGTCATCTTTCAGACAATTCTGGGCGGCTCCAATAAATATTAAAAACTGTAAAACATACTCAATTAAAACATAAAACATTAAAAAACAATAAAACAAAAAACCTAGTACCAATCCACACAAAGATATCATAATCTAATCTCCCAACACATGGGCAGAAATCCAGGTCTTTAAAGCTTTATCACATGTTATCTTAGTATGAGATACCAACCTTGGACCTGTTGTATAATCAGAAGTGTGTTTAGGAGTCTTGGGAGATGCAGACATGCTTTCTCCCTTCAAATAATCAACCACTTTACCTCAGCCATTTTGCCCCTGGAATTTTCTTCTATCATTTCATTCCCATAATCACTTCCAACCCTGACCAATTGTTGACACCAACCTCTCCTCACTCTAGGATAGCTGGCATAACTATGAGATAAATATCTTGCATTGGTCAGGAAATTTGTATTTCTTTCCAAGATCCCTGTGCTTATCTCATCTGAGTTAGTTGGCTGTAACAACCTTTTTCTCCTCCTTGTTCTCGCAATAGATGGATGGGTAGATGGATGGATGGATAAATAAATAAAATAATAGCGCTTTTTCTGTGGGCCATCAGAGTAACTAAGGCAGTTGATGATATTCCAATACTTAGTCAGTTGGAGCATGAATGCACCTATCCCCCACTGAACATAATCCCCTGTAAGCCTATTTAAAATCAGCTTGGCATTCATGGTCTCTCCAATGCCCACACAATGAATCCCTATTTAAATGTAAATACTGCAAAACTTATAAAGAGAAATCCCTTTCAATCTACATTATGTAATACCAGGAAGCAAAAGTACAGATAAACACTGTGATTATAAATGACACCATTTTGTTTACCACATTTATGGCAGAAGTCCCATTATGCAGACACTTTGATGGATGTGGAGAAAGAGAAGTTTCCCAAACATAAGGAAAGCTATTCTTGATTACTCTTAACATTATGAGATGTTTCTTTTACATGAAACTAAAATTATTTCAGTTTCAGGAAAAAGAAAACTTTAGTAAGACACCTTCATGCAAATCAGAGGTGGGTTTTAGCAGATTCTGACCAGTTCTGGAGAACCGGTAGCAGAAACCTTCCCCTGGAGTGGGGTGGGAATGGAGATTTTACAGTATCCTTCCCCTGCCACACCCACCAAGCCACACCCACCAAGCCATACCCACAGAACCGGTAGTAAAAAAATTTGAAACCCACCACTGATGAAAATGTTTTATTTCATTTATTTGGAATATTAATCCTGCTTGTCTAAAGCATATACAGCTAATAATATTTATTTTAGAATCCTGAAAATGTACAGCAACATACACTTATATAGTATTTGCATGTGCATGTTGCCTATTGGGAAGCCTGAGTTTGGTTATTTCTTGGGTGAGAAGCTTGGAATATGTTTATGAACCCAGCATATGCCATTTTGAATTTCACAGCAAAAGATTGAATATAAAATAATATAATAATGATATGTGTTGAATATTTTTCAAAAACCAAAGAGAAACCACATTACAAAGCAAACATGTCACAAAATTAAATAGCATGTACTCACATCATAAGGTTCTATATCTAATGGAAAACCATACTTTTTTGCAGCAGCAGCAGAACTGACAATAGGGACCTATATATCCAAAGAAATCCTATCATTCTAAATTAGTGGTTTTCTTGTGCAAGGAATGATCTTTGTAGGCTTCAGATATAGAAAATTTAAGCTTTTCTTCCATTATAAAATGACCCAATTCTCAACATTAAGATCAGAGGTGGGTTCCACTTACCTTTACTACCAGTTCGCAACAGGAGCGTGTGCGCTTCTGTGCACACATGTGCACTTCTGCACATGCGCAGATCATCCATGATGACGTCTGGGCGGGTGGGTGGAGCGTCCCGCCACCATTACTACCAGTTCGCAAGAACCAGTCTGAACCGGGAGCAACCCACCATTGATTAGGATGTACTGAATGCATGTTGGAACCCTGGGCATACAGTCTTGTTTGAAAGCATCTAGCACATGGTCAGAGAGCTGACCATAGAAAGTGTCCATTAGTTACTTTATTTCAAAGGTTAGTGGCTAGTAGTAAGCATTAAACTGAACTTCATGCAGTTTCTAGTCTACAGCCTTCCCTCACATAAATCAGCCAGATTGCTAAACAGTTGGCATACAAAAAACAACTGGATTACAAATTAAGTTTTAATAAAGAAGATAGCATACAAATTTTAAGTCACAGGAAGTTTCATCAGTGGCTGACCCTAAAATGACAATCAATCTTGTAATCTTTCTGATATTGCTAAAGAGGGTTGTGCATGTGTGTATAACTCCCAACATACAGAATCAAAACAGGCATACATATTATTGCAGTGTTAATTCAGAATATTGTTTGTTCCTTTGCTCATCGGCATGTGTGTGTGTGTGTGTGTGTGTGTGATTCTGTCTGAAATAATTCTTCTCACTAAACCTTGTCTCAGTCCATTCAAACTCTTACGAAAAATATTCTTTGCTCTGAAATTTAGAATTTATTTGATGCATTAGATAAGTGGTTAATGACTATGTACTATAACATTACTTATAAATAATAATTATAGCTTTTAAATATCTGCATATTTTACATATATGATAGCTAATACATGTCCTTCTCTTCACTTCCTCAAGAATTTTTAACAATGAATTGTTTATTCTAACTTCACATAAAGCATTTCTGAGCCTGGGCCCATAAAAAGCCATTGAGATACAAATCTCAAATTTGCCTTCATTCATGAGATATAAGTAATTTCCAATCTAAAAAGAAGTATCTAGTGGTCTTTCACTTTGGTCTCCTTGCTTTCAGTCTGCAGTCTATATTCTGGCAGACATAAGGCAGAAAAATCAAACTTTTAATAATAATAATAAAAATAAAGGCCAGAATACAATCACACCCAAATGCACATTAGTCTCAAATGTGAAGAGTATGAACTGAGCAATTTTCTTGACTCAAAGAAGACTTGATTTACTATTCTTGGAAGAAATGTCTATCTGGGTTCAGTTCCAAGTGGGAAGAAAGACACTGGAAACATGGAGACCGCTTGGAAAAATGGTTTAATGGTGGACAGGACCACATGGGGTTTTTGGGTCCTGGGCAAAAAAGAGCACATAAAATGGAGAGAAGGATATATTTATACACTCTCTTGGGTCCTCCCTTAGAATTTCCTGTTTCTGTACAAGAAATATATCCTACTGGCTGTCAGACTCCAGGGGGTGGGGGTCTTAGCTAACTCTGGGGTCTGTGTCCCAGGCCTGGTTGAAGCTTGCTAGGTGATGATGTAATGAAGGGGCTGTCATGGGTAAATGCCTTATTCTTGAATGGAGGAAATGTATGTTCATAGAATATCAAGGGTTAATTTTTTCTTCCTTTCCTAATGTATTCATATGTAACCACTCCTACCTCTAATCCCGTCTTATTGATATAAAAGGGGATACACGCTTCTCCTCCTTGCTTCTATCTACAATCATTCAGAGAATATAGAATGCCTACTGTAACTAAACAATACTTTATTTGAATACTACATTTCTGAATTCTTTATTGAGTCCGATCCTCGAATTACTGCAACAATCTGGTAGCAGAGGATGGTTGGCTGACTCAATAAAAAACAGACATGCCAAAGAAAGAAAACTCCAGAAACAAAAGAGAAAGACCCAACACCAGGGCACACAACAAAGAAATGGAAACAGATCAAGAAATGATTGATGAATCTACAACTATAATGACAAGAGAATCTGAAAACTCCACTACAGACAACGAAGAGGTAATCGATGAACCTGACGACCAAGAAGTGAGCGAGATAGAAAACAACACTCTCAGATCAGAGATACTAAGACTGCTGAAAATCCAAAAAGATGACAAAAATCTCATCGCAAACCTCCAAGACATCATAAAAGATAGCGGAGCAGCGAGAGAAAATCACAACATCGCACCAGAATCTAAAGACCTCAAAATGGTAAGCGAATTACCTATAGATGAAAATATAACTAAAAGAAAGACTAACGGTCCCGCGCAAAATTTTGAATGGCAGCCATCTTGGTTTCAACAGACCACCAAAATGGCTGAAGCAGAACCAATCAGAAAGCAGAATTCAAAATGGCTGGCGCGAAAAGCCTTACACAGCATGAAAAGTAAAAAAGAAATATTCTATTCTTCAGAAGAATCTGATACAGACACCGAAGAAACACCAACCGAACTGCAAATCGAAACAGCCATGAAAACACTTTTTGCAACTTTTGGTCCAAATTTAAAAATAACAAAAAAATCGACAAAAGCAGCCAATCAAACAGCGAAGAAGAAACAAGCAATGCAATTCAAAAGCAAAGACACAGAAGCAAGCAAGCAAACGTCTCGGCGCCTATCCGCTCCTACCCGAACGGCGAGGACACCAACGCCCGAACCCAGAGAACCTTGCAAGTACTCGCCCACACCACAAACGCTTCCGGGAGCCAGAAGCCTCAACCAAGACAACTTCGATGAAAAGAAGCAAGCCCCGATCATCACCTGGACACCAAAAGTCGAGCCAGAGAGCGAATCATCAGAAGAAGAACACTACGAGGGAGCTACAGCGACGAGAACCTCTCCCGACAGCTTCAGGAACAAAATGAGCAACGCGCATGTGCAAATACACGCAGACGAATATAGAGACAATGAAGGACAGAGAGAACCATTCAGACTAATCGCAAGCATACCTACACCATTCTGCAATTATCAGCATTTACAAGATCATGGACAGCCTCCAGTTGTAAGTAATGCAACAAATAACATTGGAAACTTGCCTAATGATTTTCCAAAATTGAGAATAGACGATATTAATTTACAGGAATGGAGTCAACAACTCCAGGTTGTTTTCTTAAAAGAGAATTTATTGTTTTTCATAACTAACCCTCCCAAAAAACCATGGACCCTAAAATTGGACTGCCTACACCACAGAGCATTCTATTTACTAATATCTAGTATATCTCCTGCTATCTATCATAGTATTAAGCATAATCTGACTGTCTCAGAAATAATTCATTGTATGTTTAAATTGTTTCATAGTGAAAGTGTAGCAATCACAACAAGAATGTCTAAAAAATTATTCTCAGCCAGGATAAAACCTGGAACTACTGTAAGTGAACATTTACTATCACTAAACACAACTAGAGCAGAACTTCATTTAAGGGGAGAAATAATATCTGATCAGACAATGAAAAGCGTTATCATTAATTCATTAGACTCATCATGGGATAATTACATATCACATTTGGACACAATTAATTTAGGATATCTATCTATAGAGAGTTTATCAAATAGACTAATAGCTGAAGATAATTTGAGAAGAAGCCGCTACAGCGCATACAAAGAACACAGACAGACCAAAAGGGTAGTATTTCAAGACAGGCATCAAGAACCAATTGAATGTTATAATTGTGGATCCAAAGAACATTATAGAAGAGATTGTCCAAAATTTCTTAGAGAAAGACAAAACCATGACAATAGAAACAGATACCATAACAGACAATCATGTATTGACAGATACAGGTATAGAAACTCACCAAATTTTAGAGAACGTAGAGGGGGCAGAGATAACTCAAGAGATAGAAAGTCTGGATCATTAAATGGATTAGATAAGTATACCATAACCAAAAATCAAAACTCAAAAGATAATGCCTGGCTCATTGATTCTGGGGCAACAAATCACACAACACATGATAAGAAAATATTATCTTCCTTCATAGAAGATAAATTTGTAATTAAAGTAGCTAATCAAGAAGAAGTCCAAGTCATTGGAAGAGGAAGTGTAAATTTACCCGGTCTAGGGAAAATAGAGGGGTTTTTATTAATACCCGAAATACCTCATAACATTCTTAGTGCAATAAAGTTAAGCAGGGACTCTGACATAAATATAGTGTTCTCAAAGGGAAAAGCAACTCTAGAGAAAAACAAAACAAACTTAGGTAATGTGGTTATCAAAGGAGATCTACCATACTTAGTCACAGAAGAAAGATGGCTACACAACATTGATTCAAACATGGAAAATGACACTAGCATAGAAAATGAAAATAACAGTGACAGTGACAATGAGGAACATGAAACAAATCATAACCATGAAACCACATCTGTTAACGATACACATAATAACAAAAGACCAATAATAGGAAAACCAATTCATGATGAATGTGCACATATATTACATAGAAAATTAGGACATGCTAGTTTTCCTGTCATACAAAAAATGATTGAACATGCTGAAGGTGTTAAAATAAAAGATTGTAAAAATTATTTGGAATGTTCAGTATGTAAGTCCTCAAAACTCAGAACTAAACCCAGACCAAAAAAGGCAATAAGATCATCAAATCATATTTTTAACCTGGTACATATGGACCTAGTTGGTCCATTAACCCCATCAATTACATACAAAAAACGATACTTTCTTACTATTGTAGACGACTATAGTCGTTATGGCTTTGTCTATACTTTAAAACACAAAGATGAAACATTTCAAAAGTTTAAAGAATTTTATAAACGTGTAGAAACACAACACAATGTAAAAATAAAGCAGATCATGACAGACAGGGGATCTGAATTCATGTCAAAAGAATTCTCCCAATGGCTAAAAGACAAAGGAATGCTACACTTCACCTCTAGCCCTTTCTCTGCATTTCAAAATGGAGTAGTAGAACGAAAGAACTCGACACTACAAACCATGATTAGATGTACATTAGAAGATGCTGGTTTAGGCAAACAATTCTGGTCAGAAGCACTATTATATTCCAATTATACTCTAAACAGAATTTGGTCTAGTGTCATAAATAAAACACCATATGAATTGATGTATAATAAAAAACCCAAGATAGCCCACATGCATGTATTTGGAGTTACAGCGGATGTACATATACCAAAACAATTGAGACGTAAGGGGGATAATGTATCTAGAAGGCTCAGATTCATGGGATATGAAACAGGCACAAAGGGATACAGATTTATTGACAATAACAACAAATTCATAATTTCTAGGACAGCTGTATTTCACGAACAGGCCAATTGGTCTAAGATACATCTTACTGAGATATTTCCAACTACAAAATCAGACATTGAAAATCAAGATAAGACACAAAGAGAAGAACATAACCACAGTACACAAAAGAGCAACAATAAAACATGGATAGGAAACTGTCCCAAAATCAAAACAGATTCATTAACAAAAAAGGAAGCAAGATACTTACACGAGAACGATAGCAGATCAGAAAGAACAATTAGATGTAACAGGAACCAAGTACCAAATAAATATAAGGATTACATAATGTACATAAATGATGATACATCAACACCCAATACATATGAGGAAGTATTAAAACTCCCCACAGAAGAAAGAAAAAAATGGGAATTAGCCATGGCCAAAGAAATGGACAGTTTGCGAGAACTAAACATATTCACCCCAACACCAGCCCCAAAAGACAAAACAATTATTGGCACTAGGTGGATATTTAAAATTAAAAATCTGGAAGAAGGCAACACATTATATAAAGCAAGACTAGTTGCACAGGGCTACGCTCAAAAGTATCCTGAGGATCATACCGACACATATTCTCCCACTGTAAGAACTGAAAGTGTTAAGACAGCTTTAGTAATAGCATCAGCCCTTAATCTTGAAGTCTTTCAATATGATATACAAACTGCATACCTACATGCAAAACTCAATAAAGAAATATATGTAAGAGCTCCTCATAGCCAAAACACAAATAGAAATGAAACTTGGTTACTAAACAAAAGTTTGTATGGATTAAAGCAATCCGGCAAACGTTGGTATGAATGTTTGGTCAACGTACTCAAAGCTATGAACTTCAATGCCACAACTGTAGACAATTGTTTCTTTGTTAAGAGGGATGGTGATTCACTAGAATTTGTGTTAATTTATGTGGATGACATTTTGTATATTGGCAAACATAAAGAGAAAAGAGATACATTTGTAACAAAATTAAATGAACATTTTTCTTTAAAATCATTAGGGAAAGTAAATAAATATCTTGGAGTTCAAATTAGTAAGACTAAAAAAGGATTTAGATTGTCTCAGAAAGATAAGATTATAGAACTCTTGAACAAATGTAATATGAGTGATGCAAAGCCTTGTGATACTCCAATGCAAGCTGATTTTTTAAGAAATATGAATGAATCATCTCCTGAGTTTAATGATAATACACTTTACAGATCAGTTATTGGTTCCCTTTTGTATATCTCTAATTGGACCAGACCCGATATTGCTCTACCCCTTAATTTATTATCCAGATATGTCAGTAAACCTTTAATGTATCATTGGGAAGCCATTAAACGAGTGCTAAGGTATTTGAAACACAGCTTAGATTTCTGCCTACTATTAGAACCTAACGATGTTAAAGAGCCTATTCTCACTTGTTACGCTGATGCAGATTGGGCAGGTGACACTAAGTGCAGGAAAAGCACTTCTGGCTATGTATTCTTTCTTAACAATTGTCCAGTCTACTGGTATACTGGAAAGCAGGATCTAGTAGCTACATCAACAACTGAGGCAGAGTATATTTGCTTGTCAAAAGCCTCTAATAACCTTGTATGGTTCAATGATCTATTATCAGACGTTTGGAAGAGTCCTTCATTACCATTTGTTATACATGAAGATAACAAAGCTGCAATAGAGATATCTAGAGCAAACGCTATTGATCAGAGATCTAGACATATAGATATCAAATTCAAACATGTAAGACAATTATCTCAAGATGGATTCATTAAAGCTATTCATTGCAAAACCACAGAACAAACAGCTGATATATTGACTAAGCCTCTACAATCTAAGCAACATAAATATTTAACTTCAAAATTACAAGTTTTATATTGTTCTGAATCTGAATGTAATTACTGTTGTATGTCGAATCGGCATTTAGAGGGGGATTTGTCATGGGTAAATGCCTTATTCTTGAATAGAGGAAATGTATGTTCATAGAATATCAATGGTTAATTTATTCTTCCTTTCCTAATGTATTCATATGTAACCACTCCTACCTCTAATCCCGCCTTATTGATATAAAAGGGGATACACGCTCCTCCTCCTTGCTTCTATCTACAATCATTCAGAGAATATAGAATGCCTACTGTAAATAAACAATACTTTATTTGAATACTACATTTCTGAATCCTTTATTGAGTCCGATCCTCGAATTACTGCAACAGGGGCTTTGGGCAATTCCTATTATGGCTTAATGGCTTTGTCCTGGTTTGGATCTTGAGTGAGGGCTAATCCTATCATGTCCTGAGGGTCATATCTTTTGTGTTGTAGATAAGCTGGCCCGGCCTTTGTCTTGTAGGTAGCCAAAGTATCTGCTGGGGGCAGGGAGCTGGGACTGAGTTTCTGTCTTAAGATTTCTATTTCTCTTTTAGGGGAAATATTCTGCCTTTTTAATATTTCCTAATTATTTCATTTTTCTAGGAGAGGGGTAGGTGCTAACTTCCTCACTACTACAATAAAATCTCCTTGTTTCAGCCCATACTAGGTAATGTCAGATGATCCATCAAGATATTGCTCCCTAATCATCTACGATAGAGCAAAACCAAGTTTTTGACAAGTTCAACTCAACCACTTTACCATCTTTTCCTGTGTTATCTTACTATAAACATTATAAATTAAATCATTAACTGTATTTGTTAGTCTTCTTATTCCAGATGTTTTTATTTGTTTCTCCAATTCTGAGCTTTGATAAAAGAGGAGTATTATAATCACTATTCTGAATCATAAAACAATCTTTAAGGCTATCCTAAATATTTAGGTCTCTTTCAAGAGTATTAGATATATTTAACATCAACTTACAATATATCTAAGCACTTTTTGACTCTTTCATTACAAAATGAAATGTCTTCTTTGAGAAGTTATTTTCTCTTGACACTTTTTAAAGAGATAATATATATTCATCAGAAAATTACACGGATCAGAGGCAATAGCCTTTGCTCAATATTTTGCTGCAAAGTATGTTAAATGGCATACTTTGAAGACAAATATAGGGCAGAGACTATTTCCTTGACATGGTATGCACGGCCAATACCATAAATTTTCCCACTACTTTGTTGTTGTTGTTTTTTTTCTGGAGCAGTTTCAGAATACTATTCCATTTACCAATTATTACAAAACTATATAATTCTCTAGACTGAATTCTAAGATAGAAAAATATTTTGACCTTATTTAGAAAGTAAATCCTCATTAAAAATTAATTTTAACAGGTGATAAATCATAGGATCAACTTATCAGTCTAGTTAAGACTGATTTCTGTACTCAATTAAAAAGTGTGTGAATATAAATCTGTGGACATATAATAAATACTAGAATTTGTGATAATTGTTTTTGGATAGTACCGAACTCTCTCTTCCACTATATGAATTAAATGTGTTCATATACATATTTCTAAGGTATTTCATTATCTAAAAAGATTCACTACCATTTTATTTATTTATAGACATTTATATTGCAGCAAAGAATGCTGAAAAGGTAATTTTATATTTACTGTTCTATCTCTCATTGTGTTCAGCAGATTGGACTAACAGCACATCAGTACATGAGGAGATTTTCAACTCTTTCTACATTTAGTATATGCTTGATAGAATAATGTTACATGCTCCTTTACATCGTAAAGACTTCCATGGAATATTGCAAAGGGTGAAGGAGAAAAGGCAAATGCTTGTGACACAAATTCAGCCACTTTTCTACTTGAGTCATGATATTAAAGGCAGGTACGCAGGGCCGGATTTAGATGAAAAGAGGCCTTAGGCTATTCCACTTATGAGGCCCTTTCACCTATAGTGAAAGTGTAATTTTAATTTTGCTAACAATTTGAATGTAGGGAATGTAGGCCCAGTGGTGGGATTCAATTTTTTTAACAACAGGTTCTGTGGGCGTGGCTTAGTTGGGGGTGTGGCTTGGCAGTCATGTGACTGGGTGGCCATGGCTAGCTGGTCATGTGACTGTGTAGGTGTGGGTAGCTCATCATGTGACTGGGTGGGCGTGGCTATGTGCATAGACTTTTTTCAGAGGGCTGAAAAAAGTCATTTCTGACTGGGCCTCACACTTTTGACCAGTCCTCACACTTATGACCATCCTCACATTTATGCCCGTGCAGCTTTCTTAACAACCATGTCACTCATTTCACAACTGCTTCTCTTCACCATGGTGACAAGATAGGGCAAAAACGTAAAATGTGAGGACAGTCGTAAGTTCGAGGACTGGTCAAAAGTGCGAGGACCAGTCAAAAACAACTTTTTCAGCCCTCTGAGTAGTCCATATGCACAAAAGGACTACCCAGAGGGCTGAAAAAAGTGATTTCTGACAGGTCCTCACACTTTTGACCGGTCTTCGCACTTATGACTGGTCATCATTTATGCCCACTGTAGCATTCTTAACAACCATGTCACTCATTTCACAACTGCTTCTCTTCACCATAGTGACAAGATAGGGCAAAAACGTAAAATGTGAGGACAGTCGTAAGTTCGAGGACTGGTCAAAAGTGCGAGGACCAGTCAGAAACAACTTTTTCAGCCCTCTGAGTAGTCCATATGCATAAAAGGATACAGCAATAGAGAGGGATGAAGGAAGGGAAGGGAAATTAGAGTAGGAGGGAGGGTAAGAGAGGGAGGAAGAGAGGAGGAGAAGGAGAAAGGAAGAGGAAGTAGGGAGGAGAAGAAGAGGGGGAGGAAGAGAAAGCAAGAAGGAAAGAAAAGAGAGAGGTGGTAGGTTTGAGGAGAAAGATTGCTGTACAATAAAAAAGATGAAAGGGAAGAAAGCCAACCCCAAACAAATATAAAGATATTAAGATAAAGAATGAATTGTTAAACTTTAAAGAATAAAAGAGAACAAATATGAATAAATAACAATAATTAGAAACACACATACAAACATACAATGTATTTTCTTTGAACAGAGTATTTGGCCGGTTCACAAATTTAAACAGTGTTTAGTCATTTCAATTAAATTTACAATTTCTATATTTCCTTTTTGCCATACTTATTTCTCATCTATTTTTGTAAAAAACAATATTACCCTTCATCCTCATCTCTAATCTTAATCAAATTCAATTTTTCCCTTCTATTCTATATTATACCCCTTCCCATTGTCATCTATTTTTATATCCATCCTCACATTGGTTAATTATGTAATATTAGTTGTTTAATATAAATTCAACATTTTAATATAAATCATTAGTTGTATAACTACCTTTTTCTATATTAATCAATGTGAACATGAATATTCCAATTATTTCCATGCAATCCAATTTCTTACAAATCAATTAATTATATTTACCAATAATAATAAACCAAATAATTTCCCCCATATATTCCTCCAAACCACAACTTAACTATATCTGCTTTCAGAAATATACAATTAATAGTATCTCAATTATTACAATTCCCTAGTTAAATAGAGCTTTTTTTCTTTTGTGTTTTAAAATCCTGAACTCTCCTCTTTTTCCCTAAATTTCCCATTGTTTGCACCTACCTTTTTTGGTGAGGAAAAAGAAAAGAATTCTGCCTAATTTTCCAACCTTGCAGCAACAGCAAAGCAGTTTCAGTTTCGTTTCTCAGCATAGCTAGGGGAAAAAAAAATCAGCACTCTTTGCAAGGAAGCAGAAGAGCCCTGAGCAAAACAGCTGCGACAAATCAGCTGAGAGCCAGGAGGCCAATTAGCCTATGCTGAAGCTCTGTGGGGCAATAAAATTACAAAAAAAACCCACCGAACCCTTTGTTAAATTGCTGGCTCCCCCGCCCCTCGCCCACCACTATTTATTGGCAATAAATAGTGGTGCGGAGGGGCGGGGCAAGCCAGCAATTTAACAAAGGGTTCGGCTGCACTTCTGGCTCTAGGGCGGCCCTTTGAAGCCCTGCAGCAAGAATTTGAAGTTTTTTTTTCCTCTAGCCATCGGAGGCAGCAATAGATTGGGAGTGGGCGGGGTAAGCCAACGGCCGGCGATCCAACAGAGCAGAGAGTGAGGGTGAGTGAAGGCGTGGAAGCTGCTTTCTCCATCCTGCTCTCTTGCGTCCGGAGCCGGTGGGGAACCACGTGGCAGCCCACGTGGATCCCAGGCAGCGGAACTCAGGCTAGGGAAGGGGTGGGCAATTGTGGCTCTTTGCTGTCTCAGGAATTCTGGGAGTTGAAGTCCACAGGTTGTAAAAGAGCCACAATTGCCTACCCCTGGCTAAGGTAGGCTGGCGCCGCGCGGGTGGGAGGCGAGGGGCGGGCGAGCCAGCAATTTAACAAACGGTTTGGGGGCCAATAAATTACAAAAAAACACCGAACCATTTGTTAAATTGCTGGCTTGCCCGCCCCATTTATTGGAAATAAATAATAGTGCGGAGGGGTGGGGCAAGGGGCGGGGCGAGCCAGCAATTTAACAAAGGGTTCAGCCAAACCCCCTAGAACCCCCAGAATCCCACCACTGTGTAGGCCCCTCTTGATCTTGAGGCCCTAGGCTGAAGCCTAGTTAGCCTATAGGAAAATCCGGCCCTGCAGGTACGTAAGGAGTGGACATACTTGGATCATGACATTGCAATTTGCCTTTTGTCATTGCAGTTGCTGCTGAGTCTATGCTTCAAAATAAATAGATATGTGAAAATTTTTATGTTGCTGAGTTCATCCGTTGTTTAAAAATAATATCAAAACTTGGTTAAAGTGAAACAGAAAGTAAAGTAAAATCTTCATTGACAATCAGGTCTTCTCAAAAGTTTGTAAAACAAATAAAATACCTCCCTCTCACCTCTCTACATCACCTTACAGGGTTTCATGGACAAGAAGGTTCTTTTATACCTCCTCTTTCTTCATTCCCAGACTTCCTAAGTATATTGTGGCAAGAAACAGAGATATTCCTAGAACAATTTCTAGGAAATTCCTAGACTCCTAATAGCCTCTTTTTCCCCTCTGGGGTTTACAAGATTTCAAAATGCATTTCTTGCTTCTACAACTGAAGCAGTATGATTGCCGAGCCAGTTTAGGGTTTGTGATTGAAGAAGAAAAACAGAGGATTTTTTCTGATCTTAATCAGATTGTAAAGCAATTCAGAAGCTGGTTACTATACAGTTACTATACAGTTACAGCAGCTGAAATAGCTGATTGCCAGGATTTATCACAATATGATTTTTATAACAGATTATGCTTTCAAAAATGGGACAGTCCCAGCCAAATTGAGACTGTTATCGAGTATGATATATGTTTAGACACTGGTTTTAAAATATCCCCGTATTTTGGCTATTCTACATTATTTTTTATTCCATATTGTTTCTGAAGGAAAGAGGGAGCACCCTGGCAGTTTCTCTGTCCTTAGATATGGGTTTGGATTCAAGGCATGACAATTCATTTTTGGGGGGGTGGGGTGGGGGGGGAGCAGACTTCTATGCAAAGTCTGCTTATTTAGGATTGACTGAGGTTGTTGATTTAATTTGAAACAGATCAATAAATAATCCTGCCTCAAACTAAGCCTCCTGCTTTTCAGGAGCACTTGGGTAGGTTATCTTAGAAAACAGCAGGTGCAGGAGAGACATTTTTAATTTCTAGCTCTGTCATCATAAGCAGTACGTTTTATGGGTTTGTCTATTGACAAATGGTTCTTTTTATTATATTGACATTAAATAATAATATAATTTAGCTGAACTAACTTATTGACTGGTGCTGGCCTGGTGTTTTAAGCTAATCTAAGTTACAGTCATTTCCAAAGGAAAATGAGATTTTTATTTATATAATTTATCTTTGCATATATGCATTGCTTTTTTATATGTACAGGAAATCAGAGCACATCAGTATTCTGTAACATTATTAGTGGTTATTAAGTAGTTTGAAGATAAAAATCTGAACATACTTGCACTGTGAAGCATCCATTCATACTTTATACATACAATTTCTATACATTCTTTATTATAAAGTAATATAAAGAAGTGTCCTTTAATTCAGAAAGTTGTCCTTTAGAATTATTTCATGTAATTACAGGTGGTCCTCAACTTACAACCACAGTTGAGCCCCAAATTTAGGTAGCTAAGCGAGACATTTGTTAAGTGAGTTTTGCCCCATTTTACAACCTTTCTTGCCACAGTTGTTAAGCGAATCACTGCAGGTGTTAAGTTAGTAACACGATTGTTGAGTGAATTTGGTTTCCCCATTGACTTTGCTTATCAGAAGATCATGAGCCCAGGTCATTGCAACCGTCATAAATATGCCAAGTGAATTTTGATCATATGACCGTGGGGATGCTGCAACAGCCGTAACTGTGAAAAATGGTCATAAATCACTTTTTAAAGTGCTGTTGTAAACTTCAAATGGTCACTAAATGAACTGTTGTAAGTTGAGGACTACCTATGTTGCTGTTAAATTTCTTTTCTAAAATAATGTTATAAACATAAACTATTTTTATCCTTATGAACATCTTTCAGATTTGTTCCCTTTTCAGATTCCATTTCTAAGAAAATATGGTCACTTTGTTTTATAGAAATACTTGTAGATCAAATATTTAGATCTACAAATCAAAAGTATTTTTTAAAAATCATTTCACTTCTGGTTCTTTGCCACTATTCTGTCTGGTTTGCTTAGCCATACTCTCTATAGTAGTGTAAAATTTGTTTAGTTATCTTAAGGTTTATTAAGTATGGCGATATTAAATAAAAGTGAAACTGTGATTGCTATTGAACCCTTCAATCTGAAGTCATCAGGAAAATATTCTAGAGCTTTATATTTATAAATATGCCTATTTATATTAGCTAGGTACTAAAGTAGTAACAGAGTAAAAGCAAATCTAGATCAACTTAAAAGAAGAGACTAAAGTAATGGTGTGTTCTCATTGAATGAACTGGTATCAGTGATGAGACACAGTAAAGGTGTTTAGCTGCTCATCTTTGCTTTCTTTGAAGCCTGCTAGCAACTGCCTGGTGGCGCAGTGGACTAAGTGCTGTTAAAGTAGCACTTAGTTGCCAGCTGCCTGCAATTACTGCAAAGTCAAATCTCACCAGGCTCAAGGTGACTCAGCCTTCCATCCTTTCGAGGTAGGTAAAATGAGGACCCGGATTGTGGGGGCCATAAACTGACTTTGTATAAACAAGAAAACCGCTTGGAGGGGCCGAAAGCCCTACTAAGCAGGTATATACAAAAGTATGGAGGCTACTGCTTAACGCATTGTAAGCTGCCCTGTGTCTCTGGAGAAGGGCAGAATATAAATCGAACTAATAAATAAATAAATAAACAAATAAACAAATAAATAAATAAATAAATAAATAACCAGGGGGGAGGTGGCATCTGGCATCTGGGAGGAGAAGCATGCTGGAGGTGTGAAAGAATGCTAAGGGAAATTGGGGAGTATGGACACTAACAGGAACCAGAGGTGCCAATCGAGCTTCAAGGACACCAGTCCTAGGAAAGGAAGTGACACCGGCGCTTGAGGCACAAGTTCCCAAAACATTGGAATGAGACCTGATTGTTTCCCCGGGGGGAGGGTTTTGGACATTGGGGATTGCTTTCAATATAAGACTTTCATGCAGTTTTTCCTCAGAGCTTGGCTTATCCAAGTTCCACTCAGCATCTCTAGTAAAAGTATATTTCTCTAAAACCTATAGAGTCAAGGGTCATTCTTTCCTAGGGAGTAGCTAGGGCCAGTCTGAAAAATGGTATTTGGAGAAAATTATTGAATAAAATAATTCTGGGGGTACGTTAATTCTAATTGCTACAAAAGTCTAAATCCAATCTTATTACCTATGCTTACTTTAAAAGACATGTATTTGATGTATAGTTGTTAGGCACAAACAACCAGTTCCATGAGAGCAGGTAGTGCAGTGGTTAGAGTGCAGTATTCCAGGTTACTTCTGCTGATCACCAGGTGCCAGCAATTTGTCAGATTGAATCTCACTAGGCTCAAGGTTGACTCAGCCTCCCATCCTTCCAAGGTCAGTAAAATGAGGACCCAGATTGTTGGGGCAATAGGCTGACTCTGTAAACCACATAGAGAGGGCTGTAAAGCACCGTGAAGCGGTATATAAGTCTAAGTGCTATTGCTATTGCTATCCACACTTGAATTCAATTAGCTACTGTATTGGTCATTCCCACTTCACATGAATCTTCCCCGAGTAGCAATCCCCACTTGAGCCAGACTAAATAAGGCTCAATGGCATTCAATGGCTTTCAAGGGCCAAGGGCATGTCAAATCTTGTTGTTTTGTGCCCATGTAAGGATTCAAAACTAATTGTCCACTTGGCTCCTTCCCCTGGCTTTGCCAGTCTCTTCTGATACTAGTCATTTTTTTGTTGAAAAAAGTTTTCAATCTAAGTAAGATTTTAACCTCTATAACAAATGTCATTGTCAACTGAGTATTTTTTCAAAACAGATTTTATTTTAATAATGATAGCGATAGCCCACTTGGTAACTTACGGGAAAATAATGTATTGGTATATTGTAGTAAACAAAAGGTGAAAAAAATCACATCCAGACTAGTAATATCTTCCAAGTGAGTTCCTCAGAGTAGTTGGCAAGATAAATGTTCAACAAGCTCCTTCCTCTCTATTAAATTGCCAATAAACATTTTTCTTAAGGTTATGATAAAAGTGGTAAAATGTTATTCTCAAAGTAATATTATTATTTCACCCCAATTTCATCTACAGTTAGCAAGGGAACAAATATTCCCCTCCAACACTCAGTTACTGATGGCCTTCTTATGCCCTGAGCTAAAATAAATTTGAGTATGTTTTCTCAGTGCCTTTGTAAAAGACCTCCTCACCTTTTGTTTCTTTCTGTTAACTTTCAGTTCAATTTTTATGTGCAAATCCTGAGTTCTGGTGGCTATTTAAGAAAAAAGCATTAAGAATGTGTCTTATACTCAACCTTGGGAACAATCTATTTCTATATATTTATTCTTCCATTCTTTTTTAAAAATATTGTAACTAGGTTCTGAATGTTTCAGTCTTCAGAACCAGAAATTTTAATAAAATATATTTGATGGGGAGAACTAGAATGTTCAACAATTTCTCATAACACGCACACATATATAATGTACATTTGGTATTGGAAGAGAGAAAGAAAATGTATAGTTTTAATATTCTAGTAGAAATAGTGGTTAGAATAGTTCCTAATCATTAAATAGGAGAATGCATTATATAACAAGAAAGAAACTAGGAAGGAGATAGTTGGGAATCTCCTTTAAAAACTATATGCAGTTTATATATTTTAGATTTTATAAGTAATTTATTATTGTTCAGCTGAAAAGTCATTTTATAAAGAACAAACATGGAGTAGAACTCATTTCTAAGCCTGCAGATAGTGCTGCAGAGAGAAGGTCTAGAAATTTCCCCCCTAAATGTACCCCCTATCCCTGTACAAGTCCCTATTTATGTCACCAGACTACAAAAATAACAATTAATTAATTAACTAATTGGTAAGTAGGTTAATTACTATCTTTGTTTCTGTCCTACATTATGTTGTTGATTTTTTTCTCATTTTAGGGGGAAAAAATGATGGATTTATTGTCCTTAAGACAAACCTAATCCAAGAAGTGACCTGAATGCATCAATTCAACAAAGAAGGAATCTGTTAAAGCTCCTATAAGAAATCAATGAGAAACCATATGAGTTTGGAGACTGCAGCAATGTTTAGGCTAGTGCACACTGAACAAGGCATTATCTTAAAAGCTAGAAGAGGAAACTACTTTAACTTTAGGTGCAAGTATGGCAGTGATAAGAAACTCTGAACCAATCAAGTTCCAAGCCCTAGACCAAACCACCTTAATGGGACTGCAGTGCAGACAGTTACTAAAAGTCCCTGCCAGTCAAACAAATCTAGAGAGGAAAAGCAAGCAGAAAGCCAAGATAGATAAACTTTGCCCAATGATTAAAGCAATCAGCTTCAACCCAGCTGGAGTATCACATATATATATATATATATATATATATATATATATATATATATATATATATATATATATATATATATAATTTATTTTGTCAAGCATATATAAAATAACAGGTAAAAGTATAAACATAATTTGAATACATGAAAAGAGTAAGTAAAAAGGAATATTAGGACAGGGACGGTAGGCACGCTGGTACACTTATGCACGCCCCTTACAGACCTCTTAGGAATGGGGCGAGGTCAACAATAGACAGTTTAAGATTAAAGTTTTGGGGGTTTGGGGAAGAAACTACAGGGAGTGCATTCCAGGCATTATTTTCTGCAATCGAGTTTGGAGCGGTTTACCTTGAGTTTGTATGTATTGTCTGCTTGTGTATTGTTGTGGTTAAAGCTGAAATAGTCATTGACAGGTATGACATTGTGGCAGATAATTTTATGTACTATGTATATTATATTCAGTGTAGAGAGGGCAGAATGTTCTACTAGGATAGCTGGTTGGCATAAATGTAGGAAAGCGGATCATTTTGCAGACATTTGTCATACTGGGAAACAGACAAAGTCAAAAAACCTTCATGGGAAGCATCTTTGCAAAACAATATTTTAAAATGGATAAAGGAGCTGATGCAACTGTTTACAGTATTGTTTACAAAAGCTTCCAGAGCTTGCCTGATTCCAGCAGCTAAATGCATTCCCTACAAGACCTGACAAGAACATATTACATGGTCAAGGTTACTTTATAGCTAAATCACAGTACAGAGTTAGAGAATTCAACTTGAAGTTGCATTCTTAAATAAACGATCTTCTGCTTCAAGAGGTGTTTCCACATCGTGTAAAAGAATTAACCAGAAAGACTCACCTGAAAACAGGAAACTTGAAAATGTTTCCAATAAAAATAATGCTTAAGAAAAGAGTTGTTTTGTGTGAAGTAAGAATGATTAGAGTCCCACCATTTCCCAAAGAAAAATAAATAAAAACAGAGACCAGGTGCCAGAAACAATGTGACTGAAATAAGCTCTGAGCCAATGTGTCCCAGTAGTATAAGTAAACAAGGAAAATGGTACAGTTTCCATATGTGTATGAAGAAAGTTATCCTATGGCTAAATGAAGCCATGAAAAGACAAAGGCACCTCCTTCTCCTATTGCTACAGATAACAGTTTACTATCACTTGCTTGATTATTCATGCTGTTGGGTACAGACAGACACTTTTGGCTGGTCCAGTCAGACTCACATGGTGCCACTTAGTCACCTTATTATATACCATTCTTTTCTTTTCTTTTTTTTAAGATTAGCTTTTTGAATTTCTGGGGTGCTTAATTTGTTTCAAAGAAAAATGTCTACACTCATTCCCCTGGAAGTTGTTTCACTGAAAATCTTGGTTTATAATCTTACTGTGGATGAAGATAAATCTGGCTAGAGATTATCTAAATTTCTAGCAACCAAGGCTTTAAGTGTAAAACTGAATAAAAGCAAAAGCCTCTTAAACCTAAAACAAATATATATCTTGGACATTACGTAAAATGATCATTGACAATCATTGAAAACAGATTCAGAAAAGGTAGAAGCAATTTTAGGAATTAATCCCACTGAATGCTTCTTGAGTTTTTGGTACAGTGCAATATCCTGAAAGATTAATATCACAACTGGGAGCATTCCTTTTTAAATGAACTGCATAAAATATTTGTTATTTTGCAATAGGAATAGGATGACACTTTCAGAAATATAGAACAGATCTCAATTTATGCTCCATTGCTTACATTTTATAATGTTGTGAATGTTGTTATTAAGATTCACCTAACAATAGTGGAACATAATTCTTCAGTAACATAAGAATTAAAGCCAATAATCCATGTTCATGATCCAGAAACTTGGCATATTGACACAACGAAAAAGTGTGACAGGCCCGCTGGAGGATGAAAAACACCTCTCATATGGCTTGCTCATCTTACATATATATATCTATTAAGGATGCAACATAAAGCCAGTCAGTCTTTTACCAGGACAGGGCAGCAGGGCAAGTGGCTGGATGACGGTCGTGGTTCATCAGGACAAGAGACCAAAGACACAACCCATCTAATGATATTATTAAGTGTTGGGTACCAATGCAATATGCCAAGTATTTCCTATTGGATGCATGTACACTGAGAGCTTTTTCACTGAAGACAAATTCCTTGTGTGTCAAATCACACTTGGCCAATATTCTGTTCTGTTCTGTTCTGTTCTGTTCTGTTGGATTCTAACTACACTACACTATACTATATAATACTATACTTCAGTATGTCTCTGACAAGACCCAAGGAGAGGTTAGATGGGGTCAGCAGAGCTTGGAAGCAGGATCCTACAAAGAGGAAAGTTGGCAGAATGAGGATCAATGTCATCAGAAAAACAATAAGGAATTCATCTAACAAGAAGGAAAGAATGACAATGAAAGTCAATGGCTGAATTGATCAGTACAGAAACAGTCAATGCAACAACCAAACATCACACTAGCCAATAATCTGGGAATAGCTAGGGAGTAACCATAAACCAGGTCAGGAATTGCAGACCCAACGCAGAATTGGCAGTGGTGGCAGAGGCCTCTACAAGGGAGGTAACTGCCTGGTGAGAGAAGGAAAATGGAAAAAATTCAACCACCCACCCCATTCAGACCTTGGGAGAGTATCCAGGCAAAACTAGTTCCATTATAGATTAAAAAATCTTATAGTAAGTAGAAGGAAATTGAAAGTGAAATAATTGGAAGAGTAGAATTTTAAAGGGGTTATAGTGGTTAGTTTAAAGATATGGAAAACAAAATTAGGAACTAAAACTTTAGAATAAACAATATCTAAGCACAGGAAATTTAGTTCTAGCCTAATGTCAGACCTGCCTCAGTCTGAGCCTTTAGGAAAGAAAGGGCCCCAACTCCATTTGATTTAAGTGATAGGTTCTAGGAGCCAGGGGAGGGCGAAAACAGCCTTCCCCTCCCCCCCCCGAGGCTCTCCAGAAGCTGGAAATAGCCTGTTTCCCGATGTCCGGTAGTCCGGAAGTTCTGAAAATCAGCTGGCCGGCACACGCATGTGCGCTGGAGCTGAGCTAGGGCAACCCTCATGTGCCCACATATATGGCTCTGCGTGCCACCTGTGGCACATGTGCCATAGGTTCGCCATCATGGACCTAGATGTTTTGAGAATGCTGAGATGTTTAGGTTAATCCACATTCCTTTTCAGGGTGCATGGCCTAGAGTGCTGGCACAAACTGGTTCTGAGCTTCTCTGTTCTTCATCGAACTGTCATTTCCCCCAATCCCTATTTCCCATATCATAATGACACAGGTTTATAGCCCATTTGTTCATCCCTTCGCCCCATGCCCCCTCCCCACTAGCCTTTGATGGCAGGATGCCAGTGAGGCACCAAACCAAAGATGGCAGACCTGACTGTCTTCCTCTCTCTCTCTCTCTTTAATAGAAATAATAGACCAGAGAGAAAAGATTTAATATTTTAACTTGCTTCTTTGTAAAAAAAATAATAAAATTTCCCTAGGATAATTGATTTCTGTATTGCTTGAGAAATCATCCCTCTGGTGATCAGGTTATCCCTGAGCCTCATGGCCTCTTGGAAGCCCTTGAAAACTTGGTTTTGTGCCTACGTCTGAGGCCTGGTAGACATAAACTCTTGTTTAAGTTAATTGTAATTTTTTTATGATTCTGCTGTGGGTTTTTAGGTTTTTTAAAAAATTAGGTGTTTTATCCATTTTATTGTAAACCATGTGGAATTACCTATGTGAGATGAATGGCCATATAAGTTAAATAAATAAATAGCACAGATTTCTAAAGTTAACACTGGGTTTTTGATGTCAAATTTCTTTACTCCAAGTTTGCGGTTTTATTTTATTTTTATTTTGGAGATTTCTTTTTAAAAAGGAACAATCTACAATATTTATTACAACATTGCTTCTGTCTTCAATAAACATATTTCTTTGTTCTAAGATTTCTCAACTGCAACATGAAGAAGCTTGTAAGACTAATGGCCCTCTTCTCACATAAATCATTTATTTGGTATCTGATACTCTTCCCATACAAAGCGGATCAATCTATTCCTAATGGGCCAGGAGGAACAACCACAATATGAACGTGTTTCATTCATTGCTGGGGTTTTAGCAGCAGCGCCATTAAAGAAAATTCTAGGACATATGGCTATGTGTTCATGGCAGAGTTTTCTTCACAACAGAAGAAAACTATAACTTCTAGGTTGTCTCTGAAGCTTAGAGTAAATGAAGGTGTATTTGATAACATAAGCAGGAAAGTACCAAGAAATATGCAACAATTAGTCAGTAGGTGACAAACCCTTTTAACATAATTTAGGCTCTTTGAACATAATTTTCATTTTTGGATTTTTTTTTTGTCCTATTGAATTGAAGTGCATACATCCAACCTTGAGTCAGTGCAAAATGTACTACATTTCATCATATATCATTCATATATCATTGTTCTGCTTCTATTGTATCTATTCCAAGTCACTGCCAAATATTATAGACAAGGTGATTTCCTCTGGCTTTACTCTTGTTCTCCTTTCAAGATATCGCCAGCCAGTAAGTAAAACATTCACTTACAGGGCACTGCGGCGTGATTTGGATGAATCTGATTCTGGGACTTTTCCTGGGCTTCTCTAAGCTGCTTTAACTTCCTCTCCCCTCATCTTCAATCACTAGATTAAAATAAAGGATATAAAGATACATATGAAAAAATAGCCCCAGAGAAGAGGAACACTGAAGAGTCATGCCACTATCTAGATGCTATACAGCAGAATAAGTAAAATTGATTAGTTGTTATGCAACTTGATCTGCTACTGAACTGAGAAATATTTTGAAACTGATCTTTGAATTTGTCAATTTGTCAATTTGAAATCGACAAATATGGGAAAACTGACAAAATAAGAAATAACCATATGTATCCCTCATTATTTTATGGTTTTGCATTTGGCTTCTTGAGTACAATTTACTTTAGTACATTTCATGATGATTTAAGGTTGTTTCACTCATAGGTCGCAATAAGGTAAGGACGTATGAGACTGGAGAAAGATTGAGATTGTGAAAGTGCATGGTACCAATGAAATTGCTTGTCTCACATCTATGTAAAAAAAAAAAAAAGATTTTTCTTAAAAAAACCCTAACTTCCTCTTTTTTATATTATCCTAGATCAGTGATGGCAAACCTTTTAGAGACCGAGTGCCCAAATTGCAACCCAAAACCCACTTATTTATCGTGAAGTGCCAACACGACAATTTAACCTGAATAATGAGGTTTTAGTTTAGAAAAAACAACTCATACGTTGTTTTTGATTAACGTCTTTCCTCTGGAAAAAAACACACAATAACAGAGGTTTCAATGAATCAAACAACTTTTTATTGAAAGGTAAAAGTTTGCATTTGGCATGCTTTTGATTAATGTGACTTTTGGTGTTGTATGCATGCTGATAATTTTTCTAACCTTGGCTCATACTTTGTAAGTTTTCGAGCAACACATGCGGCACTCAGGTCATATGTTAGTCCAGGGTGTCAAACTCAATTTCAATGAGGGCCACATCAGGATTGTGGTTGACTTCAGGGGCTGGGGTGGGTGTGGCCAGCTCCCACTGCTGCTGTGCTCGCTCTCCTTGGCCAAGTTGCTCATGGTGTGTGTGGGAGGGCAAAGTATGTGGGTCAGAGGGAGGCCCACTCCCTCTCCTTATGAGGAGTCCTGGCTTTGTAACCAAAGTATCATCAGTGATAGGATGGGAGACCACCAGGAGGTCAGGAGGATGGGACAACGGGATGGCAAAAGGCAGCAGGGCTGCTGGTGGTCAAGTGCTAAGGCAAAATTCACCTTAGACTCTCCCTCTCCCTCATTATAATCTCCTTTCTTCTTTCCTTCCCTTCTTTTTCCACTCACTTGAGAGAATCCCTGCTTGTGCGTGTCCTCATAGCTCCACAACAGCCAGCCAGGGGGTCGCATGAGAAAGAGGAGGAAGCCGCCACCAGAGTTTGTGCTCACTCCTCAGCTGTGGGCCTGTCCCCCTTTCCATCACACCCTCCTCCTGGATCCCATTTCCACCATGCCAACTCTCATGTTAGCAAGGTTGCCATCGGACACAGCCAGGTTGGGCCAATGTCTCGGGGCACAGTGACACATGCCCACAGAGTGAGCTCTGTGTGCCACCTCTGGCATGAGTGCCATAGGTTTACCATCACAGTCCTAGATGTTACTAGTGATTTCAGAAAAATTCAATAGGTGAAATTATTCAATTATTTTCCAAAGATATCATTTTCAAGGTGGATAAATTCAAAATCCATTGCAGAATAGTCATGATAGGTCTATTATGAATTTTGAATTTGCTCCATCTTGAAAATGGTATCATTGGAAAATAATTGAATAATTTCATATATTGAATTTTTCTGAAATCTGTGTTTGATGTGATTTGGTATACATAATTTTTATACAGCTTTGCAGTGTGAAATAAATAGGTAGATGCAAATGAATATTTAAAAACTCTGAACTCTACAAGACACCCTTTTTCTTCCCATGTGTGTCATATTTTCTGGGGATTCCTACATTAAAACAGTTTTCTGTTTCATGTTTCCTCACAAGAAACAAGAATCCTGGATCTCTTACATAAACTTCCGAACTGCGGTTCCTATTCTTTCCAAACCATCAAGGCAACATCCAAAGGCTTGCACCTTTGATAATTATCTGTAATGTTCCACTTACTAGCCATGCTCATGACAGATGTCTCAAGCTATGTGGAACCTGATCCATAGTCACAGCAGATTCCCTGATCAATTTTAGATACTTTTAAAGTGATAAAGAAGCTCCAGTGATATGAAGAGTAAGATTTGGTTTTAGAAGAGACCTAAACAAAACACACACACACAAAATACACACACACACACACACACACAGAATGTTAGAGCAGCTTGGCAACCCCAATTTTATTGATTATATCATGACACAGGCCATGATTTAAGCATCCTTATCCTGCTCTTTTCTGTACTGCAAAACACCAGCTGGCAGCAAAACACAGAGGTGAGTAATGATAATGAGTAGGACAAATTATACTGGCAGTTTTTTCCCTTGCCACAGCAAGGAGTAAATTCCATGTAGGATTACTATAACCCATGCTGTAGTTCTGCTGGTGCAAACAATGGAACAAAACAAACAAGGTTTATTGATTTGCAGCCTTTATTTAATTCCTTTTTGTGTAACTTACTCCAGCATTTCAAAGAAATCAGGTTTTCTACTTGCTTTTCAGAATGAAACTTTGGTCACATTGCAGGAGAACAAGCATGTGGAAAGCCACCACTTTTTGGGACTTATGGAAACCACTTTTGTGCTTCCCATTTGTGAGGTGTGGCATAGAGAAAAGAAAGACACAATATCAAAGCAATGAATGGGGACACAGATCAATGACAATGCACCTGTTTTATAGTCCCACAATCAACCTCCAACAATGCCTTCTTGAAATACTTGGAATTGCTCCTGGAATGCTCCTGGAACAGCATGATCTTTTTAAATTCTGTTCCCCAGTTCAAGAATGGCTTTACTATTTGAGCAAGTTTATTAGCCGGTACACATTGCTGCTGTGGAAGAGACATTTTTGAAGTAGCCCTAATGGGTTAAGGGTGTGTGTGCGCGCGAGAGTGAAGCCAGAGATGTTCCAGGGCAGTAACAGGTGCTTTTCTTTACCTTTCTGTTTCAACATGTGTACAAATGCCCACCTGTTCAGCCCTCCAGACATTAACCCCGGCTAATTCTCTTCCAGCCGGTTTGGGTTGAGGATGAGAGGCTCTTCGCCTTGGCTTGTAGATGTCGATCTGGTTTCTGTAGCGATGGGCCAGACTGAGGAGATCTATTGGCTGCTGGCTTTGTAAATTTCATTCAGTTTGGTCCAATAGCAGAAGGAGAGAGACTGGTACAGCCTGGACCCTCTCCCTGCTCAATCTCGCTTCTCCTAGCCGAGCAGTCTCTCGCGCGCTCTCCCTCCCTCCTCCCTACCGCTGTCTCCCCGCATCGGCGATCCGAGCTCTTTACTCAGAGACCCAACTCGCCTTCTTCCCGCGCGGCTTGTGCTGAATTTTCTCCTTTGAATGTAGGTCATTGGCAGCGAGGAGCTACGGGGTATTTCAAGCCTAGTGTGGAGGCCAGGTTTTGCGGGGTGCGTGGGTGCGCGTTGTTGTTTGTTTGATCGCCGCTCTTCCCCACCCACCCCCTTCCCTGCTTCCGAGGGGGCTGTTGCATTCCTCCGGACGAGAACGATCCTTCGGGTTGGATTTCACGGACACGGAAAGGGGATGGGTGGGGGGGAGAGACGTCGAACTCCGCTCATTCCAGCGGTGTGAGATTCCGACCAAATTTCCTTCGCCGGGGAGAAATCCGCTGGAAGGTCCTGTTCCGTCTAGAACAGCAGTTCTTTCGGTAAAGGTAGGTGCATCTGGAAGTCTTTCCTTTCTCTCCCCCTTCTTGTTTTTGGTTTGCAGCCGATACTCCATAGACTAGAGGTATTGCTTTGCTGCAGTCATTTTTGCGCTCGGCCCCCCCTCCCCGCTTCCCGCCGCTTTGCCACCTTCGTGGGGGGTGGTGGTGGGTTGGAGGGCAAAGACTTTCTCTTTTCTTTTCCTCCTCTTCTCTCGCCCTCCTCCTCTTCCCACCACCGCCACCACCGTTAGAGGATTTCACCCCCCCACACCTCCCTCTCTTTGCACTCACGCACACACTCACAACCGCCCACACTTGGGCACCCACACATCCTGGACCCTGATTCGGAAGGTGGGGACCACTTTGCTGCAGTCAGCTCTTTGGCGAAGCTCGGGGCTCTATGTGAGGTGTTTACAAAGTAGTTCTGCCTTTCGGAGAAATAAAGCCTGTGTGTGTGGGTGTGTGTGGGTGATATCTGCAGTACGGAGGGCAGAGAGAAGGGGGGGAGAGAGAAGTGCCGCCGCTTCACGGAGATTATGCAGGGAAGCTGGACCTCAGGGGTGGTTCTTGGGAACCGAGCGGGAATGGAGGTGGGGAGAAATGCAAAACAGGCGGCCGGAGCGTTGCTTTAGACCTCCCCCGCTAGAATGGGGAGGGGTTAGGGGCTCTCTGGAACCATTAAGCGGGTCCTCCTCCTCCTCCTCCCCATCTCCGGAGGCTGCTTGGTGTTCTTTTTCTTTTTAATAGATGAGAAAACACACGTGATTTACGGACTGGCATTCGGGGTGGGTTTCCTCCTTATTTATTACTTGTTTATCTGAAAAGAGAAGCTGAATTAAATGGGAAGAACAACGGAAATAGCTTTGAAAAGGGGAGCGGGAGGGAAAACTGGAGCGTCTTTGCGGGGGTGGAGATGGGGGGTACGACGACGACAATAGGATTGCTAGTTCCGCCGTATGCCCCAAAGTGGGTCTTTCTCCCCTTGAATTCTCTGTACCTTCTCATGGTGGGGAGGGGGAGGAAGAAAACTCCGCTTTGGGCTGGAATGGTTGATCGACGTTCCTAAGGCTCGACTCTCCAGTGGAAAGTTAGCAAACCTAGAACTAAGACTCAAGTGATCGAACAGCCTGCCTTTAATGCCCGACATCAGGGCTGCTTCTACCCTTTTCATCCACCTCTTCCTTCACTGCACTGCAGCTGCCTTCCTTTTCCTATGCACCCCTCCCTTTTGGTCTGCAGGGCGTTGTGAATGATGAACTGTCCCTTCTGCAGCCACCCGTGAAGGGGGTCATAAGATCGGCAGCCTAACATGTTAGTCTCCTCCCTCTCTCATCCTTTGCAAAATTGCCATCTTGCCCTCAGCCCCTTTTCGCCCTCAGCTTTCCAGGTCTAGGAGGATGTTTAAGGAAAGGATGATTCTAATTGGGAGGGGGCGGGGAAGAGGAGAGAGATAAAGAGAGGTGGCTTCATTTCCTTTCCCCACCCCCAAATCACTGCAGGGGCTTGAAAGTTCCAGATGCTTCCAGGTCTCCAGTACAGGCTGCTAACTCTTTAGCACTCAGATGTTCTGGAAAGGTTAGGCAGCTGCAGCCGTCTTGTCCCTCACACCATACCAAGTCCAACTTGTCAGGTAAAATTATCTAGCTCTTCCAGTGATTGACAGTGTTCTTTATCCTTCACCAATGTCCAAATTCCCAATTTTAGTGTTTCCACTTTACAAAATGTCACCCCCCCCAAGTTGATTTTCCAATTACTTAACCACAATTTGCAACCATTTCCCTGGTAATCACAGCTGTCAATGTTGAAGCTATGGCCCAAGGATAAACTCAATTGAACTCACTCCCCAGTCCATTGGTACCTTTTTATTACAATAGTTATGGCCCTGCTTGATAGACTTCACCTGAATTTTAACCTGAGCTAGCTGCAAGATACCTGAAAGTTAAGAATATCTATTTTAGGCTTTGAATAGAAGATTAAGCAATATTATAAAGGTATGAGATAAAAATTCTTCTGAATTCTTGTTCTTACCATTCTAATCTTGAGTTGCTGCTCAGTTGCTAGTTCACTAGAGATGTTCTTTCCTGAATTTTGTTTTGCTAGAAAGATTTTTGGACTGCTGGGAGAAATTATTTGGAAAGTGGTTATGTTAATTTTAACTTTCAATACTTAGGGTTGGAGAAGTTAGGTATTTCAACAAAAGGCCCCATTAATTGTCTGACCTGTAGGCATGTATAAATTCTGAGAGCCTACATGAGATTTTGTCTTCTCAGGTACTATGGACATCTATGTATAGTGTGTGGTGTATGTGTATGAAATTAAGAAAATACTATGTAGAAAAACAGGAAAATACTATATGTAATAGAAACTTTTCTACTTTTGGGTGGGGGGAGGTGATGGGAAAAAGCAGGTGTTCTTGCAAGAAAATTCCACAAGGTGGTAGTGTGGATACTTCTTAATGATGTGCATTTTATTTATTTTGGGGGGAGATTTCGTCAATTGCTTGAATGTTTTTTTCCCCTCTATTTCTTCTTGTATCTTAAAAGACCCATTGTATGTCTGTTCTGCATACAACAAAAGCAGGATTGTTTTGCAAATGTGGTATATTCATCTAGGCCTGCTTTCCTACCCATCAGTTATGTCTTCTTGGGAAATAGGCCTTCTGAGATTTCAAAGTTCATGTATGAGAATTGCAGGAAGTGTAGGATTTGGCTTGCTTGGAACAAGATATAACAATTATGTCAACGGATATGCAGCAGAATGAAGAAAAGAGAGCCCGTGCTTTGTTATAGTATACATCCCCAGAGAAGACTGAACTGTAAAAGTCTATAGGTCTAATAATGAGAGACAAAGATTGATGTATCTGTTGAATCCACTACACTGGTTGTTTTTGATCAAATTCATGTTTTATTCTGTGTTATTGACAGGATTGCAGTAAACTTATTTGGTGTTTATATAAATCAATCAATTGATAAACGTCAGAAAGAAGATGATTTTGCTGAAAATACTATTATGAGTAAGAAAAGAAGGAAGGGTGTTTCTGAAATAAAGAAATCTTTTGAACTTGTACATAAGGTGGGGCATACATGTAGGAAGGTACAGAAGGTAAAGCTTTAAAAGATCACATTTGATGGCTTTAAAAATCACATTTGATGGCAAAACTGTCATATGAAAATTGCTTTTTTCCTATAATTTTCAGGAATCCATTTACTAAAAATTTGAAATTCAGATTCATAGAAGGCAGAAATAAATTTCTTGCCCGAAATGGGTACAAACTACTCTCTTGGTATTAGTGGAGTAGAATATGGTGGATTGTATAATTCATTTTTATATTATTGTAATATTGTTTCTATCCAGTTATGCTACTCCCTTTGTGTGTGTCTCTCTCTCTCTCTGTGTGTCTTTAGCAGAGATTCACCGGTTATTCTGGAAGAGAAATGTACATTTTTAGTTAGAATTATAGAGATTCTTATACAAGAGTTGCATGCTTTATGTGGCAGTAATTGCATCAGTACAAGTAATTTGACAATACAACAACACAAATAGCAATAAGTAGAATCTTATGCTTGATAAAAATTACCAGCAAAAAAATTCTTTTGTTTTTAAATTTTATTTAGTGGATCATGATTGTATGAGGTACTATTGTTTCATACTACTTCTCTCCAAAAATATTTGTTATTTTGTAAGGTAGTTAAAATACAATATAGTTCAAGGATATAGTGTATCTCCAAAAGGAAAGTTAGCACTTCATTTCATTGTAAATAGCTACCTCCATATATTGAATTTGGTCAGAATTTCAGCTCCTAAATGACCTATATAAGTTAAGTGCTTTGTTCTCATTAGTAATATAAAACTGAAATAATGTAAATTAAAACTGAGTTTAGGGTAGATAAAATTAAGGTCATTATTTCTGCATAATTGTGACCTCGTTTTATTATCATCTGAAATAAACTGGCTGATCATTATTTTGCTTTAGCACAAAATGAAAAAGATCAATAAGACTATAGTAATCTTTTATTGGCTGGCTTCATAATGAAAGGTTTCTCAAAAAAGGAATCTTAAAATGTGCATAGACAGTTCATGTTCAGCTGCGAAGCAGAAGGAAGTACTGTTTGAATCCTCTTCAGGATAGGATTTATTTTTTCACATTATTTTTTGCTATAGAAGTACAGTGCCTGGTTCTGATGGATTCTCAACAGAATGACCACATTCAAAGAGAAGAATGTTTTTGATTAGTTGAATTGTTTATTGTGTGGAATACAGTTACCTGTGTGGGACAGTATCATTGTCTTTGAGCCATTGTATGGTCAAGAAGGAAGGGAAGGAAGGAAGGAAGGAAGGAAGAAAGGAAGGAAGGAAGGAGGATTTATGCTTTACATTAAATAAATTTAAAAAATACAATAAGAAAAAGTAATATTCTGGGAAGCTTACAAAATTTCTGCTATTGATGCTGCACCTATCTAGTTCCTGGAGTTGCAAGTTACCTCGGGGGGACCTGGGCTGGGTCGAGCATCAAGATGAATATACCTGCCTGCAGTACTCAAAAGAATAATGAAAGATGCTTTGTCTACATTATAGTGCTTGTAATCAAAAGATAAACATTTGTGAGGGTCTGGGGGTCGCAGACCCAGCACACTGGTCAGCATTGATTAAATTATGAAAAATCACTGATGCCTGTATGGTGAGCTTGTGCCCTTGAGTATGTGGGAATTGTGCTTTGCAAGCAGGACAGATGCTTAGCTACACAATGTGGTGGGCTATAATGTGGGAAAAGAGGAACTTAAGTTGGTCACATATATAAAAATAGTTATGTTGTGACATTTAGGCTGAAGGAGCTAGCAATTGCCCCTGTTGCTATGGCAGAGTGGCAAATTCCAGAAAGTCATGTGGCTTTGTGGTTTTCAGGTATAAAAGGACTAGAATGATTGGTGGGAGGTTGTCAATCAGTTTCAAGCTGTCCCCTTGACTGCTTGTCAGATTGACCCTCATTGCAATGTGATCAATGTAAGTGTTTTATATTTATCATGCTTTAAATGCTAATAAACCTCTGAATCCTAAAGCAAGACTTCTTGTGGTGTGCTGTCTGTTCAATTGTTATTAAGTGCAGCTATGCTCATAATCAGGTTTTTCCCCTGACGATATTAGAAACCTGGATCTTAAACACAGGGCTCACATCAATCCATTGAAACCCACAATGAAATTTAAATTCAGACTAAAGCTTTCTTTTATCACTATGCAACTCAGGTGTACTCAAGGTCTGTTTGTAAAGCACGGATATTATGAGCCATTTTGATATCTGAATCTGAGAGGGCTTTGCCTCCCAACCTTTTGATGAGTCTTATTCTGTTTGCTTTAGTAGTCCCCTTGCCTGAATTGCAACAGAAAAAAACCCTTGTTGTCTGATGGAAATGAGATTTCATTGGCAGTTCTGGAAATAATAGATAAAGAAGAAGGAAGAAGAAGTAATTTCCAAATAAAGCATTCTTAACTCCAGTGCTTTGTTTAATTACACATATAAAATAATAAATAGCAGTTTTTTTAAAAAAGGAAAACAAAAGTAATACATACAGGCAAATAAAAGCAGTAACTACTGTCTCCTTGAAATCAGCTGTTTTCTTGTAAATGTGCATTTTCATTTTTTAACAATTAGTTTTTCTTATAATTTAATTTTTCATTAAGATTATAAAATAGAGTGGAGCAGACTCAATTTTAATAAAGAGATAAAGTACTGAAGAGCAATAGGCCACATATGAGAATTTTGAAAAGCAGATATAAGGATTGCGGTGGGAAAGCTAGGCAACAGAGTGCCAATTGAATGAGTGAAAACATGGATGATGTAGGTTTTTCACTATCTTTGCAAGACATGGAGGTATTTCATATATTTTGTAATATTTTACATGTTGCATTTGTCATTGAAAGTTTTCTAGGAAATGACTTCTTCAGTCTTTTGCTTCCTTGAGCATTCTGCTCAAATTATATACATACATACATATACATACATATACATATACATATACATATACATATACATATACATATACATATACATAAGGAGCATACTGCATCCCTTTTGAAAGGGATGCAGTATGCTCCCTCCCACATGCTGGGATAGACCAGGTGCCTCGATAGAAAAACACTTAATCTCTCCCCTGGCTCAAGCTGATGAAGGGAGGAGAACCTGTGGCTCAGAGGTTAATACAGCTGCCTAACATGCAGGCAGCCCAAGTTTGAATCCAAGTAAGCATATGGCTAGCTGATGAGAGCTAAACAGCTTGAAATAGATCTATACTAGTCTCCCTTTATTTCTTTATCACAGAAATATAAATTTGATATATATATACATACACACACACACACACACATCCTTTAATATATATATACATCAGTAGATATTCATAGATGAAAGAAGCAAATTGAACTTTTTAATAAAATAATGAAGTTATTTATTTATTTATTAAATTTATATGCCGCTTATCTCACTGATAAGGTAACTTTTTAAGGATCTCCTTTAGGAGGACATATTTTACTTATCTTTAAAAAGGATTACAGGTGGGCTACAACAAGTAAATAAATGTGTAACAAGAAAAATTGCCAGCCAGAAGTGGTAGAGGAAAAATAAATATATGAGTTGGTATTTCTGGTGGTTAAAACACAGGTTGGAAAGAAAATGCATAGGATTAGAAAACAGTGCATTTAGAAAATGTTGGCATATCATATGAAGAAGCTAGATTCCATTAAAAGGCATGGAAAGGACTTGACAATGTAAGTTAAGTCAGAAAATGATAAAAATAAAGAGTGGAATATAGGCATTTGCCTATATTCAACTGTATAGGCAGAATCACTATATTAAAGGAATAGATAGACTAAGGAAACTGCCAAGAATGGAAAAGCACATAAAATCAGGCATTGCATGATTTTTGAAGGATAAATGCCTATTTCCATAGAGGTGAGAACTATGAATTAGAAGCAGAATCCTCTTTTTCCTAACTTAAAATCCTGGGCAGCTTCTTATCCATTTATTTTTATTGTGTATGAAGATAACTTCAGAAATCATACACTGTTTCTATAAAAACTCTTCACATCTGAGATCATCTATGCATTTTTGCTATAACATACATCTGCTCCACCTCTGCTTTTAATGTACGCACATTAAGGTGGCTTCATTTAAGTAATGTAGTAACATTTTCTACCTTTCTCTTTTACATTTCATTTTCAGGACACTCTTCTACTTGACAGAGGTGTTGAAACTTTTAAGAGAGCCAAGCTTTGGAAATTAATGGAGCTTTCATTAGAAGCACATTATAGAAAATCTCACAATGAGCTGATTAAATGACTAGGGTGAAGGATGAGAAAAATGCAGTCATTATTAAAATGACTTTTAAAAAAAACACCACTTTTTTTTGAAATGGAATGAGAGGTTTTCAGGGTTTGGTAATAGCATAAGAGAGGCACACTGAAGTGCAACTGATAGGAAATGGAAAATAGAGCATTTGTAATGTACTGGAATGATAAATATAGGAAAATGTAAATTGTTAAAATGATATGCTTAGGTCGTATATAGGAGCTGTGGTACACAGTGGTTAAAATGCAGTACTGTAGGCTAATTCTGCCTGCAGTTAGATGCCTGCAGTTAGATTCTGACCGGCTCTAGGTTGACTTAGCTTTTCATCCTTCTGAAGTTGGTAAAATGACCCAGATTGTTGGGGTCAATATGCTGACTCTGTAAATCAGTTAGAAAGGCCTGTAAAGCACTATGAAGTGGTATATAAGTCTATGTGCTATTGATATATATTAATGTGTTATTTATATACTATCCAAAGCAGATTTGATTTTATATTCTTGGAATAAAATTGCCATAAGGGAAACATTATTAAATATAACTGGAAAGATTCTGGGTACTAAGGAACTCTATGAAATACTTGTTTTGGGACTGTTTATCCCACACATAACAATCAAAAGTTATTGGCAATAAATTTTGACATTGCGGGATTTAAAAATAATAGGAGAAGATGACCTGGAACATAAAGCAATAATATATTTGAAAGGATAGGAACTTCTGGAGCATTTATGTAATTTATCACTGGTTGACCCAATATCAGGTTTAGGTTGTTTTTGTATTTTTTTACATGATTCAATCATAATTCATTCATCATGATTCCATGTACACCCCTTTGCAGGATGAGGACTATTAGATAGATTTAGTTGATATAAATTAGATAATAATGAAACTGATGAATGAATCAGTCTTCATGTCATAATTCATCATCCAGAAAGAATCAGTCAAGAAATCAAATTATGCCAGTCAGTAAAAGCAAGGATGATATGCTTAATAGATATAGGGAAAGGCAAAGTCAAAACTCTACAGTAATGAGCTGAAAAGGAGGTCTTTGGAAAAAGGTGATGGAAGATTAGTTGAAAAATCAAATTAGAAGAACATAAATAATTATTTGAAATGTTGGGAAAAACTAATCTATGATATAAAAATGCTTATTTATTATGTTGGGAAGACCTTAGGTTTCTCAGAATTTTAATTTAGTAAATAGCACTGTACAATATATAGCTATAATGTATGTATAAGGTGTAATTTTAAGTTCTTTTAAAAAATACCCCAAATTTGAAGGATTGACTCGAGCTTTATAGCTATTTCATTTCAGCAACCATGTAGATAGAACTCCATGACAATCTACCCCAAAATCAAATAAATATCCAAATCATTCCATCTCTCAGCTTTCTACCCTTCAGTATAGTAGTACAAAATAGTCAGGATGACACTTTTTTTTTGGTTCTACTATTAAGCAATTAAAACTTAAAAATTATTTGGTGATTGACCTTAAAGAATCTACAGCAGATTTTGCAGTAGATGAGAACATTGCTATCCACTCCTGCCTTTCTTGTTCTTTGAATGTACAGACCTCTGGCTGTTAACATGTCAGTAACACTGAAAATCATAACTGGGATACAGTAACCCAGTCTCAGCACTAATATGGCAAACAAAGTAAAATTTCTTGGTCCTATACTTTTATGTATGGTTTGTGTGTGTATATACACTCATATACATATACTATCTACAGTATAAGTGTGTAAGCAGATAGCTATTGATGTGAGATATAGATATAGAAATCTGAGAGTCAGTGTAATCTAGTGGTTAGGGTACCAGACTACAAAATGGGAGACTGTGAGTTCCAATCCTGCCATAGGTATGGGTGACCTTGTGTCAGTCATTCTCTTTCAGCTCAATCTACCTCAAAGGGTTTTGTTGTGGAGAAAATAGGAGGTGGAAGATGTGTTGAATATATTCACTGCCTTGAGTTATTTATAAAAATAATAAAGGCTGGATATAAATAAATAAAAATATTGTTCTGAATATTCAAACACCACATTTGATAATAAATTATGTGATATGTATATATATATATATATATATATATATATATATATATATATATATAATCAGTGTTTTTATATTAATCATGTTTTAGAGATGTTTAGGGAAGGGGGGTCAAAAAATGTCAAGATTCGGTGGGCAACTGTATAATCAAAACTCCTCTCCTTTTTAAACATGTGTTTATGAATGTCACAAGTAAAAAAAGTGGAATTGCTATCACATAGATGCGCCCACAATCTTGACTTTTATCAACCCACATCGATGTTCCTGTCATCATCTCTTTTTATAGAATTTCTTATCCACATTGTTGTTCAGAGTTTGTGGTTTGGAACAAAGCTGCATTTTCTGGCATAGGAAGCCATGTATTCTGTTGACACCAATGTTGGAATAAAGTGCTTTATATTCTATCAGGAAGAATGATAGATCTCACTATTGAACTTCCCGTAAGATATATCAGTGGTAATTAGGGATAATTGTGGTTATATGGAGATCTCTTACTTACCTCTTTTCCTCTTGTTTACATCATCCTGGTTCACCTTTGGAGTAGATAAATGACATAAAACTATTATAGTTGAAAGCTTTTAATGATCAGACTGTGGGCTAAATTAACCCTGCCTAGAGTGTATAATAGACGTTTCCCACTTCCTAACAATAAGTCCTAAGCAAATATAATCCATCAGATGAAATATTGTATCAAGATAAAAACAAAAACAAGTCTTAATCATATTGAATATGTCTTTGAAGAGAGACATGCCATTATGCTTCCTGTCAAATAATTATGTCAGAACAAATTAATTTACTCATATTAGGCAATTTAATGCAAGCTAATATTTGAATACATATTGTGTTTGTGGGGTTTCTTTTGTTTTTTGCTTTTTGATCTATAATTGTATTACATTTTATAAAAGTGTTTTTGTGGGGATAGAACTAGATAAGTGCCAAGAAAGAGTGGTCCATAGGTATATTGATGACTATTAGAGATAGCTTCATCTCAAAGGATATAGTATGTTGCTTTATATCAGCTCATTCATCTCATTCAGTGTTGACTATACTAGCCTTTGCCAATCTGTCTATCAAATTGACTGGAGCAATGAAGGTTAAGAGATCCAATTCCTCCATTTGTTAACAAATGGTTTTGTATATCAGATAGAGGGAAGGGAAGGGAAAGGAAGAGAGTCACACCTCCAACTGTCAGGGCAAACTACTGTATATAAACAATATGCAAGCGAACTCCACCCTCACTAGTCCTAATGATATTATCTCATTGGGTAATAAAATGACTGCAAATAAGCAGTCAAGTATCAAGGAATGAGATGGAAATAGTTGATTTTTTTTTTTTTACAATTTTACAGAGAACTTAAAACATTTTTTCATTTTGTAGGGATTTAAGAAATTCTGTAGTGAAGATTCATAACTGGACTAAAATATATGCTGCAATTACATCTACTTTATAAAGAAATTTAAGCACTATTTGTGCTTAAATATAAAAGTTGTGTGTTAAAAACAAACTAATAAATGTAATATATATAATCTATACTTAAAATAGTTCATAAACTATGAGGTACACAATTAAATAGGATTATATAAATTTATTTGTGAAATATCCAGGAATAACATAAACCAGCAAAATTGTGTTTAGAGGTTTCATTGCATACCATGAAATAGTCCCATCTAATTTATGTGTTGAGTTCAGTATTACTTGCCATTACTATAAAGTGCTTATGTTGAAGATTGTAGTTGGATTTGTTTTTAATGTTGCTTGTATACATAGGCCTGAGAATAAACACTACTGTGCTCAAAGACTATTTCTGTATTAAACTGTCTTTTGCTATGCAATAGAAATATTAGACTTAACTTGATAGATCTTGATTTTTGAGATAACAATAGTTCTGAAGCTGTAAGGTTCAGGAGCAGATCAATAATAATACATTTCTTCCCAATTACCAGGATGATATTCAGCATCAACATGTGTATATCAAAAAGGACCGCAGGTAATTTATCCAAGCTTTTGTGAATTGAAAGTATATTGGAAGGAGAAAGGGCACAGATGTTTCAATCATTTTCTCTTCAAATAAAGTTGACATATTACACTAACACATCATTCCATGCCCTGAATAATATTTACAATGACCCCATGTTTCTTCCTTTCTATAGCAATTCTTAGAATTAATTGAGAGATCATACAATAACAATATAAAGCTCAATCAATTCCATATCCAACCATTCCATATCTAATTCAAACTATTTCTATCCCAAAGCAACTATTTTGACACCTTCTTGGTATAGCTCAATTCTGGGATCAAAGTTTTATATTCAAAAACAGGACTGTTTCAATATCAGAACACTTCTAGAATGTTGAAACAAACAGAAGAATACTTCCTGTAAAGTTGGAGCAATCCATTTTGAACTTTGATAAAAACCCAATAACAATGTTAAGATAAGAAAGTGGCATGTTTCTACACAAATTGAAATAGTGTAGTAGTAGTTTGTGCTGATAATTTTGAGGCTGGAAAACTAATGGTGCATCATTAACCATAATACTCCCTGTGAGAACTGAAATCCTTTTGTTTACAGGAAATTTCAAGACTTTGGTTATGTATAAAAACATGACTGCGTGAATTTTCTTATCTTATTTGTTTCTAAGTAAGTTAACTATAAACCAGGTATAAATAGACATCAACTGATGTTTGTGTTCAGTATTAGATAATGAGAATATCCCAAAATATGCTGAAATAGTTTAGCATTGTACAAAACATCATCCTTGGTTGCCAGCCTGAGAGCATTAAAAATATCACAATAGTTTAAAATTTTAGTAGAAAGTGAGTACTCAGATGCATAAATTTGACTATAAGCAGTATGTGTGTTTGTGTGTATATCAAAAATCATGATCCATGGGTCAATCACATTATGTTTTATTGGGGTTTTTTTCATAAAAAATTTGCAGTACATAGGATTGTTCAAACTTCGTCTATCTCTAGGAAAAAAAATAGCAACCAATTTTTCTGTCTAATATAATTTATATAATTATCTATGGGGCATGGCTTTTAGTACTTCTGTAATATCAACTATCAGGGATATTACAATTTTTCATTAAGTAATTATATTGACATAATCTAAAAGAATTTGTAATGTAAAAGATTATATTTGTTTAGGAGATAAGAAGTTAAAAATCATGCAGTTGATGAATCTAATAGGACAAGTTATTTAACGTTCTTAAATGATGTAACTTCCCTAGATATTTTTCTTCATTCTACTTAATTTGAGATGATGAAGATAATATAATTCCATTTGATTTCTTCCTACTTATAATTTTAATCCAGACAATTAATTTAAAACATTATTTCTCAACCTTAGCAACTTTAAGACGAGTAGACTTCAACTTTCAAAATTCCACAGCAATCCAACAGGGATATAAAGTATTTACATTTTTTCTTCTGTTAAATGAAATGCTGTTTAAAGCAAAATATGCAAGAAATTGAGATAACATTAATTTAAAAGCTTAATTAAATCAAAAGTTTAATATTTAAAGTTTTCTTTTAAACTGGGTTAACTAGAATTAGACACTAAAATAATTCTGAGAGTGGTTTATGTTTATTTGTTATTTGCAATATAAATAGCAAGAGCAATAGCCTTAGATTTATATACTGCTTTAGAGTGCTTTACAGCCCTCTCTAAGCGGTTTACAGAGTCAGCATATTGCCCCCAACAATCTGGGTCCTCATTTTACCCACCTTGAAAGGATTGGGAGGGCTGAGTCAACCTTGAGCCTGGTGAGATTTGGAGTGCCAAATTGGAGGCAGTTGGCAGGCAGCAGAAGTAGCAAAGAATGACCTACAAAGGTATTTAATTTTTTTCCCCATTCAATCATTTTAGAGTCTTGGAGACTGCCTCAATAAGTCCCTCCAGTTTTCTTGGCAATGTTTATCAGAAGTTATTTGCCATTGCTGCCTTCCTAGGCTGAGAGTGACTGGCCTAAAGTCAACCAGCTGGATTTGTGCCCAGGGCAGGACTAGAATTCTTGGTCTCCCAGTTTCTATCCTGATACCTTACCCTGGCTTTCTTTTTTAAAAAATAATAAGGCCAATTAACACACACTAACATTAATGAATTAATAGCACAGGTAAAAGTATTATTTTATAAAGCTCATTACATCAGAATAATGTATAATAATAATGTATAACTTTTTTAAAAAAGTACAGTAATATACAAATTGTAAAAATTTATGAGATAAAAGAATGTTACCTTGTTTTTCTTTGCTATTTCTTTTTTCTTTTTTAAATAATGAGATGATATTATAGTGAAATCTTATAGTTGGTGGAGCTTCACTTATTGCGCAATCTGCTATTTTTGTAGAACTTTGTGTGACTGACCCACCCCAGAACAGACTGACTGTTGACTGTTTTTCTAGATACAGTCCTATGAAGGGTGAAGACAAGATGATAGGAATGAAATCTCTAATTTGCTTTCAATATAAGGTTCTTCTTAGCTTTTTTTAGTGGTTGCCTTGTTCTTTAGGAGTAATCAGGTCCCACTCCAGTTGAAAGTGGCTCCTTCCTATCTTTCAGAGGCTGGTGATCCTGGTAGGATAAAAAGAACAACAATGGAAGATGTTTTTATCTGCATGGTTTGTAATGAGAGATCAGGACTTTTCAACACTGCCTTTGAAGGGTTCTGGTCAATGTGGCATTGAGTTCTGCCCAAAAGACTTTTTAAGTCCACCATAAATAGATTTCATGTTGTTTTCTTCTCCCCCAGGTCACTTATGTACTGTTGTTGCTAAATAAAAAAAAATGCTGATTTGTCCAATTGCTTTTGCCATAGGAAATGCTGGTGTGAGCATGATTTTCAAACATTGATCTTCCTGTAGCTCTAAGCCAGAAGAGATGTTGCTATTAGATATCCTAAAATGCATCTTGACTACCACCTGCAAATAATGCTTGGAAATAAAAAAATTGTCTAGCCAAGAGGAAGATGTTGAGAATACAGGATCATATTATGCTTGGAGATAATCTACTGGAAAAACAATCATGCCTTCCTGAAAGCTATAGCTGACTAAACCTACTACTTGTTGTAGTTTTTAAAAACAAGTATTCTTAAACAATCATTTGTAATCAGCAGGATTAGTGATACTCAATAATTCTCTGCATTGGATCTGGTTAAATTACCTTGTACTAACGTTTCAAGAATATGAATATTCCATTTTCATGCACTGGGATTTGTTTTGTGGAAGACAAAAGTAACTTTTTCAGATTGTAGAATGCTAATGGAATGCTCTTTGAATGGACACAACAAAGAGCTATGACTAATGGAGATTAGCTATATTGTCATTAAATAGGGAGAAGAATAAAAGAGGCTTCTTCCTTTGCTGTACTTGGAATAAACTTTAATTGTGTCTAAATTTTCTTAGTATCAGAATTTGGGGTTCCAACTTGAGTCGGGGTTGCACAAGAATAAATAAAAATGAGATCCAGACAGCTGTGAGGAATGAAGAAATATTTATTCCTGTAAGCAAAACAGTTTGCCCCAGGGTGAAGAAGCGTCTATGTGCTAAGATGTGTGTATATGTGTGTTCTTATGAACATACAGTTCTACTGGGAGACTTAATTTAATTAACTCTATTTGTGTTTGCAGACCTTATCTTTTGATATGTGGATTAGGTCTGAGTAATTTATTTCAGGGTTTGAGGACGTTTGCTAATTTGATTAACATGGAGACACTGATTGAGATTGTGGATTCTGTTAATATTTAAGGAAAGATGAAATAGTATAAAAAATAAAATATATTTGGCTATAAAACTTCTCACCCTAGGGATTGAAAGAATGGCAGCAGCAAAGAAAAGCAAGTAAGCCTAAGGATCATGCCCATAAACTCTGCGTCTGCAAGCATTTTATATAAACTAAATAAAACAGGTTTTGTGACTTACATTTGAAATACTGGTTGTATTTGTATTGTGTTTGTATTTGTAATTTGTACCTTCAGTTGTACAAGTTGTATAAGTTTAACATATGATTTTTTTCATGCAATCTTCATCCCAAAAATTTGAAAGATTCTGAAACTGCAATATTTTTTATCATTACATGCAGCAAAATTTAATATTGATTTCATACAAAATACAAAATAACATTGTGTGAAGATGTCCTTCTTTTAAAATTTGTTTTTAAATAAATTGCCGCATCTGCATGATTATGCGATCAGAATTCAAATGCTTGGCAACTGGTTCGTATTTACTGTATGACCATTGTTGTGTCTCAAGGTCATGTGATAACCTCTTGCAATCTTCTGACAAGCCTTCTGTCAATGGGGAAGCCACATCCACTTAACAAACAGATTATTGACTTATCAACTGCATTGATTCACTTAACAACTGTGGCAAGAAAGATCGTGAAATGGGGCAAAATTCACTTAACAAATGTCTCAACAACAGAAATTTTGGGCTCAATTGTGGTCGTAAGTTGAGGACTATCTGTATACAGATTCTCTTTCATTTTTGTTTCTATTTAAGAATTCTATTTAACAAAAATCTGCCAAAAACTATCCTCAAAATAACAATACAGAGCAATTTATTGCAAATTGTATGCTAAATACTGGAATTTGGCAATAAAATCATCTTAGCCTTTTTTATATTTTGGGTTGTTTTTATTTAAATATGGGTTGTTTTTATTTAAATATGAAAAATGTTGAGAAAATGGATTTTTCCTTAGTTTTCCATTAACTCTTCCAAATCTTTCTCTTTATATGATTCATTATATTGCAGCCTTTTTTAGACTTTTCACAGGGAACAGACAAATGAAATATTTCTACTTATCATAAGTTGAATGAACCTAAAAGAATAGCTGTAAGAATGTTAGAATTAGCACTTGGATGCAGTTGTGAATGTAGCTTTAATTTTGATAGCTTTGTAGGTAGAAGACACAAATGGGAGTTATCTTTCCTAAAATATAGCAGTTTTTACTGCTACTAACAATGTTTCCTTTAAAAAATGTAATGGCTCAAGGGCGTGAACATGAAATTATCATATCTAAGTGAAAAGATAGTTGGAAGCTTAATTATATATTTAAAAGGTGAGGGAAAAGATATACTGAGCCTTCAAATAGATTTTGAGTCCTGGAAACTACATAGAAATACCCATGTAATTTTCTTGGCAGCAGTTAGATTTGTTACTGCCCTTTTCTGAACTTTCTTCAGCTTTCCTGCATCGTCTATAGCCATAATATTTCCTGGAAATCTTCCACCCAAATATTAACAAGTCTGACCTTGATCCATGTTCTGAGCTCAAGGAAAGTCAGGTATCGCCACCTCTACTTGGTTATTAAACAATCAGACTGGGACTTAAATCATGAACTCTTTCTACAAAAGCATGAATAATTGTGAAAAAATATATATTGCTGTCCCCACAGAACAAATTGTGAATTTATATTAATAGGACTTTTTAAAATTTCTGTATAAATTACCAAAATACACAGACATGCATTAGTACACTGACTTTTGAAGCAAGTTTTTAAAGATTTGAAAAGCATGAGCATTGGTATGCATGTTTATATTTTATCTCCTTTTCAAGGTCCCATTAGGGAAAAAATTGTTTATAATAACCAAATTTTCTTTTATGAAAATAGTATTGGTTGAGGGGAATAATAAGAATAATGTAACCTTCAATATACTTAGGATGTTCAGAAACATTGATTTGTTACATCATGTTTGACAAATTGTTCTTTGATTTCAAAACTTGAGTGCTGCTAGAACGGAGTGGTGAAATAAAAGGATTTTTAACTGATGAAACATAACTGTATCAGTGTATTTCCATGCCAAATGTAAGCAATCCACCTCAATTATGCTAATTGGTGCCCTAGAAGAAAATGATACAGCTGTTTAGTGAATTAGCAAAGTAGAGATATTTTCCTTTTCAGTAGAATAAATTTCAAAATATTCTTGCCAGAAGGAAATCTGTTGTGCACACAATTTTTTAAAAGACCAAATTATGGTTCATATTTTGACACCAAAAATTCATTGTTTCTATTATGTATTGAATATATTTTATGTTCTTGGTTACTCTGAGCATCTATATTCACTATGTTTAAATAATTGTCTTTTATCTATTTGTGTAATTTTCCAAACTATTAGCATAAAAATTGGAGGAACATAAGATGGAAATTATAACCAGAATTTGCTCTTTAATTTTATTATTGAAATAGAATTTATATGTTGCTTTTCAGCATAGGCTCTCAGACAAGCTAGAATCTTATAAAATAAAATACAATATATTAACAACTGAATTAATAAAGTATACACTTGTGAAAGATATTTAAATTATAGTATGTGTAATGGAAAATATTATTTAGTTTGCAGTTCAGAACAAACTAAGTTCTGACTAAAAAAACTTTAGTTCTGACTAAAAAAAATGTTCTTGTAAAATTTTTTTAAACATTTCTAATTTTCTAGCCAGTGGAAACAATAAGTACCCAGAATAAATTTGTTCTCTTTTTCTCTTTATAGGCCACAAGGATACTGTGCCTGTTCATGCTGATTACTACTAAGTAGTCTTCTTGCAAAAAAATATATCATTTTTTTTTAAAAAAATAGGCATTGGTCATGTGGTGTGGCAGCCACTTGAAAAGGTCAGATTAGTGGAGCTGTGATTGGTTGAGGTAGATTGATATATTGGGATAGGTGGAGTCTGACCAGATGCTGTCTCCCTCCATCTCTGTTTCACAATCCACTGTTGAGCGACAGTGCAGAACCAGAACTCAGCTGAATGGTTCATCATTCCATTTGCATGATGTAGCCATTCATTTGCATGATGGCACACATCAAGCTTGGTCTCAAATGTATGCTTTAGTATAAGCATCTGTCTTCTCTTTAGCGCAGGTATCTGGCTGCTAGCTGATAACACAGATTACCTACTGCTGCCAGAGCTGATAAACACCCTTGGATGATGTCTTAGCAAATCCTTATATTGCTCCCAAAATTAAAGGAAACTTCTTATTCTTGACATTATTATTTGTACTTTAAACTGATAGCAGGCAGCATCGAATTGGTTTTTAAGCTTGTGCCTGAATTACTCCTATACTTTGTGCACCTATTTTGGCAGTAGCTTTTAATAGCTTTCTGCCTTTATTAGGAAAGAAGAAATAAGACATGATTCTGCCAAAAAGATGGAAACTTGGACTCAGATTTCTCATACTTCATTGTTATTTACTAAGTGTGCTTTTATTGACTGATTAAATCTGCCAATGCTTGGTTATATAGTTATCACACATACTGTATTTACCTTATGTGACATCAATTTGTTTTGATTGTGTCACAAAACAGGATTGTCTTGCCCTTTAGAGGAGAGTAGTTCAAAGAAAAACAATTAGAACAATAAAATGTTATTGCAGTTATCCTTGGGGCTATATTGTTTTCCTGTAGCTCATTTGTATTCTATCAAGTGATGCTTGAAACTTTTGTGTGCTATCTTACTCAAGCAGAAAGTTTACTTAGATAATTTTTATTTGTACCCATCCCTGGGGGAAGACCAAGTTGTATTCTGCTAATAGGAATATGATATGGTGGATATATTTGGAATGGGAGACCTGAGTTTAAATGCCCATTGTTTATTAGATGATTATGGTCTATTTACTGTTTTTGGCTCAACAAATTAACAAGACTATAATGGTAAATGTTTCCCTGTCCAGTTGTGTCTGACTCTAGGGAGCAATCCTCATCTCTGTTGCCTATTCTAGGGAGCCAGGTTGGTCTGAAGACACTTCTGTGGTTATGTGGCCGCAATGACTATACATAGTACATCTAAAATGAGGAAGTTGTGAGACCTTGGAACAAGTAGGATAGATCAATATTGTATGCAAACTAACAATAGAAAATTCAGTTCCAAAGTATGTACAAATCTTTCATATTTAACTTTATGAACCTCTGTAAAACAGTTTCACTAAATAAGTCTAACTTTTCTCTAAACATACAAAATTACTTGCATGATGGTGTTGTAATGCACCAAATATATTGATGTGATTGTCACATCTATTAAATGCCTAACATATTTGGTTTGGTAACAATGCACAAACTGCTTTTACTCCGTATATCCTTAAAATTCATTTATTCCATATAACAGCTATTGATCATTTTACCTGCATTCTGCTTGCCTAAATGAAAGGTTAAGAATAACATTTTGTATAATCAGAATATACCTGTCAACATGAATTCATTTATCCAAAATGTTAGAGGTGAAAGTCTAGGCATGTGACCATGGTTTAAAAGAAGTCTTAGGTTTATTTGTGCATGTATTTTTAACCAATACTTGATAACATTTAAACATAAAAGGAATAAAATATTTATAGGACTGGGGGTAATGGGAATTTAACTGTTATGCTCTATTGAGTTTTATTTTATCCAAATCAATCACAGCTCAGGAAAAAAGGTGTAGACAGCTTATCAAAACACCATAAGGATATTGGATCCTTGTGAAGGATTCCAAGATAATAACATGGACAAGATTTTTGGATTCAGAGCCAATAGCAAAAGAAATGCAGATAGCCCTTGACTTAGAACCGCAATTGAGCCCAAAATGTATGTTGCTAAGTGAGACATTTGTTAAGTGAGTTTTTGCCTCATTTTATGACCTTTCTTGCCACCCTTGATAAGTAAATAACTGCAGTTGTTAAGTTAATAACATGATTAAGTGATTCTGGCTTGTGAATTTTGGTCACATGACCTTGGAGATGCTGCAGTGATCATAAGTGTAAAATATGATCATAAATCACTTTTTTCAGTGCTGTTGTAATTTTGAATGATTACTAAATGTATATTGTAAGTCAAGGACTACCTATTAATTTACCACACCCAATTTAATACCTTGCCCCTATTATACTAACCATGGTAAAAACATGGCCCAGCAGCTTCATTTTTTTCTGCCATTTCCTTAACATATTGCCTCATCCCATCCTCAATCTCAAAATCATTCTTAGCTGTTTATTTATTTATTTATTTCATTTATTTATTTATTTATTTATTTATTTATTTATTTATTTATTTATTGCGATTTATATGCCGCCTTTCTCCCTAGGGACTCAAGGCGGCTTACAAAATGACAACTTCAATACAAATCACAATACAATACCAAATTAAAATCAGTAACCCAATTAAAAAACGATTTAAAATTATCCCAGTGTACCCCCAAACGGATCAGTTTAATTGGCGGAAGAGCCACGTCTTCAGCTCACGACGGAAGGAAAGAAGGTCCTTCTCCAGAAGGACTCAGGGGGGCGAACACAAGTTAAAAACATGTACAACAAAATCCCATTTTAAACCAAATTAAATAATAAATAATAAAACCCAGAATCAGAGTTAGCCTATTTTCTTGAACAGCCAAGTCTTCAGGTCCCGACGGAAGGAGCGGAGATCAGGAGCCATCCGGAGCTCAGTAGGCAACTCATTCCAGAGGGTGGGAGCACCCACAGAGAACGCCCTACCCCTGGGCGCCGCCAGACGACATTGGCTCGCCTTCGGAACCCTGAGGAGAGCAACCCTATGTGAGCGAACAGGACAGTGAGAGGCAGGCAGGAGAAGGTCCTGCAAATATCCCGGACCTAAGTAATGTAGGGCCTTATAGGTGAGAACCAGCACCTTGAAGCGGACCCAGAGAACCACTGGTAACAAGTGCAGCTCACGCAGGAGAGGTGTTATATGGGAGTAACGAGGGTCTCCCGTAACAACCTGTGCAGCTGCATTCTGGATCAGCTGGAGTCTCCGGGTTCATCTCGGGCAGGTAGAGGGAATTGCAGTAATCCAAGTGGGAAGTAACCAGGGCATGAGTGACAGTGCGAAGGTCATCTCGGTCCAGGAAAGGGCGCAACTGGTACACCAGGTGAACCTGTGTGAAGGGCCCCCTGGTCACGGCTGTCAGGTGGTCTTCTAGGGACAGCTGAGCATCCAGGAGGACACCCAAGTTGCGAGCCCTATCAACGGGGACAAGTTTTTCCCCACCCATCAAAAGTGATGGGGTCTCTGAAACCCGAGATGCCGGCATCCACAGCTACTCAGTCTTGGAGGGTTGAGTCTGAGTCTGTTTCTACCCATCCAGGCCCGCATCACCTCCAGGCAACGGGACATCACGGAAAGGGTATCTCAGGGGTGGTGATATATAACGGTATCATCAGCATATTGATATCTCACCCCAAAGCTATGAATGATCTCACCCAGCGGCTTCATATAGATGTTAAAGAGCAGGGGGGAGAGAACCAACCTCTGGGGCACCCCACAATTTAGGGGCCTCGGGGTGGACCTCTGCCCCCCCACCATACAAACTGCAAGCAACCTGAGAGATAGAAGGAGAACCACTGTAAAACAGTGCCTCCCACCCCCACCTCACAAGTTGCTGCAGTAGGATACCATGGTCGATGGTATCAAAAGCCACTGAGAGGTCAAGTAGGACCAGGATGGAGAAACAACCACTATCCCGAGCTACAGTTACAGTTTTTAAGCAATACTTATTCCTTGTCTTAATCATGGATACTTAAATCAGTATCTAGGTGGTCATTAGGAGCTGAAAGCAACTTGATGGCACATATTCAGTCAATCAATATTCCTGTAAGCATATGTCAAGTCATTTCAGTTTAATTTACTTCATTAACAATTTAGTTGATGTCAAGTATCCCCGAATGTGAGGTTAGTCTGGTACTGCTTAGCGCAGAGGTGTTAAATTCACGGCATCACATTGTTATCACATGACGTATTGTGATTTTGTCCCCTTTGCTAAAATGGGGGTGGGCATAGCCAGCGCATGATGCATCTGGCCAATGGGCCACAAGTTTGATACCCTTGTCTTAGCCACTTTAAGCTGTAGCAAGTGTGCTTCTTCCATCCAGCCCCTAGGCATTAGTTCCAGAGCCATTCTGTTTGGGACAGTTTAAAAATTCATGTTTCAATCTGGAGTTTCCTTGTGTGCCCATCATATCTTTAAACTGCTTTCTAGCTGAAAGGTCTGGATTGACTTGAATGTCATTTAACCAATGTAACAGAAAGGCTTCTTCCTGTGACTGTTAATTCTTTGTGTTGTTTTTGAACATAGGTTTAGAGTTGTTCTTGAATAGGGTTAAACTCAGGTCCAACAGCAGCTTGATGTTTGAAACTAGGGTTTTAGACAGCTGCATTCAAAGGAAATTGTTTTTTTCCATTGCGCTGCTTAGGTAATTCAAGCATGGGTTTTCTCTCGTCTGCTTGCTAGGGACTGAGTGTAGTATTTCTTTAAATCTGTTGTGACCATGCCTCCACTGCTCTGCTGAGCCTCAGTTGTTTCGCTCAGTCTAGCAATAGGGACGTGTGTAAAACTGCTCTTGCAGCTAGTGTAGTTAATTGGTTTTCTTTTAATTTTTCAAAACCAAAAACTTTTTCCTTTAAGAGTTGTTTAGGAGGAAGTAGAAGAGGAGTTGTTGCAGAGACCAGCTTGCGGCTGTAGCTGGTTTGCCTTTGCTGCAGAGTGGGCAGATCGTCTCTGGGGCTCCAGGTCAACTGCCCATGGAGATAATTAATTTGCAGCAGACAGGGTTTTGTCCTTTGTGGGCATACCCGTTGGGCTATTACTGCCCTGGAATTTGCCGCCAGCGGTTGAGCTGGTTACCCAGTCTGCTGGCATAACCGCCTCCGCCATTGCTCCCACGTTGTCGGACGGCTCCAGAGTCTCTGCTTGGCATGCTGAAGCAGGCTCTGAGGATTTCTGGCCACGCAGCGCCTTTTCGGAGCGGTTTTTCTTCAGTGCAATGGAAGACAGCCTTTGTGGACGGCAAGAAGGAGAGTCGCCGGAAGGTCCAGATTGCCACGGAGGCGCATCAGAGGCTTGGAGATCGGCGTCGCGCCATTTTTGTGAGGTTTACGAGCAGGCTGGGGGTGCAGAGATTTGAATCTCCACCTATTCGTTCTGACGGGCTGTTCAGCGAGACAGCTACTTGGAAGGTAAAAGCCTCTTCCAAAGCCCAATTTGCTCAGCAGCGAGCGGGGGTGCTGGGAAGAAGCTGGTCCTCATGCCTTTTTTGGAGTGTGGAGGAGCTGCCTGATATTGTACTTCCACACCATTTTGCGATGGCTGGAGAGGTCCTGGGATTGTTTCTGTAAATCTGCAACCTGTGTGGTGATATAATTGCTTGTTTTGTGACCAATTCAGCTAGTTTAAAATTACTATGGGGGATCAGGAATTCTCTTCAGATATAGAACAGCCTATTACCCCCACCCCCAGACCTACAAGAAATAGATTTACTTCCAAAAGTAAATCTAAAAGTTTTGCTCCATTGTGTAGGAAGGAATCGGGGCACAACAGACCAGCTACACCCCTGTCTTTATCGAAATCCTCCGTTGGGGACAAGGATGCCCAAAGGAAACATGATGTTTTGGAAAAACATTTTTCTAGAGCACAGCAGAAAGCACAATCTTCCAGTGCTATTGTTTCCTTTTAGCCAGAAGTTCTGGACTCTTCTGTTCAGTCCAATGTGCCCCTGTCTCAGCCCAGGGCAGATTTGCCAATCCCTGAGGTTCAGGATTCTTCTTCAGATTCCCACAAGGTTAACCCAGGAGGGATGCTAGTGGGACAGGCTTCAGGGTGATTGGCTCCAGAAGCTACATTTACCCCAACAGCAGCGGGGTTGTAGGGGGTGCAGGGATCTGCCCAACCTTTGGATTTTCAAACCTTGTTCACTAACGCCTTAGCTCAGGCTCTGGCTTCTGGTTTACACCAAGGAGCCCATATGCAGGCAGTAGTGTCAGGGCAACCACAGCCTCAGTTCCAATCTGTTCCCAGACCGGTGTCACCTGTACAGCAGGAATCTATCTGTAGGGAGGAGGCTTGGATGGAGGAAGATAGCAGGGATCCTGAGTTTTCAAAAGATGAAGGGGTGTTGCCAGACAAACAGGCTTTCACCATGCTCTTTCGTCCTTCAGTGTTTAAACCTTACTTAGGAAAGCCAAGACGGCCACTAATATGGGTACTATTGTTAATCCAAAGGATCAGGTCTCTGAAACACTTAAACCTCATGAAGAGTTGTTTGCAATCCCTACTCCAGATCAGGAATTTATTCCTTGCCCAGAATTGTTTTCAGCAGTTATCAAGAGACAGTGGGATCAGCCGGGTGCTTTATCCATGGTCATGATAAAAAGTTATATTGTGCTGATCCTGTATTGGAAATTGTTAGATCGGCGCAGGAAATGGAAGACGTGACCAGCTCGTTACATTTAGTAACTTTATTTGGAAACAGTAACAAGACTGGCTGCGCGCTGCCGGAGCTCTCCTTATATTCGCTCCGGCAGTCGCACCGCCCCTGACAGTAATTCAAACTTTCCTGCCCGATGGCTGGCAGCCAATCCGGGCGGATGTCCTTATAAGGACATAACACTCCTCCTCTCCTAGTCAGAAAACAGTCACTCAACATCTATAAAAGTCACGTAATTGCGCAGGTACATAGGACGCCTCGGCACCCTAGCTGACCTGCGCACCTCACTTCTTCCTCGTCTCCGACCTGGACGGGCGGGGCTCCTGCATCTCCTGGTTCCCTCCCTGGAACCAGGCTCAGTTCAGCTGGCGAGTGTGCGGGGTCACCCTCAGCACCTCTGGCCGAACCGCGAACCTTGGACGGCTGGTTCTGGTGGTCTTCCTCCTGGCCTGTGGATCTCTCGTCTTGTTGCGGTTGCTCGGTGCCGACCCGGGAAGAGCGTCTGAGTCTCGGTAAGTCCCAGGCTGTCACTTGCTCCTCCCCAGTCTCCTGGGCTCTGCGGTTCGGTTGCGGTTCGGCTTGTTGTCGAGGGGGTGTCTTGGATCGGTGCCCTCGGGTCCGGTCTGTCATCGATGGGTGGTGATGGCTCCGGTCGTGGTGTCCGACCTCGCAGGGGTGGCGCAGGTCTCCTCGGTCGGGCTGGCGTTGGCCTACCCCGTCGGGTCAGCGGTGGACGTCCTGGCCGGGTTGTCGTTGCGGGGCTACCTCCGCGGGTGGGTGGAGGTCTCCCCTGCCGGGGTAGCGCAGACCTCCCTGGCCGGGGTATTGTTGGGTTTCCCTTCGCTCTAGTCCCTGGTCTACCGCAGTTTGGTAGCTGGGGTCTTCTGGGCTGGGTTGTTGTTGCCGGGTTGTCCTCTGTGATGGTTGGGTGTCCCCCTCGCCGGGGTGTTGTGTGCCACCCTCACCCATGTGCTGTGGTGTGCCCACTTCGGATGGTCCCCGGTCTACTTGCCTGGAGTGGAGGTCTCCTTGGCAGGGCTGTCGTAGGTCGCCTTCACTGGAGGGGTGCGATACTTCCTCCCTGGGCAGGTCCCGGTCTACTTGTGGGCTGTCTTGGCGGTCCCTCGCCCTGGCATGACGGGTGCCCACCTCGCTGGGCTGGTGTTGCCATCCCTCATGCGGCAGGCCCCGGTCTACCGCTCTGGACTGTCGGTGTGTTAGCGCCTGGTAGCGTGCTCGGCCGGCCTCATCAGGGTGGCGGTGGCCTGCCTCGCCGGGGTGTGGTAGGCCTACCTTGTCGGGGTGTTGCAGGCCTACCTCGTCGGGGTGTTGTAGGCCTGCCTCGTCGGGGTGTTGCAGGCCTACCTTGTCGGAGTGTTGCAGGCCTACCTCGTCAGGGTGTTGCAGGACTACCTCGTCAGGCTGGTTTTCTTGCGCTCCCCCCCCACCTTTTCCGGAGCTGGTCGATGTGACGTCTACAGACCTGTCCATCTTCCAGCTCCACTGTGTACGACTTCGGGCCGGTTAGGTTGTCTGTCTTCCCCTTCAGCCACTTAGAAGATCCGTGGAAGTTTAGCGCGAAAACCGAATCTCCCTTGCTGAAGGCGCGAAGCGGGCGGCTGGCCGTTGCGGTCACTTCTGGGCTGTATTGGGGGTGCAGCCGGTCCAATGGTGATCTCAACCTTCTGCCCATCAACAACTCGGCCGGGCTCTTGTGGGTGGTGGCATGCGGCGTGATGTGCTGGGTGAGGAGGAAGTTGTCTATTCTTTCCTGCCAGTCGCCCGTGCCCATCTTGGTGAGTGCCTCCTTGGTGAGTCTCACCATGCGTTCAGATTGTCCGTTCCCAGCTGGCCTGTACGGTGCGGACAGGGCATGGCAGATGCCCAGTCCGGCCAGGAATGCCTCCATGGCCAGGGATGTGAGTTGGGGCCCGTTGTCGGAGACCAGCACATCCGGCAGTCCACGGGTGGCGAAAAGGCGGCGCAGAGCCCAGATCGTCGCTTCCGTTGTGGTGGATGCCATGGGTACCACCTCGAGCCACTTGGAGAAGGCATCGACAACGATGAGTAAGTGGCGCCCTTGCATCGGACCCGCGAAGTCGATGTGGATCCTCGACCAGGGGTTGCTGGGGGTCTCCCACTGCGCTGCTTCGGTTTGTGGTGGCGCCGGGCGTACTTCTTGGCATGGGTCACATCTGGAGACCCATTCCTCAATGTCCTTGTCTAGTGATGGCCACCAGACGTAACTCCGTGCCAAGGCTTTCATGCGGACGATGCCTGGGTGCCCGTTATGCAGTGTCTCTAGTGCCCTCCGTTGCAGAGTGCTTGGAATCAGCACCCTGTCTCCCCATAGCAAACAGCCCTTCATTGTGGACAGCTCCTTCTGCTTCCTGACGAACGGGCTGAACTTCTCCGTCTTCTCTGTTGGCCACCCCCTGAGGATCCAGGATTTCACTTGGCGGAGTGTGGAGTCCTTTTGGGTGTGGACAGCCACATCTGTAGAAGAGGCTGGAAAGCTGGCGTCGTTGTCTATGTGGAAGAGGTGGAGCGTGAGGGCTGGGTCTTCTACTGGATCCTTTAATGGGCATCTGCTCAGCGTGTCGGCGTTTCCTATGGCTGTGGCTGGCTGGTGTACAAGCCTGTAGGAGTAGCCGGCTAGGAAGATGGCCCATCTCATCATCCGCAGGGACATGAAGGTTGGGGTGGGTTGGTCGCCTGCGAGGAGCCCCAGGAATGGCTTGTGGTCGGTCACTATGGTGAAACTCCTCCCGTAGAGGTATTCGTGGAAGCGTTTCACTCCTGCAACGATGGCCAAGGCTTCTTTGTCCAGCTGGCTGTAGTTGCGTTCCGCGCCAGACATGGTCTTGGAGAAATAGGCTATTGGGGCTTCGGCGCCATTGGGCAGTCTGTGGCTGAGGACTGCCCCCACCCCGTAAGGTGACGCGTCGCAGGTTAGCTTAATTGGGACAGTTTCATTGTACTGGATGAGGACGCTTTTGGAAGTTAGAAGTCCTTTCACGGCCCAGAATGCTGCTTCCTCTTCTTGGCCCCACTTCCAGGAAGCCGCTTTCCCCAGCAGGCGGTGGAGTGGCTCAGCAACTGTGGCTTTCTGTTTGAGGAACGTGGCATAGAAGTTAAGCAATCCAAGGAATGCCTGAAGTTCCGTTTTGTTTTTGGGGCTCGGAGCTTCATGGATGGCTTTCACTTTTGATTTGGTGGGGTGGATGCCAGTGCTATCTATGAGATAGCCCAGGAACTCGACTTCCTGTACTCCTAAGATGCATTTATCTCTCCGGACTCTCAAGCCCTTGGCCTTGAAACGCTGCAGGACAAGCCTGAGTCTTTCAAGGAGTTGTGCCTGTGAATCTCCGGAGATTAGTACATTGTCAAAGTATGGCACCACCCCTGGAACGCCTTGGAGAAGGCGTTCTATCATAGATTGGAAAATGCCGGGGGCAGCGCTGACTCCAAATTGGAGATGGTTGCATTTGAATGCCCCCCTGTGTGTGACTATTGTTTGTGCCTCCGCCGTGTTTTCGTCGACTGGCAGTTGCTGGTAAGCCTGGGCCAGGTCCAGTTTTGCAAAAATTGAGCCAGTTCCCAGGGAATGCAGCAGATGTTGCACCACTGGGACTGGGTATGCACTCTGTGCCAACGCCTTATTGATGGTACAACGATAGTCGGCGCAGATGCGCACAGACCCATCATGCTTCAGTGGGGTCACAATGGGGGTCTCCCATGAGGCATGATCGATCGGTTCCAGGACGCCCTGGGCGATCAGCTTATCCAGCTGCTCGTCTACTTTTGGCCACAGGGCAAATGGAACCCGGCGGGGCTTCAGCCTAATTGGGGTGATTCCCTTGTCCAGATTAAAGGAGATTGGCCTCCCCACAAATTTCCCCAGTTTACCATCAAAGACTTCCTTGAACTCTTCGATGAGGTTGTCGAGTTCATCCCTGCGAATTTGATGGATGCCTCCGATAGATAGCCCCAGCGGCTTAAACCACTCCACTCCTAGCAGGTTCGGTCGGCTGTTCTCCACGACTGTGATGGGCAGCTTGCCTTGGAACTCGTTGTAGGAGACTCGGATGTTGGCTCTTCCTAAGACTCCGATGGGGTTTCCCCCAAAATCGATGAGCTTGGAGTGTAGTGGCTTCAGGTCTCGTTTGCTGATGCTGGGTTGCAGGCGCTTCAGCTGGTGCCAATCCATAATGGAGTAGACCGAGCCCGAGTCTACCTCCATTGAGCAGGGTGATCCTTCCATGTGGATGGTCACGTGGAACTTGGTGGCATTGTCTGAGTTTGTGTGGGCGATGGTCGTCTGGTGGACCGCTCCGCTCCGGGGAAATTCGTCGTCTCTGCGTCTAGATTGGCCAGAGGACCATTTGGATGATCTCTGGTAATCTTTTCGATTTTCGTGGGGACGGTGGCTGGAGGGTTCTGGGGCTGGTTCCTCGGCTCTGCAAGCTTCGGCGATGTGACCCCTTCTGTTGCAGCGTCTGCAGGTCGCATCTCTCCACTTGCAGGTTGCCCTGACATAGTCCCCTCTGCAGCTGGCACAGTGCTCCCCCTTGTAGCTTCTTTGTGCGGTTTCCCACCTTGGGGGTCTGGATACCTTGTGGATGGTAGACTCTTCCTCCATTTCCGATCCAGCTGTGGAATCCTCAGTTGATGATTGTGTGGCACTACGAATCTTGTGGATTCCCTTTGCCCTGCTTACCGCGGCTGCCGCTTTTTCTGAGATTTTGGATGCGGTAGCTTCCTCCACCACATCCTTAAGCACGAGTTTCTTCCTGCTCAGGAATTTCTTTTGCAGGCCTCTGTCCTTCATGCTGAAAACCACGCGGTCAGCAATGGCTTTGTCCACATGGTCAAACTCGCAGCTGGCTGCGATTTGGCGCAGGGTGGCCACGAATTCTTTGATGGTCTCACCTTCCTTCTGATCCCTCTGATGGAAGGTGAACCGGTTCACCACCGGTGTTCCTGTTGGGGCATAATGGTCCTCTAGGATCTGCAGCAGGTCCGTCCATGGTACTTCTTCGATGTCCCGTGGTGCCACGAGATCGATGGCCATGTCGAGGACTTCTGAGCCGCAGTTGGCAAGGAAAATGCCCTTCTTGCGGTCATCATTGGCATCCCTGATATTGTTGCCTCTCAGGTATTGCCCAAATTTGACCACGTAGGATTTCCACTTGTCCTTCCCTGGGCGGAATGGAGCAAGGGCTGGCAAAGTGACTTCAGTGGATGCCATGCCTTCGGAAATGCCTACTGGTGGTTTCAGGTGCCGGTGTCTTGGTCTTGTTGGCTTGGCGCCACGAGGTTCGTCGCTTGGTTCTAGTCCTTTGTCGCCAGTGTTAGATCGGCGCAGGAAATGGAAGACGCGACCAGCTCGTTACATTTAGTAACTTTATTTGGAAACAGTAACAAGACTGGCTGTGCGCTGCCGGAGCTCTCCTTATATTCGCTCCGGCAGTCGCACCGCCCCTGACAGTAATTCAAACTTTCCCGCCCGATGGCTGGCAGCCAATCCGGGTGGATGTCCTTATAAGGACATAACAGACATCCTGCTCAATCTCCCCACAGTTGACCCACCTGTAGTTAGTCTTTCTGCTTCCACAGTTTTGTCTCAAGATATTGGGGAAGTTTTAAAGTCAGAGGATAGGCAAGTAGAGGGTTCCTATTGGAAAACTCACCAGACGGCAGCTTGGGCCACAAAAGCCGTGACAGTGGCCTTCTTTTTCAAACATGCCACTCTGATTTGGCTGCAACAGTTGAGGGAACATCTTCCTCCAGAGGATGCCAGGATCCAGCAGGATATTAAAAAGATGATGGTGGCCACCGTGTAGTCAGCTGACGCCTGTTTAGATGTGGCCAAATTTGCGTCTCGTGCTTTGGCTTCTACTGTAACTTCCCATAGGCTTCTTTGGCTGTGCCCTTGGAGGGCGGATTTAAAGTCTAAATGGAAGTTGGCTTCAGTCCCTTATAAGGGATCTGACCTTTTTGGGCCAGCCCTTGACCTAATTTTAGTAGAAGGAAAGGAGAAGAGGAAGGTGCTGCCTACTTCTTATAGGAGGCCGGACCATAGATTCTCTCTATATTCTCAATGGCAGCCCTTTCGGCAGGAGACTGGACTCAGTGAGTCCTACTTGAACAGGCCTTATTCCCAGGGATTTGAGACAGGGGCAGATACAACCCTTCTGCCAAGAGACCATATAGAGGAGTTGGGCAGAGGCCCACTAAAAGGGGTAAATGACTCTCTGTCACATCTTCCCATTGGCAGTCATTTAAGTCATTTCCTAGGCCAATGGGAAGTCACATTGTCCGACGCTTAGGTTCTTCGGACGGTGGGGCAGGGACTCACTCTAGAATTTCAGTCCAGTCGTCCAGACCATTATATCTAATGTCCAATTTCCTGTCAGCAGGAGAAAAGTCAATTTATGGATGCAGAAATCCAACATTTGTTAGACATACAGGCCTTAGAGCCTGTTCCTCCAGGGCAGGAAAGAACAGGGGTGTACTCAATTCTTTTTCTGGTGCCCAAGTCTTCAGGGGGCTGGAGGGGGATTTTGAACCTCAAATCCCTCAACAACTTTGTCCAACACCGATGGTTCAAGATGCAATTCCTCAGGATTATCTTGGGATGGATACGGGATGGCGATGTAATGACATCAGTAGACCTACAGGAGGCGTACCTCCATGTTTCAATCCATCCAGCACATCGAAAGTTCCTTCGATTCGCTTATGCCAACCGTCATTATCAATATTGGGCTATGCTGTTCGGCTTCTCATTGGCTCCAAGAACGTTCACCAACATGTTGGCAGTGGTGGCGGCATCCATCAGATTGGTTCCAGTATGCATTTTATGCTATCTGGACAATATCTTAATTCTCTCAACCTCCCATCAGCAGGCCAGGTAGGACTTGAACACTGTTTGCCACATGCTCAACCTTCACGACTTTTCTATCAACCTAAAGAAAAGTCATCTACAATCCACCACGTGTATCAACCATCTGGGGGCATTGATAGACTCAGTGAAGAGTTAAATTTTTCTGTCATCCGACCGACAGAGGGACATCAGGGACATGGTGGCTAGCATGTTGGCACAGCTGTTACTTGTCTCAGTTGCTAGGAAAATTTATCTCATGTATTTCCATCGTGCCCTGGGTACGCAGACATGCGAGGCCACTCCAATGGTTCCTGCTTCCATTCCAGAGGATCGGGCAGAGCAACTCCCGATCCAAGATAGCTCTTCCAACCAAGGTTCGTGTTTCCCTCAATTGGTGGACCTCATGGGCCATTCTGAAAGGGTATGTGTTTCAGGACCCCAATTGCATCATGGTAACAACAGATGTGAGCCTTTTCAGATGCAGAGCTCACCTGGGAACCCAAGTGGTCCAAGGATAATGGTCCAGGCAGAGTGCAAAAACAGCATCAATTGGTTGGGAGTTGAGAGCTGTACACCTGGCCCTTTGCCATTTTCAGCCCACTCTTTTACATCATGTCCTTGTCTCGACCGACAATATAGCCACGAAAGCCCACATAAATTGGGAAGGAGACACTCACTCTCGATCTCTGATGACAGAGACAGAGAGTTTGATGAGCTGGGCAGAGACTCACACATTGTCACTGAAAGAGGAGCACATCTCCGGAACATCCAACCTCTGTGCGGACTGGCTGAGCAGGACGAGGCTGGATCCATCGGAATGGAGGCTTCATCCAGACTTGTTTCAGGAACTGGTTCGCTGGTTCGGTCAGCCAACTGTTGATCTATTTGCCCAGCCAGAAATTTCGCAGCTTCCAAAGTTTGTTTCCCAGTATCCTTGCCAGGGAGCTCTGGATTGCAATGCTCTATGATGCACGTGCCCTCCAGGTCTTTATGCCTTCCCTCCAATTCCCCTCATCCCAAGGGTAATTCGAAAACTGTTAACAGAACAGGCAGAACTACTTCTAGTTGCCCCTCATTAGCCAAGGAGCTCCTGGTATGCCAACCTCATGAGCCTCTCAGTGTCCCATCCTTGGAGGATTCCTCAGGACAGGATCTCTCTCAGCCAGAGGGTCGTGCTTCATCCGGGTCCCCAATGGCTCCAGTTAACCATATGGCACTTGAGAGGATCTTCCTGAGGAAAGGCAGTCTTTCAGGGAAGGTCATAAACACCATCCAGGCCACTAGGCAGCCTTCCACTACCAGGATTTATGACGCATCGTGGAGGACCTTCTGTCTTTGGTGTTTGCAACATCATGTGGATCCAACGACGGCGTCTAATTCTGACATTTTAGACTTTTTACAGTCAGCACTGGACAAAGGGTTGGCCCCAGCTATGCTACGACGACAGGTTGCAGCCTTGTCGACAGTGCTAGCCCACGATGTTCCCCACTCTCTTGCACAACATCCGAGGATCAGGGGGTTCCTTCAGGGGGCCACCAATCTCAGGCCTCCTGTGATACATCGATATCCTATGTGGGATCTGTCCTTAGTCCTTCAAGCCCTTACGGCTTCTCCATTTGAACTGCTGGCATCCATTAGTCTATGCCTTTTGTCATTTAAAATGGCCTTTCTCCTAGCTATTACTTTGGCAAGGAGAATATCTGAACTGCTGGCCTTGTCCATCGGAAGTGACTTATTCCATCCAAACACATTAGTCCTGCGGATGGATCCCTCTTTCCTACTAAAAGTGAATTCTAGTTTTCACCGTGCCCAAGAAATAATGTTGCCTGATTTTTGTCTGGTGCCCAAACATCCGTTAGAAGTAGAGTGGCACACATTAGATGTCAGGAGGGTCCTCCGTAGGTACATTGCAAGGACTGCCTCATTTTGGAAAATGGAGGCACTTTTGGTCTCCTTTCACCCATCTTCCATGGGGAAGAAAGTTTCATCCACGACTATAGCTCGTTGGATTAAGGCATGCATTTCATTAGCATACTGCAGCAAGGATAAGCCTTTATCTGGGAGGATGTTGGCCCACTCTACATGGACTGCGGCTACGTCTGTGGCCTGGGCATTTGACATTTAGAGAGCGGCCATGTGGATATAATTAACACCATTTGTGAGGCATTATAGGTTGGATAGCTATGCCTCGGCTGAGGCATCATTTGGCCGTAGGGTGTTACAGAGTGTCTACTCATCTAGGACCCCGGGACCCAGCCAGCCTCCCTCCCACTTAGTTTGAGCTTGGGTATATCCCACACTTGAATTGCCTAAGCAGTGCAATGAAAAATGGACGTTGGCTTACCTGAATGTCCCTTTTCGTTGCGATGTGTGGCAATTCAACCCGCCTGTCAGGCTATCTGGTCTGTTCTGGCCCGGGGAGGGTTGTTTTCCGTTTGCTTCGTAGGACACGTTGGTGGACGACTCCTTCGCAAAACAACTGAGATTCAGCAGAGCAGAGGAGGCATGGTCACAACATATTTAAAGAACTACTACACTCAGTCCCTAGCAAGCAGACGAGAGAAAACTCACGCTTGAATTGCTACGCATCACAACGAAAAGGGACGTTCAGGTAAGCCAACATCCATTTCATGTCTTTAAAAGGTGAACATGGGTCTAGTTATCTGTCAAATATTGCTTCTGGACAACGAATGGTGGATTTTTTTCCTACCAGCTGCTGAACTGGTTGGAAGAGAAGAAAACAAAATAAGTTAAATAACACCCATACCCTATAAATAAAGACTTTATTTGGATGTTCTGTGACAGAATAGGCATTGCCAGTGGAAGCAGATCAACTGGTGGATATTAGTTTAGCCTGGGAAAATACTTTTAATGCAATTATCTGGATGTTATTGTATGGCTGTGATCTTCCCTCTAGTGCATAATGTATTTCAGGTTCTGAACTCCTTCTTTTCCAAAGAATCAGTTCTGTTTACTGTAGTTCTTTTATTATTTTTATTATTATTTCTTTGTAAGTATGTGGATATGAAGACATTGTTGTTTATCATAGCTGTCTGGATCACTGGTTGAATTTTAAATCTTTCCCTCAAAATCTGAGCACACATTCTAGAGATAGGGAATAGTCTTGATTTCACCTCTTCCTCATGTTCATGTTATGTTCTTGGAACATGCAATCATAAGATTATTAGCAGAACATTTACTTTCATGAACTATGCAATATTTTGTGTCTGAATATTGGTTTTGTTCTCGTCTTTTTAAAAGAGATAAAATTAAAGGCTGCTTAGATGTTAGGCATTCCAGAAATTCTCGTATCTAATATTTGACAGAATAATGGCAACATACAACTGAATAAGCTTTCATCTGAATGTCCAAAGTATTGTAGTGGTGATATATATATATAAAACAATTCCTTAAATACACTAGCAATATGAATAGCATGTTTAGATCTCTGGTTTTTAGGTTTTCCATAAGTGCTTAACATAATTGATCAATAATATAAATTCTGATGTTTAGGAGCAAACTTGAACATCAGGTTATATACCTTTTTGAGAGAAAATATTAATATGTAAATATGTAATTATCAGATTTAGCTGACCATATCTTAAAAGTAAAAGAGAAAGATGAAAAGAAAAATCTATTGATATGGATGTATAAAGGAACTAGGCATCCAGTGACCTATTGGGTCATCCTTTCAGAGATGTTCCCTTACGTAAATAGAGAAGCAAATGACTACACATGGGCAAAACAAAACAAAAAAATGGATGAGGGAGCAACTTCCTCATAATTAAAATTCCTTTTTAATTAGCAATTTTATGATGTTTGTGTATCTATATTTTTCTTGACTGTACACCGCCTTGAGTCCTACGGGAGAAAGGCGGTATAGAAATATAATAAATAAATAAATAAACTTCCAATTTCTTGCCAGCTTCCTCATTGATGTGGTTTCTGGGAAGCTGGCAGGGAGCTTCCTCCTCCTCCCTTTGGAACTGCCTGCCACTGTGCTGAGGGGAAGGGAAACAAAGGGAGCCACTTAGTGTGAGGGAAACTGCATCTTCGCTTTCCATCCTGGTGTGTTTCCAAGGGTCCCTTCCAGGAAAGAAGGAAGAAGGTTCACCTGTTGACTGCCAGCACTTCCCCAGCCAGTTCTATTTCACATATAGGCATGCAAATTTCATGCTTCCTTTGCTTTCCACTGCTGTTAAGAAATTTAAAATTTCAGCTTTTGTTTGAAAGCAGCCAATCACTGTGCATCTCTCAGGCCTTTCCACCAGCTTGATTGGCTGCAGGGGTCAGAAGAAGGTGGGAAAGAGGACAAGAATATGACCATACCATCTTTTTTTGTACCATACAAACTTATATGTTTCTGGGAAGTATAATAGGAAGACATGTTGGAAATGAAGTGATCATAACTTTCCAAAATTTTATTCCCACAAGAATCAAGGGTCCCAATATTCTGCAACTTAGTCCATTTGAGTTACCTTGATACAGTAATTGTTGCTTTATACCTTCTAATTTTGTCCAGTTGAAGGTGACAAATAAACATACTTAAGAGTTTTAGTAATATATATTTAGTTTTTCTACATGTGATCATTACTTTTCATGCATGTGGTCAGACTTGACCTTGAAAGGAACATTTCATAGTTCATTCTGCATAAGAATGGTTATCCTTAAAAATAACTATGGATATGTGTTCAGGACAGTAAGACAAAGCATAGTTACTTTTTTCTGCAGAACTGAAAGCTGTATTTGAACAAAGACTTCAGTTTCGGAGGTGAAAATGAACTGATAACCCTGTGAAGTGAAAATATGACTCTGCTTCAGGGAAAATAAAATATGGAGTAATACTTTCAAAAATAACACCAGGGGGCTGACAGAGATAGGAAATTTAGTAGTGAAAGTGAAAAATGACCAACCTCAGAGATTATTTAAAGGTCACAGGAAAGATTTCTCTCTCTCCCATCTCCCTCTTCATCCATCCCTTCCCCTGTCTTAACCAATCAATGAACCAACCAATCAACCATTTCCTGATAAGTGTCTATTGGTTCCATTATTGAAAGTCAAATAATATTAGGAGAACAAGATGAAACATGCTGAGGCATTTCAGAAATAATGCTAACAAAATTTACATTGTAATATAACCAGGTTAGCAGATGGGCTACTCATACTATACATAGTTCCAATTTTAACCCTAAAGCTGGTCCTGAGTGAGGAGCTGATCTCCTAGCAGAATGCCTTCAGGTTTAACCCAATCCAAAACCTGTTGTGAAGTCCCAACTAGAGATGGAGGGTCAAAAAAGGGCACTTTTTGATCTTTCCTCTTGACTCCAGTAAGAAAACTATAAACTACTAGTTAGGCAAAACACAAAACAAAACAGTCTTCTTTTACTATTTCCTCCAGGAAAATAATAACCATACAAATAAAAAGAAAATAGCATAAGTACAGCAATAACTTCAAACACTATTGAGCTATTGTTTGCATGGTGTGGATTTCCTTGTGCCCTAAGAGACTTACTCAGAGTTGGCAATTCATGTGGACACAACAAAGCAGTCTCTTTAAAGTTACAGTAAAGCTTGTCCTCTTATTCCCTTCTGAATACTTGTCAGCATGAAAGACTCAGTAACGGATGGTTTTCCACACTGTGTGTGTGTCTGATATATGATATATATGGTATAAATTATTTAAATTATAATGTTTATATAACATATAATACATAATGAACATATAATATAATTTGCTATAAAACTATTAAGGTGATTATATATTTTTTAAAAAATTAAATATACATTTTAATCTATATAATAATAAAACACAGATACCTGCAAATAGAAATAAAATGACTATGGCAAAAGAAAGCAAAGGTAGTACCAATAGTAATAGGTGCCCTGGCTTCAATCCCAAAACAAATGGAGTGCCATTTAAACATCATCAGCATTGAGAAATTCACCATCAGTCAATTGCAAAAGGCAGCTTTACTCAGAACAGTTTACATCCTGCAAGGATACTTCTGACACCATTAAATATGAACATCTGCCTATTACAGGTCATTGGGAAGGACTCAATTGGGGGATAAAATCCAGTCAACATCTGGCTGACTCTGCAACGAACCATAATATATAAAATCAGTGACCCGAGTAGCAACATGTTGTGAGCTTGTTTATTTTAAGAATATAAATGCAAGTCCCTCTAATTTTCATTATTGATAGTCTTCACAATATATCTCTTTGTTAAAATATTTTTGCAGTATTAAGCTTAACATAAAGTATATAATAATAGCAATGATGGTACTAATGGCATATTGATGGTCAGGAGAGTTAATGTGTAGGCTTTTTTCTTACAATTGTTATGGTGTTTAGGAGTTTAGGTTACACCTTTTCAATGGAGTGTTGTAGTTCAAAAAGAGCACTTCTGTAATATTTTTTCTTCAAAGAAAATGCAATTTACAATCCTTAAGAAGTTTGGAAATGTGCATAGGATTTTCAATTATTGGTTAAATTTTCAGCATTGCAACACATGTATTATAATATAAAACCGGGCTTGTTTCTAGCATGGAAAATACACCATATTTATTGTATAAAATGGTAAAAATGTTGAAATAGGGAGAAAAATCAAGTCTTTAGAAATACCATTCTGATTTTAAGTTGGAACACTTGCCAGACTTGTATAATAGAATCACTTTGTTTTATTGGCCATTGTTCCATCCTCACTACACATTAGCCTGTTTGTAGCTCGTAATGCAGCTAAACCCTCCTATCCTTTAATAAGTCAGACAGAAAATGTAAATCTTGATACCTTATTAAAGAACAGGGTAAGGAAAAACAGTGGTGCTGGATATGGGATATAGATTTTGTCTTCAGAAGAATAGGTGTCACAGACCAAGTTGGATTCCTCTATTATCTCAGAATGTCACAAAATGGAGTCTGGCTTCTCAGGATGTAAGGGTCCTCCTCAGTAGGAGGTCAAAAATTTTACCAAACCAATGTTCTAAACATTGAAAGTTTTGTCCATAGCCAGTAGATGTGGCTCAATGCATGCCAGAGAACAACAATAGCAATAAAATACACAAATTATATACAAAAATTTTATGCTGGAAACAAAGACATTGCAGTCACTGTCATATGTTTTGGATTATTAGTAAGTATACCTAAAGGCTATTAGGTGGCTTGGCTTTAACTCCAGATGTTTATGATTTGGAATATGGGGGAGGAAACACAGAATATATCAATACGATAAAAACATTTAATAGTGTTGCATACTGATTCCCTTAGTAAAAGTGCTTAGGATAGTAGCATTACAAACTGTCTGCCTAATAGCACTTTTAGCACATTGCCTTAACAATGTCTTATAATAGTTGAAAACGTTCAGCAAAGAGAATAATGTGTGTGCGGTGGGAAATAATACATATTCTACTAAAATTATTTTTTTTTGTTTTTGTTTCTTGAGTCTCTCTTCTCCTGGAACAAAGATGCTGAATTGAGTTAAAATTTTTGAAAGTTCACTGATGTACAAAATGTAATTAAACACGGGGTGACATTTTTAAATTTTATGTGTTTGGCTGGATGATAAAGGCTGTCAAGCAAATCATTTTAACAGGTTTTGCTCTGTTATTACAGAAAAGCACTGAGACAGCATGTTTTCTTACCAGGGACTTGCCATGAATAATAAAATATTCTGTTGCTTTTCTTCATTATCTGTATTCCTTTCCTGCAAGGGTATAAAGATTTTAGGTCTCTATTTATCTAATTAAATAGCATTTATACAGTGTTTTATTTTTGCTATTTTGTGCTAAATATATCACAAGGGAAAATACTATTATTATTGTGATTTGTCCCACAGTCAGCCAAATGTTTAGACCAGTGGGGACATTCAATTTTTTTCCCTACGGGTTCTGTGTGCTTGGCTTGGTTGCAAGGGGGTGGGTTCCTGTGACTGAGTGGGTGTGGCCAACTCGATGTCACTCATGCCCACACCCACTCAGTCAAATGACCCCCCACCAAGCCATGCCCACAAAACCCTGAATAAATTTCTACCTACCTATTTTCTGCCCAGGCCTGGCCTAATTTGTTAAAGGCCTCCTGATCTCCCTTCGCCAGTTCTGTTTCCCTTCTTTCAGAGGCCCCGGCCTTAGCCCTGCTTCCTCCCCTAAGGCTGCCTCTTTCTTTGGGCTTACCTTCCTCCCATGGTGGCTGGTGGCAGGCAGAGGGGTAGGCAAGCCAGGACTGAGCCATCACCGCTGGGCTCTCTGCCAGCCCGCATCTTGTCCCTTGTTGTGAGATGCCTGCAGCCTCCACCTCTTTTTTTCGGTGTGGCTGGATGCTTCTTGTGCCAAAAAAGAGATGACGGCTGCAGTCTTGTTGCAGCGAAAAAAAATTACTGACCTCCATCCACTCTGCTTCTCAAATGTGCCACCATCGTTGCCCTGTTATATGCACTGGCCATGCACCCCATTCCCTGTTGTGACTTGCAACAATTTTGGATATAATCTGTTGTATACTTTCTCAGAATTAAAATGAACAAACTAACATTTTGCATTGTCATGCCATTTCAAGAGGATTTTGGAAAAGGAAACAGATTTTTGCAAGCAGCAAGTTTTAGCCTTTTTTATAGTAAGACCAGCTGAAATGTCATACTTTTTCTAACATATGCTGTAAAGCCATATGTAATTTGGTGCTTCAATAAAGGAATTATCTTAATAACTTTTAATTTAATAAATAATTTAATAAATGCAAAGTTGCATGTATGACACACACATACCAGGGGTGGGTTCTACTTACCACTACTACCGGTTCTCAATTATTTCTGATTCTGGATGTTGTTCTTTCCAGAACTGGTGCATTCATTTCAAATATCCTCTTGTTGGACTTGATATAGAATAAGAGATAATTTTTTCTTTGTTTTCAAGCATTATGTATCGGTGACAGGTAAACACCTTTCCTCCAGTAGTTCTGTAGCTGCTGGTTCTGATTATTCAGCCAACAGTCCTGAGTCTGCCTATTTTTCATCAGATTTCCAGGAACTCCAATACCCAGCATGGTCCTTTGTTGACCTGGGCAACAACTGAGCCAGTATGGGTTTCTGTCATTTATATCTCACCATATTTTTTATGGGACAGATACTCTTTGCCTGGTTCCTCTTGTTCTGTCCCCCTTCCTCACACAGGCAAATGTAATATCAAGCACGCCTGCCAATATTTTATTAGGTAAACAGATTAGAATTCTTGGCAGACCAAGGTTTTGGCAGCAAACTGCCGAATGCCTGCCAAGACCGTTTTCACTCCCATAAAGCAGAAGAGGACTTACCTTCATTCCGTTCCAGGAGCAACAAATTATCCACGAGACAAGAGTTTAGTCAATGTTCAGTCCAAAATATATCCAAGCCAAATTTCAGAGATCACGATGTGACTTTCAGGGTTTAACTTTGTCCGTCACAAAGCCTGAAGAGCAATCCCACCCATTTTTATTCCTGGTGGGGTGTGGCTCCGTGACTCAGCTCAATCTCTGGCCCTCCCAAGCCTCTTCCGTTGCTGCGCGTGCTTCTCCCTCCGACGCTGCCTGGGATCAAGCCAGGATTCATCATCCTTGCTCCCTATCAATTGGTGCTCCGATAGGCCTTCCTCCTGGCACATCTCAGGCTGTTCCTTCTGGTCTTTGGATGGAACCTGAGGCATTGCCAGAAAGGAGGGTCCTGGAGAGGGAGGCCTTGTCAGATCCTCCCTGTCACCTTCTGAGTCCTCTTCCTCTGTTAGGACAGGCTCGGGAGTCGGGGTCACAACACCTCTGATGAAAACTGTACAGTACGGTTGAACTCTTGACATCTCATCTTGCTCAGAAGACACAAGCGCCACAGCCACATGAAGATGGTGCCTTATTGGGGGATAATTATTTTATTATTTTATTGCTCTTATCATTAGTACATTAAATCCCTTACAATATTTGCAGTCTTCTGGTGAGGCATGCTCTTAGGTGGTTTCTTTTTTTTTAACTTCTTAACAGTACTCATAAAGTTTGATCGTAACAGCCATTTCTCAGATACCAAATTATCACTTCTGAATTTATATTTTGTATATTTTATTTTTATATTTTTTATTGTTTTGTATTTCCTATCACAAAATTCAAAGACATCAAATCAAATTGCTAGTTAATAAATCTGTGTTAAAAGCAGATGATCAAAAATAAGCAGGATAACTTCATGGCATGATTAAAGGTTCATTATAGAGGTGAAGATATTGTATGAAATAGAATCTCAAGCTATTTCATTCATAATGCCCTAATTGCTTTAAAAATTGAGTCCCTGTAATAGATGGGCAAATTGACATGGATGGTGCTGTCTTTTTAAATAACACAAATATAAACTATTGGAATCTTTAAAAGCCAAGGCTAATACATTAAACTGACCCTGGAAATATATGGCCCACTAATATATCCAACTGTGTGAGATCTTAAGGAATATTAACAACAGTCATATTTTATACTAAGTGAATTCATCTAAGTAAAAACACCTTTCAAATCAATTTTCAAACCATCCCTGCACAAATCTCTTTAGAGAAAGCCATTTCATCTGTAAATGGCCATATAGATAGCTGGATAAAAGGCTATCATGTCCATAAAAAATTATAAATGGCCAAACATTTGTGGCCACCATGAATATTTGAGCTTCCATTTGGCCATTAGGTAGAATAAAATTTGTCCTAAATTTATCATGAGCTTCTGTCTCCAATGTAAATTTTAGTGTTGCTGATAAACTACTTTTAATTATTGGATGAAGAGTTCAACAGTGTTCCTGAAATTTGTACATGGTAATTAAAATGTTGAGTATAAGTTGAGACTTATTCTGATTGTTTCTCTGATCAATAATCACCTCTGATTATTTTCTTCATAGGTTTGGGATCAGCACGAGAAAAAAAAAAAGCATTGGCAAAGACACAGGTTCTGTGGCATTTCATAAAGTATTAACAGTTGAGGCAAGTGTAGAAGATACTGTAGATGTTTATCCATGTCAGTTCTTCAAGATAGTCATGAAAAGAAGCACAAGTCATGAATACTAACACTGAGCATGCTTTAAGGTTACAGTAACAGAAAGTTGCAAGTCTGAAAGCATTTCTCCCATTATTTTTACTTTCCATAAAACTATGATGAGTCCCTCTCTAAGAGGCTTCTCATGCCTCTTTTCCTTCTGTGAGCTGAGATTTATTTTTTATGATGATTGTTCAGTCTGCAGCTCTTCCTCCTGTCTCCCAAGATTATTCCTTCATGTTATTCCAAAGCATTCTTCCTTCTCCATATGCCAATCAGAAAATTATTGTCTGCAAAATTACTTACACAGTCAATGTTTTCATTTCAAATTTTATAGCCTGACTATAAAACATTTCGAAGTAGTTTTAGTATGGTTTGGTTTGTTACCATAATGTAAAGTAAATAAATACCACAATACAGCTACAAAAGCTTGATATATTCACAGATTGTTGGAGATGACTTAGACACCTTGTACTCAAAGTCAACCGATGGCAATAAATCTGAATCCTGGAGCCTCTTTTTAGAAGCTTCAGCTGAATGATTATATCACAAAAAGAGTAAAAGTTCAGTGACAAATTACTTATTTCACATGTGCCAGAGTTTTTAGGCATTTCCAGGAAGAATTATAAAAGTCTGTCTGAGTCACATTTAAAATATTGCCAGCCATTGCAGGCCATCTAAATAACAACAAAAACAGCAAACCATTATTTTCTTCTCCTCCCTTTTCCCTTGTGAAATAAACTACTGAAGGGAAATGTGAAGGAATGCTTCAAAACCACTATTTTATTGAAAGTATTACTTTTCCATGGGATTAACACTTATCTAGTTGTGAAAACCACATTGGATAAAGCACTTTAAATGCAATTCATCATCTTAGTTAACATAGTCAAAAGCTTTTTGGTGTTAGAAAAAAGAATATGCTTTCTGTCTTCATAAATTTAGAAATTTTGCTGGCGCCTAGAATTGTTGAGATTCTAGATTACAATGAAACAATACTGAGGCAAGTGCCTATCTGTTTGAATTCTAAAGTCCAGAGCACATTAGTTCTTCATTTTATGTCTATTTTGTGGTCTCACTAGTTCTTGCTTGCAGGCAATTGATATTTCTTCTACATTTTCCTGTGTGCCATTGTTGCTACTTTATTACACTGTTGTTGGTAATCAGTCTATGTTACCTCTTGCAGCAGCTAACAAGGTGTGGTCCACTGTCTCTTTAGCTTCTTTACAGAAGTGGAATTTGTTATCTGTTGCTGCCTTCTCAATTCTGGCTTTGCATGCATTTGTTCTTAAGGGTTGATCTTGTGCTGGCAGAATTAGCTCCTTTGTCTCTTTTTTCAACTTTTCTGCTCTTAGCCATTGCCATGTCTTGTTATCTACTTTGCCTATTTTTTTTAATGCATTGGTCATGTAATAGTTTGCCCTGCCATGTTTCTTTTCTATTATTCATTTGCTCTTCCTTGTAGGCCAAGGAAGAGCAAATGTATTTAATAAGTCTTTCTTGTATTTAATAAGTCTTCATGATATACTAGCTTCAGTGCATCTTCATTATTCTTCAGATATTCTTCCGATGCCTTTCTTTTTCATCTGTTTGATATACTTGTAACATTCCATACCTACCTATGGTCCTTGATACATAAAAGCTGTCAATGCCAGTGCATCGATGAAAGGTATGATTCATTTTATCCTTTTTCTGGTCTTTCTTTATATAGAGCTTTTAGTTTTGCTTCAGTCCAGTCAACTGTTCCAGCTGTCAGCTGCTCATCTTCACTTTCTTTTAAGCTTGCAAGCAACTGCCATCACCAGGGGGTTGGGGGCATCTGTGAGGGGAAACATGCTGGAGTTATGAAAGAATGCTATTGGGGAGTATGGATATAACAGGAACCATAGATGCCAAACTGAGCCATCTGCCGACCTTCAAGGGCGTCAGTCCTGGGAAAGGAATTTTCACTGGCACCTGAGGCACTGAGTTCCCAAAACATTGGAATGAGACCTGATTGGACTACTCTCACCGGAGGGAGGATTTTGGACATTGGGGATTGCTTTTAATATATGGTTTTTATGCAGTTTTTCCTCGAGCTTGCCTCATCCATGCTGCACTCAACATCTCTAGTAAAATACCTTTTTTCTAACACCTATGGAGTCCAAGATCATTCTTTCTTAGGGAATAGCTGGGGCCAGTCTCACAATAGGGAAGCTCTGCTGTAGCAGTCAAACAGGAGACCGATGTCTACTGAGGGAACTGAGTAAAAGAAGACAAGCTATGAAAGTGGCCTGGAGGAGGCTGGAGCTTGTGGAGTCCCGTCCCCCCCCCCCCCCGCCAAACTGCATCACCTCAAAGAGGAGCTCGAATGGCTGGGGAATGTGAGCATCTGTGAGGAGGCCCCGAAGCCCTGGTAGTTGCTCACACTGAGTGTGAAGGAGGAAGATATGGAAGAGAAAATCCTCAGTGTAACGTACACCGCAGAGCCAGGAGATGGGAGCTTGATGGAGATCAGGGCAAAGACGAGCTCCCAAGGGAACTGGATGAACAAAAAGACCTGATGGAGCAAGTGTGAAGGGTGTTGAGACATGCCTTTGGGAACTGACAGACCAAAGAACTATTTGCCCATCTAGCAGACCCTTGACTCCCACCAGGGCTGGCAGGAGATGGCATTGCAGCACAGGTGGCCACAATGGGGGAGCAGCAGTCTCACCTGTACCTAGCCTAGCCCAGGCAGTTGGGCCACCAGCTGTTCAGGCAGTGCAGCCCCTTCCTCGAGGGGGGCTGTCTTCCCAGATGAGGGATGCTAAGACTAGATTCCTGCCCTGGCCTTGAAATATGCAGGAGAACCAAAACAACTGAGATTTTTCCTCACCCAGGTGTGGAATTATAAGTAGGAGTACAGAATAGACATGGCCACCAAAGCAGCTCAGGTCTGGTGCATGACCATGGTCCTGGAAGGCACCACTGCAGAGTGGATGGTCTCTCTCCACAATGATGATGTACAGACACCGAAGCTTAGACCGATTCTTGATGGCCTCGCGTAAGCAGATCGAAGACCCACTCACCCAACACAAGGCCTGAACCCACATCAAAAATCAATCAGCCACAGGGGATTGGCAGTGTACAACCAAGAGTTTCGCAAGCTGGTGTGCCAGCTGACCAATTGGCCAGAGGACATCCTAATAGAATGCTTCCAAGATGGGCTCAGTGATAATGTATGCAATACCTGCATCTCACAGCCCCCCTGCACTTTCCACCAGTGGTATGTGCTAGCTAAACAAGTTGAGATAGCAACCCCTGGCTAGGTCCCAAAGCCAAAACGCCCGTGGCTGGCAACATTCTCAACCAGTGGCCCAAAATCAACCAAGGCAGTATCCAAAAATTCCCAGGGAATATTGGGATCTGAACAACCTTTTTAGTGAGAAAGGGTCCAGTGCGCTTCCACCACACTGGTCAACTGACTGCGCCATTGTGCAACTGCCATAACCAGGGGGGAAGGGGGCAACTGGGAGGAAAAACATCTGGAGGTGTGAAAGAATGCTATGGGAAATTGGGGAGTATGGACACTAACAGGAGCCAGAAGTGCCAAACTGAGCCATCTGCCGAGCTTTAAGGATGCCAGTCCTGAGAAAGTAATTTACTCGTGTCTGAGCCACTGAGTTCCCAAAACATCAGAATGAGACCTTATTGGACTGCTCTCACTGGGGGGAGGGGATTGCTTTCAATATACAATTTTCACATGGTTTTTCCTCAGAGCTTGCCTCATTCATGCTGCACTTGGCATCTCTAGTAAAAGTAGCTTTTCTCTAACACTTATGGAGTCAAGGGTCATTCTTTCCTAGGGAGTAGCTGGGGTATAATCTGTTGTTGAGAATGACATAGTAGTAGTAGGTGGGACTAGAAGCAATATTAGGTAGATTGCTCCACTTCCCTCATCTTTGGAAAGTCAAAACATTTTACAGATATATAAATGTTACAGATATATATACAAATATATTCTGCAGAAATAAATTAACACTTATTAATTAGTGGTGCCTTTCATATTTTGAAAATAGTTTGAAACAAATGATTTGGTCCTCACATGATTATATGTGTAACTTTTTTCACATTATATGTGACACCTTTTTTCAGGTTTCCATGTGGAAGCTAACAAAAAAAAACTACAGTTGCTTTGAAACCACATTAAATATGTATTGGGTTTATTTACTTCTGAGTCATTTTTTGAAGCTTGTACAGTCGTGATAGCTCTACTCTTAAATATGGTTAATGGAAATGAGAAGGGGGACTGTGGCTTAGTATAAATGAGTCTATTTTTATTTTGTTTGCAAGGAAGAATAATATTTTCATGAATGAAAATTCACATGTAATTTTTGTTTGTTCTTTCCCTGTCCAACCTTAATAAAAAGGCAAATTTGATTCTGCTTACTTGCTACGAATCAGGATTCTGTGGAAACCACTAGCTAATGGTGAATATAAAGAGCCATGTTAAAAATAGACTATACCCTCAGGACAAACTGGAAATACCGAGCCTGATAACATTTAGTGTTTATTTCCTCAAGATCCCCTGGAAATTTCATTTGCTGTATGTTTAGGTTCTGATGTAGAAAATTACTTGGACTGACACTTCTTATTCTTACTGCAAATAGAATATAATTAAAAAGATCAGTATTTTGCTTACAGGCAAAGATTAGACTCAAATTACTTTTAGATATAGCAGGCTGAGGGATGGGCAATATATAAAAATGTGCATTGGATCAATAAAAGTGATAAGATGCCCAGAAGTAATAGAATAACCATTGGCAGAGAGGATGTTAAGTATACAAAAATCTTCAGGTTAATCCTTGAACTGTTGTACTGGGCTGCAAAGATTCTTTACATGAATTTTGGAAATAAGCTATTAGAAGACAAGCTAGATTTTTATAGATTTTGTAGGAGGAGAGCTGTTGCATTAGTCTAGAATGGTATAAAATGAGGAGGAGTCTGGAAGCACCCTATCTGATTAGAAGATTTTATTTAAAATCATAAAGTCATTTCATGGACTGTGGCTCATTTCATTAGGATTCATAGAGTCCATGACTGATATAGACAGTTCTTGAGATGTTTTGCATTGCAACTCCCATCCACTCTATATGGTACAAACAGGAGTCTAAGTTACTGGACTACATATTTGTCAGAGCTTCATTAGCATACTGAACTATAAGTAGTTCTTGACTTTTGACCGCAATTGAGCCCCACATTTCTGTTGCTAAGTGAGACAATTGTTAAGTGAGTTTTGCCCTATTTTACAACCTTTCTTCCCACAGTTGTTAAGTGAATCACTGCAGTTGTTAAGTTAGTAACATAGTTGTTAAGTGAATCTGGCTTTCCTCTTTGACTTTGCTTGTCAGAAGATTATAAAAGATGATAACATGACCCTGGGACACTGCAACTGTTATAATGGTAAACCATTACCATGGAAATGCTGCAACAGTCATAAGTATGAAAAATAGTTATAGGTCACTTTTTCACTGCCATTGTAACTTTGGACAGTCACTAAATGAACTATTGTAAGTCAAGGACCATCTGTATACAGCTGGTATAAGAGAGTTTCTATGCTCCTGTTAAACATTAAATAATGCATTTCACAAAAAAGGAAAGTTTCCTTATCCTGATATGTTTTCAAGTAAAGAAGACTCACATCCAATATTTCTGAAAACTGTTCAACTATGTGTTTGATTTTTCAGAATAAAAGACAAATACAGTCAGTTTAAATATAGAAAAATATTTTGTACTTATTTTTCTGCTTATGAGAATGCATGCTTATGCATAATCTTTATCCTAAAGATGTTCAGGTTTTTTTTTAAATGCTCAAGGAGTATAGTTTGTATTCATATACTCCTTCAACTACAAAAGAGTAAATACTGTACCTTACAGGTTCACTGCAAATTCAAAATGCCTCAGATTAATTATATAAATTTGGTTTTGTTGAATTCCTTCCAACTTTTCTTTAAGTTTAAGTAAATTGGTAATGACATTGGGTTTCATTATTAGATTTAGGTTTTGTACATGGCACTTCTTTTCCAACGGACATGGTAGCTTATGTTTAGTATGATTATTAAAGCATGGCTGCTAGTGACCTACTGGAGAGGGATAGAGTATTCCAATATGATTCATGAATGAGCTATTCTTGCATCCTGATGCTTATTTCACAGTAATTGATAGAGGGAATAAAATTGTGGCAAAATAATACAACTGTATTTTTTTAAAGAACTATTTTAGTAAAATATAATTCTTTGTTTCTCTCCTTTTCTTCCCTGACAGGGTTCTCCATCAAGATGGAATTAACTCAAATGGATTTGCATAGTAGGCTCTAAGTATCTGGGCATCTTATCTTCTTGGATAAGTGATATCAGCATTAAATACAAGAATCAAGGGATGGGCTGCAGCCAGAAGAAGTCAATTGCTGTTTGTGTTCCTGGGAACTGTCTATGTATAATCTGCTAAGATACCTACCACATTTAAATTGGGTTTTCTCTGCTTGACCAAGAATACATTTTTGTTGGTAAATTATTCTTTTCCTCATACATCTCATACACTTTTCTAATTTTCACTGTTGTTTCTGTCTTTTTCTGCAAAATTTGTTTTTCTGCCTGGCTGTGAACATCTTCAGGATTTGCTAATGCTGATGTGAAACCATGTCAAAGCCAGTGGGACTCTTATGGCTGTCTTTGATTTTTACTCCTATTTGTGTCATGCTGAATTCTAATTTCCTCCTTTGGATAACTGCCCTAGCAATACGTTTTACACCTATTGAGGGACAAGCACAATACCCAATTGTAACTACAAATTATGGCAAAATCCGTGGTGTAAGAACACCTTTGCCCAATGAAATCCTTGGTCCTGTGGAACAGTATTTGGGAGTCCCTTACGCTTCTCCTCCAACTGGAGAGAGACGTTTCCAACCCCCAGAACCTCCTTCTTCGTGGACTGGTATACGGAATGCCACACAATTTGCTGCTGTTTGCCCACAGTATCTGGATGAGAGATCACTGCTTAATGATATGCTACCAGTTTGGTTTACTGCCAACTTGGATACTGTAATGACCTATGTGCAAGATCAGAATGAAGACTGCCTTTATCTGAACATCTACGTACCAACTGAGGATGGTAAGTACATTCACTAACCATGAACCAGCCCATTGGCCAGTTTGCACAATTTATTGCAGCATATGTTGTAGGAATTCTTCAGTGATCTGTGTGATGAACTATAAAAAAGTCATTGGTTCTTATTAGATTAAAAACATTATAAGAATAGCCTGTATTACTTGTTCATGCATTTATGATCACAGCCCAATTTTCCTTTCAAAGAGTGCATTATGTCAATGTCTGGTTGTTGATAGAGAAAAAGTCAAGATATACAATTAAAAAAATATAAATAGTTTTGTGACTATTTAAACAAAAAGAAAATAAGGAAATTGTAATATTTTAAGAATCTATAGTAATATATTATGTAAGCCTTAAAAAGAACAAAAATGTCTATAGTTTATTTTAATAGAAAACTTTTTAATGATCATTGACTTTTTAGAAGTGCCTGACTTTTTATTATTTATTTAGAATAAATAATACATCTATATGGCATAACAATATTTTGATTTTTAAGCTGTCAGAATTTTAGTAGCTCTCACTGTGTATGTGTATAGATAGATAGATAGATAGATAGATAGATAGATAGATAGATATAGATATATAATTCTTAATTCAGACAATTGCAAATAAGCCAATCAATAACTATAACAAAATAGCCAGGAGTTATTAATTGTTTCAAATAAATATCCTTCCCTAATTATTTTTCTATGGATTATTTCTATTACAAATATTTATGTTTTTTCATATGATTATAATTGTGAATAATCCCTCATTAACATTCTTAGCAATAGCCTTAGTTTTGATCTTTATTCCTTACCCAAAGATAGTGATTTACATAGCACATAGCTTTTTGGCTGTATTATACAGAATAATATAAAATTGTCCTTTAGATGTGTATTAGTAAAATATTTAAAACGGATCATTTCAATTCACTTTTGTTCATAACTATAGATTTATCACCATCTATGTACCCTGCATAATTTGTTTATTTAATATAGCAAAGCACTTGAGGCCTCTGAATATCACCATTCTGGTTTTGTTTTGTTTTGCTTTGCTTTTTTGCTTTGATATGTACTTTTATTTAAGATTCTGTTGAGTGTTGGCAGTGCTGCTAGTATAATTAATTCTTACTTCATACCTTTAAAAAAGAAAAATGAAACATTACTATTACTACTGCTGCTACTCCTACCAATAATGTAAAAAAAACCAACCCACTTAAGCTATGAAGTCTTAGCACCTTTTTCATCCCTATTCCTATTAGCATATTACAATGCATCCATTTCTTTTTCTCTGTTTCATCTGAAGGAGTTAGTGGTTCAGTCTTTCCAAGGTCCTTGCTAAGTGATGTTCCTCTTGTTGATGGAAAAGAACTTATTGGCCAAGATTGATTCAAGATGGATTATGGACCGATCATTTCACAGCAAGTGAAAAGAAGAGCTAACTGGCATGACTTTAATGGAGAGCTATAGTGCTGCATAAATAAAGGAAGAGTTCAGTTGTGACATTATATAAAGGAAAATAAAACACTTTCAGTCAGACTCCAATTTCCTTTTTTATTTTGTACAAAAAACAGAGGCAATTTTACCAGCTTGTTCTTGAACATGAAGGGTTTCAATAAATAGCCTTTTTTTCAATTTACTGCATTTCATGCAAGAAAAATAAACCGAAGGTGTACCTCCTATTTCATACAGATGCACAAAGCAAATGAAACTGCGTGCATTCAAGCTGTTCAAGAAGTTCAGATTAAAAATACTGTTTGTTTAATTTAATCTAGGGGAATCTTGTATTTTCACTATCATTTTGATACCAAGATTAAGGGACTCACTTTATATAAATATTAATATAAAATCAGCTAATTTATAGATAATTAAAAATAATCCAGAGGAAGAAAAGATTATAGAAAGAATTTATTTATTTTGTCTCTAACTTGAAGTGGGTTGATATCAAATTCATCTAATTTTTGGAAATTTGTGATCTTTGGCATGAATTTATGGAATGTACTGTAATTGCCAGAATTTTTGTGCTAGAGCCTACTTTCATGGCATTCTACTTTCATGAGAGCTTCTGCACTGGAGACAAAAGCCTTATGTGTATAATCACACTTGGCCAAATAAAGTAATCAATTCAATTCAATTTTGTCTCTGATACTTATTTTATAAAAAAGGAGAGCATTGAAAAAAATTTCACTTATATATTTTTGGAGAATTATCTAAACATTACTGCGCCAAAGTAATAGTATATAAGGCGATCCCATTTAAGTGATGACTGGGTGATGCTATGCGGATGCTATATCACTGAGGGAAATTGCCTCAAGTGGTTCAGAAGCTTGGAAAGCTTTCTAAACCATTAGTTTACAAATGCCCATTGAAATTGCCGCCTGAAAACTAAAAGATCCTAATTGTTTTTATTTTGCTAGGCATGTATTGGAGTTGCACAAAAATACTAAGAGGGAGGGAGATATTTGAAATTTGTTTCTTAGATTTTTTTTTTTGGATAATTGTTTTCTGGGAATTTATTTGAGGTATCATCAATACTGGTGAGGACAGGGCAGCATTTTTCTTGGTCTGTCTTCCTGTCTTATTTTTTTCATATGGAAAAAAACTGGATAATTATGCAGTTGAAGTTGTTCTTACAATACATCAAGAAACACACCTTCAAGAAGGGATTGTCAAGATTAGGGAAATGTCAGTTATTGATGGCGAGACAGGACTACGTTGATTGAGCCAAGATACCTCAGACAATAGTTCAGCAGAGTTCTCTTGATCTTGCCAATTGTTATACATGAAATTATATAATACAAAATATGCATTTATATAGGATAGAAAAGTGAGAAAACTCCTAATTGAGAAGAGAAAAAGATACTCTTGGGCTTGCCAATTATAAGAACAGTCAAGGATATGATGTAATAAATTCATTTTGTCAACAATGGTGGTTGATGACATCATCAGGATTCAACTGGACAAGACTATACTTCTTATAGATGAAAGTTACTGCAATTATGAGCAAAGACAAAGTTATACAAGGCTAGACATTTTAAACCAGTAGTTGAGGTCCAATATGATATTAATGAAGATCATGACATTCTTTTGGTTTCAGGATTCACATCTGATGAACCCATACATTTTTATAGTTAGCTTTTTAAAATCTATACAGTATTGAAATTCAGGTGAACATTGATTGCTTTTTCTGGGGTTGAAGGTTTGTCTACAAGTAAAGACATTTTCATATTTTTAAACTACATTTTGAATTGTCTCCATTTTGGGAGTTCTAGAATATTTATTTTTCACTGTCCTAGAACATTTTACAGTTTTCTCAGTTTGGTGAATTGCCCTAGTTTGTTTATACTGTGATCTGTATTATATGGTAGCTCAGATATTTTCCTTAGTTTGGGAATAAATTTTGCTTTTATTACTTTCACCTCATGCAATTTGGGACTTAGGGTTTTTTAGTTTCTGGTATTCTCTTCTCTGGCAAGAGTCATTTGACCGTTGAAGCAAACCAAGAGAGCAACCATCATAATTAATGATGGTTCTCACTATTCATAGTATGAGCATCAGAAGTGGGTTTCAGCAGGTTCTGACCAGTTCTGGAGAACCGGTAGCGGAAATTTTGAGTAGTTCGGAGAACTGGTAGTAAAACCTCTGATTGGCCCTGCCCCCATCTATTCTCTTGCCTCCCAAGTCCCAGCTGATCGGGAGAAAATGGGGATTTTGCAGTAACCTTCCCCTGGATTGGGGAGGGAATGGACATTTTACAGTATCCTTCCCCTGGAATGGGGTGGGAATGGAGATTATACAATATCCTTCCCCTGCCACGCCCACTAAGCCATGTCACACCCACCAAGCCACACCCACAGAACCGATAGTAAAACATTTTGAAACCCACCACTGATGAGCATACTGTAATCTAAAAACTAAAATTCAGAATGCAATTAATGAATGGAACATTAGATGGAGAGCCAGTTTAATGTATTGGTTAAGGCCTCAGGATAGGAACCAGGAGACTGTAAGTTCTAGTGAATCTGAGCTACTCACTTTCTCTCAGTTCTAGGAAAGAGATAATGGCAAACCACTTCCCCCCAAAAAAACTGACAAGGAAATTTCAGGGACTTATTCAGGCAGTCAACGGTAGTCACCACTGGAAAAAAAAAAGGTCTGAATTTATAAACATTACAATATAACTTGGTTTGTCCATGTGGTAGATGTGAAATACCAATCTGTTCCAGTAGGCCCATTCTGGATAAACTGTTAGGATTTGAAATAATTCAGATTGAAAGAATCCTCCAACAATAATAGAAAATATTAATTATAGAATACATTTGTCTAAAATAGGTGCCTACTTTAGGTATAATTATAGAGAAAAATCAAAAGTCCAAATTTTGTTTCCATGGAATGGCTATATGGATGTTTTTAGTGACCCTGTCTGGTATGCCTGAAAAATAGACAGTTAAATTTATAAAAGAAGATTCAAGCTTGCAGAGAACCAGTATAGGAAGAGGTGATTTCTATTTAATATATCATTGGAACATTAAATGTCATGTTAAAGTTATTGGTTCGATCCTGATCAACTCAAGGTTGACTCAGCCTTCCATCTTTCTGAGGTCGGTAAAATGAGGAACCAGATTGTTAGGTGCTGACTGCTGATTCTGTAAACCACTTAGAGAGAGCTGTAAAGCACTATGAAGTAGTACATACAGTAAATCTAAGTGCTATTGCTTTAAGCATAAACACAAGCTACTCGGGCAATGTTTGTATATGAAAATGTAACCATGCTTTAAAGCAGCGGTTCTCAACCTGGGGGTCGCGATCCCTTTGGGGGTCGAACGGCCATTTCACGGGTCGCCAAAGCCCTCTCTCACCCCCCCACGCCTTCCCTCACCCTCTGCCTCTGTTGGATCGCCCGGTCGCCGTTCGCTTACCCCGCCCACTCCCAATCTATTGCTGACTCCGGAATCCCAGCTGATGGCTAGAGGGGAAAAAAAACTTTAAATTCTTGCTGCGGGGCTTCAAAGAGCTAGCTGCAAAGAGGTAAATTCCTGGGGCAAATTTTTTTCCCCTAGCTGTGCTGAAGAGCGAAATTGAAACTAAAGAAGGGTCTTTGTTGCAACGTGACAAAATGAGGCAGAGAGATTTCTTTTTCTTTTTCCTCACCAAAAAAGGTAAGTGCAAAACTGCAAACAATGGGAAATTTAGGGCAAGAGGAGCTTCAAGATTTTAAAACACAAAAGAAAAAAAGCTCTATTTAACTAGGGAATTGTAATAATTGAGATACTATTAATTGTATATTGTGTTGAAAGCAGAAATGGTTGTGGTTTGGAGGAATATATGGGGGAAATTATTTGGTTTATTATTATTGGTAAATATAATTAATTGATTTGTAAGAAATTGGATTGCATGAAAATAATTGGAATATTCATGTTCATATTGATTAATATACAAAAAAGATAGTTATATAACTAATTGATTTATATTAAAATGTTGAATTTGTATTAAACAACTGTATTACATAATTAACCAATGTGAGGATGGATATAAAAATAGATGACAATGCGAAGGGGTATAATATAGAATAGAAGGGAAAAATTGAATTTGATTAAGATTAGAGATGAGGATGAAGGGTAATATTGTTTTTTTTAAAAAAATAGATGAGGAATAAATATGGTAAAAAGGAAATATAGAAATTGTAAATTTAATTGAAATGACTAAATACTGTGTTGGAAGAAATATCCTTCTGGGTTCTGCTCCGAGTGGGGAAAAAGACACTGGAAACATGGAGACTGCTTGGAAAGATGGTTTAATGGTGGACTGGATCACATGGCTTGATGGGGCCCATTGTGTTAGTTTCTGTTGCTATTGTGTTGCAAATGTCCTTTGACAAAGGATTGACTTTCTGCCTCTGGCCCATTAACAAAGGGTGGGGGGCAGGAAGGTGGGAGCTGCTTTGTCTGTAAAATATGCTTCTCCATTTCTCATCCAAGGAAATATAATATTCTGCCTTTTTAATATTTCCCAAAATATTTCATTCTTCTAGGAAAGGGGGGGGGGTGCTAACCTCCTACAACTGTTTAAATTTGTGAACCGGCCAAATACTCTGTTCAAAGAAAATATGTTGTATGTTTGTATGTGTGTTTCTAATTATTGCTATTTATTGCTATTTGTTCTCTTTTATTCTTTAAAGTTTAACAATTCATTCTTTATCTTAATATCTTAATATTTGTTTGGGGTTGGCTTTCTCCCCTTTCATCTTTTTTATTGTACAGCAATCTTTCTCCTCAAATTTACCACTTCTGTCTTTTCTTTCTTACTTACTTTCTCTTCCCCCCCTTCTTCTTCTCCCTACTTCCTCTTTCGCCTTCTCCTCCTCTCTTCCTCCCTCTCTTACCTTCACTCCTCCTCTAATTTCCCTTCCCTTCCTTCATCCCTCTCTATTGCTGTATCCTTTTATGCATATGGACTACTCAGAGGGCTGAAAAAGTTATTTTTGACTGGTTCTCGCACTTTTGACCAGTCCTCGAATTTACGACTGTCCTCACATTTTACTTTTTTTGCCCTATCTTATACCATGTTGAAGAGAAACAGTTGTGAAATGAGTGACATGGTTGTCAAGAATGTTGCACAGGCATAAATGTGAGGATGGTCATAAGTGTGAGGACCAGTCAAAAGTGCGAGGACCTGTCAGAAATGACTTTTTTCAGCCCTCTGAGTAGTCCCTATACACATAGCCATGGCCATCCGGTCACATTACCAGCTAGCCACGCCCACCCAGTCACATGACCTCCAAGCCACGCCCACAAAATAAGCCACGCCCACAGAACCGGTAGTAAAAAAAATTTAGAACCCACCCCTGGTTGGGGGTCACCACAACATGAGGAACTGTATTAAAGGGCCGCGGCATTAGGAAGGTTGAAAACCACTGCTTTAAAGAGACTAATTTCAACACTGTGTCACCTGTTCTCCAAAGTTAGTTTATATAAATAATGAAAACAAAGTTGAAGGTAAAAAATACAGGTAGACCATCCAAAATATATTTCAGGATTTTAATGAGCTCATTTTATCCTGGAAACTCTTGATCTCTCCCAATCACATATTTGATTATAATGATTGATTTAATGATCAACATTAGCTTTCTTGTGAATACAGACAATTCCCAATCAAGAGAACTAATTATGCTACTCTACTATGTATTGTCAGATTACATTTGCCATACTATATCCAGTCTGGACACTACTCATCAAAAAGTACAGTGAGAAGCTTGAACAATTCTATAAAATGTTCAAGATGACAGAGAGTCTCATATCTCTGTGAGAAATGGTTAAATGTTCTAGGAGGGTTTAGCCTGTGGGAAATACAGTAACAATTTCTAAAAGTCTGAAGGGAGTCTGCATAGAAGATGCAGTGAACCTAGTTTCTATTGCTTCAAAAAGTAGGAATGAGACAGTTTTTTTAAAAATTTATTTTTATATGCCGCCCTTCTCCGGAGACTCAGGGTGGCTTACAATGTGTTAAGCAATAGCTTTCATACTTTTGTATATTTTATACAAAGTCAGCTTATTGCCCCCACAAACTGGGTTCTCATTTTACCCACCTTAGAAAGGATGGAAGGCTGAGTCGACCTTGAGCCTGGTGAGAATTGAACTCGCAATAATTGCAGGCAGCTGGATGTTAAATGCTGCCTTAGTAGGAGGCATTAACCTCCTATGCCACTCAGGCTTTTTATTGAAGTTGTTTAAAACTTCAATAAAAAGGCTCAGGCTAAATATTAGGAAGAACTTAGTGGCTAATAAATGGACTAAAATAAAAGTATTTTAACCCAGGATGGAATGATCATCTTCAGAGGTGCCCAGTGGATTTGCACTAAATATTGGGTTGAACTAAATGACCTTCTATGATCATTTCTATCTCTTTGTCTCCTGAGTAGACTACTTTCCGTATAATTATTACTACTATTACTGTTATTATAGTACTGTCTCTATATTATGGCTTTTATGGTCCTTGTTCAGAAGTCAGTCAAATATTCACATCTTTCTGGAAGATCTTTCCATCTTTCAAAAGAACCTATAGCTTTCTGAAATGAGAGGAAGGAATTGCTGGCTATCAGAGTAACAAACAGACTGGCACTTGGTCACTCTGCACTCTGCTGCACAATGCAGAATCAGCAATGTTCTTGTGAACTTCACAATTATGGTCCTGTTTCAGACCCTAAATTCTGTTCAGAATTTAAAAGTTAATTGCGCCAGTTTCCTAGGTTTTAGTTCACCAGTTTTTGTTCTTATTGCCCTTGTTTTGCTTTTCTTCCTCCTCTCCTTCCTCCTCTTCCTCCAGAAAAATATTAGTTTGAGATTTCAGTGACATTAAATGATGCTACTCCCTCTCTTCTAGATAATGGAGAATCTGTCTGTAAAAAACAGTTCAAATGATAAGCTTCCTTAGCACAATTTTTCAATATTTGGGAGATGAATTTGGAAATGTATGCAAACTAAGTCTTTGTTATTATTTTGGCTCTTAGACTCCAGAGGATTAATTTAAAAAATGAATACTTTTTTTTATAGTCACAGTTTAGTTTTGTTTTTTAAAAAGCACAGCTAGAGCTACATCAAAATCATTCTGATTATGAACATGACAGTGAGGTGCAGATGCTATTTTTTCCCCAACACTTCATTTGAAAGGGTAACAAATAATTCCTTAGAGTTTACTTTGCTCATCTGGTGCTAAAAAACTAAGAAAACATCTGGTGAATACTAAGAAATGTGAAAAAATCTCTGTAATATGATTGTACAAAACAAGGATGGAGAGAACAGTATGGGTAGGTGTTTTTTTACCCCATTTAGTCACATAAGGGAGACAACAAAGAAACAACAAAGTTTCTGACAACAGAGTCCCCTGCCATGCCACTGAATAAAGTTATCAGATATATCTCACAATTAGATTATTAAACATTTATTACAGTTTTAATTACTACTTCTAAAATATATTATATTTAAAGAAGTTTGTTTAGAACTACTAAATATGGGTTCCAGAATTCAAATTCTGAACCAAGATCCAGTTTGGTGTAGTGGTTCAAGTGCTGGCCTAGAAACCAGGAGACTGAATTCTAATCTTATTTTAGACATAGAAGTAATCTAGGTGAATTTGGGCTAGTTACTCTCTCTCAGCCAAAACCAATGGTGAAATCTAAAATTTGTTACTACCGGTTCTGTGGACATGGCTTGGTGGGGTGATGGTGATGGTAATGTGACTGGGTGGGTGTGGCCATTTTTTTTAACTTTTAAAACCCTTTTTTTTTTAAATGCCTCTGATGATCCCAGCGAGTTGCCTGAGGTTTTTTAAAAAGCCTCTGCCGATCAGGCAACTCAGCTTGGATCGTCAGAGGCATTTAAAAGAAAAAAGGGTTTTTTTTTCCTTTTAAAAGCCTTTGACGATCCCAGCTGAGCCGCACGATCATCAGAGCCTTTTTTTTTTACTTTTAAAAGCATTTTTTGCCCAAAGAGGTTGTAGAAAAAATGCTTTTAAAAGTAAAAAAAAGCCTGATGATTGTGCGGCTCAGCTGGGCATGGGGGGGGGGAGCAGGGATTTTTGCTACCAGTTCTCCGAACCACCTGCCTCCATCGCTACTGGATCGGGCGATCCGGTCTGAACCAGGAGCATTTCACCCCTGGCCAAAACCACAGGGTTGTTGTTAGGAAAATAGGAGGAGGAAGGAGGATTTTGTATGCACTTATAAAATAACAAAGGCAAAATAAAAATCTAATTGAGATGGATGGATGGATGGATGGATGGATGGATAGTGTCAGACCTGCCACAAATCTAAATTTCTAAATAAAAGTGATATATACACCTTACAATTGGATAATTAAACATTGATTACATCTTTAATTACTACTTCTAAAATATATTATATTTGGACTTCCGGTTGGCTCCGCGTGCTTCGAGACGGTCTTCCGTGAGCGCCCGATCCCAGCACCGTAAAAGCCTCCAGAAGAGCAAAAAAATAGCTGCCTGGAGGCTGGAAACCCTCTCCCTGGGCAAAGGGGAGAGAGGAGAGCCAACAGGCGGAGGTAGAGCCCCCAAAGTGCCCTAGGAGAAATTCTGGGGTGCGAAGGGCGAGAGCTCCCTAGAAGCCTGTCAATCCACTCCGGACCTGGGTCGACTGCTAATTAGTGGAGCAAGAAGCCGCGACCAATTCTGCTAAATACAAATGAGGGGAATACAACATCCTGAATTGCTGCAGGAAGAACAAGCCAGGAGAAGTCAGACTGCAAGTATTTAACTTAACTCCAATATTTATTGCCTCCTTCAGAAGTAACAATTTAGTAAATTTGCAACAAAATGGCGATTGAAGCTTGAAAAGGGCGTGGAAAGTGAAAGTTAAAGAAAAGTTTCATTTCGCTGGAAGCCTCTTGCCTGAAAAGAGCTTTTGTAATGAGAGAAGGAGGATTTTAAGACATCAATTTAAGATTGGGGAAAACTTTTGACTTTGATGAACTTTTCCTTTTGGCTTCTGACTAAAATATAAAGATTAATCTAAACTGAGAATGGCCTCAAAACCTGTAAAGACTGTTTCCACTAAAGGAACTGGGAGTGCTGGAAGTTCCCCAGCTCACACTTTTAAAATGCAAGCCTCTGCACCCCCAACAGACCCACAGACTTTAACGATTGAAATGATACAAGAAGCCCTAATAGCTACACAGACTAAACTTGCCACTGCGATTAACAAAAAAATTAATGAAACTAATGAAAAAATACAGGCTGTTTCAGAGGACATTTCAATTCGGAATCAGGAAATTAGGGAAGATATATTACTGGCATTTAAAGGTCTGGCAGGCAATATTGAAATATTGGATGACAGCTGAAGAAATTTAAGCAATCTACAGAAATTTTGGATAATAAAGTAGCAGAGAATTGAAAGGGCTGAAGCTGATGTAATCATAATTCAATACAGGGATATGGAATTTGCTTTAAGAATAAGAGGGGTGAAGGAAAATAAACGAGAATTTGAAAGAAATGATGTCAGAGGCATTGGCACAGATGTTAGGGGAGAAGAAAGTGGAGTTAGGCTGGCAGATTGACAAGATATATTGTGTCAATTCGTGGGTGGCCAGACAGAAACATCTACCAAGAGACATTGTAATATATTTTACTACAAGGAGATTACGCAATGAAATTTTATAGGCTACCTTCAAAAACAAGCTTCAGGTGGAAGGCCAGGAGGTGATGACAATGAAAGAAATTCCTCCCGGACTTCCGGTTTGCTGCTGGCCGCCGCCAGACGTTCCTTTGGGATCGTCAGCTTCCATTGCCTGTCAGAGCCGCCTTCACAGCGGAATGGCGGCTCGAAAAAACTCCGTTTCCAAGAGGAAACGGAGATAGAGCCGGCAGGGGTGGGTAGAACTCTCTGCAGAGTCCCAAAAGTTTTTTTTTTACTTTTGGGACGGAGCGGATGAGAAGCCCCATATCCCCTGCCGCTGCTCCGGGCTTTGGGAGACCTCTGCTTATGCAGAGCCAGGCGTCAAGAGCAAGCCTGCGAATTTAACAGAATAATCAAAGAAAAGGCGAGCTGGACCCTTAATACTGAATCGCAAGTATTTTACCCTTTAAAAAACTATTTAAGAGAAAAGAGGAGAGGAAAGGGGGAAAAAGAGCCTTTTAAAATGGCGTCTGCCGTGGCTGGAGAAGGGCTGAAAGGGAAAGTCCTTCCGTTTCTTATTACTACAATGTAGTGGAATAAATATCACTGGCTACATTTGTAGATAAAACCTCGCTCCTGTGCCTTCTCTTGCTGTTGATTGAAAAGAAGTTTTTTTTTTTTAAGGGAAAGTCCTTCCGTTTTCTATTTTTTCTCTCTTTTTTGCTAAATCTTGTCTGTGTGGGAAATGGCATCGGGACTTACACAGCTGGACAAACGGGGGGGGGAACTTCCCCCATTAAGAAACTGCACCAACAAATTGTAACTCTCCAGTGTCAGAAACCTGATTTTAATATAATAGAATTTCTCCTTGAAGAGATTGTAAGAAGGGATGAGATTGTGAACCAGCAACTTGAAAAATTTAAGCAGGAAATTAAAGAAATTGGTGAATTGGTGAAATCAAAGTTTGACTTTTTGAATCAAAAGATTTTAAAATCAGCTAATGGTTTATCAGATTTTCTGATTCGGGTGGACGCAAAGACTAAATTATTAGAGTCTAAAATGAAGGAAACGGAGGAGAATTTGGATGACAAGATTCAAAAAATTAAAAAGGATTTGGTAAACATTCAGGATAATAGTCCAGAAGACAAATCTAAAATGGAGGTTGACCAAAAGACTGGTAATGGAGAAAATGTGCAACAGAGGATTGAAAGAGAAGTTTTAATGATTCAATATAATTTTACAGAATACGCAATTAGACTGAGAGGCCTGCAGGAAAATAATAGAGATGACTTAAGGAAAATATCTTCTGAAATTCTGGCTGGGATTTTAAAGGTTCAACCTGATGAAGTGTTTTGCAGGATTGATAGAATTTACAGAATTAACTCCTGGTTGGCAAAGCAAAGGCAATTGCCTAGAGATGTGGTGATCTATTTTACAGATAAAGAAATTAGGAATAATATTGTGCAGAACTCTTTTAATTCTACTTTGCAATTTCATGGAAGAAAGATTTGGATTTTTAAGGAGCTCCCGACTAAAATGCTAATGGAGAGGAAGAAATTTGGCTTTCTAGTGACTGAGTTAAAAAAAAGAAATATCCTATTCAGGTGGGACACGCCAGTTGGTTTAATATTGAGATATCAAGGAGTAAGATATCAATTGAACACTGTTGAAAAAGCGGAAGATTTTTATCAAAAAATTTTAAAAATGAATTTAACACCTTTAGGCATAATACAGGATAAGCAAAAGGAGTTGGAAACAAAAGGAAAATATCAAATTACAGAGACTGTGGCAGATAAATTGTCTTTGGATTCCCTGGATACCCCAGCTGGTCTGTCTATAAATAAGAGAGTAGTGTCATCCGACACCAAGCTGATGAACCATCAAGTCACAGACAAGTGCGCAAATCAATCAGTTGACATACAAGTGACGGAGAAGAAAGATGAGATGATAAAACTAACCCAACAAGAACAACCCATAAAGCAGAATGAAAATCGACCAGCCGACACACAATTGGTAGGCAAGAAACGAGGATGGAAATTCAACCCGCAAAAGAAAAAGAAAAGAAATAGATCTCATAGAAACAGCAGTTTCTAAACCATGCAACAGTGAAGCCAGGGACTTTAAAAAATGAATGAATATTTGAAAAGATAGTGGAGGCGAACAATCGTTTAATACTATCCTGAGGATTGTGGCAGATCTCTGCAATGCCGTGATTTTGGGATGTGAAAAGAGCCTTACCTTGTTGGATTTGAATCATCTACTCTGGATTTTTTTTTTTTTTATTGGTAAATATATTATAATTATTTTGAGTTACAAGGCAGGAGAGTTACGCCGGGGCATGCAGAAGATCTGGATGTTATTCATTAGGATGATGGGAATTAACAATCCTGATGAATACCACAACTATAACCATATGGATATAATTATAATGTCACTCGGGTGGTTGTTTTTACTTTTATATAGATGCAAGGATATCTACTACTGATGGGAGAAGAAGATGATTGAAGACTTTGAACAAACTGTTGCACCAGCATGTTACTTTACCCTATTATGGGTGATGGAATTAACAATCCAGTGGAAAGACACCAAAGAAGATAGTATATGGATTATAAATTTAAAGTTATTGTCTTTTTTTTATATATAAAATGGAATGCATATATAGATATGTGTATATTTTAGCATAGTGGGCAGTGGATTATATTTAGAATTGTATTGCATGATCTTGCAGGAATTGAAGGGTTGAAATAGGTTAGTTTGGGGAGTGGAGGAATTGGATAGAACTGAATAAATGTTAAATTTGGATGTAGGGAGAAGGCCGCCTTAAAATGTTATATTATTAATATATATAAAAGATTAAATGTTAAATTGTAATAATATACTATAAGTTTAGGGGAGGAGAAAAAGGGCAGATTATCGTAAAAATGGGAGTTATAAGAATAATATGCTAAGGGTCAGTATTCTGAGGAGGGAGTAAGGGAAAGGAAAGATATTATGTATGTAACTAGTTATGAAATAGCCTATTGTTGTGAAGAAGTCACAGGGGGGGATGGGTGGAGAGGGGGGGTTAGGGAAGAGGGGAGGAAAAAGGGGGAAAACTTGTATTTGAAAACTTTTTCAATAAAAAAGAAAAAAGAAAGAAATTCCTCCCAAAATGTTGAGAGCTAGAAGAGATTATGCCTTTCTGGTGGATGAACTGAAAAAGTGTGAGATACAGTATAGATGGGAAGTGCCAGCCGGCTTAGTGGTGACATATTCGGGAGAGAGATATCGCCTTAATACAATATGGAAAGCAAGAGATTTTTACATCAATGTGTTAAAGGCTGGGACATCCAAATCACCAGAAGGAAAAAGAAAGAAGGAAGTAATGGAAGGAGAGAGAAAAGAGCTGATGACAGTAATCCAGGGAGCAGTTTCAATGAGTCGAGAAGAATTGTTACAGATTGCTGTTCAAGGTTTGGATTTAATTGATATATCAGAAGAACTGAAGGATCAAAGACAGACTAGAGCAGCAACAGCTAAACGCAGGGAAGAATTAAGGCAGCAACAACTTCAGATGGCAACTCAAGAAACTACCAAAACAGAAGCTGTGGGAGGAACCAGACCTAAAGGTCAAATGAGGCAAGACCATCAGAAAGTGCTCCAGATGCTTCAGAGGCCCAGAGATGGGAACTAGATTTTTAACCTGGAATGTCAACGATTTGAATTCGCTACAGAAGAGGAGGAAAATATTTCATTATCTTAAACAATTTAAGAATGATGTAATTTGTTTACAAGAGACTCATATTAGGATACAAGATCAAAAATATTTGACAAATACAAGATTAGGTACACATTATGTAGCAGCAACACCAGACAAGAAAACCAGTATAGTCATATATTTGAAAAGAGACTTAATTGCCAAATTAATTGAAGCAGATGATCAAGGAAGATTTTTAGCGATTGAACGTTTAATAAAAGGAGAAAAGTTACTGGTAATTGGAGTATATGCCCCGAACCAACAACAGGAAAAATTTTTATAATCTTCTACATTCAAAGTTGATACAATGGGGATACAAGACTTGTATCCTATTGGGTGACTGGAATGGTGTTTTGGGCGTAAAAAAGGATAAGAAATGTAAGGCAAGTTGTTAACTTACTAGAGTATTTGGGAAGGAACAACCAGGTCCCTGCAGTGCTAGTATTTTTGGATGCTGAGAAAGCCTTTGATAGATTGAATTGGCATTTTTTATTAAAATTAATAGAAAAGATTCAACTTGGAGAACATTTTATACAATCTATTAAGGCAATATATCAAAAACAAACAGCGCAAATAATAATCAGTGGTGGTTTAACAGATATTTTTAATATAGAAAAAGGAACAAGGCAAGGTTGTCCCCTGTCTCCATTATTGTTTATTTTGACGCTGGAAATTTTACTGAGTAAAATACGTGGGATGGATACAATAAAGGGAATTAAAATTAGACAGCATGAGTATAAGCTACGGGCATTTGCGGATGACCTGGTTGTTACCTTAGCCCAACCAGTACAATCGATTACAGCCTTGATGGATATAATTAACTTATATGGACAAGTATCTGGTTTTAAAATAAATACAGCTAAAACAAAGATAATAGCTAAAAATATGACTAGAAGCCAAAAAGAAGAGATAGAATGGGTAACAGGATTTGAGATAGTTAAGAAGGTTAAATATTTAGGGGTTTATATTATGACCACAAATACAAAATTATATCAGCACAACTATGAACCGTTATGGCAAAAAATACAGAAAGAGATGGAAAATTGGAAAAAAACTACAACTGTCTTTGCTGGGAAGGATAGCCACAGTAAAAATGAATGTTTTACTAAGGTTTTTATTTCTTTTTCAAATGATACCTATACTTTAAAAAGATGAGAATTTGAAGGAATGGCAGAAGGGCATAAATAAATTTGTTTGGGCAGGGAAAAAACCGCGAGTAAATCAAAAGATAATGCAAGATACACAAGAAAGGGGAGGTCTTAAAATGCCCAATTTAAGATTGTACTACGAAGCCGCTGCCCTTTCAGCAATTATTGATTGGATAAATTTAACGGAGGAAAGGATATTAAATATTGAAGGATATGGTCCGGTCTAGGGCTGGCATGTTTATTTATTGTATGATAAGAAAGTAGATAAGACTTTTAAAAGTCATATATTAAGAAATGCTCTATTACGTGTCTGGAAAAAGTATAAATATAAATTAAATGATAAGTTACCAATATGGACAGTACCCAGACACGTGATAGAGAATATAAATTTGGAGCAAAAGCAAGATAAGACTACATACAAAGAACTCCTTTATAAAGAAGGAGTCAGACTACAATTAAAACCTATGGAGCAATTAAGAGAAGAAGGAATAATTAGAACTTGGTTTCAATATGGGCAGCTGCAGGCCAGATGGAGAGAAGATCAAAAAATTGGTATTTTGCAACAGGATGAGAATTTGATAAAACAAATAAGAGACAAAAGTCAAATGCATATAAAAAGGTTGTATAATGTGTTAGTAGAAATAGATTCAGAAACAGAGCTAGTCAAGGACTATGATAAAATGGGCACAAAATGTAGGAGAACCAATAATGATGGAAACATGGGAAAAGATATGGGTTAGAAATGTAAGATTTACACAAACTCAAAATTTAAGAGAACTTTTATAAAATGTTTTATAGATGGCATTTAGATCCAAAAAAACTAGCCTGTATGTATCCAAACTTACAACCTAAGTGTTGGCGATGTGGATGTGAAGATGCTACGTATTTTCATATATGGTGGACATGTAAAAAAATTAAGGCTTTTTGGATAAAAATATGGTGGATTATGCAAAATATTTTAAAGAAAAAGATTAAATTTACAGCACAGTTTTTTTGTTAGGAATAGTTACGGATTGTACTGCAATAGAAACTAAGTTGGTTTTGAATTTAATAACAGCTGCCAAGTTATTGGTGGCACAGTATTGGAAGAAGGAAGATCCACCTACTATTGAGGAATAGACACTAAAAGTCGTGAATTTGGCAGAGATGGCAAAAATTTCAGCATATCTTAAAGATCATTCAAATGAAAGATACATAATGGAATGGAGAAGATGGATTGACTATATTCAAAACAAGTATCAGACTAAGAAGATTCATATAGCTTATGACTGAAACTTTTTTAACTTTTAGCTTATGTTTATAGTGTTTTGAGTTATAAGGAGTTAAAACCTAGAAAGAATTTGAAGTCAACAATTTGTTAGCATTTTTTAGTTTTATGTTTGTGAATGCTATACCCTGTGCTTGTTCTGGGAAGTCAAGGGAAGGGGGTGGGAGGAAGGCTGAGGGGGGATGGGTGGGAGGGCAAGGGGGGAGAGAAGGGCTGAGGGGGGGAGAAAATGTTTGTATTTCTTATAAAACTTTTCAATAAAAAGAAAGAAAGAAAGAAAAATAAAATATATTATATTTTATTTTATTAAACAAACAAAGAAGTTTGTTTAGGATTACTGATTTATGCAGAAAACTGAATTTCATTGCTGCCATCTGATAATTATCCAGAACTTTGCAACTCCAATATAACAGTCCTAAACTTGGTTCTTATGCTTCTGGAAAAACCCCAGTGGAATCTGGTCCATAACCAATACCTTCCCATAATAGCATAATAACTTCCTCTTGCTTCTATTGTGGCCTTTACAATTTTAATGTGTAGAAATTTGTTCAGAATATCCATAAACATTTCTAATAATATTTTAATGACATTATTTCATCCTTAGTATGAACTGCCTGATGAAGGCAAATCCCAACTTTCCTGCATGGACATGGGGAAATGACTTGCTAGAGATGAACTCCTAAATACTTTTGGTATTTATTTGAGAATTTTTGAAACAAGAGAATATGCCTTTTTAATAGAAAGTTGAAATGTTAATTACACAATGTTTCTGTTAAATGATCTTATTTGTGGTCCCTAATATTTACATAGTCTTTCATTGCTACATAAGTATTCAGTACCAGTTGTTTCTGGAACATTTTTTTCTTAACCCAATTCAGAAACTGTATAACTATTGCTTCCTCTATTCTGCACCTAGGAGAACATTGCCTCACCGTATGACTTCTTTTCAGAGCTTTTCAGAGTCTTCTTACCACAGAATAATTTGAAATCTAGGAGGCTGAACTCTTTCCTCTTTTGATTACCCATTCTAGTTCTTCTCCAAATGAAAAGGAACAATCTATAAATGGCTCATCCCTAATCATGTTTAAGGAGTTAATTTGAAACCACCCTCCCATAGCAAATTATTGGAGACTAGGGGGGTTTACTTAAATTAGGCAGCAACTGATTCCAGTTTCTCTTCTCTCATCCCTTGCTAGCAATGAAAGCATACTACAGTATTTCACCTCAGCATGCATCCACAGTTAATATGATCTTGTCCCTTCTCTCTCAAATCTCCCTCTAAGCACAGGACACTGCTTAGATCCATCTATCCTTTCATCCTTCTTTTAATTATAAGGGGACTTTTAAAGGTTTTTTTTTTACAATGAGTAACAGCATTATTTATCCAAACTGCTTGGTGTATTGCTTGAAGTATTCTCCTGCAAGAAGTAGCTCAGGAGATGCAGGCCTTGGGCAGCCTGGAAAGAGTAAACAGATTTGTAATGGATCTAAAATGAATGCACTCAAGAACAAGCACAGGAAAGAAAGAAAGAAAGAAAGAAAGAAAGAAAGAAAGAAAGAAAGAAAGAAAGAGTTAGTTTGTTGTTCTCATCAAAACAATGTTTTATCTGCTAAATCCAGTTAATGAAGGCCTAACTTAGCCCTAAGTTATTTGAGAATATTGTTATAAGCTGGGACTTTATGTACTATAAATAATGATAAAATAAGTGAGTTGTTGCTAGCTTTTGCAGAAGAACCCAGCCCAAAACAAAAACGTTAACCTCCCATAGGCCAAAAAGGAAGAAAAGGAAGGCATTTCATCTTTTCTTAGCACTGTTCTGAAATGGAAAGCATCTACTTCTTTTATCTGAGTTATTAAATCATAAGAGGTTCTGGTTGGTATCATGGCTTCTACCTTTACATTTTATCGGAACTCGGGCACATTCCTATGTCAAACTAGGTAAACATTAATCATGAGAAATTACCAGACCTCTTTCTTGAAAAAGAAAACTGGTGTTTCCAAACACTGTCAAGCAAATTATTTTAGCAATGTAATTGGCATTTCCATTTATTAAAATGTCTACATTTAAAATAAAGCCTATTTCTATAACTCTAATTCAAACATTTTCATAAAAACATTACAGCTGCTTTCAAAAGAGAGAGAAAAGATCCCTTTCTCAGTGTTTAGTTTTCATTTTTTCATTATTGGTGCATACATTTTAAAAACAAAAACAATTCCTTCTTCTTAGTTTCTAAATATTTCAATTATTATAAAAATAAATTTATCAATAAATGTTTCTGATAGTAACTGCCATACCAGCAGATGGTCTGGGCTTTGTGTCTTTCCACATTCACATACCATTTTATTATCTGCTAAGATTCTCCACTTGAGCATATTGGTTTTACATAAAGGCGCTCCAACTTTCAACCCTCTTCAGGATGCTCCAAGTAGTTTAAGGGAAATTAGATCCTTTAGCCATATCCTCCTTTAATGTTATTCCCTGCTGGATGGTCTGCTTCATCCATCTTTTAATTTGATTTTGTTCTTTTGTAGCCTCAAGAATGTTTGTTCTTGCCACAAAGTTGTTCTTAGATCTGAGCCAGCAGGCTTGGGGCACATGCCTGTTCAGAGAATGTCGAGGATCATTCTCTTGCTGATAGGGTATGCCAATACATTCATCATTCTGACACTTCTTACCCTTCACCACCCCATGTACTACTAGTAGCAGTCTTTGCAGAAATAAATGCATAAGCATAAATGGCATGGGATGCCTTCAAAGCAACCATGCTAAGCAGTTTAAATGACTTAGTGTTAGTCCTTTTCACTCAACTATTTGGAATAGCTTAGTATTCACTGCCTATTTATGAACAATGGACAAATAGTTTCACCTGGGCTTTCTGATACATTTGTTCATTTTTTTTCTGTTTAGTACCTAAAAAGAAAATTGATTATTTTCATTTTCTCTATTTCACATAGATGCATGATCACTTGTTCATAACTCTGCATAATGACTTGTTTTCCTCCTTGTGTGATGGTTTTCTGTTTGGAAAATTTTCAGTTTTCAACCAGCTACATATTCTTTTTGGATTATTTTTCCTTTGGATATGTAATATTTATTATATTCAACCATGAAAGTAATAGCAGGAGAAGCTATTCTGGCTACTGTATTCAAACATTAGGCCTTATTTCATTAGATAATGCACTATAGTGGCACCTAGTGATACCATGTAGACATTTCTCAGTGATAAACTAGAAATCCACAAAGGGGACAGTTCATTCTTTTTCTATCCCAAAGAAATGCACATTTATAAAAAAAGAAAAAGAAAAAGAAATTACAGGTGCTTATTCAGGTAGCCAGTCAAACAAAAGAACCAATGCTGATGTTATAAATATTGAGTTCTTTGAAAATATTATTATAAAACTCAGGCCATGTGAAAGCAGTATGTTTTTGAACATGAAGAAAAATTGAACTGAAAAATACTATTCTAACCATGTGAGGAAGTAAAAATGCCCAACTCATTCTAGGGCCTATTTTAGATCCCATTGGCCAAAGAATTTCAGCTGGTGGGGTTCAGGAGTAGAACCTTTTATGCAGTAGCTCCTAATCTCTGGAATATTCTTCTGTCAGAAGTGAAATTCACTCCCACACTCCTGGCCTTCTGGAAAAGCCTAAGATATTGGCCCTGCCTGTCCTGGGGTCCTAACAGGACCCTGCTATATTGGGGATGGCTGAGTGTAGTGATGGCAGAAGATGCTCACCTCCAATTTTAACAAAAAGGTAAAATTAAAATAAAGCTATCAAACATCTTGGCTTTTAATTTTAATTTTAACTTTTTGTTCTATTGTAGCTGTTTTTGCACTTTTAATTTTTATTGCATTGTAAACTTGCCCATCAGTGTGATGGGCAACATAGAAATCCAATCAATCAATCAATCAATCAAATCTATAGATTGTGTTAAGTATTCATTGGTTTATAGAGTGTGGTTTATTTAAATATTATGGGCATTGTTTATATCAGATCTGTGGTTTTTCTATAAAGAACATTTCCTGTTCTATATATGTTTGATAAAATCAGTTTGGAAGATGGTTTAGAGCAGTGATAGCTAACCTTTTTGCCATCACATGCCAGGAGTGGGGGGAGCATGGTTGGGGGTTGCATGCATGTGCCCACACCCATAATTCTATGCGCCCCCCCACGCAGGTGCGCGTGAACCCCCTGCTCCTGGCACGTGATGGCCCGGTGGGCCCATTTTTCTCTCTCCCCAGGCTCCAGAGCCTTTCTAGGAGTCTGGGGAGGGCAAAAACAGCCTTCCCCACTCCCCCGGAGTCCCTCTGGAGGCCGAAAATGGCCCATTTGCCAACTTCTGGTCCCATCCTAGATTCATAACCCTAGGATTGGTAGGAGTGAATCATGTAACTTAAAGTGATCTCTCCCTGCTTTTGTCCATGCATTCGCTAATAGAATGTTTGAGTTGTTAACTGAACATGAGGTATCTCGGGGTAGGAAACGCCATGGAGGCCTAGTGATTTCCTCCACCCACTGAGCTATCTTATGCTCCCCCCCCCATTTTGCCCGACCGGGTCACTTACCTTATGTAGATCTTGATGATCAATGGAACTGTTTCCTATCCAGCCTGTCTGCCGCAGTTTCGCCTAGGCCTACAGGGATGAGAGATTGCATGCCTATAGGCTCCTGTCATTTATGCAAAAAGTCTTTGCTGACAAGAATGAAGCCTAGGACAGTTATATGTGTTCCCCTGGGCCTCCATTCTCATTGACAAAGGCTTCCTCAAGCCCTTTGCTGATGAGAACGGAGCCCTGGATGGCCATGTGCATCCCTCTGGGCCTCCATTCTCATTGGCAAAGGCTTCCTCAAGCCCTTTGCTGATGAGAACGGAGCCCTGGATGGCCATATGCATCCCTCTGGGCCTCCATTCTCATTGGTCAAGGCCTCCTCAAGCCCTTTGCTGATGAGAACGGAGGCCAGGATGGCGACATGCATCCCTCCAGGGCTCCGTTCTCATTGGCAAAGGGGTTGAGGAGGCCTTCGCCAATGAGTACAGAGGCCTGGAGGGATGCACATGCCCCTCCATTCTTGTCAGCAAAGGGTTTTACAAGTCCAGCAAAAGGCTTTGCAAATGGAGGGAAGGTTTAGGTGCTTCAGGCCTGTCCTCTTTGCAAAGCCTTTCACTGCATTTGCAGAGAATAGAGACCTAAAGTACCGTGAGATCAGGTGAGATCTCGTGCTATTGATCTCGTGTGATCTTGCTTTACTTTAGGCCTTCATTCTCTCCAAACACACCAAAGGCCTGAAACACTGAAGAGCTCCCTAGATCTTCGAAAGGTGAGTATCTGCAGGCCTAGAGCCTGTAGAGACCCAGCTGGGGAGAGGGGGAATAGGCGAATGTTGCAGAACTTCTGTATTCATTTGTGAGTGTGAATGACTGCTGTGGTGCTGCAATATTCATACTTTCGGGACCATGTCATAAGTACTTGGGGGAAATTAGGTCATGACTTTGAAAGGTTACTAAGTGAACTGTCATAACTTGGAGATTACCTGTATTTCAGTGGAAAGTTAACAGCACTCCATGACATCATGCTGGCCATGGAAATATGTTCAGACAGTGCTGGGTCGATGGCCTTGAAATAGAGATAAGCACTGACCTCTATAGTCAGCAACGACTAGCAGAGTCCACAGGGACTCCTTTACATTTACCATTGATTTTTTATTCTCCCCCAAATTCTAGATCTTTCCACTATTAATAGGTTCTTTAACATAGTTATTATCTTAATAGTATTTATTACTTAATTCTCTGGTTGTCAATCAATATATCCAGGTAGACTACTAGAAATTAAACCTTTACTAATTTAACACGGGTGTCAAAATCAAGACCTGCAAGCTGGGATCAACCCATAATTTGGTTAGATCTGGCCCACGGAGCCACCTTGGTAACTGCGAAGGACCGGCCCACAGCACCTTGGCCCAGCCCAGGCCAACGAGCCCTGACCCACAACCCAGTAGTGGCCATTCAGACCAGAACGCAGTCAGCCTTAGATCCATGGGGCTGCCCTGGAAACAGCAAGGGACTGCCCCTGCCCAGCCCCCTAGGGGCACAGACAAACGGCAAGCGCACATGGGGTCTAGCATCCCTGGGGACTACCTTCTCCCGCTTGTGATTGTGTTCTGAGCATCTCCCTTGCCATCTCTTGTGTGTATGCCTAGAGGGTGGGGCCAAGGCAGCTGGGTGGTCCCTCACTGGCTCCAGAGTGGCTGTGCATGTTGGATCTAAAGCCAGGTGCAGGAACAAACACCATCCGTGGCTAGGGTATGCTGCTCGCTCACGTGCTCAGGCCTTACTGTTTGAAGGCAGGAATTAAGCCTTCAGCTGAGCAAGGAGGCACCACAGGACCAGGCCCCTCACAACTGTATCCAGGTGGCCAGAGTTTGCTACGCCAGAGGAGGAATGAGATCCCGTTGTTCCACAGAGCCCGCCGGCATTCAAATGGGGCATCTGCTTGCAAATGAGCATTTGGAAATGGAGTGATCTTTGAGTGCAATCTTGCTGCTGCGTCTCTGCCTTCTTCAGATCGGACATAGCCAGGGCACCCAAGTTCCTGGCAGTGGTGGCGGAAGCCACCTGAGCAGCCATGATTCCCCACTCCCCAGCCAGCCCTGCCTTACCTACTCCTTGACTGGCCAGCAAGCCAGCACAAAGCCTTGTTGCTCTTATCCTCCTCATCCTCCCTGCTCGAGCGGCAGCGGGCTCCATAGGACAATGGGGTGTCTCATTGCTCCCGTGGTGTGGTGAGCTCCAGCAGGCTGGACGTGCATGTGAGAAGCCTGGCCCTGCGGTGCCTCCTCCCTCAGTTGAAGGTTTCATTCCTGCATTCAAACAATAAGTCTGGCACATGCAAGCGAACAGCGCACCCAGGCCACGGACATCATTAGTTCCTGTGCATGGCCAATTCTGATTCCATGGCTACCTTACTGTTTGAGTCCCTACCACAGCAGTGGCAGAAAGGAGTTGGTAAGGAGCAGGAGACAGGCACCACAAACACTTTTCATGCGGAGAATGAAAGTTTCTGGGTCCCTTATTCTCTGCAAAAGGGGATGGTGCCTGAATCCACATGATATTATGGCATCAAGAAGCACCCATTCTCAGCGTGAAAAGCATTTCCAAGCCAACTCTCCTCTCCCTCCCCCAAAGGCAAAGAAACAGTGGCAGAGAAGAGACAGATCTTTGCAAGGTGAGTGAGTCCAGTGTGGCAGGAAGGGATGGAGAAGCATAATGTATCTTAGTGGGCCGGGGAAGCTTTGGGGGCCTATTCCATCACTATCCCTCCCCCCATGGCCTTCCCCACCCTTAGATACCTCAGGGTGCACTTAACGAAAGATGCATTAGATTAGCAAATGCATGTACATTGATATTCTTAAATTGTGAGTTCTTAGGAAAGTATCCCCTCCTTGTGTGTTGCAAACAGCCATTTCCAGTAGGGAAAATAGGACAAAGCAGAGTGGGAAAAAATATTTTCCTTTGCTATATTTCCAGTCTGAATTAGACCATGGCAGGGTCCCTAGAGGAGAGTTCTTTTAAGGATTATGTATTAATAGAAAAGCAACTGACTTACCTCTGTTCCTAAGCGCTAAAGCTGTTTCACATAAAAAAGAAAGAAGCTGTGATCAACTATCACAGCCACCATTTTGACAGTTTTGCTGTACTGTTGTCTGTGGACGCCCCCACTAAATGCAAGCATGGGATAAACTGAGCCTGGTTTGTTCTCAGTCTTTTAAGTAGCCACAATCTACTAGCAAAAGTGACATTTGATCACAAGGCAAGGAGGCATCGAGAAATGTTTCCCCTTTTGCATTTGAGCATCCAAGAAGGGACAGGAAAGGAGAAAAGGAAAGAGGAAAGACAAAGAAAAGGAAGGAAAGAGGGGAAGAGCAAGGAAGGAAAAAGAAGAAAAAGGGAAAAGGAAGGAGGGAGGGAGGGAGGGAGGGAAGAAGGGAGGGAGGGATGGAGATTATAATGAGAGGGAGGGAATGTCCAAGGGAAGTTCTGCCTTAGCACTTGGCCACTAGCAGACCTACTGCCCTTTCACCATCCCCTTGTCCCCTCCTCCTGACCTTTCCTGGTGATCTCCCATTCTATTGCTAAGGATGCTTTAGTTACAAAACTGGGTCTCCTTGCAAGGAGAGGGACTGGGCCTCCCTCTGACCCACACACTTTGCCCTCCTACACACATGATGAACAACTAGCCAAGGAGAGCGAGCACAGCAGCAGTAGCCTTGAGGAGGAGGTAAGTGCAGCCAGGCACCCCCTTGGGGAAGGGGCTGGGCTGAGCTGTGGGGTCCCAGTGCCCTGGGAGCTTGATGGCTGTGCTGCCATACGGGGTTCCTCTGCATGGCCTGAGACGGACAGCGAGTCTCCTCTGGTGTACAAAGGTTTGGTGCTTGCCCTGCTCTAGTTTTCCTCCCCTGGAGACAATGGATCTCCCCAGCCCTACCCAGGTCACCAGAGATGTTCCCCAACACAAGTGATGTTGATCTGGCCCCACCCCCAGCAATGCCCACTCTGGCCACACACAACCCGCCCTCCCCCCACACAAGGTCAACCACAACGCTGATGCAGCCCTCAATGAAATCGAGTTTGACACTCCTGATTTAACAGATTAAAAAAGTTCTTTAAAGTCAAAGAAAAATCACTTTTTCATGGTGTACCAAGAATTCAGAATGAATACATTATATTACATTATATGGTTTCTGGCTGTCAGAAATTAGCAATGTTTTCGTGGAGATAGACCATGAAATTAGATTTGAAAGAAGCAACCCTCACAAAATTTACATTTCCCAGCCTTGTTCAAATACAGATCTGACCACATCTTCTCTAACTGAAGATAAGAACAACATTTCACAGCAGCATTAATGATATAATTTTAAAACCATATCAATAATCTTAAAATTTCTTTTTCTAAAAGAGTAAGGCATTGCTTAGGATGCTCTAGCCAGTGCTTGTCAAATTTGCTTTCCTTTAAGTGCAGTCTAACTTATATCATTACTGTATTTTCCGGCTTATAAGACACCTTTTTAACACATGAAAATCTACTCAAAAGTCAGGGGTCGTCTTATACACCGGGTGTCGATCTCCTGTAACCAGGCAGACCAGCCCGAAAGGCTCTGACGAGCCAAGCTCTGACGATCCCAGCTGAGTTCCTGCTAATCGCCAGAGCCATGTAAAAGGAAAAAAGTTTTCCCCCTCCAGCTTGCTTACCTTAGCTGCTAGTCGCAACGCTTGCCTTGCTTCGCTTGCCTTAATCCATTCCATCAGCAAGCAACTCCCTGCCTGCAATCAAGCAGGCAGGGAGTTGTGGACTTCAACTCCCAGAATTCCTCAGCCAGCAAAGCAAAGCTGGCTGAGGAATTCTGGGAGTTGAAGTCTACAAGTCTTAAAGTTGCCAAGGTTGGAGACCCCTGTTCTATTGGGTAAGTTTTTTTCCCCTTTGGGAGCTTTTAAAAAAATAGTTAATTGGGGTTTTTTTAGTTGTTCTTTTTTAGACCTAACCATTTAAAGTTTAGGAAGTCGTAAATTTAGCTTTCATATAAAAATAAAAATAAAATAAAATAATATTTGTGCAGCTTTCTGAGATTTAGTGTGTTTCTGTAGTGTTTCACTCTAACTACACAAACACACAAAATCTCACAATGCTGTATGTGGAATTTTGTGTGTGTAAAGTGTGAAAGTTGGTTTTTTGGGCTTTTTGTGGCTGTGTGAGGTTCCTGCTTGTTGCAGGGGCCATTTTGGGTCTAGCACAGCTGCTTTTACATTGTGGGTGAGCTAGTTGTGTTGTGTTGTGTGTGTGTAAAGTGTAAAAGTTGTTTTTTGGGGGCTTTTTGTGGCTTTGTGAGGTTCCTGCTTGTTGCAAGGGCCATTTTGGGTCTAGCACAGCTGCTTTTACATTGTGGGTGAACCAGTTGATGTTTTTTAATTTTTATTTGATGTGCGTTGGAAGAGGGGTAGTCTTATATGGTGAGTATAGCCCAAACCCTATATTTTAACAAGAAAAGTCAGGGGTCGTCTTATATGCCCAGTCGTCTTATACGCTGGGAAATACGGTATATAACTTGGCTATAATAGTTGTACATTGCTACCAATGCTGCTTTTGCCTTACCATAGATTTCAAGGTTTTGTCTCCATTGCAGCAACAGGTTTGGAATCACAAATGAGAAGCTTTGCATAGAAGGAAAGAATTGGAAGCTATCTCTTGCAAATTCTCCAGCATCTATTCTGTTCTCTAAAATAAATATTTTAAAGTTTCTAGTATCTCTTGTGGAATTCCAAGGGCAAAGGAATATGTCAGTGTTCGCTAACCTTTTTGTTGCGTGCTGCATGCGCACATAACCCCCCTGCCCTTCCCTTCCCCTGCACATGCACACATGACCTCCGTGCTCCTCACTGCCCTGCACATGTGTACATGACCCCCACACATGCGTGTGTGTCACCCGCATGTTCCCTCGTCCCGCACATGCGCAGCAAAGACCTGAAAATCAGCTGGCTGGTGGGAGGCATGCGCGCATGCGCGATGGAACTGAGCTGTGGTGATGGCTCAGGTGTCCACAGAGAGAGCTCTGTGTGCCACAGGTTCACCATCATGGGCATATGTGATTCAGTCAGCTACTAAGGTCACTGGATCAGTCTTTTCAAAACATGATTACTAATTTCACACTAAGCACTGAGAAGATCAGCTCTTATGTTCTCATCTGGCCATATAACTAAAGGTTCTGTGTTGAAAGGCAGTATCAGATTCAAACAAGTAAAAATTGTATGTAGTGAAGAACAGAAAATAAGGCTATGTTATCACTGTGCTATATGAAAATATCACAATTATCCCACAGGCAATGCTACAAACAAAACACTTATGTAGGAGTTTTCTTGATCTGATGATGGTTGAATTTCAAACCTCATCTTCCTTGGCAATTGGCAATGCTGTCCATGGCTAATACTAAATAATAACAACAGAGCTGCATTCCCCAGCTTTGCTTTAAAATATTTTATCTGATTGAATAATAACCTAGTGATGGACCAGAGCAATTGAAGAAAATGGAGGCAAAGCATTTACTAAAAGGCAACTTCATTTGTTTTTTCACCAATTTTAATTAAAAAAAAATAGAGCTTAATTTTTGTTAGGATCCCTGAAAAATATGAATACATTTTCATTAGAAAGAATCTTCATTAAACAAACTTTTACAAATGGGCATGTGACTTAGATGTTATTGCCACTGAACTGTGGCGTTACAGAAAATTGAGATGATTTTAGATAGCACAAAAACAAATCATTCAGAGCTAGATGGTAATATTGGAGGAAGACACATCAATAATCTGTGCTATGTTGATGGCACTGGGAGTTAAAATATAAATGATCTACATACTCTAGCATTAAAAGTCAAGATACACAGTGAAAAAAATAGGATTGAAATTAAATATAAATGCAACAACTATAATAAAAAACCTTAAAATTGGCAATGAAGATATTGAAATAGTGGATAGTTTTGCTATCAACAGTAAAAAAAAAACAAGAAGGGCTTCCCAGTCTCATAAAAAACTAATCTATGGAGTGAAAGTTGGACATTAAAGAAGCATATGTTGGGTTAGCAATGAAGTCCTGGGGAAGGTATTTAGACACTGTTACATGTCTACAGATAGTATTGTGACCAGGGCCGGATTTTCCTATAGGCTAACTAGGCTTCAGCCTAGGGCCTCAAGATCAAGAGAGGCCTACACAGTGGTGGATTCTGGGGGTTCTCGGGGGTTCGGCCGAGCCCTTTGTTAAATTGCTGGCTCGCCCGCCCCTCGCCTCCCACCCGCGCGGCGCCAGCCTACCGTAGCCAGGGGTGGGCAATTGTGGCTCTTTTACAACCTGTGGACTTCAACTTCCAGAATTCCTGATGCAGCTTGGCTGTCTGAGGAATTCTGGGAGTTGAAGGCCACAGGTTGTAAAAGAGCCACAATTGCCCACCCCTTCCCTAGCCTGAGTTCCGCTGCCTGGGATCCACGTGGGCTCCGGATGCAAGAGAGCAGGATGGAGAAAGCAGCTTCCCCACCTTCACTCACCCTCCCTCTCTGCCGTTCGTTTACCCTGCCCACTCCCCATCTATTGCTGCCTCCGATGGCTGGAGGAAAAAAAAAACTTCAAATTCTTGCCGCGGGGCTTCAAAGGGCCGCCCTAGAGCCAGTGCTGCAGCCGAACCCTTTGTTAAATTGCTGGCTTGCCCCGCCCCTCCGCACCACTATTTATTGCCAATAAATAGTGGTGGGCGAGGGGCGGGGCAGCCAGCAATTTAACAAAGGGTTCGGTGTTTTTTTTGTAATTTTATTGGCCCCCGGAGCTTCAGCATAGGCTAATTAGCCCTTGCTTAGATTTGCTCTCAGCTATTTTGCTCACGGATCTGCTCCTTGCTTGCAAAGAGTGCTGATTCCCCCCCCCTACCTAAACTGAAAAACGAAAGAGAAAGTAAAGCAGGCTGTTGGCTTTGCACGTTGGAAAATTAGGCAGGCAGATTTCTTTTTCCTCACCAAAAAAGGTAGGTGCAAACAACAGGAAATTTAGGGAAAAAGAGGAGATTTTAAAACACAAAAGAAAAAAAGCTCTATTTAACTAGGGAATTGTAATAATTGAGATACTATTAATTGTATATTGTGTTGAAAGCAGAAATGGTTAAGTTGTGGTTTGGAGGAATATATGGGGGAAATTATTTGGTTTATTATTATTGGTAAATATAATTAATAGATTTGCAAGAAATTGGATTGCATGGAAATAATTGGAATATTCATGTTCATATTGATTAATATACAAAAAAGGTAGTTATATAACTAATTGATTTATATTAAAATGTTGAATTCATATTAAACAACTGTAATATTACATAATTAACCAATGTGAGGATGGATATAAAAATAGATGACAATGGGAAGGGGTATATTATAGAATAGAAGGGAAAAATTGAATTTGATTAAGATTAGAGATGAGGATGAGGGTAATATTGGTTTTTTACAAAAATAGATGAGGAATAAATATGGCAAAAAGGAAATATAGAAATTGTAAATTTAATTGAAATGACTAAACACTGTTTAAATTTGTGAACCAGCCAAATACTCTGTTCAAAGAAAATGCATTGTATGTTTGTATGTGTGTTTCTAATTATTGTTATTTATTCATATTTGTTCTCTTTTATTCTTTAAAGTTTAACAATTCATTCTTTATCTTAATATCTTTATATTTTTGGGGGGTTGGCTTTCTTCCCTTTCATCTTTTTTATTGTACAGCAATCTTTCTCCTCAAACCTACCACCTCTCATTTCTTTCCTTCTTACTGTCTCTTCCTCCCCCTCTTCTTCTCCTCCCTACTTCCTCTTCCTTTCTCCTTCTCCTCCTCTCTTCCTCCCTCTCTCTCCTACTCTAATTTCCCTTCCCTTCCTTCATCCCTCTCTATTGCTGTATCCTTTTATGCATATGGACTACTCAGAGGGCTGAAAAAGTTATTTTTGACTGGTCCTCGCACTTTTGACCAGTCCTCGAACTTACGACTGTCCTCACATTTTACGTTTTTGCCCTATCTTGTCACCATGGTGAAGAGAAGCAGTTGTGAAATGAGTGACATGGTTGTTAAGAAAGCTGCACGGGCATAAATGTGAGGATGGTCATAAGTGTGAGGACCGGTCAAAAGTGCGAGGCCCAGTCAGAAATGACTTTTTTCAGCCCTCTGGGTAGTCCTTTTGTGCATATGGACTACTCAGAGGGCTGAAAAAGTTATTTTTGACTGGTCTTCGCACTTTTGACCAGTCCTCGAACTTACGACTGTCCTCACATTTTATGTTTTTGCCCTATCTTGTCACCATGGTGAAGAAAAGCAGTTGTGAAATGAGTGACATGGTTGTTAAGAAAGCTGCACGGGCATAAATGTGAGGATGGTCATAAGTGTGAGGACCGGTCAAAAGTGTGAGGCCCAGTCAGAAATGACTTTTTTCAGCCCTCTGAAAAAAGTCTATGCACACAGCCACGCCCACCCGGTCACATGACGAGCTACCCACGCCTACACAGTCACGTGACCAGCTAGCCATGCCCACCCAGTCACATGATTGCCAAGCCACACCCCCAACTAAGCCACGCCCACAGAACCTGTTGTTACAAAATTGAACCCCACCACTGGTGAAAGGGCCTCATAAGTGGAATAGCCTAGGGCCTCTTCCAATCTAAATCCGGCCCTTATTGTGACCAGTTGCTTAATGATCATTTGAATTGATGATCAAACTGAAAAAGGAAACTTACAGCCCAGATTCAAAGTTACAAATGGTCTGATCCCCTTTGTGGTCATGTGAATCAACTACAGGCACTTGGCAACACGGCTGCATTTACAGCAGCATTTTATAATGGATTTGCCAAAAACTGGCACTTCTACATTTGCTATGACATTTGCTTAACAACCATAGTATTAATGGTTAACACTTAATGATTGAAATGTAAAAGTGTAAAATCATTTTATAACTATCATGGCTTATGACTGTAATGGGAAAATTCCATTACAGTCATATTGAAGATTACCTGTATACCTACAAAAACTAAAATTCTGCAGGCAATTTCCCAATTTATGGAGGTGAAAATTGGACATTAAAAAAGCAGAATATAAACATTAATAATACAATAATGTGTTGTAAAATATTCCTGAGAATACTTTGGATAGTCAGAAAAACAAAAAAGAATGAGAAACATTAGCCAATTTCTAAAGTTTATACAGTAAATTCAAATAGAATTTGATAGGCATATAGGAACATTACATCAGCAGGTTTTTCCCTATAATGAGATGCATATTAAGTTTTTTTTTTTAAAAAAAAACAAACATTCTGGCTGGTACAATTGTGTGTGCCAATCCCTCTTTTGTCAAAGTATGAGAAATCTGTTTATTCAGAGTCCTGGAATGTGTAGAAAAAAACTCTCCATTCATTCAACTGTGTTTGTAGCTCTTTTTTTTCAGATAATAAGGATGAACATATTAATGGAAAAAGGACTGTTACCTTCTTGACTATGTTTATTACACTCTAAAAAAATTCTGTGAAAAAAGCCTTGAAATCTCACACTGACATTTCAGAATTATAATTAACGCTATATAATTCAAAATCAAATTCTTGCTTCTCAATCACACACAAGAATGTATTTATGAATAAACTAGGCATAAACTTTATGTGTTGGATAATTTTTTGCACAACTACAAAATCAGCTTTAAGAAAAGATTATTTTGATAATGAAGGACAGAATAGCTATATGTGAGAACACTATATTTATGAATTGATAATAATGACAGGTCCAATTTGTTTTTCTTCCATCAGATTTACACAAGATTCAAGATTATAAAATCTCATTTGTTTCAGGTGAGATTTAGATATGGCAGCCAGATATAAAGTAATATCTGAATAGGAACCAGCTGCTGTTATCTCTTTGAACAGTAAGCCATATATTGACATGATTAAATACAATAAATACAAAATAATATTTGAATTATTACATATTAGATATTCTTCCAGTTTTGGAACAGGTAAGCCTGTCAGTTGTTGCTATCCAAAAATTAGAATGAAGTCAATCTTTCAATTGACTGCAAATCATCCAGAAATCCACTAGACTGTAGCAAATACCATTTTTTTGCTTGCATTGTAATGCAGGGGTGTCAAACTCACATCATCACGGCATCTTTACGTGATGTATCATGACTTTTTTCCCCTTCGCTAAACCAAGCATGGCCAGCACATGATGCATCTGGCTCACAGGCCATGATTTGACAGCCCTGCTGTAATGTTACTACATGTATTCATGGATTGACTGAATAAGGTAATTTGTGATTATCTTATTTTATCTGATGCATGTTATTTTTGCATGAGAAATAATACAAAATCGTTTCTCAAATAGCATGTTAATGCTGCCAATAAATCAAACATGTTTTCATTAGAAAATCATTTAAAATGTGCTGTGAAATTCTATATTGTCGATACTCTAGTTAACGTAAGTTTTATTTTTTTGTCTTTAATTTACTAGTAGTGGGGTTTTATATACAGAATAAACCACTCATCAGGGTTTGCAGGATATGATAAGCTGCTATCACTTTCTCTTAATACCGTATAAATCAGTTGGGGAGTGGATGCTATCCTGTTTTATAATTCTGATGAGGATTAGGGGTTTACTAACCCAGCTGATTGTGTTGAGTTGCTTCCACATACTGTACTTAATACTAGTCCTTGAAACCTTTTCATAATTGAAAACTGAATAATAATTTTCAGCATGAAAAAATCAGGAATTTTCACACTTGTTTGCCCCATCATCTCATTTTGAGCTGAGGGGAACTAGGAAGTCTAGTTTCTTTGTTCAAATTAATTCAGCCTTCCCATCAGTGTTCAGATCTCTTGAATATTCAAATGAATATCTCTACATCGTTCACAGTTTTAAATTTAAGCAATTAATTGTAATTAAAAGTTTGCATTTGAAATATTTGTCACACATCCTAATTTACATATGACACCTTTTTAACAATTTTACATGTTGTTCTACTTACTATTGCATGTAATGGAGTCATAAAAGAAGCAAAACTTTTTCTAAAGAAGAGGGCACAAATGAAATGTTTCTACAATTAAGATATAAAATATTGAATCTATCCACCCAGCTGCCCGAAGTCATTTGACAGTGAGATGGGTGGCATATAAATTTAATAACTAAATCAATAAAATATCCCAATTTTTAAAAAATATCACAGAATTGTACTAAGTTATTTTGAATTACAGCACTCTATTTTAGGACATGAGATATGATAATACTTTTTGTGCTCATAAAATGTAATGCCCAGTTGGAAAAAAAAAAACATTTTGTATTGTCCTACAATAAATGATAAGTTTTGCTTAAGGTAATCTCTGGAACCTCTAAATTGATTATATTCCATCTATTTTATACACCATTTCTGTACTCTAGCACAGGAGTCCCCAACCTGTGGACCATGAAAGGTTTGCAGCTGGGCTTAGAAATAGTTGGTGAGCACGTGTGTGCACATGGTCATTTGTGAAAGCAGCGGGCAAGCACGTGTGTACACATTCCCTTTGCGTGAGTGGCATGCAGCATGCACACCACTTGTGCAAATGGAGCTGGGAGCACATGTGCTTGTTGACTGCTTGTACAAACCATCCCCTCCCCCCCCCGCGCCTTAGTCCACAAAGCCGAAAATGTTGGGAACTCTGCTCTAGCAAGTAGTCTAAGTGATCAACATTTTTCTTTACTTTTTTCTCAATCTTAAATCTTGTTTCTTTCATCAATTTTGTTTCAGCCTCTATTTTCATGTTTTTATTAACAACCTTGCTTTCTGATTATTAATTTTAAAATCTGCTAGCATCAAATTCTTTTAATTTTTTCATCAATAATTCTATTTCCTCTAGTGGATCCTCCAGAACCAACAAGTCATCAGTCAATGTCCTTAACTTATAAATTCCTTTTTAAAATATTTATTAAATTATTTCATCTTGTATCTTTATGTAATATTTCAAGAACTAGAATAAGCAGGAGAGAAGACAATGAGCATCCCTAACTTGTCCATTTTGTATATCACACAGTGTATTGTTACATTGCCAGTAACAAACAGTTTTGCTTTCTATAAAGAATAAATCAATCTTACCCACTTAATAAAATTCTCTCCAAAATCATATATTCCAAAACGTCAAATAGGAGGCACCAATTCAAATTGTCAAAGGCTTTCTCTGCATCTGAGAAAAATCAAAGTGGCTTGCAGTTTTTCATTATGTTTCTACAAGTATTCCAACATGTCCAACACATTTCTTATGTTATCCTTTTATTGTCTTTTATGTAAAAGCCCACACTCATCATTATATATAAATTCTTGCAAAATTATTTTCAACTTCTGAGCCAAAATTATTGTCACCAACTTATATTAGTAGTTTCTTGTTAAAGTCAAATCTTGTCCTTCTATAAGTGTTAATGCTACATTAGCCTCTTTCCCACTTTTAGCATTTTCCCCCTTTGTAAAAGAAAAATTGTCATTTTTTTGTAAAGATTGTAAAAGTTCATCTTCAAAACATTTATAGTAAGAAGCTGGTAGCCCACCTGGTCCAGGCACCTTTCCTATTTTCCTTTTTTTTTAATAGCTTTGCAAACTTTCTTTATTATTATAGGTACATTCATAATCTCTCTTGGTTTCTCTGTAATTTTTGGTTAATTTAAATATTAAATAGTTGAATATTTAAATATTCAGCTTCTTTCTCCAGGGAAATTTCTTGCTCTTTATATAAATTGGAATAACCGATGAAATAGATTTTCATAGCCACTTTATCTGGTATTACAATATCTCCTTCTTGTAATTTCAATATGACTTTCTTTTCTTTTCTTTTTCTTTTCATAATTTGTATGTCAACCACTGGTTTATTTGTAGACTAATTTTTTATTTTGCATAATTCATTTGTATTTCCATTTCTCCTACTGTGAACATAGATAATTGTTGCTGTAAAAGCTTAATTTGTGGAGTAATATTTGTTTTGTCTTTTTTAATTCTCTTCTTTTTATCTCATGAAAAATAACTTGTGTTTTCTTTTGCCTCTTTCTTTTAAATTCACTATTAAAGTAATTGCTCATGAAAGCTTTGCTTGTGTCCTAAATAATTCTTATGTCAGTAATTTTATTAAGATTATTTTTTTAAAAAAAACCATCAATTTCTTTTTATAGTCTTCTGCTATTACTTCTTTTTATAACACCATTTCATATATAATCCATCTAAAAGAACTGGGTTTTACTTTAAAAACCAAACCCCCTGGATTATGCTCTTTGGTAAATATCACTATTTTATGAATCTTGGTAGTCAAATTCTTTGAAATCCAAACCATGTCTCTTCTTGAAAAAGATTTATAAATTTCAGAAAATAAGTATACTCCCTTGAATTGCCATTTTATGTTTCTATGCATTAATAAACTCTAAATTGTCCATCACATTTTTTTGGTAATTTATCTTATTTAATTTTAATATTTTTCTCAAAAATTCTGTCTTCACCAGAATCATGTCACATTGCTTTTAATCTCAAGCAAAATTCTTTCTCTCTCAACTTCAAAATGCCACACTATTTACATGTTTTTCCATTTGTCTATTTATAACATCTGTCTTACTTTCCAAAATTTCTGTTTTGTTGTTCATTTGTTTTACAACTCCAGACACTTTATTTATAGAGTTTTCTATCTTAACCCTTTCTTTTATATCCTTTTTCATCTTTATAAATTTTTCATCCATTCTGTCTTCAAAAGCTGTTAATTTAATATTAACTGATTCAGACATCTTTTTCTCCAACTATTCATACAGTGCCTGAAGGAGCTCTAAAGTGAATGTTCTTTCTGCAAGGTTGCTCTATTATGCTCTCCTATCTTTTCATTTTTACTTCTCTGGTAATTTCCATTCTAATATTGTAATCCAAAAGTGAAAGTGTACCAATTACAAGAAGGAAAGTAAAAGGCAGGCTCCCCCAACTTTTCCTTATTTTTTTCCTTGTGTCCTAATTACTTTCATCTGAAAGTAAATGAAATACTTTGTAACAATCACTGTTACAATCTGGTCCATATTACATTTATCTTTCCTTTGTAAATTGTCTATTCTCACAAAGCTAGGTCTGCTTGTCTGTTTAGTTCCAATATTTTCAAAAGCATTTTCACCAAAATATGATCTTTCAAAATTACTGGTCCACTTTATCCTTTGTAAACTTTCTCACATCCAATTCTTGTTAAGTGCTGAAAAAAAGTGGAGCAGCATTGCGTGTGGGATATAAGAGACTGAACCAGCCAGAATTCAATATCTGGCCATTGATCTGTGTTGCAACGCTTCCCTATTCCTTGAGGACACCTGTTATGCCATAGAATCTTACTCAGATGCCTATAGATTAAACTTTTTCTGATATCTTTACAGAATGAATGCTTAAATTTTACTCTGGATCATAAAATACTATAGTTTTTCTACCTAATTTAAATTTGTTTTGGTTAAAACAATCTAGTGAATTTTGTATTCTGTATCTGTTTTATTAAGAGTTAGCTTAGTGTAATAGTTAAGGGACCCCACTGGAAAGCATGAGAGCATGAGTTCTATTTCTTCCTTAAACACAAAATCAGCTGGGTGACTTTGGGCCAGTCTCTCTCTCTCAGCTTTAGGAAGAAAACCAGGACAAACCAGTTCCAAAATCTTGCCAGGAAAACTATAATATTACTAGTCCAGGCTGTAAACAGAAGTCAAAAAGGGACTCCAGGGCATAAAAACAAAACAAATCCAAGCAACCAACCAGACAAACAAACAAAAATACCTGTTAGGCCAATAGAAGAGCTTTCTAAAAATATAAAGAGCTTTCTAAAAATATAAAAAATCACCTTATAGATTATGAAGATACTTAAATCTTACTAAAACCAATTCAGTAGTAGGTTTCAATTTCATTCGCTACTGGTTCGCTCATAGGTGCACGCACGCATGCATGATGCTTCTGCACATGCACAGAGATTTCCAGGCCGTTGGGTGGAGCCTCCTGCCGCCACGGCTACCAGTTCGCCTGATCCAGGGGGAACTGGTAGCAACCCACCACTGAACCACTTGTATTTATTTTGTAAATCACATATTTTACAACATATCAAGAGTAAGCGTGCTATGCTAGGATATCTACTACATATTATTTTTTTAAAAACTGTTTTAGCTTATTTCTCTTATACTGCTCTGCTACTTCATGATGGTATTGTCTGACTCTCCTACCTATGGACATGCTTTCATGTTATAATCTAAATTTTACTTCAATGGAAAGCAAAGTCTGTGCTGGTATCTCTCATATTTAATAATGTTACATCATTACCTTTGAATCCTGTCTGACTGGGATTCTTACTTTGTTCCATTCATTTATGAGTTAAATCTTTTCTTAATCTCAAGGTTCTGGGGTTTTCTTGGTACAACTCAACTTGCATTTTCCTTAACATTTAGATTATTTTCATCATTTCAGGGTATCCTGTCCATCTGACAACTTGCCATGTTATAAATGAGGTGTATTTCAAATTTTCAGATGTCACAAGCTTTGAAGAGGTCTTTACACAAGCTCTTACAAAAAAAGAGCTTTCTATAGATCTTTTTGGTCTGCCACAGTCATATTCTAGATCAGGGCTATCAAACTCGCCGCCTGCAGGCTGAATGTGTCACACTCTGGCTATGCCCATGTCTGGTTTAGCAAAGGGGAGGAGGGAAAGCCCTGATACATCATGTGATGTCGCCATGACCTCTGCTCTAGATGTTCTGATATTGCCTTGAGGCTCCTTAGATTTTATTGGATTTTACATTAAATATAAACTATTTAAGCAAAAGTTTTGTGATGATTTGTGCCTATTTTCCATTTGACAGAAAATTAAGCTCATATTATGACGGTATCAGTTTCAACTTCTATGATTTAAAGATGAAATGATCAACAGTAATTTTTACTCCTTTCAAAATACATATCTTTGTTTATAGTCATAACCCCAATCTGGTTTCCAAATACCAGTTATACAAAATTTGTTTGTTTATTTGTTTGTTTAGGAAAATTTATATAGCTGTCTACTTGCTCACAGCAACTCTAGGCGGTTTATAGAAGATAAAAACAGAATGTAGAAAGAATAAAAATAATAAAAAATAAAAAAATAACCTCCACCCTGCCCCACAGGAATAACAAACACTCATACCAGCCATTTAATGGATTCCATTCCACTCTGGGTTCCCCAAGCTCATTGGAAAAGCCACATGTTCAAGTGTGGGCCAGTCTAATTTCTGGAGAGAAGTTCCAGAGAGAGGGAGCCACCACGGAGAAAGTCCTTTTTCTAGATCCCACCAGATTTACCTCTTTAGGGGACAGGATCCACAACATTCCTTGCCTCTCTGCTTCAGTGGGCCGGGTGTATGTGTTTGACAAGAGACAATCCCTCAGATAACCTGGTCTCAAGCTTTAAAGGTGATAACTAGCACCTTGAATTGCATTTGGAAGCAAAATGGCAACTAATGCAGCTCCCACAGTAGAGGTGACACATATACACATCAAGGTTTGCACAAAACCATGCAGGCCACTGCATTTTGAACCAACTGGAGCTTCTGGATGCTTTTCAAGGGCAGTCCCATGTAGAGTGCATTGCAGTAGTCAAGATGGGAGGCGACTAGGGCATAGGTGACTGTGAGTACGGATTGCTGGTCCAGGAAAGGGCATAACTGGTGCACAACCCATAGTTGCACAAAGGCCCACCTGATCATGACTGCCACCTTCTCTTTGACCAGGAGTAGCAAGTCCAGGAGAATCCCCAGATAATGCATTGGGTCTGCTTGGGACAGTGCCACCCCATCCAAGACCAAAGGTGGCAATTCTCTATGAACCAAAGAATTCCAAGTCCCAAAATATATTTTAATGGTAAAAATTAAATTCACATTAGCTTAAATTCCTTCCCCACCTCCTGAACAAAAATATATTATCTGTCAAGAAGTAGGCTTTTTAGACATTCTTAGTCTTAGGCTTCTTATGCTTAAGTGATGAACAATAATTCTTTTGCTATTTCTAGTACAACTTCCATACATGAGCTACCATATTTTCCGGCATATAAGACGACTTTTTAACCCAGGAAAATCATCTCAAAAGTCGGGGGTCGTCTTATACGCCGGGTACCCGAATCTGAGTTGCTGGCACTGACCGATGACACTTTGGGAGCGCCGGCAACATTGAGGGGAAGCTTTACTCTGAATTAGTTCCAACCTACAAGAGGTGCCAGGCTGTGCGCGGCCCACGAGAAAGGAACGCGTCCCCACTCTACCCCGGAATTTGGGTCACCTTCCTTCCTTTCCCAGCAGTCCACGGTGAAAGCAGCGCCGCGGTCGACCTGGGCCAGCACCTTGCACACCTGGCTCTGCGTCTCCATTATGAGAAGGTCCATGCGACTTCGCATGTCTCCGCCCCAGTCGCGCAGCTCTCGCAATCTGCTCACGAGAGGAGCCATGAGGATCGGCGCCTAGGCTCGCAGGCGAAGGGTGGGAGTGCGCAGCGTGCTTTCCTGGCTTGGTGCCGATCTGGACGGCTGCAGAAGGAACTGGGCACTGGCTGTCATGTCTTTTCTGCTGTGTGGGGTTCGGCACCTGGGCTCCCGGGGTTTAAGTCTCTGGGCCGGCCCGCGCTGCTCCAGGATGTTCGCTTCGGGCTCCTTGGAATTGCTGCCGGGTGGTTCTTCCCGTTGGGGTGATGGTGGGTGGCAGCGATCGGCGTTGCTTGGACTGCGGGAGCCACGGTGGTGCTGGCTGGGCTGTGTCTGGTGCGGCGGGCAGAGATGAAGGAGCAGCCTCGGCGGCGGCGGCAGCAACAATTACAACTGGAAAAGCCGTAGGGAAAGGAGGACGAGGAAGATCTGGCAAGGCGGTGCGAGCGCTTCATGGCTCCTCTCGTGAGCGGATTGTGAGAGCTGCACGACTGGCTCAGGTCGACCGCGGCGCCGCTTTCAGCGTGGACCTCCTTGGAATCGCCTTGGAATGCTGGAACCAGCTGGTTGCTGCGCGGAGCTTCCCCCAGGCATCCAGGGAGATATTACCGACGCTCTGACTTCCCCAGACCGGTGGGGCTCGCCATCAGTGGGGGTCAGCTGGGGAACTCGTAGCGTCAGTAATATCCCCCTAGATGCCTGGGAGAAGCTCCGCTCAGCAACCAGCTGGTTCCAGCATTCAGCAGCATGCAGCCTTGACTAGATCGGCACAGCTTCCTGTCAATGTTGTCGGCGCTCCCGTAGCGTCATCAGTCAGTGCCAGCAACTCAGATTCATGAAGCTGTGCCGATCTCGACAAGGCTGCATGGGTGAAGGAAAAAAACCTGGTACAAAATAGCCCTCTTGCCACTACACGTAGCATAGCCCATTACCTTTCTCTACAGTACAGCAACAATACATACAGTACAGCAACAGTACATACAGTATAGTATACAAATATAACAGTCAAGACCCCATCATGACTCCACCAGCAAGAAGAAAGAAATATGAAGCCAGTTTTAAACTTAAAGTTGTAAACTTTGCCATGGAACATAATAACTGTACTGCTGCAAGACAATATGGAGTAACAGAAAAGATGGTTCGGGACTGGAAAGCAAATGTAAAAGCATTAAAGAGTATGCCAAGGGGTAAGTGTGCATTAAGAAGAGGCACCCCACATTGGCCAGAACTCAAAAAACATGTAGCAGACATGGTGAATGAGCATCGCCAAAACGGTTATGTAGTGACATGAAATAAAATATGTTTGTTTGCACTTCAGTGGGCCAAATCTAACCCAGATCACAGCCACAGATTTAAGAGCACTGTATCCTGGTGTACTAGATTCTTGGAAAGGCATAATTTGGTTCTGAGGCAAAAGACAAAAATTGCACAAAAATTACCTGCAGATCTTGATGCCAAAGTAAATAGTTTCCATCGATATGTAATAAAACAGCGCAAGAAACATGGCTATGCGTTAAGTAGTATCGGAAATATGGATGAAACTCCAATGAATTTTGATATGATTGGAAATAAAACTGTCCATCCAAAAGGTGAAAAAACAATTTTAATTAAAACAACAGGACATGAGAAGTCCAGTTTTACAGTGGTACTAGCATGCACAGCTGATGGCTCCAAACTGAGACCAATGATTAATTTTAAAAGAAAAGCAATGCTGAAACTAAAGTTCCCTGTTTGTTGTTTTGTACATGTGAATGAAAAAGGCTGGATGGATGAAGAAGGGGTAAAGCTATGGCTTGATAATGTATGGAGCAGGCGACCAGGTGGACTTATTCAAAAACGTAGTCTACTGGTGTGGGATATATTCAGGGCTCATTTAACTCCCAGCACCAAGCAAAGGCTTGCAAGAATAAACACAGATGCGGCAGTTATTCTCCATCAGCGCGTCGAGAAGGAACATTCAGGTAAGCAACGTTCATTCCTGCAGGATTGACATCGTTGGTACAGCCACTGGATGTGTGCCTAAACAAGCCATTTAAAGATCGCATTCGAGAACAGTGGAATGAGTGGATGGTTAGCGGTGAAAAGTCATTCACAAAAGGAGGAAACATGCGTGCTCCACAGTTGGATGTTTTGTGCAAGTTTGTCATAAAAGCCTGGAATGATATTGATGCAGAAACAGTAATCAAGTCTTTCAAGAAGTGTGGCATATCAAATTCATTAGATGGTATGGAGGACGACTACTTGTGGCAAGATGAAGAGGAAGCCGAAGCTGAGACCACACCATCTGATACAGAATTAGATCCATATGATGACTGCCTTACAAATGTATCACAAAATGTCATTGATGTAATTATGATATCAGATGACGAACAGGAGGATTTTGAAGGCTTTTAAAGGGACACTGTCACGCCAGCAAAACCTGTAAAAATAGCTTGCAGTTATGATGGGCATTGCTGACTCGCCAGGGACTTGCCCGGCACTGGCTCTCTATTGTTTGTTATCTTCCTCCTATCATCATCAGTTCCAGTTTGGTTGACAGCTTAGAAAACAGCTCCCATGGGTTTATTGTCTTATCCTTCCTTTCAGCTTCAGAGTGAATTAGGAAAAGTTTAATCCAATTGCACTGTTTTATGTTGACATGTTTGATGACAAACAGCCTTATGTTTATAAGTGACAGTTTTCCTGCTAAGTACCGGCGTGTCATAAGCATTTGAATTAAAATTACCATATTGAAATCAAATCTGATGTTTTTTAATTTTTATTTGGTGTGCGTTGGAAGAGGGGTAGTCTTATACGGCGAGTATAGCCCAAACCATATATTTTAATAGGAAAAGTAGGGGGTCGTCTTATATGCCCAGTCGTCTTATACGCCGGAAAATATGGTATATTTTATATGAAACTTCACAGTAGTAAGAGGCAAGATCGTATCCTGTGTCAGGACTGAAACAGGTGAATTTTCATTGCCTTTATATCTGATAGATTAAAAGAAAAATTTCAGTCAAGAAAGAGCTGTCACTGTGACATGCTTTAACGAGTTCAAAATGCCCTTAAAGCAGTTTAAATCAGAAGAGCAGTTACCATAGCAGCCATAATAATATGTTGGAATTAAGAAGTTTGTTACTATTTTCTTTTCCTTGGCTAATTTCAAAAAAAGCAATTTTCTTGGATTACTATTTTCTGGTGCCTTTACTTTCTAAGATACTAGAATATGAACATTTGTATTGTTTCTTCAACTCTGAATTCTTTTATGAGTAATGTGCATAATGTTTTAATAGATAATAATATAAATGGGCTACTGAAATAGCTGCAGAAATTTGCTACATGAAATGTGAGAGGTGTATTGTAAACAGTGCATTAATAGTACAGTGAAAAAAGGGAAAAACAATTGTTATAGTTTGTAGAACTAAGAGAAGAGAAAGTTTATATTGGGGTGAGTTGATAAATACATTAATCAACTTTCATGTTTGTGAAAGTGTAGGATTATTTATGAATGGAAAATCTTAATATATGTTAGAATATGAATTACACTGGAATGTTGATACTCAACTGCTTTGAAACTCATCAAATTTGGTACTCAATGCAATTTCATGTGAAAATTTTCATCATTTGTTTGGTTTTCAATGATATTGTGACTCACTACATTATTCCTTATGGGAAAAATTCATTTGGTACTCATTGATTTTGCTATTCATCGTGCCTCCCAGAAGAAATTGATGAGTACCAAGTTACATTATAATGTACTTACATTATTGAGGATACTATGGATGTAGGTATTCATAACTTGATGAGAATTGCAGACTATATTCCAATGCATATAATAATGAAAAGATAATGAAAGAAACGGATGGGTTTTGGAGGAAAACATACACAATCAATGAAAGAATGAAATCCATGGAAAATGTTTTGTTATGTGACATAAATAAAAGGCAGAAAAAATATGATCATATAACTCAAGAATGAATATGTGTGTGTGTGTGTGTGTGTGTTAGTATTTGCTAAAGAAAAACAGTTTTGAATGCAACCATAAATTTATTCATGCATTCATATGGCAGTGGAACTCATCCAATAGCATACTGTTAATAGAAAGAATAAAAAAGATGATTTTATTTAAAATTACAAAATGAAACATGCTATGAAAAAATTGCATATAGTGAATAAGAATAATGGAATGCATAAATAGTAAAAAATATTTAAAGCAAGGAACATTTAAAATTTTAAGAAGAGGAGGAAATCCAGAGCAGACACTCTCCCTTACATTGTCTTTCACAGGCATTGGGAAAAATATATATCATGATACCATCATACAAATGATTTGAACTCTGTAATTCATGTCATTTGCATCATGTTGTCAAAATATACACAATATGTACATGCCCCCTGCCAGATGCCCATATTCTCTTTTACCATCTTTATCTTTATCATTTTCTTTAAATCTTGTCTTTAAAGACTGAAATTTTAAAACATGAAATAGTTTGCCCTTAAGCTGTTCTTCCATCTTCTTTTCCCAAAGCGAACTACCCTACATTTTCTCAGGTTTGGCTGAAATAGCTGTGAAAGATTTATGATTTACAAAACAGTTCTAGCCTTTGTTTAGTTTTAGGCTCAGAGCAGAGTTGTTCTTCACTGTAATGGTAATACTATCTACTTACTTCCCATTGGTTTTGTCACTCTAATTGTCCTCAGAATAGAATAGAATAGAATAGAATAGAATAGAATAGAATAGAATAGAAGAATAGAATAGAATAGAATAGAATAGAATAGAATAGAATAGAATAGAATAGAATAGAATTCTTTATTGGCCAAGTGTGATTGGACACACAAGGAATTTGTCTTGGTGCATACGCTCTCAGTGTACATAAAAGAAAAGATATATTTGTCAAGAATCAATAGTAAATGTAGTATCTGATTTCCTTATGGATGATGTAATGGATGATGTAATGTATTTCACAGAAAAAGGAAGAAAAGCAATCTACTATGGCTTTAAATGGTTTTTAAATAGTTGTATAGATGTGAACATTAAAAAATGTGTACGTGAAATAATTGCATTCCAAAAGAAATTTAAAAAGTTTGTTTTGCCATTTTAATCCACTAGTTATTAAAGTTGAAATACTTACGAATTATTTTCTTTCTATACTACTAGATTTTTGTCTAAACGAAACTGTCCTTTATTTAAGCTGTAGGAAAATCACTGCTAGTTAACAACCTGAGCTATGCAGGTTTATTCCAGAGTTTCATGTTTCATGAATTTTCATTAAAGACATTGTAGAAATGCAGTCATGTTAGTCTATGGAAACTAAACATCAACATCAGCCTGATACCAATTTTTGAGATCCACAGATTTTATTAAGAGGCACAAGCTTTTGTGATCTGTAGTTCACGTTATCAGATTTATGATGTGACTGAATTTATGCGGGATTTAAATTGGCATGAGGGGGTAGAAAGGGATGGAAGATAAGATGATTGTTAAAAATCTATTGTGGTTGTGGAGACCTTGTAAGAATGTTTTGATATGGGTGGGTCTTGGTCTGATACTACTTTGTCCTTGTTCTGAATGCTGATGTCAAAATTTGTGCCCATTAATTTTTGAATTTGATCTGTTTATAGAATTCATATTGGCAAATAATGGCTTATATCACATTAGAGGAAGAAACTATGACCGTGCCTATATCCATCCAATGAGATTTATAAACAAAAATCAATATAGTCAAATGTATTCCAGAGAGAACTCAACTACACTTCAAAAATAAATCAACAGAACACAACTGTTTGTCACTTAAAAATTCACAACCCAAGCAACTTAAATGCATTATTCATAAGCTACAACCCTTCCTGAAAAGTGGCATTGCATTTTCTCAGACACTAGACGTAGGCTTATACATGCATACCAATAATGGGTCTTCCTGAAACACATACAGAAAAAACAACAGAATAATGATGCTAACTGGCAACCCAATGCTATAACAAGCCCAAGTATCTATTTTGACACCACATGTACACCAATAAAACTATCACACACCCCAATCACTACGTATTCAAGATTAGAAGTTGCTTGGGTAGTTTCATTGAAATATATTTAGCCATTTATTTTCTTTAAAAAACCTAATATGGCTTTATTGAAATCATACACATAGTTTTCCACTGTAAAATGCAAACTATAATGGTGTTGAAGACTGGAATGTTAAACACAAAGCCTCTATTAGTTTGGAAGATTATACTTCAGATATATAACTTTTAATATATGGAGCCAATATTTTGTATATGTCTCTGAATCTTGTATGGATATGCAAATAACACACACACTCCACTCGACTTTATAATGTGTCTAAAATATGATAATTTGAGCCTGATTAGTTGTACCTAAAATGAGAACTCAATGTTAATTTGTCTGATGATTCATTTGTTTGCTTACTTGGCTATTAGTATTCTTTCTATACTGCCTGTTTAAAAATATTTGCTTCCGTACATCACAGGGAAAAACCATTTACTGCATGATTCTCATCCTTGTAGATATAGATCTATCCCAGCATCTGAGTATCATCATCAAACCCTTCCTGGCTACTCTAGCAAGTGATAAACTCAGTGGTGGGATTCAGCCGGTTCGCACCAGTTCACCCAGCTAACCACGCCTGGCCATGCCCCTTGCCCCTCCCAGCCAGTCACCTCAGATGAGGTTGATATGTAATGCCTTTTCTCTTGCCGCACGGCCCTCCCAATCAGCAGAGGTTCCCTAAATGAGAAAGCTGGCTGTGGTCAGTCCTAGCTTTGCTATCCATCACAGCTAAGAATCTCAAATAAAGTCAAGAATGAATACTTGTGTTGCAGCCAATCTGGGCGCTAGCTAGGCAGACGGCCTGCAAACTCCGTGGCCCGGCCGAAGTTTCACTCGTTGAGGCACCAGGACTCCTTATGATGGGATGGGGTCCTTTGGGCACTTAGTTTGGCTACTATTAGCTCCAGCCCCACCCTCCGCCTCAGCGAGTGGCGTGCAAAAGTTCGGCCGGGCTCCTTGAGAGACCAAGTTTGCAGGAGGCCGATTAGGGGCTGGTTGTAGCACAAATGTTCATTCTCGGCTTTGAGATTCCTGGCTGCAATGGGCAGCAAAGCTAGATTCGTCTCTCTGATCCAGCAGCTGGAAAAGGAGGGGGAGAGAAACAGTCCCATTGCCAAGGTACGTGTGGGTCGGAGTGGGGAAGAAATGCAAACTTCAGCTTCCTGGTGTGGTGCGGGGCTTTGGGCAAAGGCTGGAGGGAAGGGCCTCTGGCTCACTCACGCTCTCTCCCTCCCCAGTCTAGGTTGATGCAGGTAGAAGTTCACATTGCCCTTTCCAAGCCTGCTGTCGGTGTAGCTGAGTGTTGGTGAGGGCTAGCTTTTTGCTTAGCTTTGTCTGGCTGTTAGTGGGGAAATGGACAGGGGCCTGGGGAGGAAGCCATGCCTCCCCAACAGCTGGACAAAGCTAGGCAAAAAGCCAGCTCTCACAGGCACCCAGCATCTCCAACAGCAGGCTTGCAAAAGGCAACATGGCTCCGCCTACAATCAAGCTAGAGTGGGGAGGGGGAACACGAGCAAGCACTGAGGAGACAGCAGGAGGAAGGAAGCCAGGCAAAGGGCGAGTGAGGACATCTGCAGCATGCTGTAGCACATGCACTTTCCCTCAGCCCCCTTCTTTCGGAGGGCTCCGATCAGCTCCCCCGCCTCTCCTCTCACCCCATTAGCCAGCCTGCCAGCAGGAGGTGAATTGGTGGGCTTTATTGCATTCCAGGCATTTCCCACCCAAATGGCATGCCACATTTGCAATGGGGGGAGGTGTTTGGGGAAGGCAGCAGGGGAATGGGGGAGAGAGGAGTCGCTTTCAAGCCATTGGTTTTTTGCGGGGTGGAGAGTCTCTGGAGAGTCTTCCCCTAGTTATGCAGGCAGAGACATGCTTCCCATTTTGGTAGCCCCCCATAGGGAAAATACTTTTTTAAAAGTATTGGCTGGCTGGAGAATTCTGGGAGTTGGAAGTCCACAAGTCTTAAAGCTGCCAAGTTTTAAGACCTCTGTTCTAGTCTAACCCCCTGTTCAGGCAGGTAAACTGAGGATGCAAAATCTGAGTGGAGGGCCTGGGAAAGGTGTCAGAATAATACTTAGAAGGGACCTTGGAGGGGACCCTATACCATTTCAGAGAAATGGCTGTCCAGTCTCTTCTTGAAAACCTCCAGCATTGGAGCGCCCAGAACTTCTGAAGACAAGCAGTTCCATTTGTTAATTGTTCTCACTGTCAGGAAATTTCTCCTTAATTTTAGGTTGCTTCTCTCTTTGTTCAGTTTCCATCCATTGCTTCTTGTTTTGCTTTCTGCTGCTTTGGAAAATACATTGCCCCCACCTTCTTTGTGGCAGCCCCTTAAAAGCCTGTTGCCTATCACACTCTTGGGCAAAGCATGTGAGCCATTTCCTCCTTTCAGTGGTCCATGAAAGTACATCTATAGTATGTAGATGCAGGTAATAAAGTCGAAAAAAGAGAACAACATTTTACAGAACTATAGATATGTTGAGGCTGGGGGTGACAAGGAGTGGCTGGGAGGGGAGGGGCTGGGCAAAGCACCTTTGACGTGATTGATGTCGAGTTGGCCATGCCCACCCAGTCACATGATAACCTGCCCACGCCCACCCAATCACATGACCACCCAGCCATGACCATCCAGCCATGACCACCAAACCACGCCCACAGAACTGGTTGTTAAAAAATTTGAATCCCACCACTGGATAAGCTGCAAAGCATTTCTTAACCTCTGATTCTAAATAGTCTAATTTTGTAATGGAAAGGCATAAATCAGTGCAGTCTGAGAAATAACAGAATTGTTGCAATATTCAAAGCTGGGCAATGTCTAGCAGACTTATGGCAGTTTAGAATTTCTAGCCATAGGACATCAATTGTATAGAGCTATTGACTCAAAATTTTATTATAAACATCCCTTCTTATAACCTCAATTCTAGCACAAACTGCTGAGAGGAATCCACAGTCAATCACACTGTTTTCCCCCCAATGTGACAAAAAGCAATGTATTATTAGAAATGTGTCATTGTCCTCCCGTTCTAGTAAGACTATTCAAGTGAGCATGAAAAATAAACAGAGATAAACAGAATTATTCAAGCATCTTTCTTCCATATAGTGTTACTCTTTCTGTAGTGCTTGAGTGAATGTAGCTTGTCACTGAAGGGATAAGACTTAAAATTCCAAATTTTTGTTTGTTATTTTTAATCTATGCTAGAATCATAATCAGAGTTTATGGACATTTCTGGCTCATTCATCCTGTGATCACCCTTTTTATGATGGTTACTGTTGTTTAGATAGCAATTAGTACATATTATAAAAATCAGGTTGACAGTTCCAATGTCTTGCCTTGTTGCTCTTGTGGAAGAATCATTAAAATAGCAGACTCCAATAAGCAATTTAGGCTAGTGCAAGTGTAAAAAGATCTGATGGCCAGTCAATATCCCCATCAATGAAAATTAAAGCTGATGGGAAGTTGTTCAAAAGTAGGATAAAACACCTGAACAACTAGGAGATGAATGAAGAGCTAAATTAACTATCCTGGTTTTTTTTTTGTTTTTATTATTATTTAGTATATGATGGGAATATTGACAAATAGAAGTAAACATATACACACAATCCATGGAATTATATGCAAAACTTCTCCTGTGCACCGCTTGGAGAGTCCAAGCATGGGTTAATTTCAGTCTGTTCTGATATCACTGAGTTGGAATTTCTTTGGCCACATCTTCCTCTTCCGGCCGAACCTCAGTTTGTTCAACTCAGTCTGTCGGAAAGACTTATTTGAGTTGGTTCTTCAAATTAAATTGAATAAAAATTAATAAAATTAGGAAAATTGGCTATTTCAAACAATAACTAAATTCTTACAAACAATAAAATTAGAGCCTCAGGGATTTAGCTTGGAGTGGTGAAAATGGAGCACAGAGAGTGACAAGCACTGCGAACTCTGCAAACTTGCCGCGTGGCTCCCAATCGCGCCGGAGATCGCGCAGACCCAGCAGGCAGGCATTGTTGGCGCTGGGGAGGACCGAGGCTTCGGTTCTCCTTCCTTTCTGGTCCCTGGGGAGCAGCAGATTGGAGGAAAAGCATGCTGACCGCTCAGCCATTAGCAGCCATTTTGCTTGTGGCGGCCACTTTGTTGCAGCCCACAATGCAGCAAATTATTGTCGTTTGATCAGCTGGACAGTTATTGGAGCAAGGGATCTTCTTTGGAGACCTGATCATGGCAGGGAATCGTGGCCAAGCAAGTAAAAACCATTCTGCTGGTTTATAAAGCCTTGTTTGGGGTGTTTGGCTGCCACGTTATTGGGATCAAGCCCTGCTAACGCCTGAGCTGCCTGGTCATTGCTGCTGCTGCCTATAATTACATGCTAATAAACCGTTTTGCCAGTTTGGCGTGTTTTGAACTCTGAACTGCGCAGTGAGTAAATCTTTCCGCTTCTAATTATTATTGGGGATTCTGAACTGTATCTTCTGGGTGAGATATGGCAAATAGTAGTGATTCTGAAGGGTCTTCACCCTCTCATCATCAGGCTGATTGTCCTGTAATTAAAAAGCCCAGATTGAGATCTAGCAAGAATTCTTCTAGCACTCAAGCCAAATATTCTAAATCTTCATCTGTAGCTGCTGAGAAAGATGCACTGAGGAGACAAAAAGCCTTAGAAAAGCACTTTGCAAAGGCCCAGCAACAGACTGCAGTTTCTAAATCTCCTGAGGATTTTAAGGATCTGGGTGAACCTTCTAATACCTTAACTTCAGACTCACAGCTACAGGAAGTGCAGGAGGATCAGCCTAACTGGTCTCCCATTGTACCTCAGGAATCACATGTATTTCATGCAGTTCCTTTTCAAGAAGGATTTGTCCCTGACCCTCCTCAGCCCCTTTCTGATTCCTCTCGGGTGCCTGGCAGGCAACGTTCTGCACTATCAGCCATGTTTACACCTACAGCAGCAGGGCTGCACCCCCTAGAGGCGACACAACAAAGTTTATCCTCAGAGTTATGTTATGCCATTGTGCAAACCATTACAGAAGGTATTGATGAGAATTGTTGGCTCCCTTACATCCAGAGCCTTCAAGATCAGATCCTATGCATCAACATTCACATAGGCACAGAGACTATAGGGAGGGATCACCTCATGCATCTCCATCACTTCACAGCGAGGCTTTGCTAGAAGGAGAGGAGGAATTAGGTGAATTTGGAATGTCTGAGGATGAAGGGCTTGCACAGGACAAACCTGCTTACACTGGCTTATTCTGTCCCCATCTTTTAAAGACATTATTACTCAAAACTAAAATGACTGCTAATATGGGTCAAATGGAGAGATCTACTGCAGACCCTAAGGACTCCCAGGATCTTTGTGCTAGTCTCTTTACAGAGCAGGTTACTACTCAGGAAGTTATTCCCTCCCCAAAATCCTTTGTAGATGTAATTCAAAGACAATGGGAACAACCTATCTCAATTCCAACGGCTAGTGGAATGGACAAAAAGATGTATACTGTGGGAAAAGAGCTTGAGGAGCTCCTCCAGATTCCCACAGTTGATTCTCCCTTGACTAATTTGGCTTCAACAGCCATTCTTCCTTTTGATAACGCAGAGGGATTGAAGACTGAGGATAGGAAGGTGGATTTGGCTGCACGCAAAACCCACCAATCAGCGGCTTGGGCAGTTAGGTCTGCTACAGCAGCTTCCTTCATTTCTTGGACATCACTTTTATGGTTAAAACAGATGCAGGCCAGGATCTCCCCAGTTGATGTACATCTTCAACAAGACATCAGTAAGCTAATAGCTGCAACAGAGTACACAGCTGATGCTACTATTAACGTGGCTAAATTTGCCTCTAGGGCTCTAGCGTCTAATGTAGCATCCAGGTGCTTGTTATGGCTGTGCCAGTGGTAAGCAGTCACAAGGTCCAAGTGGTGCTTGGCTGCAGCCCCCTTTAAGGGACGTCAGCTGTTTGGAGAAGCACTAGACCCCCTCCTAGTGGAAGGGAAGGATAAGAGGAAAGTTCTTCCACAGCTGACTAGGAGACCTGACAGAAGACCTACCCCTTATTACCGTAGACAGCCCTTTCGGAACACTGAGGTGGGTTTCTCTGTCTCCCAATTCCATAGATAGTATTCCCATGGTGGGGGGACAGATCACAGGACAGGTCAGGATTTCAAGACAGATCTCGACAATCACAGTCCAGGCGGCCTTACAGGGATTCAGGGGGACACCCCTACCGCTGTTCCAAATGACTCGTGGACTCAGATCCCGATTGGCAGCAGGCTAAAAATGTTTGCCGAACAGTAGAGGGATACCACCACGGATGTGTGGGTATTACAAACACTAACTCTCGGACTGACCTTAGAATTTTGTTCCAAACCCCCTCATTGATTCATTCAGTGTCCGGTATCCAGGGAACCCACCAAAAAAGCCACGATAGAGTCCAAGATTCAGCATTTGCTGGATATCAAGGCTATCAAACCGGTACCAATTGGACAAAGAGGTTTGGGGTTTTACTCTGTTCTCTTTCTAGTTCCCAAGCGCTCGGGAGGCCAAAGGGCGATATTGAATCTAAAGGACCTCAATGTTCACATAAGATACAAGAGGTTCAAAATCACTTTATTCAATTCTGGGTTGCCTCTAACATCAATAGATCTCAAGGAGGCTTACCTCCATGTCCCCATATAGGTATCTCACAGGAGGTTCCTCAGATTTGCATTTGCAGGCCACCACTGCAATATTGGGCACTTCCCTTTGGCCTATCCTCAGCCCCATGTACCTTCACCAAATTACTAGACGTGGTAGCAGCACATCTGAGGTCACATCCCATCCGCCTACAGTGCTATCTGGATGATGTGCTGATCCAGTCATCATCTCTCAGGCAGGCAGAACTAGATCTTCAACTCATGATCCAGTCATAGCAGGATCACAGTTTCTCAGTCAATTGGGAGAAAAGCCATCTGACACTGTCACCAGGCTTACTCGTCTGGGGGCGGTGATAGACACACAGTTATCTCAGGTGTTCCTGTCTCAAGAATGACGGGACAGTATAAGGGACTTGGTGAAAATGTTCAGGCATCAGTTTCAGTGCCCCTATTGCTTCTTTCCCAACTGTTAGGGAAAATGATTTCCTGCTTGGCAATAGTTTCCTGGGCCCATTTATACACCAGGCCCTTGCAGTGGCTTCTTCTCCCCAGTCAGAGGTCAGGGCGCAGCAACTCACTGTGCAGGATCAGGGTTCCTCAGCAGGTGCTTCAATCCCTGAATTAGTGGATGTCGACGGCCATGGAGGAGGGCTGCCTGTTTCACAATCCTCCCAGACTGGTCTTAACATCGGAAACAAGTCTTTTCGGCTGGAGAGCGTACTTGAGGACCCAAGTGACTCAAGGCAGGTGGTCTCAGCAAGATCTCCGCAATGACATCAATTGGCTAGAGCTGAGAGCGGCCCATCTGATGCTCCGACATTTTCAGACTGAGTTGTCAAACCAGCACGTTCTCCTGTTAATGGACAATGTCACAGCCAAGGCACATATCAACCGCCAAGAGGGCACTCGCTCCAAACTCGTGCAAGGCAAAGAAATTGTGTCTCTGGGCAGAACGACATCTACTGTCCTTGCGGGCGGAACACATCACCGGGACATCCAACTCTACAGCGGATTGGTTGAGCTGAACGACAATAGACCAGTCTGAATGGCGACTTCATCCGGATCTATTCCACCTCATCACAGTTCGATTCGGGACTCCAACCTTGGACTTATTTGCCACACCTCAAAACACTCACCTGCTTCGGTTCTTCACCCGGTTCTGGACTCCAGCGGCCGAGGGTATCAATGCCCTTCATTGTCCATGGCTGGCCGAACTCCTATATGCCTTTCCTCCCATTCTGTTACTCCAGAGGGTGATCAGGAAGATTCTGGAGGAGGAGGCGGAGGTGTTGTTAGTAGCACCGTATTGGCTGAGAAGTCCATGGTTCGCAGACCTGATGTCACTGTCGATAGCATGTCCCTGGATTTTACCACCGCACAAGGTCTCCCTCAGCCAAGGGGCCCTTCAACATCCAGACCCCCAGTGGCTCAAGTTGGCTGATTGGCACTTGAACGGGAGACCCTCAGGAAAGGACGCTATTCACCTGAAGGGATTTCTAGCATCCTTGCATCTAGGAAAGCATCGACAACCAGGATTTATGATGCCACCTGGGTGTCGTTCTGTCATTGGTGCACCAAGGTGCATCTGGTACCGACCTCTGCCACAGTTCTACAGGTCCTGGAGTTCCTGCAATGAGGTCTGCAGAAGAAGTTATTGACTAATACACTTCAGCGACAAGTTGCAGCATTGGCTACCATCTTGCCAGGCGAAAGACCTATTTTTCTCTCTCTCAACATCCCAAGGTCCGTAGCTTTTTAAAGGGAGCTGCCAACCTATTACCACCAACAGTACATAGATACCCGACCTGGGATCTATCCTTGGTTTTACAAGCGCTCACCTTGCCTCCTTTCGAAGTGTGGACTACCACACTTAGACTGTTTACATTTAAAGTTGTGTTCTTAGTTGTGATTACATATGCACACAGGATATCGGAGTTAGCTGCCCTCTCAGTGTGCCAGGATTTATGCATATTTCACCTGAACAGAATCATTCTTTGATTGGACCCTACCTTTGTGCCAAAAATAAATTCCTGGTTCCACAGGGCACAGGAGGTTATTTTGCCAGACTTTGCCCCAATCCAAAACATCCAAGGGAAAAGCGCTGGCATACATTGGATGTACACCGAGCCTTGAAGAGGTATATTAAACGTGCCTCCTTTAGGAGGACAGAGGCTTTATTCATGTCATTCCAGCCCATCTTGATGGGGAAGAGGGTGTCTCCATGGACGTTGGCTCAAGGCATGTATTGCCTTAGTTTATGAACAACAAGCTCGTCCTGTGCCACGTCGCATCACGGCGTACTCTACTCGTAGTGCTGCTACCTCGGCGGCCTGGGCTACACAAGCATCAATTTTGGAAATCTGCAGGGCTGCCACTTGGGCTTCCCCTTCACCATTCGTGAGGAACTACAAACTGGATCAGTACGCATCGGCTGAAGCAGCGAGTCTCTGGAGACCAGAGAGTCCTCCGGCCGAGGGGACCCTGGACCAATCTGCTTCCCGCCCTACAACAATTTAGCTTGGGTATATCCCATGCTTGGACTCTCCAAGCAGTGCACAGGACAATGAACCTTAGACTTAGCTTGAACATTCTTTCTATGTGCACTGCAGGAGAGTCCAATCCCACCCTGGCTTGTACTGGTCCGGGGTCCAGGAGTGGTCGGTTCTTCGAACGGATTGCATCTTCCCTGGTTCTGGTTTCGTTGAAAAAACTGAGGCTCGGCCAGAAGAGGAAGGCGTGGCCAAATAAATTCCAACTCAGTGATGTTAGAACAGACTGAAATTAACCCATGCTTGGGCTCTCCTGCAGTGGACATAGAAAGAACGTTCAAAGTAAGTCCAAAGTTCATTCTATGGGGGTACTGCAGTGGCATCATAACTGAATGTTCAATTTAGTTGAACCTATCCAGGCAATCACCTCTTTCTGCTTCCTGTGTTCCTGCAGATCGTCTAAGATCTTTGTTTTTCTGATGCTATTTGATAGGAGAATGTGCTGGAGTCCATTAATTTACAATTAATTTAAATTTGAACAGTATTACAATTTAATTCACTGTTTGGAACATACATGTTAGGACAATTTGTTTTCTTAATTTCCAGAATGTTATTTTCATATCTATCTTTATCCATCAGAATGTTCCAACCACCCCTTACAGCCCATTACTTCCCTATTTTAATACAATAGAAGTCATCTAACATCAAATGTTTTCCTGTTTCATTGTTGGAAATAAATTATTAGTATAATTTAATCATTAGTTTGTAATAAATGACCATTGAATGTGTTCACTGGGGTTAGTTTCTGTTAAAACATGCACACACTCTTAAGATTTGTTCGTCTCCATTCCCATTCATTTTTTTTTCCTCATGGTCTATATACAGATGCAATAGATTTGCAATACTTTTAGGAATATGTTATGTTGCCATCCATCTGTCTTTGACACTATGTATATCATCACCATATTTAATTAGAAATATTGGTGAAGTGTCCAGGACTAAATAGCAGAGGGATGGTCTATCAAACCTCTGAAGGGTACACTGGAACAGCGGTCACCAACTGGTGGTCCGTGGACCACTGGTGGTCTGTGAGAAAATGTTGGTGGTCGCCAGAAAAATTATTTGCATGTTTTATATTGTACTAAATCGGGGTCCTCAAACTACAGCCCCTGGGACAGATATGTGCAATGAACGTTTGTGTTGCTGTGGAGAGAGTCCCCCTTTGGGGTCTTTTTGTGTGGGTCAGAAAGGGGCAGAAATTCTGACTTGGGGTCTGCTTCAGCCTCCTGGTATGGGGCTTTGGGTGAAGACTGGAGGGAAGTGCCACTGCTGGCGAAGAGCCGGAGGACCTTGTTCCAGTGGGACTGCATCATGGCCTGGAACTGGCTGACTATCTCAGCCCGCAGAGCCTCTAGGCGCCGGTACCTGGCCTTGCACTCCCACAGGTCTTCCTACTGTTTAGAAAGCCTATGGTCATAGTCCTCAGTGAGGTGCTTCTGCTAAGCCACCTTCTTGGTCAGATCCAATTTGAACTGAGCCAGCTGTTTTGCCAACTCTTTCTCATGGTGGCTGCTTAGCTCCAGCAACTGCTTCCTGTTGGGGCCCTAAAGAGCCCAGGCAAGCAGGCAAGGAATAGTGAGTAGAGGCTGGCAAGGTGCCCCTCGATGTGAGTGACATTGAGTTGGCCACACCCACCCAGTCACATGACCACCTTGCCACGCCCACCCAGCCAGTCATTAAGCAGTTCAAATTAGTGGTCCATAGGATTTATGAATTTAGTAGTCCCTGAGATCTGAAAGGTTGGTGACCCCTGCACTGGAAAGTCCTTAGCATACAAATAATTAATCAGCTACAAAGAAAGGAATACAGTACATACTGCAAAGTATTGGACCAATATCTGAGATTCATGAGACTATGATAAGGAAGGAGAAAGGTATTGGATAGCCAAACAAAAAAACAAACAAACAAAAAAAACCCAATAGTATACTTTAATGACAGACATTCTTACACTAAAATTATTTATAACCTATAAATACTTATCTTCTTATCTCAGCTGGGCCTTTATTTTAAATTCATTTCCAGAATTTTAACTATTGTATACAGCACAAATTACTATTATTATAGTAGGGTAAAAGAATATTTCTTTGCATTTATTTTTCATTATTATATACTAAGAATCCAGGAGCTAAATTCATTTGTAATAATGTTAATATTGTACATAGGCAACAAAAGGCAACAATTTTCCCCAATTTATACTAAAATAAAAAAATTATAGAAGAGATATGATTCCTAAGAATTTAATGAAATCCTACACATATTTTTATTGAGTTAGAAGAGTTTAGTGCCTTTTCTTTAGTGTTTTTTAATTCATCATGCACAAAGGTTCATGAAGCCACTCAGTCACCTGAACTACAAGATTATGTGGGGAATAAATTTGATAGAGATAGATAGATAGGCAGGCAGGCAGGCAGGCAGGCAGACAGACAGACAGACAGACAGACAGACAGATATGGATAGAGAAATGATAGAATTAAAATTTAATTAAATAAATTAAGTCAGTTTGATTTTGATGTAACTGTCTTTAAATATATATAATGAATCATAATTAATTTCTCTTTTTATCTCCTATCCTGACTTTATGCTCATTAATTATGTACCTAAGGTTTACTTTATCAACATATTTAAGCAACAGTACTTTTTCTAAACCATTATTCCAAATTCTAAATTCTAAAAAGCTATCATGTTTAGTTAAATGTCTTCATGTACCTTCATATACCTATTTTTTTCTAGAAACAAATTCTTTCTTGGTTTCCTGGCAGAAATATCAATTCTTTTAGTTTATATCCCACAACAGTATTTTATATAGTATATGACTAATTTTATACTAAGATTTAGGAAATGTATTCTTTTCCTTTGTTTTCCCATTATTGCAGCATCATGCTAATGTAGTTCCCTGTATGTATTTATTTGGCCCTCCAATATTAAAACAGTAAGAGGTTCATGGTGCATAATGTCCCTAATTTATAATAATATTAACTCTTGCTCTTTGTAACAGACTAGGATCCTTTCATATCTATTAAATCCATTAAAATGGAAATACTGTTGGAGTCAATTGAAGGTTATTGAAAGGCATCTTATTTTACTTGCGTACTGTTCCACTTTTTATTTATTTATCAATGAGCAGCAACATAAAATAACAATCAAAAGTACATTAGGGAGGGAGAGTTTAAGTATTTATTACGAGTTGGGAGGAGGAGAAGAAAAAGGAGAGGGGTAAATATTAAATGACTTTTAATATTAAATGTCGTTTAATATTTAGTAAGGCCACATTTGGAATACTGAATCCAGTTTGGGTTACCACATTACAAAAAAGATGTTGAGACTTTGGAAAAAGTGCAAAGAAGAACAGCTAAGATGATTAAAGGCCTGGAGAAAAAACATATGAAGAACAGTTGTAGAAATTGGATATGGCTAGTCTAGCAAAAAGAAGGACTAGGAGTGACATGATAGCAGTATTCCAGTATTTGAGGGGCTGCCACAAAGAAGAGGGGGCAACTTATTTTCCAAAGCACCAGAAGGCAAGATAAGAAACAATGGATGGAAACTAATCAAGGAGAGAAGCAAGCTGGAATTAAGGAGAAACTTTCCAACAGTGAGAACAATTAACCAGTGGAACAGCTTGCCTTCAGAAGTTGTAGGGCTTTCATCACTGGAGATTTTTTAAGAGAAGACTGGACAGTCACCTGTCTGAAATGGTATAGGGTCTCCTACTTGAGCAAGAGGTTGGACTAGAAGACTTCCAAGGTCCCTTCCAGCTCTGTTCTGATTGAAATAAATGTGCAAATTTCTATATTTAAATCCAGATGATTGATTAGGCCAGAGAAGATCTGAATACAATCTAGCTAACATTATTTTTTAAGGATTTAGAGTTTAATTCTTTTTTAAAAAACTTAATTCTATCTTCACCCTAGATATATTGAACATTCTATTTTTATAATTTCAAGTTAATATTCTTTAAGTTATGAAAAATGATATTCAATTAGCTAACTAGATTTACAGAAAGTTATTATCCAAGACACCCCAAATAGTAATATATATATATGATGGATGGATAGATCAGTATCACAATGATACAACCACTCTACAACTGCTGTCACAGAGCTAAATTATTTTTTTAAATTTCTTCTGTAAACATCCATGTTATCCTGTGGAGTGCTGATTTACCACCAGCGTAACAGGTATTTAGAAGCTAAGGACTTGGGAAGGAAACAATAGCCAATGGCTTAATATCCAGCCATCAACACCCCAATCAACCAATAAGAAGCTACACCCAATCTGGCACCACAGAAATACAAGAAGTAGAATAGTCACACATTTCAGTAAATAGAAGTTTTCTGAGGATGGGCTCAAGCGTGAATCCAAAAGCTTAGAAGAACAAACTTCTAGTCTGGGTGACCGAACAAGATTATCCTGGGATACATATATTTGCTTTTAAACTTCTTCTAAACCTCTCTCTGGAGAGCAATAATCAGGGAGCGTGCACATTCAATTTGGATCAAAAGTGTCAACTTTTATTTGTGTGTTGATTTTGTGAAGTGTAGTGTTTTATACATTTCAGAATGGATCTTCACTCTCTCTTTGAAATTAGGGCATTTTATATATGGGGTCGAGATGATTTTCCTATGTTGGCTGAAATTTAATTTTCATCCATAAAGCACATCAGTACCCACTTATTCATAAGCTTAGATTTTCCAGGTGGATCGAATACCGACCACTTAGCATCAAAACTTAGCCAGAATTTAGCTATTCCATTACTATATAACCCTAACTCTAAAATCAAATATAATATTCAGATGACTGATAAAATCAGTTCAAATAAACTAATTAACAAATCAACAAAAGGGTGCCCGTAAAATAAGTTATTTCAATTATTCAGATAATATTTTATCCCAACCTTTCTTAAAAGAACTCGAGCTAGATTTTGTTTTCTTCTATCCTCCTAAGAACCTTTTGAAGCAGCTTTATTATTATGTTACTATATTAAAAAATCTAAATTACAGAGGCAGCCTTGTATCTGAAAAGGAATTTGAACCCTATACTCTGTTAATGTTGAATATTCCAACCATTATCAAATCTTTCGTCTTAAAAACTTCACCATCTGATCTTTCATATGAATATTACGATTACAGAAATAACACAATTGTAATTAATATACAGAGTGCTTGTGGTGGGCGGGGTTGTCTTAAACGTTTTGGTTGCTGCTGGAAAAATGTGCCTTTCAGTGTATATTTCCACACTAATTATGTGTAAAATTGAATAAGACACTATTTCGGCACTTTGGTTGTATGTCTCAAGAAGGTACCAGTTTGTATTTTGAGACTTAGAAGGAGTGTATTCTACCTTATGGCAGTGTCCCTCTAGACAGGTCAACAACATCCTAATATTCTAACTTACTGACAAAATGCGATGTGTGCATTGCATTGCGACGGGTTACATCACTGGTCATAACATGATGTAACCCAACGCAGCATGATGTAAGCATCGTGATACATTGGAGGTTTAAAGAAACAATTAAAATGTAACATTTAAATTGTAGCTTAGGAAACATTATTTCTTTTTGTTACTATTGGCATGAGAAGCTTTAACAAATATGGAGCATTTAATAACGCAGTTCTGAAAGTGATTATAAATACATGTTTTATTTCAGAAATCATGAAAAATTATTCTTAATGGTTAGAATAATGGTTATCAGTGAGGACTGATAAACTATATTGAAGTGTATTACAATGCCTCTAATAGTGGATATTGTTATTTAAATAATCAACTTGCTTTATAAAGTAGATTATCAGATGGCATTAATGTTTTTATGATTGTAATCATTGTATGACTGAATGTGCTGCTTGTCATACAATTGAATGTCAAGGCACTGTTTTTTACTAGTAAAAAGTAATGTACCCTAAAGCTCTTCTCCAGTTCAATTAAGCCATGTTGAGTTGATCTCAATAGGCCTCAATCATGTTTCAGAGTCACTCACAGAAGGGTCTGGGACAATTCTTCATGGCTACATGACCCTGTCCATTTCACCCTGGATTTTCCAGCATGGCTGACCCACCATGGTTCTTTGTCCATGGCTGGTCCTCCACCGCTGATATACTGCCGCCACAACATCTCTTCTGCTTCTCTGAGGCTGCCTAATCGTGGCTGGTGCAGCGCAACCCAATTCTTCACGGCCAATTCCTCCCATAGACGATTAAATGTGCCTCTGATGCTTCTAGCTTCTGGCATGCTTTTGGTGCACTCCCAGTGGTGTTAGGCACACTGGTGCTGGAAAGCAACAGTAGTATAGGAGGGGCTGGGAGGGATGCAGTCTCACATTCGCCAGCAGCATTTGGATGACAATGGGAGGGGATGACAGAGGGGCTTTGCCAGCAGCTTTTGGATAGTGTGTGTGTGTGGGGGGGGTGTTTACAGAGAGGCTTTGCCAGTAGCATTCGGATAGTGCATGGTGGGACATGAAGAGAGTGACTGAAATGTACTATTCTTATTACCAGGATCTGTTACCTACTTTTCTAGTGAGAGACACACACCAACATGCACACCATTTCTGTGGGTTTCAATTAAACATTAATGTTTAATCACATTTCATTCATTGGTTTGCTGGGGTGAATTTTAGGATTGGCCATAGAAGTGTGTGTGTGTGTGTGTGTGTGTTGGTGTGTGTTTCTTGCTGGAAAAGTAGGTTTCAGGTTGCTGCTGGGTTACTTTAAAATGATTCCCAACTTGCCTTTTTTCTTTTTCTTTTTCTTTCTGGTTTCCTTTTCATCAAAGTTCAGCAGCTGTGACCATGTCAATCTATCAGATTCTGGTAGCCAAGCAACTGGGATGATCTCTCTCTCTCTCTCTCCCTCTCCCTCTTCCTCCCTCCCTCTGTCTCTTTCTCACACACACACACCATTTTGGAGCTGTGGCTGCTTTCCTGTCAACCCCCACACCCGTCTTTTAATCTCCTCTTGATTTAGCACAAGGGTGCTCCCCTTTTTTCTCCCATTCCCTGCCCACTTCTCAAAAGCATTTTCCCTTTCTTTTTGTTCTTCTTCCACCTGGGCAATATCAAAAGATCATTGAAATGCTTGGTGCATCTTCCAGAGTTCTGTAGATCTCTATTGTTTGGCACTTTTGCTGTGTCTTTACATAATGATGTGTTTAGTTTTGCATGCTTGGTTGTCTTGGGAAGTTTTGCTTGGTTGTGGGCAACCCTTTGGCTGGGGGGGCAAGGAGCAATTTTTTTTGCTGGGATGGTGATCCAACAACTTCACCCCCTCTTTTTAAGAGAAGCTATCAAAATCCCCCCCCCCCCCAGTGCAAAGAACTTCACAGTACAAGAAAAAACAAGTGCAAGAGATATTTGGGGTGTGTAAAATAAAAGGAGGGGCAGTTTCTGAATGAAGAGATGTACTGGGTCGGGAGAAGAGGCATATGGCATAAGACAACCAAGCATACAAAACTAAACACATCATTATGTAAAGACACAACAGTTTATTTTACGTTTACATTTACAAAAATGTAAAAAAAGTGAACAAAAGAGAAATCCAAATCAAATCAATATTTGGTGAGACCACCCTTTGTCTTCAAAAATAGCATCAATTCTTCTAGGTACACTTCCACACAGTTTTTGAAGGAACTTGGAAGGTTCCTTCAAGGTTATTCCAAACATCTTTGGGAACTAACCACAGATCTTCTGTGGATATAGGCTGCCTCAAATCCTTCTGTCTTCTTATGTTATCCCAAACAAACTCAATGATGTTGAGATCAGAATTCTGTGGGGAAGAAACCATCACTTCCAGGACTTCTTGTTCTTCTTTATGCTGAAGATAGCTCTTAATGACATTGGGTATATCTTTGGGCCATTGTCCTGCTGCAGAATAAATTTGGGGCTAATCACACATCTCTCTGATGGTATGGCATGATGGATAAGTATTTGTCTATATTTCTCAGCATTGAGGACACCATTTATCCTGTCCAAAACTCCATTTGCAGAAATGCAGCCGCAAACTTGCAAGGAACGTCCATCATGCTTCACTGTTGCTTGCAGACACTCACTATTGTACTTCTCCCCAGCCCTTTGGTGAACAGACTTGCTCCTGCTGCAGCCAAATATCTCAAACTTTGACTCATCAGTTCAGAGCACCTTCTGCCATTTTTTGCACTCCAATTCCTATGTTTTCATGCATAGTTGAGTCGCTTAGCCTTGTTTCCATGTCAGAGGTATAGCTTTTAGGTCACAATTCTTCTAGGAAGACCACTTCTGGCCAGACTTTTCCAGACAATAGATGGGTGTACCTGGCTCCCACTGGTTTATACCAATTCTCTGCTGATGGCACTGCTGGACATTTTATGATGTCAAAGGGAAGTAAGCATGATATGTCTTTCATCTGCTGCATTAAGTTTCCTTGGCCAACCACTGTGTCTGTGGTTCTCAACATTGCCCGTTTCTTTGTGCAATCTCTATCTTAAGATGTGCTGTTCAAAAGAGCTTGAACAGCACATCTTGAAACCCCAGCCTGCTTTGAAATCTTTGCGTGAGAGAAAACTTGCTAATGCGGTATAGCCACCTTTTGTCTTTTCCTGTGCTCAGTTTTGCCATGGTGTATGACTTGTGACATGAAACTGTCTTCCATAATCTCACCTTAGCAGCAGAGTTTGGTTTTTCCTCAGTTTTAAGACTCCTACACAGTTGTTTCAGTTAATGACTGTGTTCAACCTACATATGAAATTAATGTCTATTAGCACCTTCTTGGTATAATTGTTTAATCATACACCTGACTCTAATCCTACAGTATCCCTGAGTTTGTGCAAATGTGCAAGTATAAGAATTGATGCTATTTTGAAAGCAAAAGGTAGTCACACCAAATATTGATTTTATTTAAATTTCTCTTCTGTTCACTTACTTAATAAACTATTAACACTTCAATTTCTGAAAACATTCTTAATTTACAGCATTTTTGCACAACTGCCTAACACTTTTGCACAGTACTGTATCTATGTTACATACACACACACACACACACACACATACACACACACACACTCAGAGTGGTACCTTAATATTCAAGGGCTTCATAACTCATCGGATTTGGTACTTGATGCATTTTGAGGCAAAAATATCCTGAAACTTGTCATTTCTTGGTACTCAACACACTGTAATAGGAAGAGGGGGATAGCCACGGAGAATGGACAGGAAGTTAGCCAAGCCAGGAAGATCACTATAAAAAGAGGTGGGGATTGGCTGTAGAGGGTGGACAGGAATTTGGCCATGTTGGGAAGATTTCTGCCATAGAGAAGGGCAGATAGGAAGTCTTTCCTGGCCAAAATAAATAAATAAAATAAAATCACATGTTAAGTCACATGGTTTGTTTTATACTCATCTTTTTTAGTACTCATCATGCTTCCTGGTATCAATTAACATTGAATACCAAGACACCATTGTGAATATACACACACACATTTATAATAACATAATCCTACTTACATTGGATTTCATGTGCTTATTAATATTATTAACTAAGAATAGGATTGCAAAATAATTATATTAATATTATATGAAATTTATCATGTATTCTGAACAATAAGCAGTATAGAAATGTACACATTTCTTAAGCGTGTCTTTTTAAAATACAGAGGCATTGGAAAGGGGATGACAAAGATGTGATAAATAACAGAGAAATCGTTGTATTTTCTTTCTGTAAAATGATATGGTTATGAGAATTTGAAAACAAATTAGAAATTTAATTAAATATGTAAACACTGAGGTCTAACCAAACAATAACAATATAACCACATTAAGAATAATTATTAGATCCACAAAAAATAGAATGCAGATAAATTAACAGTAATGAGAAAATGATCTCACTGTCAAAGGTTTCTTTGGGAATAAAAATGAAATGAGAGAAGTAGTAAAAATTAAAAATTCAATATTAGTTATACTGAATAACTGCACAATGCATTGATTACTAAACAGTACTAATAAAAGGCTATGCAATCTCTGATTCTTGAGCAATAAATAGTATATAACAAAAGATAAATAATCATGCTATTAAAACACAATTAAAAATGCTGTAATAGCATGTTTGGCACACATATTAATAGAAACTGCTTAAGACACCTATTATGGTTAGTTTATTTATTTGAGTATTATTGTATTTTCTACAGAAATTCACACTATAATTTTATCAACAGGGTAATTTAAAATGTATCTCATTTTATAACAAATTTATATAGACAGAAAGAGACAGACAGACAGACCAACCAACAAAAAGACACACACTCATTTTTCATTTCCCTAAAAGAAGTTCCGCATGACTAAGCAAAGAAAAGCAGCAAAGAAATGATAAATTAATGTAAAAATTGTAAAAATAAATTGTTCCTGTAATGTTAAATTTTGACGTGTTGGCTCCCAATGCAACAATGCATATATACCACACAAAAACAGTAGCTACATCACACTAAAATGGTAGATTAGAAAACATGACTTTAGTTGGGGGTGTACTAGTTTCTTGGACTAAGCTTTCTTGATATCGGATGCAATTACTTCTCAACTTTAGCTTTGATCCTGATATCCCATATCCTTCTATTTATAAAAAGCAACTGGGATCTTTAGAACAAAGGAGTCGGTTGACTTTTTCCCTGCAGTTTCTGGTTTGTCTCTCCTGTCGCTTTATAGGCTTTTTCAACCCCAGTTCTAAGCTGCTTATTTAGCTTTGTCAGATTCACTCTATGATAAAAGCATACACACAAAACAGTATTGAAACTGGAGTGCCTTATCTCACTCAATAAAAGAAGGATAATCCATCATAGACAATCTTCACTTAAGAAAAAAGCACAGTAGCTGTAGTCTCCTAGTAGTCCACAAATTTCCTGAAGGTCCTTTTAATAGCTTGCTTGCTTATTGATTTGTTTGTTTGTTTGACTAATATTAGCTGCCCATCTTATGCACCATACCCATGGGTGGCTTTCAAACAACAATTAAAACAGAAGAAAAAGTAAAATCAGGAGTATCCAATGACATACATATTAAATAATACTGGTATCTGTATATCCATCCTATTCTAGCCATATTAATGAAGTGAAAGTTTTTTATAAGCAAGTATTTCTGACTGAGTGTATGTTTTCACAGCTGCTATTTATTGGGGAAATGTTTCTCAGTAATGCTACAGAAGATAATGAATGTATGCTGGCATGTCACTATTCCCACTGCCAGCTTCCTCTGAGCAGATCTGAAGGTGCTCTGTCTGATTGCTGGTAATCAGGGCTGGACTGGATTGTACCTAAAAATCCTCAAACCGACATTGCAATCCCCATGATTTAAAAAAATGCTTCAGTCCCATATTGCATTATCCTGTTATTTGGATTTGTTTTTAAAGTGAATGTTTTGACTTCCCTTTTGCTATGCACATATTTAATATATATTTTCATAGTGATCCAAAGACTTAAACTGTTTCAGGAAGAATTTTTTTTCTGTTCAGAGGTAAACACAAAATACCTTTATGAATGGCAAAAATAAAATTATGATTGAACACAATGCTATATCTGAACAAATTGGTTTTGATTTTTATATATTAGATTATATATAATCTAATATATAAAATATTTGGAAAGTCTTCAGAGGTTGAATACTGTTGCCAATTTATACAACAAAAATATTATACAATGCCTATCTTCTACATAAGACAAAAGCATTGTATATTATTAAAAATAATAGCAATAGCACTTAGACTTATATATATATCACCCCATAGTGCTTTACAGCATTCTCTGGATGGTCTACAAAGTCAGCATATTGCCCCCAACAATCTGGGTCCTCATTTTACCAACCTCGGAAGGATGGAAGGCTGAGTCAACTTTGAACTCCATCAGGATTGAACTCTAGGATGTAGGCAGAGTTTGCCTGCAATTCTGCATTCTAAGCATTGCATCCCCAGTAAATCATATACCTGTTTGTATATTCCACATTCATGTTCCTTTTCAGGTTTTTAATGTTGGCATTGTATGTTGATGTGTGGCACTAAAGCAGTCCATTCATGTAATCTCTTTAATAATATAGAAATGAAATTCCATTAAAAGGCTATATGAGGCAGATAGATTTCAGGGTTTTTTTGCTACATGAAAGTCTGTTTGGTTCAAGATTAAAGTTTAAAATGTACACACAGATAAATCCATCTATAAGAAGAGAGAGTAAGGCTGGGTGTTTCTTATGGAAAGCTTTAACAAAGATATAAAGCATTAGATTGGAAGAAATTGTCATAATTGTCTATCAAGGACTATAGTTCCTTTTTGAAATGTTTCAATGCAATAGAATTATACAAAAATCTCCACCTTATATAAGGTGCTGTTTTTAGGGGATTGGGTGCATGTGATTAATTGTTTTCAAAATGCAGTGCGTTAATCGTGTGAATACTATTTGTTCATATTCAGATGTATTTTTGTCTGAAATCAGCTTTGTAAAATAGATTTTGACCTACAAGTTGTTGATTGTATAAAGTGCTAATTGACTATAAGTTCATTTTGATCTATTAGCAATTATTATGATAACAAAAGCCACTTTGCTATAGTGGCATCAGGCTAGGATCTAAGAATCTGTCCTAATCTCATGTTGGCCACAAAGCCAGCTGGGTGACCTTGGGCCAGTCACTTTCTCTCAGTCCTAGGAAGGTGGCAATGGCAAGCATCTTCTGAAAAAGCTTTGCCAAGAAAACTACAGGGATTTGTCCAGGCAGTCTCTGAGAATCAGACATGACTGAACAGAACAACAACAAAAAATCAGTCTTAAGGATATTGTATGGATTTTGTTGGAGAATATTATTCAATTCTAATTGTTGATTCACACAGTAGAATTTTCCCCTTTGAACAGCAAACCCAAATAATAGCTAATAAACTTGTCTATGAAATTTTTCTTATTTTCAAATACTGTAGGTTTGCCATGAAATATTGATGGCAACTTCTTGTATTTCTTGGGATCCAGGTTCAGTGTGGTTAGGGTTAAAACATATCTTGAATAACTTACATTGAATTTCATAGGTGTTTTCATCATGTCTCCATTTCTTAAAACAGCTTTCATAAAAGTCCATTTGATCTAGCATGTACTGAAAATGGAACTCTCAATGTAAAAAAGAAATATATACATATCAATTTCATTTTTTACCAATCAAATTTAGTCAAACTAACAGCATTAACACAAGATAACAGTTTTTTCCCATTAGCATTTTTTAAAAAATGTTGGAATATTTTTAGATTTATGTTTCTATGGAATTTGCAACCTTTATTTTTCCAGTACAAATGTTGACTTTTTTGTGTGTATTACGTTTTTTTTTCTTTTGCAATTTCCGGATCGTTTTCTTTAAATTTTGGGGAATTTGCCATTTTCAAATTATCTTTTTTCCCTTTATTCTCCTGCTCCCTCTGAACCTAGGAGCCAACACAAAGAAAAGCGCAGATGATATAACCAGTACTGATCGTGGGGAAGATGAAGGTATTTTTGTTGTTGTTTTTCCCCCCCAAAAAAACCGCAGTCCTGATATGCATGAACATAAAAATTTTCCCCTCCTTTATTTAATCACACACGTTTTGGTGTGGTGTTTTATTTTTGTCTTATCTAAAATCCACCTTCCTTTTTTCCTAAAACACAAATTAGCATTTAGATTACTGCAATTCCTATTTGAGATAAGAGTTCAAATTATCTATAATATCTGTGAAGTGAGTAACATAAAGGTTATTTACAATCAGATGCTTATTCCAATTCCCAACTTTTAAGTGGGAAGAAAAGAAATGGAACCGAAACCTTGCATGTTCTGTATATTTTCTTTTTCTTTTCTCTTTTAGTAGTTTATAAATTCACCTTCACATTATTTTTCTTCTCTTTCCCTTATACTGGATGCAATTTCACTCCTCTTGGGTTTCTTTTTTCTTTTTTTCTTATCTTCAATATGTAACAAGTCAAGGAAATTCACCGATGCTTTTAACTTGCTTTGTTTTATTTTTTGAAGCTTCCTTCTTTTGCATGTAATTGGGGCAAAATTGCCTCCACCATTTATTACCGCATTTCTCTTGAAAAGCTATTTTGTGAGTTTATACAATAGTCAACAAATGATATCTGTCCTATATGGAATTCTATCACTTGCACGTTATTGTAAAATTACAAGAAAACCTATTTCTGTAAATATTTTAATAGCATCCGTGGGATGTTATGATTACAGCTGCTTAGGCAGTATCAGCTATGACAAACTGGTAGGTATATATTTTTTATTTTTAGGGATATTCTTTAAATTACTTGATAATTATCAAATGCAAGGGATTTGGAACTTTCCTATGGATTTAGTTAATTCTTGCAGACCATTATATTGTACTATGCAAAAATGCCTTTCTCTAAGTAAAATAAGTCAGAAAGTTATATACGTTATAGAAGACTAGTCTTATTTTTTTTACCTGCATAATTTTTCAAATTTCTGTAAAAAAAAAGCAATTCAGCCAGAACCTTTTTAAAATATATGTCTTTGATATATTGTGATGGTTTTACAGATTTAAAATAAACACAGCCAACATTACATTTCATGATAGAAGTTTGCACTGAGTGGCATTGTGAAAGTACCAGTATTTTCTATCTATGGTTACCTTTCCGTGGGGTGATATGATGAGCTATGAAGCCTGCAGAGGATCCATGTGAAATTAGGGTTGAAACTTGTGCCATAAATGTAAAATTAATTGAAATACCCATTTGTTTTAGGAATGTGTACTTTTGACAGCTTCTCTTGGTATGGTCTTGTTTTAGGACTATCACCTGATTTTTCCTCAATTTTCATATCTAATACATTCTACACCTATTTTACCAATTTGTCTTTTATTCAATTCCATTCAAAAATGTGTATAGTATGGTGGGATCACCTTTTAATATCCTACTTCTCAAGATTCAAGATGATTTCTATTTTTTAGAAATGTAGCTGCTAAAATATCTGCTTCTTGGGTAATGCAACAGTTACCTTATTTTTCCTTGCAGTCTTCAACTATTTTCAAATATAATGAAACTAGGAATTTATTCTATATTCAAATATAGAATTGTGGGATCCCAGAAACAACTTAATTCTAGTTATAAGACTATTTCACCTCCCACTGAAAATTCTTACATAAATATAATAACAGCATATTACAATATGTGATATTTCTGAAAAAAAAACATTATTTCAATCTGTAGCTAAGTAAAGATATCAGATCTGAACTATTATCTGGTAATATATTATCCAGACAAATACATCTTTGTTTCTTTTGATTGTGATCCAAAGTTACTTCTAGTTAATAAGTTCATCAATTGCAAAAGCATATAAATCTTCAAAGAAAGATGTTCAAACCAGCAAAGCCAACTCTTTGCAATGCTTAGCAATCAGTTTTATGGTTATTTGGAATAGATTGTGAAATGTGTCTTGATCTTGATTTATTATGCTGCTCTATGTAGTATAATATAGTCATTCAAACCAATGGCAGTACCTTTGAATGATACCAGGGCTTGCTTGAACTAGCATGTGTGTGCCTGGTACATTGGGAGACATTAATGGTCAAGAATATGTAAGAGAAATTGTTCTGTAAAGTCAACTTGGGGAATAGGTGCTGTTTAAATTGGTATTTGTTAATTGGCACAAATCATTTTGCTGACTATGTGATTCATTGTATTAATTGCCAATGGTAGTAGAGATGGAAAAGCTAAGCAGGGTTGGATATGGTTAGTTGTTGGATTGAGGATTACCAGTAAAGTAGAGTTAGAAGTTGAAAAGAACATTCTAAAAGAAGTCAATGGCAAAACATATTTATTACACAATGTACTGTTGAACTCCTCGGTGTCTCTAAGTAGCTTATGTTACATGGACATATAGTGTGCTTTGAAAGAAGGAATAAAGTATCTGTCAAAAAATTATATTCTGCCTAGATTTTTTTGTACTTTGAATGTTAGTTTATGGTGAGAGGGGTAGTAAGAATGTCAGTTTGTTGTGTTCAAACTACATACATTCTTTATTTCATAAATTGCAGAAAACCATGTTTAATAAGCTAACTGAGTATTGGAAATGAATATTGCACTGTGGATTTTCTAACAGCAGTTGTAAATCTATTTTTATGTTGTTTACATATTTGAGTATTGGGCATATTCTGTTACCTTTTCAGTCCTACAATCAACTGTATTCTGTATAAATGATACTTTAAGTATTTTTTTCCAAAGTTCTTCCAGAAATCATATTTGCTTTATGTTATTGTTTATAACCGAAGAGAAATAGAGGTGATCATATAAGAAATACATTTGAAATGAAAAAATATGCAAAATTAGCTCTTTGGTAGTAAAAAAAAAAGACTATGATTTTTAAATTTAATACTTGTATTACTTTCTTGTGTTTTCCTTACTTGTATTCTTTTCAGATATACATGATCAGAACAGCAAGAAACCAGTGATGGTCTATATTCATGGTGGATCATATATGGAAGGTACAGGGAATATAGTTGATGGCAGCATACTGGCAAGCTACGGAAATGTCATTGTTGTAACCATCAACTACAGGCTAGGGGTTCTAGGTAAGTGATTGTTTTCCCCTCTTATTCCTCTTTCCCCAGCAACTTCTCTCCCTCTCTCTCTTTAAAAATCATTAGTTCCTGATTTCATTTATACTTCATTTATACTTAGCATTACTGGGTTTTTTTTTCTGATACTAAAAAAATGTGTTTGGCTATTCATTCAGCAAATGAGCTTCACTGGATTCAATGAGACTTATTTTCAAGTATCTGCCTACAACCTTAAACCATTAAACCCATATGATATATTTTAACTTTTAATTTTTTTGCATTGATTTAAGTATAGGGACTCTTTTTATGACAGTTAATGTGGTTTGGTGAAGATAATGCTTTGTCATGTTGGAACGTTTCAGAGTCTAAGATTCAAAATTATGACTATACCTTTTTATGACTGCACCACTTCGTTACTCTTGTATTCTAAGGAATAAAGACTTGATCCATGTTTTGTAAAGTCAACTAAAATATCTTCTTGGAATCCAGTTTTGCTCAACTTCTTTTCCTGTAATTTTCCACTTTACTTCCATAATTCCAAGATACAATGGCTCAAGAAGTTGACAGCAAAACACTTTAAAGAATTGTGGAAGGTTAATATAGCTTCTTTGTGACTTTTTTTGTTTTTCTAAAGTTAGAAAATTGATTATGAAACCAATTCATATTGTTAAGCATAGTGTCTTTTTGTGGCTGTTTTGGTGCAGAACTCCCAGGCTATGTGGTGTAATAAAGGTTATCTTGATTTATGACCATTCATTTAGCAATCATTTGAAGTTGCAATTGCACTAAAAAGGTAACTTACAACCAGTCCTCACATTTATGACAAAGTTTTCCTGCAGTAATGTGACTGCAATTCTGAGATTTGGCAATCAGCATGAATTTATGATGGCTGTAGTGTTCCAGGGTCAAATTATTGCTTTTTGAGACCTTCCCAGCCAACTTCTGATATCAATATCTATGAAGAAACCAACAGGAAAGTTAAGAATGGCAATACTGTAATGTCTCGCTTAATGATCATGATGATTTACTTAACTACCACAACAGAAAAAGGTGAAAGATCAGATAGCTTTACTTAATAATCCCACCATTTAACAACAAATGTTCTGTTTCCAATTGTAAGTAAAACACAATTTGTAATATCAATTCAAGATGGCTGCACTAAGTTTTATTGTAACTCAGTGACTTCTATATTTCCCCCCAGTAAAAAGCTTCCTTATAATCACTCTTTATAATTAATTCATCCCAATGACTTGCACTAAATAAAACTCTACTGGAATATTTCTTCTTATATTTGTAAATGTGTTAACATATACAGTTGTATTTGTATTTTGAACGAAAGGAAGGAAGATAAAATGTAAGATGTACTACTACTTAGAAAAATGCACCTCTTGCTACAATTGAATTATATTTCTAGATTTTGAATACTATGAACGAGTGTGTTTGCTAGTCTCTGAAGGTCAGCATGATTTCTCACTGCTTTTAAGCTTTTTCATAAGTGTTAAACAGCCCTGTTAAAACTTGCAAAACATTAGACACTAACTAGTTGCTTCTTGCTAATATACTGATCACTTTGTAAGATAAATATCTACATGCATAAACTCATACACACATAGGTGGTATCTATGTCTCTTTATTTCTTTTCATGATTAAAAAAAATCACAGTGATCTGTTTTCTTCAATTAGCTGAAACACATTTTCCATTAGCATATGACTAAGTTCATATATACATATATAAATATAGTCTAGCTTCTGTTAAGAGTTTTTTTGTGTGTGTGAGATACCAGTTATGGTTTTATTTTTAATGAAATTCCACCCAAAAGAAATATATTCAGTATATTGCAAATGCACTTGGTTTCAAGACTTTACTTAGAGCAGATAGTTGGCCTGTTGTTGTAATTTTTCATATTTTCTATATGTGCATCATTGTGAAATATTTTTCCAAATTTTATATACATAACAATGCACATAATGTCACATATTATTTGATGGATATGATAAAATTTGGATTTAATTCACGTTTGCTACAACTATAGTTTTCTGATGTGACAAAATAATATCACAGTAGCTTTATCTTTACTGTTATGAATCTTGAACTATTCTAATACAAGGAACACCTTTACAAAAAACAATTAATATTTTGGTTTCATTGTCTGAATTTTAATGCTAATGACTGAGGCAATTCTCAGAATTGGAATGCTAGGAAAATATTTGCTAATAAATACAACCTGATACTGAATTTTAGAGATTCAACATTACAGTAATGTTCATATTTTGTTACTAAAGTGGGCAGTGTTGTTGTGTTAGTAAAGGCCCTCATTTTCAACTGATCCTATTCTATCCAGGTTATTCTTTATCAGAAGACAAATTCCAGGAGAGCAGTGGGTAACAGTGAATTCTGTGAACTTATTGTGTAGTCATTAAATTTGGACTTGGAATATCTAGATCTAAATCCCCACTTCATCACAAAACTCATTGTTTTATTTTTTTCATCTCTGTTGTACCTAAAATTCTGTTTCAAAGATCAAGTTATGTAAGAATTTCATATCTCACCCTCACATCCTATAGAAAAACTGTGATGTAAATGCTATAAATATATGGATTTGTCAATATAGTAATTATAGCTAGAAGTCTAGAATATAATTTGTATCCCAAAGGTATCATTTAATTGTGTCTAATTAAAAAAAACCTGTGCCATCAGATATTTATAAAACTCACATATAAGTTCTTAAATGCAAAGATACATTGACATATGCTTCTAAGTTTTATCTATAACATGCAACAGGAAAGTAAAAATGTCACAAAAATGGAAGAAACGCAGGTCTGAATTATTCAGTAGTCAGTATCTATGGCTTCAAAAACTGAAGGATCTATGAAAGCATTATGACTATCTTTTAAGTACAAAAAAGTGTTGTATATGTGAGACAACACATTCAAGAAAGGCCCAGTGAATGTAGAAGAGGGAATGGTTAAAGTTAGTAAATCTCAAATCTCCCAACACTATGATTTAATTCAACTCCTCATCTTAATTCAGCAGAAGACTCACAGACATAGATAGGTTAAATTCAAATCTTCATTATATATAACAAAGAAGCAATACCCATCAATTGATTTCCCACTGCTAGTACAAAAATGTAAAAAAATTGTTTATTATCCCATTCTTCTAAATTAATACTTGGTATGGAGCTTAGTGTTTTGAAGCTGAGCACCTATATGTTTTCATAGCTACTCTAGCTCGGTCCTCCCTTACTGTTGTATATTAATCTCAATTTTGTTTTTTGTTCTTGTGGTTTATTAAGTAAAAAATGAAAATACAGAGATGAGGGTTGCTTTTTTTTCTACCATATTGGCAATAATTATAACATTTTGTGTGTTTTTTTTTCCTTTCACACAATTTTATATTAAACAGAGAGTAGATTATCTTTAAGGCTAAAACATAAATGTTTTAATAATTTAACCTAATGTAAACCCAGTTGCTTCCATTCCTGATATTATGAAAGTATTAAACATTGATATATGCTTTCCATTGCTTCTATATTTTGTTGTGTCAAAACATACATATATTACTTACTTGATATTAGATGTGTGCTTAGGTAGCATAAGGTTTGATTAAACCCACATGTAAATTCTGGACAGAATACCCTTTATTCCATACATTTATAAAACATTATCTATAGTCATTCATCCAATATACAGTAATATGAATTATATCTAGTAAAAGTTGCAGTTCATTATAGTGGCCAACATATGATGTTCTTTGACAAATGAAATTTCTCATATACTCTTTAAATGTAAGAATTTATATTCAAGATAATTTGGATCACCCATTTACCTATAGAAATCAATGTATCCATTAACAAATTAAATTCATCCACCAAAGACAACAGTTAATATCATCATACTAAAAATTACATTGAGGAGTCCTTTTAATCCATTTTGATTTCAACTTGATAAGCATTAATCTTCCCTACTTACTGAGTGAAAGTTGATTTTTTGGAATCAAATTATTATGATTACATTGTAATTGTAAAATTTAACCATATTTTATCATTTCCATAAAATTGCTCATTAAAAATTGCAAATGTTTAAGCTGCTCAGTGTTAGTAATGAAAAATACACAGCACTTTCAGAAAGTATTCAGACCTCCTCCATTTTTGTCAATTTTGTTATGCTGCAGCCTGATTCTACAGTTGTTGAAATTCATTTTTTCTCATTGATCTATACTCAGTACCCCATAATGACAAAGTGAAAAGAAAATTTTAGAAATGTCTGCAAATTTACTAAAAAGAAAAAAAAACTGAACTATCACATAGGCATAAGTATTCAGACCCTTTACTCAGTACTTTGTTGAAACACCTTTGGCAGCATACCCAAGTCCCTTTGGGTATGATGCAACAAACTTTGCACACCTGGATTGGAGAATTTTCTGCCATTCTTCCTTGCAAATCTTCTCAAGCTCAGTCAGGTTGGATGGTGACCATTGGTGGACAACAGTGGTGAAATCCAATTATTTTTACTACCGGTTCTGTGGGCGTGGCTTGGTGGGCATGGTATGGCTTGGTGGGCGTGGCAGGGGAAGGATACTGCAAAATCTCCATTCCCACCCCACTCTGGGGCCAACCAGAGGTGGTATTTGCTGGTTCTCTGAACTACTCAAAATTTCTACTACTGGTTCTCCGAATTGCTCAAAATTTCCACTACCAGTTCTCCAGAACCTGTCATAACCTGCTGGATTTCACCCCTGGTGGACAACCATTTTCAGGTCCCTTCAGAGATGTTCAATAGGGTTCAAGGCAGCGCTCTGGCTGGGCCACCCTAGGACATTCACAGAGTTGTCCCTAAGCCACTCCAATATCCTCTTGGCTTATGCTTAGGATCATTGTCATGTTGGAAAGTGAACCTTCTGCCCAGTCTGAAGTCCTGAGCACTGTGGAATTGGTTTTCATTGAGGATATCCCTGTACTTTGCTCCATAGAGCTTTCATTCAACCCTGAGCAGTCTCCCAGTCCCTGCTGCTGAAAAACAGTCCCACAGCATGATGCTGCCACCACCATGGTTCACTTTTGGGTTGATATTGGGCAGGAGTGCTTATCACCTGCAGATATAATCTGGAGGTTTCCTCCAGATATAATATTTAGAATTGAGGCCAATTGATTTCATTAGACCAAAGAATCTTGTTGCTCATAGTCTGAGAGTCCTTCAAGTGCTTTTTTACAAATTCGAAGCGGGCTTTCATACATTTTGCACTGAGGAGAAGTTTCTGTCTAGCCACTCAGCCATAAAGCCCAGACTGGTGGAGGGTTACAAAAATGGTTGTCCTTCTGGAATTCTGTTCCATCTCCACACAGGATCTCTGGAGCTCAGTCAGACGGACAAAAGTAAATTGGGTTTGAATACTTCCTGAATGCACTGTTTACTATACACTGAATATATTATTCCTGCAAATCCAATCATAACATCTAATCTGTCTTTAATGTGTGCATCCATGTATTTTACAAAAATGCATCCATGTTCACTAGATGTTAAAAACTGCCAAATTTCTAAAAAAAATAAATAAATTAAAAAAAACCCAGCTGCTGGAAGAAAATAATACATTTGAAAACACATTAGCCTGTAATCTTCATTTCCTCAGCCCTTCCACTTGTAATGTGTTTAAAGCTTCACATCCATCTTCATTCTCTTTGTCTAGACATTCTTTAATTGTGTTTTCAAAATGTCTAAGAAACTGTGCAGCATATATGACTGATGGAGAAAAATATCTTTATCTTCTCTATATTTTGCAGTACTATTTTCACAGGCCAGGCTTTTGAGGGATCATAAATACTAAATGCTCTAAACCATAACCGTATTATGAGACTTGTAGTGTGAGCTGCTTAGCCGTATAGCTCAGTCATATACTGAGCTATTGCACTGACATGACTTACATTGTACAACCAATCCCCAGACTGTTTGAGAAGCTTAGATAGCTGAACTACTGAAGAAGATAAAGGGGGAATTAAGAGGTCTTTTATTTCCATGTTATGCCAGAAAGAAAAGACCATATTAAAAACATCAATGCAGGTGATGCACATTAAAAATACCAATAAAGCACTAAGTTGAAATTCAATGCACATTTGCACTACAGTATAAATCCTTATCAGACTGAATGTCAAGGCTTACTCAAATAAGTTTATGTGGAGTACAAATTTCAAACTAATTCACATTAATGATTATAAAATAAGTTGGAAAATAGTTTCCAGGATTAATTATTATTTAAGATTTTTATAGATTTAGGCAAATACATGCTATCATTTTATCCCAGTGCAAAGATAGTCCACTAAATGCTTCATAAATATGTTTGAATGCCTTTGCTGTATCTCAGTATTGTACAGCTTAGACAGGCTCAAAATGTCTTAAGTTAACATAATGTGAATTGATGTTTTCCTTAATATCCCAAATCAAGATACTGTGTACAGAAATTGTACTCATAGTAATATGCATCAAGGAAATGGTGTAAATAATGACTTTTGTGCTGGTAGTGTTCGGAATTCAATTTGTTCTGCCAGATTCCTTTAGAACCATCTCCTTTAGTCTTGCCCTGGTCTATTTGCCTAACTTGAGCTTCTTTTGGATGAAAGGAAGACAAGAACTTTGATTCCTGCAACCATTTTTAGTAGGTTGGTCAACTGGTTGACCTAGGAAGTCAACACCTAGGCCTTGAAACTGATTCAAACATCCTAATTTAACACATTAGCTGAAAAAAGTCAGCTTTTCAATTTATGAAGTCTATTTAAAGAATTATTTCCCAGTAGTCATTACTCCCACAGATGCCCTGGTTTCTTGTTTCCTCTTCTCATGGTAAGTATGTTATTAGGTGGTTTATCGCTCCCATGCTGTTCCTTACAGCTATATTCTTTTCTCAATTTCCAGTTCTTCAGTAGCACTTCCCATCACTTGCATCACTGGCATTTGATAGACACAAATTATGAACAACCACTAGATAGCTATTGAGAGATACAACCCTCTTCCTCCAACTGTTTGATGCCAGCCATGATATTAAATTAAATCGGTCAATTATTAAATTGGAAAGAAAAAAAAAGAGCAGAACCAAAGTGCATATATCAACTGGAAGTACTTGGTTAAACTCATATTATTTGTTAAATCTGAATGTATGTAATGCACATTATTTTAGTTCTTTGTTTAATAATAAAATTGCATTGATTTATGTAAGTCAAATGCCATGAATTGACACAAATGATAAAAAAAGTGAGCATTGCTGAGCAGGGCCTACTTTTAACCTTTACATCAGGAATATTGATCTCCAATAATGTTATACATCAACCTGTATGGATTGTTTTCCATTAGGACCTTTAATAACATGAAGGATATGCTGGGTTTCTGAACAATTTAATTAAAAGCCAAGTCATGCTGTGTTTTTTCAGATCTATCTTCTCTGCTTTGGACATTTACAGAGTATGCCATACATACCCAATAATCAACTCTACTCCTGCAGGGCTAAACTATTATATCACTAAATCATGTAAAATTATTCTGCAATGTCTCTCATATGGAACACCTAAGATGTATTACTCCTATTCTTAATCAGTTCTTTGACTGGCATCTAATTTTCCTGATGTTAATGGAAACATAGTTTTTATTGAAGCCAAATTCTTCTGTTTAGTAACACAGGTTCATAAAAGCATGTTGCATAGTTAAATTGTCATCCCCCACACTTTATTTTGCACTTTGTTTTACCTTTAATTAAAATTATGTACTACAATTATGTACTTTGGTAATTTTATTGATTGAGGAAGAACATACACCCTATTTAACAAATAGATTACATTTAGCAGTTGTTTGTAAGTCTGTTTTGTCTAACAAGCATAAATCTATGCCCAGTGTAGAGCCTGCCTTGCCTGGGTAGCACTCCAGTGGGCTTTGGGTCATGGCAGGAGAGGGCATAAGGGGGGAATGCAGGAGAGGGTGGTAGGAAGTTGGTTTCTGGAGTGCTGCATACACACACATATATGCAGTATGTAGGAAGCTGTTCCTTTCCTGTCATCTCCCAATTTCTTTTCCTGCCTTCTCCCACTGTTGCCCAGGATTCACTGGATCTTTGTGGCTTTGCTGAAATGGTTCCACTTTGTGTGGGGGGGTGGGTGGGGGGGGCGAGAGAAGTGTGCTTTACCCGTCAACAGCTCCAGCCTAGAGAGGACCAGGGTTTGGAAGAGGATGACAGAATTCCACATATGTATTTTGCCAATAGAAACAAATCTGTCTGCCCTATCTCAATTTGTTCATGTGGGACAGGTTTGTTCACATCAGCAAAAGTTTGAAATTTGAAAGTTATTAGAGTAATGTATAGGGCTTTACTAAATTGAAAGCTTAGGAACTGAACAGAATTATCTAAAATATTAATTCCTAATCCCAGTCCCAAACCAATTTTTAAAAATAGTTTGGACCATATCAGACTCCCAAGGGCATCACTAAAATTAGTTATAAAGCCGTGAACTACAATTGTATTGTTTATTTTTGTCTTTTTTGCCAATAGCTTGATAATTGTGAAATCCTATGAATCTGATAATTGATTGATACATGAATCAGAACATTGTACTATGAAAAAGTTGCCTTTTCCCGTAAATATTTTCCCTATTTCCCTATTTTTAGCAAAACAATCACGTTGAGTTTGCTGGAATCTTTTTGGCCTTTATGCATTAAACCAAAAGGAAACCTTACTGAATTTTATAAACACTCCCAACAAGAAATAGATGAAATATTGCTACAAGTCTTCAACGCAGCATTATTGACAGCTGAAATTCCAAAATCATGGACAGAAACCATTATTACGTTAATACACAAAGAAGACTTAGATCTGACCCAAGTTAGAAATTACAGACCCATTTCATTACTCAATGTGGATTACAAACTATTTATGTTAATATTAGCGCAGAGACTTAAAACAATAATTCATAAATACATACACACAGACCAAAACGGTTTTATACCCAGGAGGCAGATTAAAAATAATTTAAGAACGATTATAGATATTCTGGAATATTACGATAAGAGGATAGACAAGGAAATAGTTTTAATATCTCTCGACGCCCAGAAGGCCTTTGACAACTTAAACTGGTCCTTTCTCACAATACAACTCGAATCGATGAATTGCGGAGAGAAATTCCTTAAATTGATAAGAAAAATCTACTCGTGTCAAACAGCCAAAATTGCAATAAATGGTGACATGACACAGACTTTTGACATTCAGAAAGGAGTACGACAAGGCTGCCCCATGTCACCTCTATTATTTATAATCGCACTGGAAGTTTTATTAACGGAAATCAGGAAGGAGGAAGACATAGAAGGCCTTAAGATCCGGGGAGAGGAGTATAAATTACTTGCTTTTGCAGACGATGTGATTTTCATACTGGAAAACCCAATACGATCTGGAACCAGGTTGATGATAATGATAGAGGAATACGGGGAAGTTGCGGGCCTCAATAAGCAGAAGACGAAGGTATTGACGAAAAATATGACCCAAACACAGAAATCGAAATTAGAAGAAGAATTAGGACTTCAAATAGTAAAGAAAATAAAATACCTAGGTATTTGGTTGACAGCAAAAGCAACTACAATCAAAGAAGATAATTATACCAAATTGCTAAAACAAACAAATCAAAAAAGACCTGGAAATTTGGAGTAGATTACAACTCTCATTGATGGGTAGAATTTCCTCAATAAAAATGAATATATTACCAAGAGTATTATATCTATACCAAGTGATACCAATACACCCCGGAAGAGATTTCTTTAAGAACCTCAACAAAACAACAATAAACTACATATGGCAGGGAAAGAAGGGCAGAATTAAAATCAAAGCTCTACAGGATTCACGAGACAAAGGAGGCCTAGCAATACCAGACTGGGAACTCTACTACAAGGCATCAGGACTGACCTGGATTAAAGAATGGATGAAACTGGACAACAAAAGAATTCTATATTTAGAAGGCTTTGACTTAATAAGAGGATGGCACGCTTTCCTATGGGACGGATCGGACAAATGACATATGTACTTCCAACGTCATATAATTCGAGCTTCATTATTCAAGATCTGGCAGGATATTAAGAGAACTCTCTATACTAGAATACCAAAATGGTGGTCCCCGATGGAAGCATTGATATACCTGAATACTCTCGAAATAGGAAAGATGATGCGGTACCAAGATTTATTGAATCATGAAGGCGAACTCATCTCAAGTCAGCAACTCCAAAACTCTGGCATAAATATCGATTGATGGCCCTATACGCAAATACACTCAAGACACACAGCAGACAAAAAGCAATATGGAGTCTCGAATAATTTGAACGAATTGAACAAGATTTTACAAGGCCCAGAACAAAAGATGATAACCAAAATATATAACTATCTCCTTAGATATAAATTACTGGAAGAAACAGTAAAAGAAAATATGATAAGGTGGGCCAAGGACATAGGGCACAACATTCAATTGGCAAACTGGGAGAAATTGTGGAAACAGAACATCAAAATGACAAGAGCCATACCCTATAAAGAAAATCTCATAAAAATGTTTTACAGATGGCACTTAGCACCAGCCAGATTAGCCAAAATATACCCGAATGCCTCCCCACACTGTTGGAAGTGCAAAACAAAAAAGGGGACATACTAACATGCCTGGTGGAAATGTATAAAGGCCCAACAATACTGGAAAGACATAAAGGAAACTATTGAAGAAATAATAAACCAACAAGTAGAAAACACTCCAGAATTCTTTTTATTTGGAATGATAACAACACAACACAACAAAATATCTCATCATACACATTCTGACAGCAGCATGGTTACTGTTCGTGCAAAATTGGAAATCAGACCAACTCCCAACCAAAGACAAATTAATCTCAAAGATAACAGAGTGTGCCGAAATGGATAGATTGACACTGGAACTCCAGGATAAGGAAGAAAGTGAATACTATCTTGTGTGGCACCAGTGGTATTAATGGCTGGAAAAGAAAATCAGTACAAATATAGATGAAAGAAAATAGGGTAGAAAATTTAAAATTGGAAATGAATAAAGAGGAGATGCAAGATTATTTCTAATTTAAAACACCTGAATTGACAATGTATCATTTATATATTAATGTACAAAGCAATATATATTATGATGATGACCAAAACATATATGTAAAATATGGTGTGGGTAGGTAGGTGGTGGGAATTTGTTTGTCTTTATAATGTCTTGGTATTCTTTGTATTGTCTTTATATCTTTGTTTAAAATCCAATTTAAAAAAAAAAACAAAAGGAAACCTTCCTCTATTTTTTAGGTTTGACAGAACCAGATCAATGTACTATTTTGAGAAATTGTGATGGATATGTAAATTACATGCCTACAAAGATTTTAAAAATAGCTTATGGTAAAAAAAGAAAGAAAGAAAAGAACGTATAGATTGATTAACTAGGGTTTCCCAGATTTTCACTGATCAAGTTAACATAGTTTAAAACCTCCAGTTCTCAGTGTTCTTAATTGTGCGGTTACATTTTGTAAAATGAGAAATTATACTTTGACTCCAATATAAATAGGTTTTAAACTAAAAGAAGTCTATTGAGAAGAATGCTGATTGATTTTACTGATTAGTGCTATGTGCTATTGATGAAACAACATAATTTAAAATAGTAAGATCAGCAAAAAAAAATGCAGTATTTGTGCTCATGGTGTAAATTACCAAATATAAGATCTAATCAGCTTTCTAGAAATAAATTGAAGTTTTATGGAACAAATTTTCTTTATAAAAGTGCAAGATCAGCTTCAATTAGAAAGCATTCATATAATATGCATGATGGCATGTTTTTACTGCACATTGTGTATTAAAATACATAATATATCCTGCATATTATTAAGCATTTCATATTGCTTCAATGTATATAATAAAGAAAAACATTCAGAGTATAGAAGGAAGCATTAAAAATTCATAAATTAATACTCATTTAATCAGGACATTAAATATAAAATGAGATACGTTTTCAGTAGACACTGAAAACATAAGGAGGAAAGTATTTTATACAGCAAAATTATTACTGTCATTAAAATCAGTCATTACCAATTCAGTAAATGAAATTCTTCAGAATGTGATGGTACAAGTCAAATATGTTTGGATAGCCATAAGAATCTAATAGACATATAGTATAAATGGGACAGTGATATTTCACATTTGTCTTTCTTGACTGTTTATGGATATACAGTATGTGCTAATATGATAAACATAGTTCTCCCTTGAGAGTGGAGACAGCAGCCAGACGTGGGTTGGGCTCATTGGTCAGAGGTTGGACTGAGCCTGTAAAATCTTCTTAAATCCGCCCCCTGTTGCTAGGGCACCCAGCTTTTGTCGAAGGAGAAACAGTTGTGTGGAAAGTGTGCTCTAATTGCTAGTACTTTAGAGTCATATTTCTCCTTCTAAAAATTTCGGTTTTTTGACCTTAGATTCTCTACTGACTACTCTCTTGCCTACTGGACTTGGATTTAGGTAAATTCTTTCCTCAGCAGCTCTGTAGAGCTGCTGTGCCTCTTTCTCCCTCTTTCAGTCCCTGTCACTTCTTGGGGATTGTTGGCCTTTCACACCCTTGTGGAGCCTTTGGGGAGGGGAAGGTTGCCGTTTGTCTTATTGAGCAGATTCAAGTGTTTACCTGGACTTTGAATTCCTGGTGGAGTCTTGCGCTCCCGATAGTCTTGAGTGGCCATTTTGTGTATTCTGCCTCCCAGGTCTTAAGTAGAGCTTCGCGCTTTCAAATGCTAGCCGCTTGTCGGCTTTTTCACTTCCGAGACTGCCGGGCGTCTCTCGAAGACCCTGCTCGCCGGCTCGTGCCATCTCAGCTGTTTAGCGCTGATTGACGGCTCGCCCTCCCTCAGTGGCTCGGCGCTTTGCCTTTCAAGAGGAACTGCAGCCGTTTGCCTTCGCCCTATCTCAGCTGTTTGGCGCGCAGCTTCAGAGCGGGTCGGCGCGCTCCCTGAATTTAGCCGCTTGTCGGCTTTTGTGGAAGGTGCTTGTTGCCCCTAGCCAGTTGGCATCCTAGGGGTCTTCTACTTAACTGTCCTTGTGGGGAGTGCCCTTGCCTCGGCTGCTTAGCTCCGAGGTTCTATAAGCCCAGTAGAGTTTCGCGCTCTCCTTCAGGGCCTCAGGCACCATTTTGGGAGCGGCTTCTGCGCTGTCTGGCAGTTGGGGTCTGGCCTCATAATATCATCCGGGCCTGCATACAGTGGGTTTTCTCTGCCCATCCCTGTAATTGGAGGCACAGAGTTTTCAGGCCATATTAGCTGGTGGTTATTGGCCACACTTTGCTGACTATTGCTGGGCCTCTTCTCTAACCCTGCCTGAGCCCCTAGCCTGGCGTAACTGCCTATATATTCTAAATTGGTCCTTTCCTCATTTGGCCTACCTTGTCTGTAGGTTGTTCTCTCCACCATGCGTAAGGCACAAGCTAAGACCAAACATGGCCGGAAGGCCACGGTGCGGGAACAATCAGACGCAGCAGCAAGGGAAGGCCAGGCCCAGGCGGCGAGTGAAGGGGTGCGCCCCCCTGTCCCCTCCACCAAGCGCCCTTCGTCCCGTACCAAGGCACCTAAGTTTCAAGGGAAGCCTTCTAAAGTGGTTTCCAATAAACTGATTGGCAATGACCCATTGCATGATAAGGCAGGCAGGGTGCCCTCTGAAGACCCTATGCGAGAGTGTTCTCTGACTCCTGATCAAAGGTCCTTGTAGGACTTTCCAATGTCAGTGTCTTCGACAGATGTTTGGGGCTCTGCTCCCTTGGCGGGAGTATGATCTGCTGTGGAGTCTAGCGCTCCCGGACTCGCGGTGGTCCTTCCACCCACTTCTTCTGTTCCGGTCCGAGTCTCCACTGAGACCGGTCCGGCTCCAGGTCCATCTCAGGTCAATTGACAACCAGAGGATATTCAACGAATGATCTCCGTTGCGGTACATCAATCGTTGTCTACTCATTTCCTCCCTACCCATGGGCCTTCCTCCACTCATTCAGTCATTTCGGAACCGGCTGACTCCTTAGCCAGGTTCGAGATGGATGATACCATTTCTCTGGTGGGTTCGGATTCCCCATCCGTCTCCGGGGTCAGTGTTCACTCCAAAGAGATAGACATGGAACCCCAGGAACCAGAACTTTCAGAGGTAGAGGGGTTACCCCCTGACCAGCCAGCCTTTACAGGCTTGTTTCCCCAAGCCCTCTTTAAATCACTACTTTTTAAAGCGATTAACGCTGCTCAACTGGGGCCCTCAGCTCTGCCTGAGCCATCATCACCGGCTGGCTCCTTGAATCCCTTATTTGCTGAGCAACCTAAGGCAGTGACGGCCATTCCTACTCCTCCACTTTTTCTAGAGGTCATCCAGAAACAGTGGTCAGCTCCTTCGGTTCCAGTGCCATCTTCCACTGACAAAAGAAACTTCATTGTTTCCTCGGATCTGGAGTCCCTGCTTCAGGTGCCCTCTGTCGATGCCCCTGTGGCGGCATTGCTCTCTTCGTCTTCCATCCCTGGAGATCCTGAGGAGGGTCTTCGATCTGAGGAGCGCAGGTCTGAACAAGTTCTTCAGAGGGCGCACCTAGCGGCGGCATGGGCCATTAAATCTGCGACCACAGCATCCTTTTTTTTAATCGAACAACGCTCCTGTGGCTTAAACAATTACAGGAAAAGTTGTCCTCTGAGGACTCTAGGTTGAAACAGGACTTGAATAAAGTTGTGACAGCGGTACAATTTTCTGCAGACGCCACGTTGCATGCTACGCGGTTCACAACTAAATCCCTAGCCTCTTCCATCGCAGCCCGCCGTTTAGTGTGGCTCTGACATTGGCAGGCCGACGCCAGGCATAAGTGGCGTCTGGCGTCAGTACCTTTCTCAGGCTCAAAACTGTTTGGTGATCACTTAAATAAGTTCCTCGTGGAAACCAAGGATAAAAAGAAGATTCTGCCGGCAGTGTTCTGTAGAGGAGAACCTCGGGTTTTCCCTTATTCGCCACACTCTCATCTTCGATCTGCGGAAGGGGGGATGGGTCCTCCTCCCCGCCACTCGGGTAATTTCTATCCAGGGGTTTTCAATTCTAGGCAGAGGAACTTTCCAGAGAGACCAACCAGGGGTAGGAGTTTCGGTTCCCGACGGCTCTTTCGAGGGGGAGGGGGTCGTTCCATCCATCGCCGTCGTTAGTAGTACTGGGGAGACTCCCATTGGCGGACGATTGGGCCTCTTCGCCAGTGTTTGGGAGGGTACTACTTCAGATTGCTGGGTCCTGGCCTACATCTCACCTGGGCTGGCCATTGAATTTGTTTCCACCCCCCCCCTTTGTCTTTTATCCGCTGTCCTCTGTCCCCAATAGCAGAACGTTGGTTCCGCATGGAGTCGGCTATCAACCATCTGCTGGCCATTAAGGCTATCCAACGTGTGCCTCATGACCAGGAGGGCCAGGGCTTTTATTCTCGGGTCTTTTTAGTCCCTAAGTCATCAGGTGGGTGGAGACCTATTCTGGACCTTAAAAGATTGAACCAATTTGTAGTCTATAGAAGGTTCAAAATGCAATCCTTACGTTCGATCCTAGATGGCATACGGAGGGGCGATCTCCTCTGCTCAATAGATCTTACGGAGGCTTATCTCCATATTACCATTCGCCCTTCTCATAGAAAATTCCTTCGCTTTTGTTATGCTGGGGTTCACTACCAGTGTAGAGCCTTACCCTTCGGCCTTTCCTCAGCTCCCCGTAGTTTCACCAAGATTTTGGCGGCCCTGGCAGCTCACCTCCGGCTCCAAGCCATTCGTCTCCAGTGCTATCTGGATGACATCCTCAGTATGTCATCTTCCCATCAACAGGCCATGTCTGATCTCTGTCTTACAATTCAGACTCTAGCGTCGCACGGCTTCTCTGTTAATGTAGAGAAAAGCCACCTGGTACCCTCGACTAGAATCCTTCATTTGGGGGCCGTTATTGATTCGGCGCAGGGTAGAGTTTTCCTCTCCCCGGATCAACAAGCTGGGTTGAGATCCATGGTAGCTAGAGTCATGAAGGACAAGAGGGTTTCTCCCTTATTTCTTTCCAAACTCCTAGGCAAGATGGTCTCGGCCATCTCTATTGTTCCCTGGGCCAGTTTACACCTTAGAGACCTCCAATGGTTTCTCTTGCCTTTGCAGAAAACGGGCAAGGGATCCTCTCAGTCCAGGGTAACAGTCCCACGGGAGGTACTCGCATCCCTTCACTGGTGGCGATCTCCCGTGATCTCCAAGAGCTGTCTGTTCCTGGAGCCCCAGTGGGTAACCTTGACCACCGATGCCAGCAAGTTCAGCTGGGGAGCTCACTGCGGGGCTCGAGTTGCCCAAGGCACTTGGTCCACCAGGGAATCTGCCCGCAGCATCAATTGGCTGGAGCTGCAGGCCATTTATCTGGCACTTCGGGCCTTTCAGCTACTGGTAACTGATGAGCATGTGTTGGTTCTCACCGACAACACTTCTGCCAAGGCGCATGTCAATTGCCAAGGCGGCACCAGGTCCCCATCGCTGATGCGGGAGGCAAAGAGACTAGGCCTTTGGGCAGAGAGGCATCTGGCCTCCTTGAAGGCAGACCATATATCAGGGGTCTCGAACGCGATGGCAGACTGGCTGAGCCGCCAGCATTTAGATCATGGAGAATGGAGTCTTCACCCGCTCCTATTCTGGAAGATAACGGCTCATTTCGGAAGTCCAAAAATAGACTTGTTTGCCTCCCCTCAGAACAGCAAGTTGCCTCGCTTCTTCTCCTGCTTCCCTGCTCATCAGGCAGAAGCTGTGGGTGCTCTGCGCTCCCCTTGGCCACAGGGCCTGCTGTATGCCTTTCCTCCGATTCTCCTAATTCCGAGGGTGATTCGGAAGCTATTATTGGAACAGGCGGAGGTTATTCTGGTGGCACCACATTGGCCGAGGAGATTATGGTTTGCAGACCTCATGCATCTCTCAGTGTCTCCTCCTTGGAAGATTCTGTGTACCCCGGATTGCCTCAGCCAAGGGACAATGGTACATCCGGAGCCTCAGTGGCTCCAGCTGACCGCTTGGCGCTTGAGTGGGAAGCTCTGCAGCGGGACCACATCCCTTCTGACGTGATCCATACCATCCAGGCCTCCCGGCGAGCATCGACGGAGCGGACTTATTCGGCTACTTGCGGTCCTTTTCCTCGTGGTGTTCATCCCAGGGGTTCTCTCCTCTTCGAGCTTCGGTCTTACAAGTCCTCAGGTTCCTACAGTCTGGTTTGGACAAAGGATTGTCTCATAACACCCTCAGGAGACAGGTTGCCACAATTTCCTCACTCCTGATGTATAAGTCTGTACATCCGTTGTCTCAGCAACCTCTAATTCGGCGGTTTCTCCATGGTGCAACTAATCTCTGTCTGCCTGTTCTGCATTGGTATCCCTCTTAGGATCTTCCCCTCATGCTGGATTCTCTTATGGGATCACCATACGAGCCTCTAGATTCGGTCAGCTTGCGCCTGTTGTCGGGCAAGGTGGCCTTTTTGGTTGCAATTACATCGGCGCATCGAATTTCAGAACTAGCAGCATTATCTATTAGGAATGATTTGTGTGTGTTTCATGGAGATCAGGTAGTCCTCAGATTGGACCATACATTTATAACTAAGATTAACTCTCCATTTCATCGTTTACAGGAACTGGTCCTACCAGATTTCTATCCCTGTCCTTCCAATCCTTTGGAGAGCCGTTTACACACGCTGGATGTCCGTTGGGCACTTAAACTCTACCTTCAGAGGACTGCTGCTATTCGACGTACAGAATCACTATTTGTTTCTTTTTTGCCATCTTCTTTAGGACACGAGGTGACCTCTTCCACGGTGGGGCGTTGGATCCGAACAATGATTACAACTGCATACGAACTTTGATCATTGCCCCCTCCTTCTACTGTTACAGCTCATTCTACCAGGAGCGCTGCGACCACGGCAGCTTGGGCTTCGAAGGCTTCCTTGGTCGAAATCTGCAGGGCGGCAACTTGGACGTCTCCTTCTCCCTTTATTAGACACTATAAGCTGGATAAATTCGCCTCTGCGGAGGCTGATTTTGGGAGGAGGGTGTTGCACGGTGTTGTAGCTCGGGAGGGGTCTTCTGCCCAGACTGTTCCCGCCCGTGAAATGGGACAGTGATCTTTGGTATGTCCCACGTCTGGCTGCTGTCTCCACCCTCAAGGGAGAAGGGGCGTTGGTCCTACCTGATACGCCCCTTCTCGTTGAGTGGAGACAGCAGCCAGCCCCACCCTGGTTTTTCAGTCTGGTCGTTATTGTTATTGGTTTATCTCATTGTTGTTTCCTGTTTTCTTTCCACACACTGAGTCTGTTTCTCCATCGACAAAAGCTGGGTGCCCTAGCAACAGGGGGTGGATTTAAGATTTTACAAGCTCAGTCCAACCTCTGAACAATGAGCACAACCCACGTCTGGCTGCTGTCTCCACTCAACGAGAAGGGGCGTATCAGGTAGGACCAACGTCCCTTTGGTACAAAATAGTCATAAGGTTGCCTGGTGTCCACTATTTGAGCTGACAGTCCACTTTTTTCACATTATGTTCACTATTTTTTTCACAAAATAGTGGACTTTTTTTTATTCAAAAGCTTTATGATGAAATGATACGTAATCTAAAGCTGTACAGTCTAAGAGAATAAGGATAGGAAAATCGTGTTTTGTCTTTTTTTTCATAAATTAGAATGAGACAAAGTTCGAATGCTCATTGCAATAATCACATTTTACACAAAAGTGCAAAAAATGCATTAAAGCAGTTATCTTTTGATATCGAAAATGTAGTGTTGAAGTTTTTGCCGAATTTTCGAATTCTGCGAAGAAACAAGAAGAGTTGAAATCATTTTTTGAGTTTTGCGAGTCAGAATTCCATGACGTTTTGCGCCATGTTCCAACACGTTGGTTAAGTTTGTTTAAAGCGGTCGAAAGACTCCTTTTAAACTGGATACCTCTAAAATCGTATTTTATTTCTCTTGGATCTGATGAGTGCCATAAGGTTATCTGGAACTTTATTTCGGATCAGGAAAATGAACTCGCAAAGGACGATGAACCAACAATTTCAGAATTGTATTTATATTTCACGCACTTCTTCATGTCAATAATGCAAGACACCCTACTGAAGCTGGAAAGCAAGAAAATTCTTGCATGTGATTTTCACATTATCATGTGTAAGCTGCCTGATTCTTTGCAAAAAAAATACGATGAGCAGTTTTTTGGAATGAAAGTTTTATTTGCCTTACGTAAAAAACATTTGCCTGAGAATGCCGTGGAAAAGTTCAAGAAAGAAGCCATCAACGTGTATCAAAGAGCCATTGCGTACCTAGAAAAGTGGTATAATTTCACCGATTTAGTATATGAGATGCTAAATTGTTTCAATCTAATTGATCGCAATAATCCTCCAACTTTAGAAGAAATGACGAATATCTGGTTATTATCACCATGGCGAGAAGAACTTCCACCTAACACTCTCTTCGATGAAATTTCTGCCTTAGAAGAAGTTTATGTTCATCTGCAGGGCGATTCATCCCTTGATAAGTGGACGTACTTTTTCAAGAAAGAGCCAGCTCCGAGTTTACTGAAACTGTTCCAGTATTGTGCATCAATTCCGGTATCAAATGCAAACATTGAATGAATTTTCAGCGTCATGGGAAATTTATGGACTGACGAACGTAACCGATTGCTTGTACCATCAGTTCGAAGTGAACTTTGTATATTTTTTAATATTTCTCAATGTTGTACTGAAATTAAAGAATTATTCCTTAAACACAAAGAATTGATCAAAGCTGCGCAGTCAAATAAAAAATACACACGACAGCAAAGTAAAATGTAATTGAATATTTTACATATTATTATAATATATTTGATGTTTTGAATTTTAAGTAAAGTTTTGAAGTGATTATTTTAATATGTGTTAAAATGTTTGTAAGAAAATATATAATTTAATTGTAAAAAATTTTTTAAATGTTTTTACTACTTAACCGCCCCCCCCCCCCCGCTTGTCCGCTATTTTTGGGAAGCAGACCTGGCAACCCTAATTAGTCATCATGCAGTTCCTTGAATCCAGCTATATGACCAAGTGGCCTATCAACAGTCATGCCATTTCATTAGTTCCAATCTAAAGAAAAGCCTGTTGAGAGCTTTGAAGTCTATATTAAGTCAAATGTTAAGGATATCATTTTGAGGTTATTTATAATTTATCTAATTAACATAGTGCCATCTAGTGTATCATTGTCTCAGAAAGAGCATAGTTTACATACAAATCAAAATTAACTTTAACCTTCTTATGAAAGTTATCTCCTTTATTTATTTATTTATTTGTTTGTTTGTTTGTTTGTTTGTTTGTTAGTTTGATTTAAATGCCGCCCTTCTCCGGAGACTCAGGGCGGCTTACACTGCTTTTAAGCAATAGCCTTCATACTTTTGTATATACCTGCTTAGTAGGGCTTTTTGGCCTCCCCTAAGCGGTGTTCTGTTTTATACAAAGTCAGCTTATTGCCCCCACAAACCGGGTCCTCATTTTACCTACCTTGGAAGGATGGAAGGCTGAGTCAACCTTGAGCCTGGTGAGAATTGAACTCGCAGTAATTGCAGGCAGCTGGCAGCTAAATACTACTTTAACAGTAGTTTAGTCCACTGCACCATCAGTGTATGGATGCACTCCTAAAGTAATTAGTTTGTAATGGTTTGTTCAACAAGAGTGCAGTTCCCACATTGATAAGTGAAGTGCTTTTACTCAGAAATGAAAAGACTAACTTGCAGGCATATTGGAATTCAGACTCAGCCAGTTCTCATTAAGCATCATTTTCTGCAAGCATGGGATCAAGAGGTGACATAGAAATCACATCATGACAATTCCCAAAAGATTCATACAAGCATTTGATGCATTGGAAACTGAATTCTACTTGGTAGCAGTCTGCATTACAACTGCTAACATGTCTGGATGAAAATGTATCCAGGATTTCCAGTTTAATATTTGTAGGAGGAGAGATTTTATAAAGCCAGTATACTGGATGAAGCTACATGCATGATGACAAGCTAGTCATAGTGGTCAACCCTTTAGTGACATCTTGGTTCACTTTATTGTTTGTCTTTATTCTTTGGAGAAATATTTTTTATTTCCTTGTTGATTTTAATTCTTATTATTGGACCTGAATAGTGCATTAAAAAGATCAATATGGTGAGGCCCGCATATTAGATATATGTAGCCTGTATGTGTTACTGATTGTATTAGAAATATGTGGTTTTTCTAAATGCAATTTTGAAATGTACAGTTTCAGGATTAGTCTTGTCTTTTATTTCTATTTTATTGCAATATTTTTCAGAATGATTTAATATACAATTAGTTAACTTTAAAATAATTAACATTTAACTTCATATTAAATCAGGCAGTCTATGGATGTACACATATTTGTTTTATTAGTTACAGAAAAATTTTATTATTGGAAGTAACTCCTGAATAGGAGTTCAAGAAATGTGCCATATTAAGGAGACTGACTCTTTATACCAGGCATAAATGAAGATTCTTCGACTCTATCGTTGAAGAATATAAATATCAGCATAAGTGTTTTGGAGTCTGTGTAGTGAACAGACATTTTTGTTAAGAGTTGTAGTTTGATGAAGTCAGTGTTAGATGGCAGATTAATTTCTGCTTTCCACTAATATATTCAAGTACTCTTTTTGAATGAATAGGGCATATAGCATTTGGGATTTCATTTTCAAATTGAATAAGGTGGTTAAAAAAGTTTTCAGCATAGAACTAATAAATTTATTTGCTTAGTTGATTTTTGAGATTTTGTACATTTGTCTATTTAAAGATCACAGCACCATAAATTATATACCCCATAATTATATAACTCATAACCCATAATAATTTCAGTACAGTAGCATCACTAATTTTCTTTCATGGCCAAGTCAATACATTATTAATCAAGTCCTTAGGATTCTCAAAACCAACTGTCAATAATTCCTACATCCTTTGATTTTCATTTAATATGAAAATAGAGGCAATTACATAGCTTTTTTCTTCCCCTGAAGGTTGCAACAATGAGGATTAACTAAATCAATATTTTTAATAAACCAAATTGAATAATTGAAATATCTCAGGACAATTTCTTATAGCTACTGAAAATAAATAAAAAGCAAGACTAAGAAAAATTACATTTCCCATCCCGCTATTTTCAGAGAAAAGGAATTATTTTTCAACTGAATTATGATTATTTTTCCTTTGGTTCAACCATGAAGATGTTTGGCCAATAAATGTTCATAATTATAATGATGAAAGGTCATATAGCTTAGATCACAAAACTATAATTACTACATTATTTTATCATCCAATACCTAGTAAGGCAGGAAGTTAAGCACGCTCAGCAGACTGAAAGCATTGTGATTAACACCAGCTGTCTGCAATTACTGTAAGTTCGAATCTCACCAGGCTCAAGGTTGACTCAGCCTTCCATCCTTTCTAAGGTAGGTAAATTGAGGACCCAGTTTGTGGGGGCAATAAGCTGACTTTGTATAAATATACAAAAAGTATGAAGGCTATTGCTTAACGCATTGTAAGCCACCCTGAGTCTCCGGAGAAGGGCGGCATATAAATCAAATTTAAAAAAAAAAGCCACTTTACTGGTAGTAGTTAAGGCTAGAAACCAGGAGGCTATGAGACTCAAGTCCAGTCTTAGCCATGAAAGCCAGCTTGTATGACTTTATGCTAGTCACTCTTTATCAGTCCAACTCACCTCACAGAGGAGTTGTTCTGGGGAAAACAGGAAAATGGAAATGTTGGATATGTTCACTGCCTTGAATTATAAATGAATGAATGAATGAATGAATGAATGAATGAATGAATGAATGAATGGAGAAGAAGGAAGGCATGCAACTATTCTAGAAGTCTGCACAGCTGAATTTTTTAATCCTTCATACACCTACTCCTATCTGCCATTTTGGTGGAAAATAGAACATGTCTTTTCATTATATGCTGTCCAGAATCACACACTGTGACATGGGCATCTGTATAAATATTTATAAAAACAAAAACCCCAAACATTCTTCTAACTGACTGCTTCCATACTTTGTTGTTCATATTTGTAAATCAAGTTGAAAAGATTGTTATTCTGAAAGAAAGGCTATAAATAATTGACATGAAAAAAGATGTATCTCATCTAATGATATTTCCCTAGATTCAGAAGAAAAGGCAATCCCTTTAAATCATAACATTTAGTCAAATGATGGTTTGGAGTTGTTGGTATTCTCTGAGGTTGGTTATATACTTAGAGATGTTTCATTACCCAACTAGGTAACATCATGATGCATTTATAATGAAACATCTGCAAGCAAATGACCAAGCTCAGAGTCTGTCAAGAATTTCACAGTTCAACCCTGAGATACATATACTTTCTTCTATTGGAATGGTAAAGCTTAGAATACTTCTATTCTAAATAACAGAAGTCACCATGCCTTTTCGTCCATTCCATTTCCAAGATATTCTGATCCTTTCTGTATGCTCTTTCAGCAAACTAAGTTTAGTCCTTATCTAAAGTAGTAATTTGCTCATTGCATATGTGTGTCTGTATGTGTATGAGTTAACACTACCAAGAGAATTCAATATATTTTGACTATATATTTTGTCTAGCTTAGGAAACTCTTTACTCTCTGAAAAAAGTTGTTTTATACATCTTTCATATTTGTATGTGTTTGGCATTTACCATAATACAATTATAAGGAGGTAGCAATAGCACCTAGATTTATATACCATTTCATAGTGCTTTATAAATCACTCTAAGTGGTTTACAGAGTCAGCATATTGCCCCCAACAATCTGGGTCCTCATTTTACCGACCTCAGAAGGATGGAAAGCTGAGTCAACCTTGAACCAGTCAGGATTGAACTCCTGGCAGTGAACAGTATCAGCCTGCAATACTGCATTCCAACCACTGTGCCACCAAGGCTCTTAGGTAACAGATAATTGTATTCATGGTTTTTTTTCTAAAACTATTTTTTGTGTGTTGAACATTCCAAGAAGTTTATTAGTTAACTCTCATGTGATTTATACCCCAACCTTCAAATTTTTTGGATAATTCCTTACAATTTGATTAGGATTTGCAACTATTCAGCATCTATTAAAATAAAGATATACTCTATTTATTTATTTTTTTACTAGATGACCCTCCATAGCAGTTTCCCAGTTTGCATAATGCCTGAACACATCAGAATCTAAAGCTACAGGATAACATAAAACTGTGTGGGATGGAGCGTATTATCTTTTCCTTAATAATAATCACTCACTAATTCCCTTCATGCTCAAATGTAATCATTATGCCCTTTAACTGTCAACTGGCCAAAGCCAGGGGAAAGAAACATAAAATGATGAAAAATGTTTCTTATAACATTAACATATGTGCAAAACACAACTAGAATGATACCAGAAAATTAATTATACTTTTTAAATATGTATTTATTTATTTTATTTTATTTTATTTATTAGATTTCTATACCGCCCTTCTCCTGAAGGACTCAGGGCGATGTACAGCCATATGGTATCACTACCTTTGTACAAAGAAATATGTTAGGTTCTTAAAAATAGCATTGATTCTCATATAACAATGATCAAAACATTTTAAAAAGCATTTAAGTATAATGCTTGTTTCTTTTGCCTAACTCCAAAAAAGTCATACAATCCCCAATCAAAAATTCTGGTTTTTTTTTATGTTAACAACAATGAAAAGTCAAACCACTTTCTTACTAATCAATTATAATAATTTGAAGCACTGTTTTGAATTTGAAATATTTATCATTTATCACTTGATCATTTATTGATTTGTTGCATTACAAATATCACAATGTTTACAATATGTTTTCATTATTGTTTTTCATAGTGCTCTTATAAATGGTATACAGATTTTTTTTCCTCTTAGTTTTTAATGCCTGCTAGTCCTTTTCACTACTTCTAGGATTTACAGTAGTCCTCAAGTTACAACATTCCTGTCAACTGTCCATTTGGCAAATCCAGAAAAAGAAACTCCTGGGACATTATTTTACTAAGAATACAAACTTTACTGAATAAATCCATATTGGCAGAGAAGAAGCAAAACCAGCTCGGGCTTCCCATTCAAAAGAAGGCATAGTTCATTCCCCCTTTTCTCCACAGGCCACCAATAGTCCTTTACTTCCACCAATCACTTCTGTTCATTTTGTTATGGGAATTGGCCAGCCATGCTGGGACATCTGTTCAGGGTGTCCTTGAGGCGACAGCAATGTCTCATGGGAACTGATGATGCTTGGATGCCATTCCCCCCACTCTTGCATTCCAATCCCCCCACCCACCCTCTTCTTTGTCAAACTGTGAGTAAAGCAGAATATAGGTGAAAGTTCGAGTCAGTCTTGACAAGTTCATTTAGTGACCGTTCAAAGTTACAATGGCACTGAAAAAAGTGACTTACAACCATTTTTCACACTTATGACCCTTGCAGCATCCTCATGGTCATGTGACTAAAATTCAGATGCTTGGCAACTGACTCATATTTATGACAATCGCATTGTCACAGAGTCATATGATCACTTTTTGTGGACTTCTGATAAGCAAAATTGATAGAGAAGCCAGATTCACTTAACAACTGTATCACTAACTTAACAACTGCACTGATCCACTTAACAACTATGGCAAGAAAAATCATAAAATGGGACAAAATTCACTTAACAAATGTCTCACTTAGCAACAGGAATTTTGGGCTCAGTTGTAAATCAAGGACTACCTATATAGACTAATTTATTTTAAACCAATTTACGGGCTGAGAAGACAGATAGGACAAAATATTCTTCCTTTTTGTTTTTGTCCATCAGTATCATGGAATGGAAGGAGCCATGGTAGCTTCACTACATGTCATTCTTTCAAATTTCAAATCCCCAGTTTATTGTGAATTCAAATTTAGCAAAATGTATTGGCAATCAAAAATAGTATTTGCTATTGACATACAGTTGGATAGTGCTTTGATTAGGACATTATCGACATATGGGCTTGCAAATATACACATTTATTCAATTGATATTTGGGGGGTGGGGAGAAAAGCATCTTTAATTGTATATATTGGTGCTGTTTCAGTAAGTCCCATTTATAATAGGAAATCCATAATGGAATCCTTTCTCTTTTAAAATACATATGACACATGTATTTCATTCCCAAAGGCATAGTGCAATTGAAGATTGTCTTCTGAAGACAAAAATTAGACAACATTGCATACAGTATATTTAGTAATAAATATATATTTCTATGGAGGGTTTCATGAAGAATCACCTACAGTTTTAGAGCTGGTGACCTTTCTCAATTTATTTTAAAATATGTAATATTTAATCTAGAAGAGTTACTTTTCCATCCAGAGAGTACCTGGTTTTCCATAGTTTGGCTTTGCTTCCATAGTTACATTGAAGGGATATGTAAATATTATTTTAAAGACAGATAGAATTTCTGTAGAATATGGACTAATCTATAACATTATTTACATATCTAATTCTAATCATAATATAACTATAATAAGATATCTTATTAAAACTTATTAAGCTGGGCTAATATTAGTCATTCAATTAATCATAGATTAGAGTCTTTTTATTTGTTATACTATAATTTTGTATATATGTAGTACTATAGTTACACTAAACTGTACTTTTAGTTATTCAAGCCCCTATAAGCCCCTAAGAAAATGCAGGAATAAAGCTTAGATCTTTCTATTTCCCTAGCTGTGCAATTTTTTCAAAATTTTTGCAAAAGGATTTTAAGCATATGTAGGTAAATCCTTCCTTGAATATGTTTTGTGCATAATATACCAAGAAATTTCATATAGATGTTGAATATAAACAGTGTAATGGCTGTAATTCATTCACTCATCCATCCATCCACCCACCCATTCATTAAACATGAAATAAACAGTAGCAATTCCACTTCAGAGATTATGAAATTGGCCAAATGACAGGCTCAATAAATTCAGTGAACTTGACACCATTGCCGGCAGATTAGTTTCTATTCATCACATTCAAATTGAAAAGTAGAAGGCTGAAACTAAAATTAATCCACATGCCTTTAACTTTAAGACAAGTTTAGGTATTATATGATCACATTCCTCCACCTCACAAAGCACTCCTTTAGATACTGGGGAAAAACACTGGATTTTCAAAAAAAACAAAACAAATCTGAGAATATTGATAGGTGCAGAGTAAAATAATAAGAAAGAAAGATCCAATACCATTTCAGACAAGTGACTGTCCAGTCTCTTTTTAAAAACCTCCAGTGATGAAGCACCCATAACTTTTGAAGGCAAGCTCTTCCACTGGTTAATTGTCCTCACTGTTAGGAAGTTTCTCCTTAATTCCAGGTTACTTTACTTCATTAGTTTCAATCAATTGTTTCTTGGCCTGCCCTCTGGCACTTTGGAAAATAAATTGAACCCCTAGTCCAATGATGGCTAACCTTTTTGCCATCGCGTGCCAGGAGAGGGGGGGCGGGGAGGGTTGCGCACATGCATGCCCACACCGATAATTCTATGTGCCCTGCCCTGCACATGCATGTGCAACATCCCCCCTCGCTCCTGGCACGTGATGGCCTGGTAGGCCTGTTTTTCTTTCTTACCTGGCTCCAGATCCTTTGTATTTATCTGGGAAGGGTAAAAACAGCCTTTCTCACTCCCTCAAAGGCCTGAAATGGCCCATTTCCCAACTCCCGGTAGGACAGGAAGTGATGTTTTTTGCTGTCCCCAGCCTCCAGAACATCTCTAGGAGTCTCTCTAGGAGTCTCTATGAGCCTCTCAGAGTCTCTTGGAGCCTTTCTAGGAGTCTCTGGAGGCTGGGGACAGCAAAAAATGTCACTTCCTGTCCCACCGGAAGTTGGGAAATGGGCCGTTTCAGGCCTTTGGAGGGATTCCGAGAGAGTGAGAAAGGCTGTTTTCGCCCTTCCCAGATAAATAGAGAGGATCTGAAGCCAGGTAAGAAAGAAAAACGGGCCTCCCCCCCCCCGGCCCTCCGGAAGCAGGAAACAGCCTGTTTCCCTACTTCTGGTGGGCCCAGAAGGCCCAAAAATCAGCTGGCCAGCACGCGCATGCACGCCAGAGCTAAGCTGGCATGCCCACTGATATGGTGGCATGCCTGCCGTAGGTTCGCCATCACGGCCCTAGTCCTTCTTTTCTCTAGAGTAGCCTAACCCAAATCCTGCAATGGTTCTTCATATATTTTAGTTTCCAGGCCTTTAATCATCTTAATTGTTCTTCTCTGTGCTTTTTCCAAGGTTTCGACATCTTTTTTGTAATGTGGTAACCAAAACTAGATGCAGTATTCCAGATGTGGTTTTACTAGGGCTTTATAAAGTGGTGCTAACAGTTCACATGATTTTTATTTTATGCCTCTGTTTATACAATCAAGCATTGTATTAGTTTTTTTTGGCTGCTGCCGGACCCTGCTCACTCATGTTTAACTGATCATCCACTCCAAGGTCTCTCTCACAATTACTGTTTTTGAGCCAGATTTTGCCTAATCTGTATTTTTACCTTTGGTTTTTCCTGCCCAGGGGTAAAACATTAAACATTTTGTTGGATAGGGCCCTTTGTTCAAGTCTGTCAAGGTCTTTTTGTATCCTGGGGTGTTGGCTATTCCTGCCTGCTTTGTGTCCTCTGCAAATTTGATGAGTTCCCCTTCTATTTCCTCATCTAAGTCATTTATGAAGATATTGAAGAGTACTGGGCCTAAGATGGAACCTTGTGGTACCCCACTGCTTACTTCCCTCCATATAGATGTAGTACCATTAAGGACTACTCATTGAAGATGGTTTGTCAGCCAGTTACAAATCCATCCAGTGGTGATACTATAAACCCCACATTTTTCTAGTTTACCAAGAAATAGGTTGTGGTTGACTTTGTCAAATGCCTTGCTAAGTCTAAGTACACTATGTCCACAGCATTTCGCTGGTCTACTAATTTAGTCACTTTGTCAAAGAATGAAATAAGATTGGTTTGGCATGATCTGTTTTTAACAAACTCATGCTGGTTACTAGTTAGAACTTTATTTGTTTCTAGATGTTCACAGATCTGGGTGGTTGTTTATTATTATTATTATTATTATTATTATTATTATTATTATTATTATTATTAATTTTCCAGTATCTTCTCACGTATTGATATTAGGCTGATTGGTTTGTAGTTTCCCCCCACCCCCTTTTCCAATTCTCTAGTAGTTCCCTGGTCCTCCAAGATTTTTTAAAGATACGATACAATGGTTCTGAGATAACACCTGCCAGCTCTTTCAGAACTCTGGGATGTAATGCATCAGGTCCCAGTGATTTATCTTTTTTTTTTAATGGAATCATTCTATTTTTATTGAAAAAGTTTTTCAAATACAGATTTCCCCCCCTTTTTTCTACCCCCTCCTCCCTAACCCCCCCTCTCCACCCCTCCCCCTGTGACTTCTCCAGTGATTTATCTTCATCAAAGTCAGACAGGTCTTCTATTACCATTTTCTTGTTTATTTTAATTTTTATTTCTAGTCTGTCTTTTACAGTTATGTTTTTGATAGGTTGGGCTATAGTTCCTTTTTGTGTGAAGACTGATGCAAAGAAGTTTAGCAGCTCTGCTTTTTCTCTACTGCCTGTTACTTCCTTGCCCTTTTCTCTCTTTAGTGGACCAACTGTTTCCTTGACTTTTTTCTTGTTATTTATATTTTGAAAGAAACTGTATTTATTATCTTTGACTTTTGTTGCAAGTGCTTGTTGATTCTGAGCCTTTGCTTTCCTGACTTCATCTTTGCAGATATCTGCTGATATTCTGCCTTAGTTACTTATCCTTTTTGTCTTTCAGTTTATCAGAGAGATCTTTGTGTAATCATGCTGGTTTCTTCTTGGATTTTTTGTTTTTCATTTTCAGTATTGTGTTTGGACTGGCCTTTTATGATCTTATTTTTCAGTGTTTCCCACACTTTTTGAGTTGTTTTCCCCTTCAGGATTTTTATGCATGAAATTTTGCTTAGGCGCTCTCTGAGTTTGTTAAAATAAGCTGTTTTAAAGTTTAAGACACTGGTTGAATTATATCTATTGTTTGTGTTTGTATTATATTGAATTCCAGTATGACATGGTCACTCTCGCCAAAGTTCTGGCAACTTCAACTCCTTCTATCAGTTCTTCTTTCATAGTAAGAATTAGGTCCAGTATAGTTTTTCATTTAGTTCCCTCCTTTTGGATGACAAAGTTGTCAGCTAAGTAGGTTAGGAATCTGTTCATCTCCCACTTGTTGCAAAGTTGGTCTCCCAGTTGATATCAGGCTAGTTAAAGTGTCCCATTACACTGGGGAATGTTTCCTACATACATTTGTCAAATGATTAGCAAAGAGTTCAACTATTTCTTCTGCTTGGTTGGGTGTCCTGTAGTATATGCCTATAGCAATGTTATTTTTTTTTCTTCTTTTATACTTACCCATATAGCCAACCATCCTTGGTTTTCTGTATTTCTGTAGAGCTGTAAGTGATCTTTTATATGTAATGCAACTCCACCTCCTCATTTGTTAGATCTGTTTCTTTTGAATAGTTTGTGTCCTTCCATCAGTACATTCTAACCATGAGTTTCATCCCACCTAGTTTCAGTAATGTCAACTATATCATATCTGCCTTCATGTACTAATATTTCAAGTTCACCCTGTTTGTCCTTAAACTTTGAATGTTAATGTATAGGCATTTGAGTCCTACTTTGTAACTGGGGTTTCCATCCTTTCCATCACTTTCTACTTCATTATGGGGTTTTTTTTAATTTCTTTTTTCTCTTTACTTCCTTCCTCCTTATGTGATTGGTTATCTAGTGTTTTTTGCTTAGAATTAGATTCTAAAGATCACAAAGATTGTCCCCCCTCCCTCCTCAATTTTAGTTTAAAGCTCTTTTGATAAATTTTAATTTTTAATTTTTTTTAATTTTAATTTGATTTATATACCGCCCTTCTCTGGAGACTCAGGGCGGCTTACAATGTGCTCAGCAATATGAACCTGTTGTTTTCTGAATATATTGTTTCCAGTTCTTGTGATGATTACTCCATCTCTTGCCAGTAGCCCTTCATCTAGGTCAGTGGTTCTCAACCTTCCAAATGCCGCGACCCTTTAATACAGTTCCTCATGTTGTGGTGACCCCCAACCAGGGGTGGGTTCTAAATTTTTTTTTACTACCGGTTCTGTGGGCGTGGCTTATTTTGTGGGCGTGGCTTGGCAGTCATGTGACTGGGTGGGCAAGGCTAGCTGGTCATGTGACAGGTGGCCATGGCTATGTGTATAGGGACTACTCAGAGGGCTGAAAAAAGTCATTTCTGACAGGTCCTCGCACTTTTGACTGGTCCTCACACTTATGACCATCCTCACATTTATGCCTGTGCAGCATTCTTAACAACCATGTCACTCATTTCACAACTGCTTCTCTTGAACATGGTATAAGATAGGGCAAAAAACGTAAAATGTGAGGACAGTCATAAATTCGAGGACTGGTCAAAAGTGCGAGGACCAGTCAAAAATAACTTTTTCATCCCTCTGAGTAGTCCCTGTGCACAAAAGGACTACCCAGAGGGCTGAAAAATGTGATTTCTGACAGGTCCTCGCACTTTTGACCGGTCTTCGCAGTTATGACTGGTCATCATTTATGCCCATTGTACCATTCTTAAAAACCGTGTCACTCATTTCACAACTGCTTCTCTTCAACATGGTATAAGATAGGGCAAAAAACGTAAAATGTGAGGACAGTTGTAAGTTCGAGGACTGGTCAAAAGTGCGAGGACCAGTCAAAAATAACTTTTTCAGCCCTCTGAGTAGTCCATATGCATAAAAGGATACAGCAATAGAGAGGGATGAAGGAAGGGAAGGGAAATTAGAGTAGGAAAATTAAATTAGGAAAAAGAGCCTTGGTGGTACAGGGGTTTAAGGCACCCTGTTATTAAGCTGGTTATTAAGACCAGCTGCCTGCAATTACTGCAGGGTTTGAATCTTGCCAAGGCTCAAGGTTGACTCAGCCTTCCATCCTTTCTAAGGTAGGTGAAATGAGGACCCAGTTGTGGGGGCAATAAGCTGACTTTGTATAAATATACAAAAGGATGAAGGCTATTGCTAAGCACATTGTAAGCCGCCCTGAGTCTTCGGAGAAGGGCGGCATATAAATCAAATTAAAAAAAAAGAGTAGGAGTGAGGGTAAGAGAGGGAGGAAGAGAGGAGGGGAAGGAGAAAGGAAGAGGAAGTAGGAAGAAGAAGAAGGGGGGAAGAGAAAGTAAGAAGGAAAGAAAAGACAGAGGTGGTAGGTTTGAGGAGAAAGATTGCTGTACAATAAAAAAGATGAAAGGGAAGAAAGCCAACCCCAAACAAATATAAAGATATTAAGATAAAGAATGAATTGTTAAACTTTAAAGAATAAAAGAGAACAAATAGCAATAAATAGCAATAATTAGAAACACACATACAAACATACAACGTATTTTCTTTGAACAGAGTATTTGGCCGGTCCACAAATTTAAACAGTTGTAGGAGGTTAGCACCCACCCCTTTCCTAGAAGAATGAAATATTTTGGGAAATATTAAAAAGGCAGAATATTCTATTTCCCTGGATGAGAAATGGAGAAGCATATTTTACAGACAAATCAGCTCCCACCTTCCTGCCCCCCACCCTTTGTTAATGGGCCAGAGGCAGAAAGTCAATCCTTTGTCAAAGGACATTTGCAACACAATAGCAACAGAAACTAACACAGTGGGCCCCATCAAGCCATGTGATCCTGTCCACCATTAAAACATCTTTCCAAATAGTCTCTATGTTTCCAGTGTCTTTTTCCCCACTTGGAGCAGAACCCAGAAGGATATTTCTTCCAACACAGTATTTAGTCATTTCAATTAAATTTACAATTTCTATATTTCCTTTTTACCATATTTATTCCTCATCTGTTTTTTAAAAAAACCAATATTACCCTTCATCCTCATCTCTAATCTTAATCAAATTCAATTTTTCCCTTCTATTCTATATTACACTCCTTCACATTGTCATCTATTTTTATATCCATCCTCACATTGGTTAATTATGTAATACAGTTGTTTAATACAAATTCAACATTTTAATATAAATCAATTAGTTATATAACTATCTTTTTTTGTATATTAATTAATATGAACATGAATATTCCAATTATTTCCATGCAATCCAATTTCTTACAAATCAATTAATTATATTTATCAATAATAATAAACCAAATAATTTCCCCCATATATTCCTCCAAACCACAACTTAACCATTTCTGCTTTCAACACAATATGCAATTAATAGTATCTCAATTATTACAATTCCCTAGTTAAATAGAGCTTTTTTTCTTTTGTATTTTAAAATCTTGAACCTCCTCTTGCCCTAAATTTCCCATTGTTTGCAGTTTTGTACCTACCTTTTTTGGTGAGGAAAAAGAAAAAGAAATCTCTCTGCCTCATTTTGTCACGTTGCAGCTAAGAACCTCCTTTCGCTTTCTCTTTTCAGCATAGGTAGGGGGAAAAAAACTTGCTCCAGGAATTTACCTCTTTGCAGCTAACTCTTTGAAGCCTCGCGGCAAGAATTTAAAGTTTTTTTCCCCTCTAGCCATCAGCTGGGACTCTGGAAGCAGCAATAGATTGGGAGTGGGCGGGGTAAGCGAACGGCGACCGGGCGATCCAACAGAGGCAGAGGGGGAGGGGGAGTGAAGGCATGGGGGGAGGGGGGCGAGAGAGGGCTTTGGTGACCCCTGTGAAATGGCCGTTCGACCCCCAAAGGGGTCGCGACCCCCAGGTTGAGAACCGCTGATCTAGGTAATACAGGCCATGGTCTATGAAGCCTAAGTTACAGTATCTTGACGACACCAGTTTTTAAGCCAGTGGTTCATTTCTAAACATATAAGATGACTAAACAACATATAAGATGATTTAACAATATGAAAAATATTAGAGGACTGTCCTTAGAGTAACTATTATAAAAAGTTATTATGGAGTAGTTATTATTAGAAATAGCTGTATAGTGGTAGAATTTAAGTTCAACTCAATGGCACTTTTTTTTTTACTTTTTTTTTAAAATTTGATTTATATGCCGCCCTTCTCCGAAGACTCAGGGCGGCTTACAATGTGCTCAGCAATAGCCTTCATCCTTTTGTATATTTATACAAAGTCAGCTTATTGCCCCCACAACTGGGTCCTCATTTCACCTACCTTAGAAAGGATGGAAGGCTGAGTCAACCTTGAGCCTTGGCGAGATTCGAACCCTGCAGTAACTGCAGGCAGCTGGCCTTAATAACCAGCTTAATAACAGGGTGCCTTAAACCCCTGTACTACCAAGGCTCGTTAATTAACATAGTTGCATCTACTTAATTACTAATATTGATAGGTTATATTTAAATCAACAAAATATTATATTTGGCAATTCTTTTTTCAGTTTCAATAATACTTGAATAAAAACTAGTCAATTACTGTAACCAAAATCAAAATTAAGTGCTGTAACTAAGTACAGTAAACACAATTACTCACTGCCTTTATTTTCATTTTCCTAGTTGCTAATTGCATGATCATCCCTGAGTAAATTTGTTATAATATTGTAGTGGCACTAAGAACTGTTAAATTGCAACGTTAAATTTTAAATTGCAACTCCATAGCTGGCAATTCAACTAAGACATCCAAAGAACAAAAGACAATATATGAAGTGGTATATGAATATGAATGTGATGAAACTAATAATGTATTGCAAGGCTAACAGACAAGTATAATAAATAGGGTGGGTTTAAGCTAGTTTTAGTTATGTTTCATTCTTTTTTATCTTACGATTTTAATGTATTTGGCATTTTATTTTTATTTACTTTCTCTGTTTGGCATGACACAATAATTTGATCGATATGTTTATGGATTCTTGCACTTGAGAAGGTAAATTGAGGAACAAAAATAATCCTATAGTATGCCTTTGATAATATTTTATCTCTAAATTTTATATATCAGCAAATTTTAAGAAAATAATTAAAGTAATTCTTTTCTAAGAAATAAATTTGCTCAATTTTACCATAGAATATAATATCTAGTAATCAATATCTATCACTGTATGAAATTAAGCACTTTAACATGGATATAGAAACTTGGAGTCTTCCTACATATGCCGTGTACTTAATGTTGACAATCCAGTTCTTTGATTGATAGCTATACTTTAGAATGTGGTTATTAATCTATTTCAGGTCAAGCAGAAATTTGATTTGAATATACTGAATCTGTAATGTCTTCTACTGATTGATAAGTTGTTAATTATATTTTCTTACTAAATCTTGAAATAATGCTTGTTGATATTCCCCATCGGTCAGGAATAAGGATTTGTAAAATCAAAACCAAAGTATTATTAAACAAAATGGGCTGCTGGGAATTGGGTCAGCATACAAAAAAATCATTAAAATTGAGCTAGAAAAACTTGTTTTATACATATACTCAGGACTGAATATCAGAGTCTCATGGGCTAAATCTAAATGGCCACACATTGCCCCAACACTTGATAGTGACCTTCTTGCAGTAAAATAAGCTTTGGGAAGTCTGTGAAATCTCTCTGCAGCTATTAGTGGAGCCATTTAGGGAGGCAAAAATAGGCCATGTATTGCAAGATTAGATTGTGATTATTACATTGAAATAAAGCCCAAGAGAAATAAACTGGCTGCAATTTAATGTGTATTATACAATACATTAAAAAGTAATTTTAATGAAAATTGGCATACACTAAGTGATACAATTCCAATAATATGTGAAGTATTTGAATCTACTAGTAATTTTACACTTAATATTTATTTATTTTATTTATTTATTTTATTTTATTTATTTTCAATTTATATACCACCCTTCTCCCTGAGGACTCAGGGCGGTGCACAGCCAGAATTAAAAACATGAAATACAAATATTAAAAACAATTAAAATCTATATAAATTTGGCCCAAAAATTTAAAAACCACAAACCAATTAAACATTTAAAAAATTTAAAAAATTTCTTCCTAAGCCAGCCCGGCTTGCTGGAAAAAGTGGGTTTTAAGGGCATGGCGGAAGGCACTGAGGTCTTGGATTCTCCTTATCTCTGGGGGCAGCTGATTCCAGAGGGTAGGTGCCCCCACAGAGAAGGCTCTCCCCCTGGGAGTCACCAGCCTACATTGTTTGGCTGATGGCACCCTGAGGAGGCCCTCTCTGTGGGAGCGCACAGGTCGGTGGGAGGTTGTCGGTAGTAGCAGGCGGTTTCAAAGATAGCTAGGCCCTATGCCATGGAGCGCTTTAAAGGTGATAACCAACACCTTGAAGTGCACCTGGAAGACCACCGGGAGCCAGTGCAGCTCACGCAGGAGCAGTGTTACATGGGAGCGCCATGCTGCTCCCATCACTACCTGTGCTGCTGCGTTCTGGACCAGCTGGAGCCTCCGGGTGCCCCTCAAGGGGAGCCCCATGTAGAGAGCATTGCAGTAGTCAAGCTGAGAGGTGACGAGGGCGTGAGTGACTGTGCACAGGGAATCCCGATCAAGAAAGGGCCGCAACTGGCGAATCAGGCGAACCTGATAAAAGGTCCCCCTGGACCTATTTTTAAAACAAAATATTTAAGATGACTTCTGTAGCAAAGATGAAACCATCTTTTAAGGTGAGAATAACAAATCTTCCCCAAATCTGCTAAAACCAATTAAGATAAAGGCTTATCAAACTATAGAAACATAATCAATAATCAATGCATAAATCATCATTTATTAATAAATAAATACATAAATATTTATTAATTAATAATAAATTATTAATGCATTCAGTTTTGTTCCATGTTCTTTTAGAAGACATAATTTTCCACCAAATCAAATTTACCTGAAGCATTAAATGGGAAGGACTACTTCAATACCACTTCATGAGCAGTACATATAGTGGAAAATATTAATTATGATACAAATTTTGCAAGATGAAGAAAAATACCATCTCAGACCAGAAGCAATTCACATAACATATTCTAGAAGCTGCATCTGATGCTCAAAAACATGGAAGAGTTCTTATTTATATGTGTTTATTTTATTTTTGATTGTTTTAGATTGTTAGGAAGTTTTTCATTATTGTTGTATACAATGCCCAGAGTCACATTACTGTGAGATGAGCAGCTATATAAATATGATACATTAATAAATAAAACTAATGGAATTGACAGTAAAAAGTAGATTTTCTATCCTACTAGACTTTTAACATTTGCAGAGGACAATATGTGACTATTAAAAACACTAAACATTAGAGATCAGACAACACAGTTCAAGTGCACTAATACTAATTTGAAAGAAATGGATTTTATATGGCTACAATATATATATATATATATATATATATATATATATATATATATACAGTACCTTCCAAATTCCACACAGAGAATGGAAAATTAGAAGAGAGAAAATCAGGTTTTATTGCTGTGAGTTTTACACTCCAACCAGGAAGTAAGTTTAGCAGGATTTTTCCTTAAAAATCCTTTCCTTTGAAAGGAATGTAGCAGACATTTATGAGGAGGCCAGGCTTTCCAGATACTGTATATCTTTAAGATATTTAATTGACAGATGCCTAAGACAACTAACTACTCATTCGGTAGTTATTACCAAAACCAAGTCAGTAAGATTATTTCTTGAGAAGGCCAATGCTGTACAGCTCAATTTTTGTTCTCACATTATCTATTCTCTACTTTCACTGATTCCCCACTTTTTTCATTTCTTACTTCTGCACTACTGATCTGCTCAGAAGAGACTGCCAGAAGAAAATGCCATTCGTATGGATCAGTTCCCGATAGATTTGAGCATTAGTGAAAAATAACTGACTTGCTGAAAGAAACTAATCTAGTGGATTCAATTGGATATTCTATGTGGATCACTACCTAAATTAATTTTCAGATATGCTGATGTAAAAACTGACATATTCCATTTCACTGCTGTTTTCAGACTTCCAAGGTAATCTCTAATTAAAGAGAAACAAACCAAGCAATTATTCCAATTTTGAAAAATAACGGAACTCATTTTCTATGGCCCATCGTACTTCATCCTGTAATCTGTTTTATAGTGAGGCCAATCCAATTACAATTGTTTGCCTCCTTTTAAAAATATAGCTGTATAATATATACTGCTCAAACAACTAAAGGGAACACAAAACTACTGTATGTAACGAAGTATTTAATAAGGCTATTTCATTCATTCAGATCTTGGATGTCTTCTGCTTGTGTTCCCTTTATTTTTTTTGAGCAGTGTAGATTTTCAACCCACATCACTGCTATAGTTTTGGGGGTTTTTTTAATGTTCAGAATCACATTTTAAGTGACATTAAGTATTGAAATCATGGGGAAGCGAGAAAGGAGTGAAAATCCACCCTTTATTAATCTGGTTAATAAAAGCCTTGCTGCCTGTAAGGAATTTCTAACACACACTTTATGTGGAGCTTCAAAGGGGTACTTTGACTCCATGAAGTTCTGATTAAAGCAGTGTTTCTCAGCCTTGGCAGTTTGGAGATGTGTGGACTTCAACTCCCAGAATTTCCCAGCCAAATATGTTGGCTAAGGAATTCTGGGAGTTGAATTCCACATTTCTTCAAACTGCCAAGGTTGAGAAACACTAATGAAAGAATTCCCTCAAATTCAGCACTGACTCAAAGTAGCACTTTAATGCAACACTTAAGTAAGCTGCCAGTGAGTCAGGATCCCAGCTACAAATGTCCCTTTCCACCAGAATGAAATGGTGAGCTCCATTGCATTTCAAGGAATTAAGGTTAAATAATTTCAGTTTTTTGAACATTGCTGTATCTCATGCTGGATTATTCTATGGCCTGAACCTGAATGAGGCCGCAAGGTGGAGTAACATTTAGTACAGGCCTCGTTTCTATAAAATTGAAGCAGTTGCCAGAATCAAGATGGCATGCTTTAATTCAATGCCAATTTCATTTATTAAAGTACCAATGACATTGTAACAATTCCCTTAAATTTTTTTATGTTGTCAACATGTATCTTACTATTTATGTTTTGTACATGGGTTTGCTGTTCTTTTTTCTGTATTTCAGCATCCCACAGTTTGCATAGGTTTGGAATGTGAGAAATTTTAAGTGAGAAGTTCCCACTTAAAAATAAATGGCATTATCTCTTTTTAAGTTTCTGAACAAATGTTTCCAAGTTATAGGAAGATTTTTGTAGCATTTTATAACTGTAGAAATGGGTTAGAAAATATGTGATCTGGATTTTTTCTATAGTCTGTTATTCCTGTGAGATTACAATCATTGCAGTGTAAATATGTCTTTGTAGAATCATCTTATTCTTAATTGAATTAGCATGACTTTGGAGGTCAAGCCTTTATCTTGATATTCTTGAAGAAGGTTACAAAAACATAATTATTGCATTTCTTACTCAGTTACTTACTAACATGCAACAGAAAGAACCTCAAACATTTTCATTACAAACACCTCTTCTATTTACGCATGTACTTTTAAGTATCTGACATGTGTATGCACATAAATTTGTCAAATTATTTGAATTCAGATTACACAAATTACAAAAGAGTTGTGGCCAAGAATATTCAGGAGCAGAATGGAGATGTTTATATCTAATTTTGAGTCAAAATACAATAGGATAAAATAGAGATATGGACATGCCAATACATCCTGATTTCAAGTTATGCTCTGCAAATGGAATTGGGCAACACTGTGATTAGGCTAAATTTCATTTCAGTTGTAATATACTTTAATATTAGCTTCTTTCAGTTTAATCCAATTTACTATCATAATGGATAATTCAAACAATTAGAATGAGTGCCTTTTACACCAATGAACCCTTAATCTGCTTAAAATTGCAGAATTTCTCATTTTGTAATAAATTAGGACATAATTAAGACTATTTTAATATACACGTTTTTGTTTAATTTAAATAAGCACAAATCTGTATAGTTTCATTTCTCTTCCCCAATCCATCACTATTATATTCTGCAGGTAGTCCTCAACAGTTCATTTAGTGACCTTTCAAAGTTACAATGGCACTGAAATAAGTGACTTATGACCATTGCAATATCCCCCTGGTCGTGTGATCCGAATTCAACCACCTGTCAACTGACTCATATTTATGTCAGTTGCAGTGTCCTGGGGTCATGTAATCCCCTTTTGCAACCTTCTGAGAAGAAAGTCAATAGGGAAGCCAGATTCACTTAACAACCATGTTATTAAACTAAATAATTGCAGTGATTCACTTAACTGCGGCAAGGAAAGTCAGAAAATGGGACAAAATTCACAACAAATGTCTCAGCAACAGAAATTTTGGGACTCGGTTGTGGTTGTATGTCAAAGTCTACCTGTATTACTTATAAAATAAAAGGAAGATTTTTTTTATGGACTGGGTTTTCTAGAGTTGACCAAAATGTGGCATTTTGTAACTGCAACAACCTTTCTGAAACACAGTAACCAGAAATCCAGATTGGAGACAATATTGAAAAGAGAAACAAATGTACAGTATACTTCAGCTTGATAGCTGTTGACAGCAGCACATTTTGCCAAAGCATTTTCAGCTATGCAGAATTGCCTCATCATACCTTATCATTTGACTAAGATAACATACATTGTCAAAGGCCACTAAACATTTCTACATATGGTGAAGAAAAATCAAGGCAGTTGCAAAGGCCAATAGAAATGTTTACTCCTTTTTGAGAATGTATCTTACCTTACTTCTTCGTATAATAGTTTTGCCTTAGAAATCAGGTTATCCCTTTTGGGAAGGAATTTGTATCATATTTTTAATTGTTCTCATTTAGCTTAATGTGGGGAAGGATGCTTTTCTTTCTAGTGCCATTTGCTGCTGGAAAGATATAAATTAACTAAACATAAATGCATTTTCTGATTAAATTAGTGAGGCAATATTTTTTTTTCTTTGAACCTACCACAGTTATATGTGACCTTTTATCGTATAATTAAATCTTCTTCCTGGATGAATCTGAATAAATTAAAAATAAGGTAAAATAATTCCTTTGTGGGAATTATTTCTGTTAGATGCCTGGAAGAAATAGAAAAAAACTACATTTAATAGTAATACAGTATGATCAAGAATATTGCTGAAATGCATTCTAAAATCCTTTAAATTTAGGCATAAAGTGGAAGTTTTTATAATATGAAGACAAAAATAAAAGTTAATTGAGATTTCAAAATGTACTGCAACAAGTTATTTTTCTGTTCTAATTTTGTTAGCCTTCAGAACCATTCCCTTAACATATATTAGTTCAGAAATCAATGTGGTACAAAATTGTATGAATAAAGAAAAATATATAGTAGTACTTTATACAGATAATTCTCAAGTTATGACAGTTCACTTAGCGACCGTTCAAAGTTATGACATACCCCCCTATACTTACAACACAGTCCTATGCAGCACTATAGAAGTTGTTAACATTTACAAATGACCATAGAGGCTCTGCAACATTCACCCTGCCTATTCCTCCCGCTGCCCAGCTGGGACTCCACAAGCACTAGGCATGTGGATATTTATTTTATGAAGATCTAGTGAGCCTTCAGTTTCTTGGCCTGTTTCAGTGCTGCAGGCCTTCAGTGCATTCACAGAGAATGGAGGCCTAAAGTAGTGCAATATCACATGAAATTAGTAGTGTGAGATCTCGTGCTACTGATCTCATGTGATCTCACAGTACTTTAGGCCTGTTCTCTGCAAACGGAGCCCTGAACGAGATGTGGCAAAAGGCTTTGCAAACGGAGGGAAGGCCTGAAGGAGCAAAGTCTTCCCTCCATTTGCAAAGCCTTTTGCCATCTTTGCAAAAGCCTTTGCTGCCAAAAATGGAGGACTTTGGGCCTCTGTTCTCATCACCAAGGGCCTTTCCTCAAGTTCTTTCCTAAAGAGAACAAAGCCCATGAGAGGTGTGCACTAGTCTGGGCCTCCGTTCTCAGCGGCAAAGGACTTGAGGAAAGGCCCTTGTTGATAAGAATGGAGGCCCAATGCCTCCGTTCTCAGTGGGAAAGGCTTTTTTCAAAGACAACTGGAGCCTATAGGGATGCAATCTCTTCTCCCTGCAGGCCTCAGCAAGGCTTTTCTCAAGACAAAACTATGGCAGAGAGACTGGAGAGGAGACAGTTCCATTAATCATCGAAATCTACATAATATAAGTGACCGGGTTTTGCCAGGATGGGAGAGGAAAGCATGAGATATCTCAGTGGGTTAGGGGAGGCCTTGGGTGATCGGAAGCACTACCATCTCCCCATGGCCTTCCCCATCCTAAGATATGAGTGCACTTAACAACCTGTGCATTCAATTAGCAAATGTGAGGGCAAAAGCAGGGAGTGATCATGTTCAACGTTACATGATTTACTCCTATGAATCCTCGGGTTATGAATATAATTGGGAAGCTCCATTACATTCGTAACTCAAGGATTACCTGTAATGCTTTGGTGTTAAGAGGATGTAGGGCTCATTAGTTCTGTAATCTGTAGGCCATAGAAGCTGAAGTTGCTTTATTATCCCAAATTAAGTTGACTTTGCTTAGGTGTTAAAAAGTAGATCTTGATTCTTTTCTCAGATTCAGAATATAAAATCCTCATCATATCTGGCTTGGTATCTAGCACCCCAGTTTGCCACTTGCCAGCACTTTAATTTGGCTGAAAAAAACTACTGTCTAGAAGCATGATAAGTATATTGAACTGCAACAGATTCAGTTTACTAATCACAATACACTAAAGGCTGTTTTCATTTAATCACACTGCACTGAAAATAGTATTGGAAATGTGAGGTAATTACTTGATGAGAATTCTTAGGGCTCCCAGACAAAACCATAATTAAGGCAATTAATACCATGTGATTACTATCCATTCTAATTCATACACTTTTCAGAAAAGAGATTCACCATCTGGATTTCACCATAAATACTGTATCAGAAAAAAAAATGGAAGTTAAGCATAAAGGTTATAAACTTTTTAAAATGATATTGTAATTCCATTTCAGAAGGTATTTATAATGCCAAAAGTACTACTTACCTCTGACGAGTCAAGATAGTGTAGAACTAGTTACCCATGTACCAAATCTTCATTTTTCTGGACATTGCCAGAATCGCTAAATAAAAAAATAAGGAAATGCATTGATTAGCTAATGCTAATTTTCCCAAATAGTTGTAATTAAGAAACTTTGAAAAAAATTAAAAACTCCAAGATAAATAGCCTAGAGATATATGTTTAGAAAAGAATTCACAAACTATATACATTGGAAAATTATGCACAGAAGTACCTATAAATTTTGCTTATTATTTTTAGTGAATCTTGAAACTGAAAATCCAAATGAAAATAATTTTGTTTCAGGATCCAATCTGAGTTAGCCACTGGGACCAAAGGTTTGTTATTCCAAGCTTTCAGACTCATGCTGGAGCCCATCCTCAGGGAACTTCTCTCTCTCCAAGATGTGTACACTGTGCTGTTCTTTGCATAATATTTATGTGGGGCCTGGTTGGGTGTGGCTTTGAATTGTTGATGGTGTTGATGGCCAGCTATTAAATTGTTGATTGTTGTTTCCTTTTTCTGCCTGCCCAAGTTCCTAAGTACTTGTTGGTGGTAAATTAGCAATCCTGTTGACTGACAAGGGGCCTGTTTCTCACGCTTCAATCATTTCTCTGATGATTTTTGTCCCTGTTTGGCCAACAATCTTAGTAGCTGCAAAATTGAATGCATGTCCTTGTTCATTGCAGGCTACCAATAAGAGTCTCCTCTTCTAAAAACTTGCTTGTGTTCTTGTAACCTTGTTAAATAATAATAATAATAATAATAATAATAATAATAATAATAATAATAATAATAATAATAATAATGGAACATCGTACATCTTAAGAAGGTACATGGTTGATACCTGGGATGCTGGCAGCAACTCGTATCGACCATTAGCCCAAGTCAATGGTATTTGTGACACATTTTAAAATAATAATAGTAATATGGATGAAACATGTAACAGTGATACCCATTGTCATCGGGGCACTTGGTACCATGTCCAAGAATTTTATAACATACATCAGCAAATTGCAGCTTCCTGCAATAACACCAGTGGAACTGCAAAAAACTGTGTTACTTGGAATATCGTACATCTTAGGAAGGTACTTGGTTGATACCTAGAATGCTGGCAGCAACCTGTATCAACCGTTAGCATCAGTCAATGGTATTTATGATGCATTTTTGAATGTTCAGTTGATTGAGTTTCATATTTAATGAATAAAGATAATGATGATGGTGATGATGATGATGATGATGATGATGATGATAATAATAATAATTTACAACGCCATGACCATGTTGCTAAGATCATTCACTGGAAATTGTGCCAGAAGTTTGGATTTGAGTACAGCAAAAACCACTGGGAACATCAGGTTGAGAAAGTTTTAGAGAATGAGAAACTCAAGATCTTGTGGGACTTTAGGATTCAGACTGACAGGCACTTGGTCCACAACACACCTGACATAACAATAGTTGAAAAGAAAAAAGTATGGTTCATTGACATTGCAATACCTGGTGATGCACAGATTGAAGAGAAGCAGCAAGAAAAAATCGCAAAGTACCGGGACTTGCAAATTGAAGTTGAGTGACTATGGAAAAAGAAATTGTGTGTTGTCCCGATTGTAATTGGAGCCCTTGGAGCAATACCCAAAGGGCTACCCCGCTATTTAGAAATTCTAAATTTGCCGGACTTGAAACATTTTGATTCTACAAAAAAACACCTTACTCGGAACAGCTTACATCCTCTGACGATACCTTAACAGTTCCTAGGTCCTTGGTTAGGACTCGAGCTGCTGAGCTATTAACCAGCCTCAAAGGCTGTGAATCGCACTAAAGATTAACCAATAATAATAATTTAATAATAATTGAAAATTGTCATTCGAAGTGAGAGGGGCTAAGGACACAGAGAAAAAATAGAATATTTTTCAACCATTATTCTGTAAAAGCCAGGTCATGGACTCAGACTTAAAGAGGCCTGAATTCCAACTGTAGTGCCAGCACTAAGCAAACATGAGAATTATTGAGATGATAGCCTGGAGAAATTTTGACTGAATCTTTTCCAACTTGCTACAATTGCTTAAATGTAAGTCTAAAAGCCATACAGCAATTGGGCTACACCTTTAGCTTCAAAGCCTTTGAAAGCTAATGGAATATAAGGTCCAAAATGAAAAAAAAAAGTAGGTCTACATAGCTGAATAGCTGATATTTATGACTTGAAACTATTACATTAGTATCTATTCACCATTATATTTCAAAGATCTTTTAGCAAACACTTGTCACTTGATCTTGTAATAATTGATGGTCAGAAATTCCTGCCAGCTGTTAGAAGCAAATTATAAAGAGCTCTTCTCAGCCCTATTAGAGTTCACAATACAAATGCTGCATTGTCAGCATGAAGTAAGATAATGACATGCCTCTTGTATAATTTAGGAGGATGGAAGTCTGGATTGTCCAAACAATCCACTAATGAATTAATATAAAGATTAAATAGTGTTGGAGCTAAGATAATGGTATTTTCTTGTGGCTTGTAATGAATTTGACAGCAGGCCCTAAGCTATGTATCTAACCCCAAAGATATGACCGTAAAGCTAGCAAATTAGCAAAAGAAATCATGAGTCAACAGAGAAGCCTAGAGACAGAATTAAATGCAGATTTATATTCTATAGAAATGGCATGAGGAAGGAATGCTGAAACTTTATCCAAGATAGACCAGTCCATTCTAAATCTTGTTTCTTTCTTGTCCAGGAGACAACCGGAAATCAATTATATAATCGTATTTACAGAGTGAAAATGCCTGAAAAAAATGCATACTTTTTTAAAAAATAAAATGCAATTATGGTGGGTAGATTCTGATCCACGGTTACATTAATGGTTTGATCAGTGCATGTGCTGAGCTTAGCTAACACTAATGCCTAACAATATAAGATACTAAGATATAATATAACTTACTAAGATATAATATGACAATACAATACAATACAATACAATGCATAATAATTCTTCTTTCAGAAGTCACCAATAATTGCTCACTCTTCAAGGATAATATAATTTATATTTATGTTGTCATCATTCTAGTCTTTGTCTATCCACTGCAGGATGAAGTCCTCTTCCGCATGTTTCCAACCAATACGGTCCTGAGCTTTCTTTTGCCAATTGGGTCCATAATACTTGCTGATGTCATTGATCCATCTTGTTTTAGGTCTCTTTTGTAGATGCTTTTTATCAAGTGACATCCATTCTATGACTGCCTTGGTCTACCTGCTTTCAGTTCTTCTTGCTATTTTACCAATCAATTTGCATTTCAATTCTCTTACTCTCTTGATGATATTGTATACTAATACTATACCCATGATGGCGAACCTATCACACATGTGCCACAGGTGACATGCGTAGTCATATCAGTGGGCAAACCAGCTCAGCTCTGGCGTGCATGCATGCACCGGCCAGCTGATTTTTGGGCCTTCTGGGCCCACCAGAAGTGGTGAAACAGGCTGTTTCCTGCCTCCAGAGGGCCTGGGGTGGGTGGGGAAGGCCTGTTTTTCTTTCTTACCTGGCTCCAGATCCTCTCTATGCATCTAGGAAGGGCGAAAACAGCCTTTCCCACTCCCTCGGAGGCCTGAAATGGCCCATTTCCCAACTCCCGGTAGGACAGGAAGTGACTTTTTTGCTGTCCCCAGCCTCCAGAGTCTCTGATCAGAGTCGTTTCAGGCCTCCAGAGGGCCTCTGAGGGAGTGGGAAAGGCTGTTTTCACCCTTCCCAGATGCATAGAGAGTATCTGGAGCCAGGTGAGGAAGAAAAATGGGCCTACCGGGCCATCGCATGCCAGGAACGGGGGGGAAGGGGGAGTTGCACGTGCATGCGCAGGGCAGGGTGCATAGAATTATGGGTGTGGGCACGCGCACATGTGAACCTCCCCTGCCCCCCTCCTGGCACGCGATGACAAAAAGGTTAGCCATCACTACCATACATACCATACCATACCATACCATACCATTACATTACATTATATATTATTACATTATTATTACACTATATATTATATTATAATATTGTCCCTGAATTTAGGGCAATTATCTTAGTGACTTCTGAAAGAAGAACCATGAGCTACTCCAGGAGAGAATTAATACAAGATGAAAACTAAAAGGGATGATTAATATCTACAGTATTTGTCTATTTAATATGACCACCCAATCATCTGATGGCATGTAACATCCCAAATGCAGAAAATTTTCAGAAAATATACTGTATATGACACAGCTTGCCCAAAGGCAGATTCCCAAAAGCAAATGTGTATGTCCAGGATCCCTGAATTGTTGACTTCTTTTTTTTAACCTGTTTAGGATGACCTAACTACCATTTTTGTGTCAGAAATTTACATTGAAACCCTAAGTTAATAGATTTATAAGCTCTTTAAATTTTGAATCATATGCTTTTTTCTGTGATGCAAAAATTCCCTACAATTGACACGGTTTCTCTATACTTCATGTATCAACATATAGCTCAAAGAGTTTATTGGCTTTGATCAGCCAATCAAAAGAAAATGGTGGACTGACAGATGACCTTCACAGATATTCCTATAAGAATATTTCAGAATCAGAAATAAATCACTGTTTAAGTTATTAGTTATTAGATGATTAACCAGTAAATCATCTAATAAAGCTGATACTATAAAATAATAATATATTTTAGAATATTTGCTTAATCTTCTATCCAATTAGTAAGGACACCTGAAGTATGCCATTAAGCAAAGAACTGTCCAGGCTGCTCAATAGTGAGGCCTACCTACAATAAAATGACCAAATAATATTTGAGGTACATCTCTGTAATGAGGCAGAATATACAGTATAATCTTGGGGGAAGACATCTGTGATGGTAAGACACCAGGTTATCATTAGACTTTACATAACTTCTAATAATATTATTGAAATTTTGGAAGGCAGCTACATATTCCAAATTGTGTTATTTTTGTGTTATATAAGGGTAGCATTTAAGCAATTGTGGCGGGGATGGGGGGTGTTACATGTTGATGATGAGAAAATAAATAGGACTATAAATCCAGACTGCAACAGAACACCAAATGTCACAATGTGTCATCTTGGTCCTTTTTTGGTATAGTCCAGTAACACAATTCCTGTTTGTGTTTAATTTTCTTAATACTCTAGTTAAAGGGAGAAAATCTATCAACATAAACATAAACCTTCTGGGTGAGCATAATATTAAAATTGGAAGTATTTTTTTTTTCCAAATCAAAGTGTTCTATTAAGGAATGAAACATTACCTTAAATGGTGTGAGTTAATTCATAAGGTTTGCCCCCAGCAATATCTTAGCAGAAAGATCTAATGACACTGTCAGTAGGATCAGCTGGGTAGAATGCTCTAAGGGAGCAAGTGAGCTACTGAGCCAATGATATTATGTGAAAAGTTTCATTTGGACTCAACCAGACATATTCACAGAAACAGCTGGAATACTGTAGCTCAAAGGAAGATCATCTGGAAAATATAGAGACACTACTTATTGCTGCAAAAGTTTTATCCTAACAGATCTGCTTATAATATGTGGCATAAAATAAACTTAGGTCTTAGGATACTCTATTTCTATCATTTTCCAGGGTTAAGCCTGGAAAACTTTGATGTTTCATTTTTGTTAAAGACCAGGATAGCCATTAGAGGCTTGGCTACTTCCTGTGATATAGTCATTTTATTGGAAATGTCTTTTAGCCTTCCAGTTACAATCACCCACTTTTTAGTGTATTGAAATATCTCTATTTGAGATAATAGTAGTAGTTGAATATTTTTGATTCAATCCACATGAATTAATGATTGGGCTAAATGTGAATGACAAAATGACTGTCTTGGAATAAGGGGAAAAAGAAAACCTTGAGAAAAATATGCAAGTTCTTTTAACTAAAGCAAAGAGGGCTGAAACATTCTTTAAATCCTAAGAAGCAAGATAGTATTTAAAAGTGACTCAGCAGGCTCCTCGCTGATTTATTGGGATATAAGGAGGAGAGAGGTAAAACACAATCAGACTTGCAGGATTATGATATTATAGCCAATCTCAATAAAATATGGTTCTAGTTCTTGAGTTGATTTTCCATTCTGTTCAGTGGGGTTGTCACATTTAGAGAGTGCCTTCCGAAGAACAGCTTTCCCAACTTGACATTCTTTAGCTGTATTGGAGTTCAATTCTGATAATGACCGTTCATCAGACCATAATGATGGCTGTTTAATACTGGAGTTGAAGCCCAGTAATTCGGCAATGAGACAGATGATTATTTTTTTAATAGTATGCAGTCACTATAAAAGTAAGCCTTCCTAATTATTGCCAATAATATTTATAGAGAAGAACTGAATTATCAAATATCAGATGGATGGGGAAATATTGATGGGTTTTACTGAAGTCATTATGAATAAAAAGATTTTTCTGATCAAACACATATTGCACATATTAAAAGCATCTTCATAATTGTTGTTCAGGTATTGTATGATATACTTACCAAACATTTTTATTATTACATCTTCAGTGAAATATTATAATCAATATTTTCATAGTGTGCATAGATTATTTTATATATTCATAAATTCAGTTTGTAGTTCTACATAATCTTCAGTACCAGCAGCAATAGAGACCCTTAATACTGAATGTTGGTATCAGGCAGAGTTCTCAAGAGAGATTTTGCTGATGTAATATGATCTAGCCATTATGACAGCAATAGGATCACTTAATATTTTTTTTTTAATTTGATTTATATGCCGCCCTTCTCCGAAGACTCAGGGCAGCTTACAATGCGTTAAGCAATAGCCTTCATTCTTTTGTATATTTTATACAAAGTCAGCTTATTGCCCCCACAAAGTGGGTCCTCATTTCACCTACCTTAGAAAGGATGGAAGGCTGAGTCAACCTTGAGCCTTGGAGAGATTCGAGCCAGCAGAAATTGCAGGCAGCTGTGTTAATAACAGGGTGCGTATACCACTGTACTGTACTGTACTGTATTATTCTGTCCTCATAGAATATTATCCTCAGCTCCAGTCTTGTGTACTGTACTGTACTGTATTATTCTGTCCTCATAGAATATTATCCTCAGCTCCAGTCTTGTGTATGTATGCATGAACATAAAAACTTACCATCTTTCATGACCTTATGGATTTTGAAAAAGAAGATGTTTTCATTTTTGTTTTAAAAACTGAGGAAGAACACTGGAGTAATTCACACATCATTTTTTCTAAAGTCTTGAGTCTAATGAAAATACTAGAGCTCCATTGATCAAAATAAAAATGTACCACTAGCCTTTTAAATGTATGGTTCAGTAACACAAAGGTCCAAATAGATCAGCTACTGTACTTCCAATTCTAATATTCTATTTTTAGATTGTTTGTATATATGAGCATTGCAAAAATAATATTCAGCCTCAAATCCTTCATCAACTTGCATTATTTTTTCTTTAAAAAATGAATTCTTGATGATTTAGGAAGGCTTTACAGTCCTTGTAGCAAAAATGAGCAATAGAGGCCGAAAACCTGGAGAAAAATAAATAAATAAAGTGATCTTTTAAAAAAGAGAACTTGATACATAATATATTAAAGATACATAATATATTATCTTCCACCCAATACTTTTATTTTAAATGACATATCATAGAAATTAATTTTAATATATTAATTTTTGATACTAAAAAGATTCTTTACTCACAAAGTATAAAATTCCTTGCCAAGTACTATACTTTCTGAACAATGTGCCAATATTTAGTGTATAATTTACCGTTCCCCATTTATTTTGGAAGATGTTCCTTAACATCTTCAGATGTTCCTGAAGATGTTCCTTCAGTCCTTAAACACTGAATGGTGTTTACTTCTGAAAACATTGAGAATAAAATCAATATGTATGCCATAAACTGTCCTAATGTTACTCTCTTTTATGAACCCTTCAATTCCCACTAAAGAATTTTGAAAAGTTCATCATCTAGACCAGAGGTCTTGAAATTTGGCAGCTTTAAGAGTTGTGGACTTCAATTCCCAGAATTCTCTAGCCAGCATAGTTGGTCCACAAGTCTTAAAGCTGCCAAGTTTGAAGACCTCTGAGCTAGCCTTTAATTAAGGTATGCATTTTAATTTAGAATAGATTTTTCACAATATCAGTAGCTTTGCTTCAGAACTCACTCCCAAGTGAGTTCCCATCCCAGGGAGGAATAATAATTTTCATTGACTTCCCTGACAATGAAAGACATCTGGGAGTTTGAACTTTTTACTTTTTTGTCTTATTTTTTTAAAAATTTGACCAAAAAGTACCTTACTGAAAATACTGAATACATACAAATCAAGATTCTGCATGAAAATTTGATAGGAAAGAAACAGTAGCAAAGATAGACCATTAACGTATAGAGAGCTGTTAGAAAGAGACATGGAGAATATAAGATAAGAAATCAAAAAAAGAATTGACTGTAGAGGTAACAGGACCTTTGGAATTCAACAGCACGTGATATAATCTGTAATTGAATTAAGTACAAGTGATTGATTTAATTGCTAAAATATATAAACTTTTGATTAAATTTGAAACAAGAAAAAGTGAAAGGGAGTATGACAAAATGGGCTAAGTACTTTGGACTTAGGTACTTTGGACTAAGTACTTTGGACTGATGGAACGGTGGGAGAATATGTAGTTGAAAGTTCTGAAATCTACATTATGTTATAGAGAATTATAAAGAGAATTATATAGAGAACTTAAAAGAGAATTTTTTTATAAAGTGATTTACCATTAACACATGACTCCAGAGAAATAATCTAAAATGTATAAACTTAAAAGCTATGTGGAAAACAGGAAGGGTCATTTTATAATGTCTGATGAACCTCTAAAACTGAAAATTTAGGGATTCAAAGAATGTTATATAAAGAATTTTAAAGATTAATATTCCATTGAAACCACTTTTTTCTTCCTAGGACTAATTGATAGACAATTAGAAAAGAGTTGTGAAACATCGTTATATATATATATATTTAACATCTGAAAGATTATATGTACAGAAATGGAAAATTCTTAAATTTACACAATGAAGGAATGGTTGGTGAAGATGAGATGAGATGAAGAATTAGCAGAGATGACAAAACTGATTTCTCTGATTAGAGAAAGGGTTTATTTACTAGTAACTGGAAACCCCTTATGGACCTTTGCTGAAAAAAGAAAAATATCAGTGTATGATTTATGGGTTTGATGATTTGAAAAGGTAGATTGGGTGGGGGGGAAGGAAATTCTGTTGTAACCTTAGAGAGAGAAAAATATAAATGAACTTGTAATTACTGCTAACTTTTAAAAGTTTTAAAAGTTTTTTTAAAGTAGATTATGTATAAATAAAATCAAAAAGAAATATTTTGTAGGAAAATTTGCTTTTATGGCTAACTATTTTGTGCAGAATGTTATAGCTTTTCCATTTATATATTCATTTCTAGATATGATTCTTGTAGTATTAATATTGTATGCATGTGTGTGCATGCGTGCGTGCATGGCCAGGCATACACACAATGTTTCACAATATTGAAACAAATTTAGGTATAATCAGATAGGGCCTTTTTGTGTACCAATATGTTAATAATTTGATAAATCTGTAAAAAAAAATGTGGCCCAATAAATTTCTTCTCCATTTCTGTAATAATGAAGGCAGTTTCAGGAGGCTTGGTAATTAACAGTGAGCCTCATTTTAATCAGGAAGATTCATTATGCTGATTCCAATTATGATTGTGGTTGTGCAGCTTAAGCTTAATGACATAGCAATGTCAGAAAAAAGTGAGGAGAGTATTCCTTAACTGTTCTCTAGGACTGGGGAAAAGTATCCGAGGCCCAGGTCATATATACCCAACAAAGCCTTTTTAAAGTTTCTAATTATAATCTTAAATGTGGATAAAAAAAGATTAGTAAAGGAAATATATATTATGTTCTTGACAAAGCCATTCTATTGTGTTTCTCCAAAAAGACAACCCACCTTGAAAATAAACCCTATCATGTTTTTGAGCGTATGTGATCAAATTAAGCCCCACCCACAAAATTAGCCTTATTTAAGACCCCGCCCACCATGGGGTGTAGGGGTGGGGCGAGGCAAACTGGTAAAAAATAAGCTAGGATGGAGTAGAGCTGCCCTAACTTATCAGGCCTCGCACACCCCAACACTTGCCTCACCTTCTTCTGTGGCCACTTCTTCTGCAGCCGCTTGCCGCCACTCATATGTATAGGCCCAGCCACCATATTGCCTTCAGATGCCTGCGGGAAGGCATCTGCAGCCAATAACAGAATTCCAGATCAGTTGTTGCTTCTTGATTTATGATTTGTTAACATAACATATATAAAGGTTAGTGAATTCATCAGTTATTTTATTCAATACTCTATGATGCAATTGATCTTGTCTTGAAGATTTTAACCTAGTCAAAGTAAGTAGTATTTCCTGACTGTTTCTATCAGTCTGAAGCTACAATCCTGCTCATTAGTCAGATCTTTACAATTTCTTGATACAATACAGATTCTTCATCCATAGAAAATTGGAACAAAATAATGGTTATAATAGTTGAAAAGTTCTTCCTTCATTTCTCCATTTTTGTCTGTGTGCATATGCATCGGGGTGGTATTCACTTACCTTTGCTACCAGTTTGCAAATTTGAGCGCATCTTCCACGCATGCACAGAGCGTCAAAAATAGAACATGATGAAGTGCAGGCAGGTGGGCAGAGCTTCCAGCAGCCACAGCTACCGGTTTGCCCGAACCAGATAAAACCAGCTGAATACCACCACTGATATACATATGTGTGTGTGGCGCATCAGCAATGATGCACCTTGGAACTTCATACAGCCGATAAACATGCTGCACAAACATCTTGGCCAGATTCTGGGCTGAAAGAACCTTCGGACACACGAAGAAGTGTGCTTGCTTTGAAAACAGGTCAACCACTGTCCAAATCATGGTACTCTCATTACTCTCAGGCAATTCTACTATAAAGTCCATGGCAATTTCTTCCCATGGTCTGCTGGGGTTGGCCACAGGCTGTAGAAGCCCAGGAGTCTTTCCTGGCAATTATTTCATGGACGTGCACACCGGGCAGCTGGTAACATAGTTTTCTATGTCTTTCTTCATCTTATGCCACCAGAACTATCTGAGCCAGGTAAAGAGTCTTTATGAATCCGAAGTGCCTGCTTGCTTTACATCATGGCTTCTTTGTAGGATCCAGGTTCTCTGGCTGGCTGGATCATTCCATGCCAGATCCTCCCTCATCGTCAGCTCATCTTTGTGGTCCTTGAACCATGCATCTTCTTTCAGGGCTTCCTTTAACTACTGGGTCAGAGCACTATAGCTGGCTGAGGAGTGGCTAGTGGCTGCCACTTTACTGAGACCTGTGCTGCCAATTGCCGGGAGGGGATAATGGAGTTGACTATTTCCTCCCAGGTCCTTTTGTATTGGAGCATCCGAGAAAACACATTGGCGAGGAAATTATTTCACCCTAGCATGTACTGAAGGGTAAAGTTGAACTGATTAAAGTACTAAGCCCATCGTACTTGCTTAGGGGATAGTTTACTTACGGGTTTTAGGACTTCTACATTCTTGCGGTCAGTCCACACTTCGAAAGGGATCTTACTCTATGAACTGCCTCCAAGTCAGCAGTGCCCATTGAACGGCAGAAGTCTCCTTTTCCCACACCACCCAATGTCTTTCAATGCCAGTCAGTTTCCGGGAAGTGTACATACAGGATTGCAGCATCCCCTTCACATTTCTTGGGATCAGGACAGTCCCCACCGCCACATCACTAGCATCGGCTTGTATTATGAACGGTTCCTTTGGGTTTGGGTGTTTAAGATTTGGCTCCCCCACAAAAATCAATATGAGCTTTTCAAAAGCCACTTGACATTTCATAGTCCAGTTAAGCAGCTGGCTCCGCTTGGGCTTCACCCACCCCCTCTGCCCATCTTTAGTAATTCAGTGATGGGCAGGGCTATTTGTGCGAAGGAGGGGATGAACTGGTGGTAAAAAGTTGGCAAAGCCCAAGAAACTCTTTAGTTGCTTTCTGTTCTGGGGGGTTTCCCACTCTAGTATTGCTTTCACCTTTCCAGAGTCAATCTCCTCTTCCTCACTGGACATGCAGTACCCCAAGTAATCCAGATTGGTTTTGTGGAAGTCACAATTGGGTAGTTTGGCATAGAGTTTGGCTTTTAATGGTTTACTTAGCACTTCCCACACCAACTTTACATGTTCTTCCATCATTTCAGAATAAATGAGGATGTCATCAGGTACACCAACACCTCTTTATGCAGGTACTCATGCAGCACATTGTTTATTAGTTGCATGAACACCACAGATGCTCCCTGCATTCTGAAAGGCATTACCTATAATTGGTAACACTCAGGGGCAATTGAAACCTGTTTTCCATTCATCGCCTTCCTTAATCCTCACTTGGTAGTATGCTTCTCTAAGGTCCAACTTAGAGAACTCCCTTCCTTTGGACAGGTATCCCAGCATGTCCTTCATAAGGGGGAGGGCTCCATGTTTTCCATGGGGATCCCAATAATTCCTGGAAAATCCAAGCATAATCTCAAAGAACCATCTTTCTTTTCTTTGAAGAATACCAGAGTTGCCATCCTAGATTTTGCTGATTGTATAAAGCCCTTAGCTAGATTTTTATCCATGTTCCGGCAGCCTGTGGAACTGCTTCAGCATGAGTTCTGCCGCTGCAGAGACATCACCTTGAGCTTGTCCCATAGCTGCCAGAGAGAAGGCAGTCACCCCTTGGGGTGCTCCTTTCCCCACATTCCCTGACCAAGTCAGTTGGGGTGGAGACGGGGACAGGGTCGTCAATGCTTGGCCAGTCCCAAGCCTTGTTCCCAGGATTGACAATTTCATCAACGCTGCTCCCTGCATTTCCATTCTGGCAAATCTTTCACGCAGCTGCTCCACTGTACGGTTACAGTATGCAGTCAGGAATTTCCAATCCACTGGTTCTTCCCAGTCCACAACCGTCCTGGCCTTCCATTTGCTTCCTCGAGTCATGGCAACCCCATGCAGGATCAAGGGGGATTCTACTTCGGCTGCCTTCACTACTCTGCTCGGCCATCACATCTTCGGGTTAGGGCATTAGGGCATCAACTTTCCACTCTGTACCGGACATCATTATTTCACACCTCTCTCAGAGGCATTCAAGTAGGCTACGTTAGGTTAATGGAGAGCTGGTTTAATGTCAACGATCCGACTAGTGGACCCAAAACAAGGAAACACTCTTGGGAGTTTTGAATTCCCAAAAGTAAAACTTTATTGACATTTTGGTACTGAAGAATCAAAACCAGCTATGGTTTTCCCATGCAAATTCTTGCTTAGTTAAACAACAGCTTCCCTTCCTCCCCACCCGTGGCTGATCACATTGTCAAATTATGACATGTCATTTTGTTATGGAAACAGTCCATCTCCTTCTCATGCACCTGCAGTGATGACCTTGATGGTTTCCAGGCTCTAAATTTGTGCATAACTACTCAGCATTCCATTCCATTCCACCCTTCCCTTCCTCCAGTTATTAGCAAGTTGAATAGCCATAGGCTTTGAAAGAAGCAAAGTGATTCAATATTAACATCACCCTTCTTGATTGGCTGCACCAGAAGCTGGCTATTTAGCACAGCAGATAGATGGAGGGGATGCTGGGAACAATGTGTTTGTATCCTAGCCCTGTGTTTTCTGGTTTTCGTGATTTCAAGTTTGCATTGGATTGACACTGTGCCTTGACTTGGAATGTGCCTTGGAAACACTGGACTTTTCTTGCCTCTTGAACTCTTTTATGTTATGGATTTAAGTTTGCCTGGTAGATTTATTTTGATTGAGAAACTTTCAAGTGCCTTCCTTGTGGACTCTTTGGCCATTGCTTTGTGGACCAGCATTGTTCTGCTCATGGCTAGACTTAATTGGGTCAGTCCTGGGTTTTTTGGAAAAGGGAATTGCTAGGGAATAATAAACTCACTAAATCACAGTAATGTGTGTGTGTGTGTGAGAGAGAGAGAGTCAGCAGGATAGCTAAGACACTGCACAGCATCCTCACACTTCCAGACTCTTTTAAGGGACCTGTGTTTGAGGAAGACAGGTAAGAAGGGAAATTTTGTATATAAAATTGAACAACTAGTATTTTTTTTCTTTTAAACATACTTAATAAATCTTTTCTCTTGTTGTCTATGGAGAGTCTCAGTCATCCAGGTCATGGTTGTCTCAAAGGTGCTTTTTCAAAAAAAGCAACTGGACTGTGTTTTTTTTCCTTAATGAAGAAGTTTCACTTCTCATTCAAGAATCTTCTTTAGTTCTGACTTGATGTGTCTGAGTGGGGAATGGGGGGTGGGGGGGTTATATTCCTGTGCAGTCATCTGGTTGTTAGCACTCTCTCTGAAAGCTGTTGAGGCTTTCTTGGTATTACTGTTTATCTTTGCCCTCAGGGTCACCTGCATCAGAGTGCAAATGATTATGGAATCTTCTTGAAATTGCTGAAAGGTCTGTGTTGTGAACAGGAGATAGTTGGTGTCGTATATCTTTACCTCTGTTGAGAAAGGATTATTCAATTTTAACGAAGATGGACTATTTTACCCCTCTTTCAAACCAGTGGTCCTCTCTATCCAGAATGTGGTCTTTGCTGTCTTCAAAAGAATTACCTTTGTTTTTCAAATGCAGCTAGACTACTGAATATTGTCCTGGTGGGTTTGTTCTCCTATGTTGTGCCATGCATTTGTGAAGTAATTGTTTTGTTTCTCCAACATACAGATTATATCTCACTGGAATGTATTGTATATATCACATTGCTCAGTTTGTGTCTGCGTGTTTTATCCTTGAGGTGGACAAGCTTCTGCCAGTGTATTCTTATGTTTGAAGTGTGCATGTATGTTATGTTGGTTGAAAATCCTTCTGAACTTTTCAGCTATTCCTCCAGTGTATGGAATGACACCGTTGCTTCATTTGTTATTCTCTTCTTTGTCTGTTATGGAGGAGTTCATGCTTGCATCTTTTTCTGGATTTGATGAAGGCCCACTCGGGATAGCCACAAGTTCTGAGTTCTGTCTCTTGTTCTTAACATCTTTTTAAACTCTCCTTTACAAAATTGGGCTATATATAGCTAGACATGTTTTGGGGGATTTTCTAAAACTATTTCGAGGTTTTCCTTCAGGATTTTTTTTTTCATTTTGCCATTTAAGGTAGGCAAGATAAAAAAACAGGCATAACAAGGATTCCAGGAATATTCTTATTGTAGAAAAATAGAAGAATAGAAAATCTGCTAAATCTCTCTTTCTGCCTTGCTTATACCAAACACAATCAAGGCAAGAGTATTTTAAATTTCATTTGCACACTGTCTCCATTTAGGGGGATTGAGTAAAAAAGCTAGCTCTACATTCTATCACAGACTTTGATTGTCTCACCCTAATCTCCAAGCTTGCAACCAATTTCCTTGGATATTTCATTCCGTTCCAGGTCTCCATACCATGGTCCTTTCCCCATTAGTTTCTCAGCTAAAATTAAATTATAATAGCTCTAAATTTATTATTCTTCACTTGTTGTATTCTAATCATGTGAGTAATCCTATCCATTCTCCAATCTTATTAAATCTGTCCTGTTTGTTTGTTTGTTTTAAAAAAAAGGATTGAAAAACTTTAAAAAGACAATGGAAACTATAAACAGAAAAGGAAAGAGAAGAGAAGAGAAAAAAAAGAGGAAAAAAAGAAAGTACAGGAAAAAAAGAAGAAAATAAATATTCAAGTGATTTTTGATTTTCTTTGTTACATCTACTACATTTTATTGCAATAGCTCATCCCTTATGCATACATAATTCCATAAATCTTTTCTGTCCCAGTGTCAGAATACAGTCCGTAAAGTCTATAAATCTTGTAGCTTACTTGGTGAAACAAATCAACCTTGCACTTGCTTTTGTTTCTAGGAATCTGAATTTCATACAGATATTGTAGGACTTGATCTCTCTTTGAATTTTCTTTTTCCTATCACAAAGACTTTCTAGGCTTTAGCCAACCTCTTTTGTAAATCCAGTAGGAAGTCCCTGTCCTTCTCATTCATTTTTATTTCCACTTTAACTGTCTGTTTTATCATTCTCATTTTTTCATTTTCCGGCATTTCAACAATTGTTGTCTAGTTTTCTGCATCACATAAGGCATTTTTTAGCTCCTTATTCTGTAGATTTTAGAAGAAGGTAAAGATAATCTTCGACTTTTGACCACAATTGAGCACAAAATTTCTGTTGCTGAGACAGTTATTAAGTGAATTTTATCTCATTTTATGACCTTTCCTGCCACAGTTGTTAAGTGAATCATTGCAGTTGTTAAATTAGTAACGTGGTTGTTAAATTAATCTGGCTCCTCCATTGATTTTGCTTGTCAGAAGGTTGCGAAAGATGATTACATGACTCTGGGACACTGCAACCGTCATAAATATGAGTCAGTTGCCAAGCATCTGAATTTTGATCACATAACCATAGGGATGCTGCATCAAATGTAAATATGAAAAACGGTCATAGGTCACTTTTTCCAGTGCCGTTGTAATTTTGACCAGTCACTAAATGAATTGTTATAGTTGAAGACTACCTGTATTCTTTTTCAGATCTGTCATTTCTTTTTTAATAGTTTTGGACATAGAATATCAATAGAAGTATTTCTACTATTTTACTACTTTATGTCATTTTGTCCCAATGCTCACAAAAAGGTAAGTTCTTCCCCTGCCTCTTTTCTTTTGTTATTTATTTCAAATTCTTTAAATTCCTAAGCTTATATTCATGTTCAAATTCTTTAAATTCCTATGTTTATATTCATGTTTGTTCTAAATGAATGAAAAATCACCAGCTGGTTTTGCAAACATGCTATTTTGAAGACCTCTATTAGCCTCAACCTAGTAAAATAGATAATTTCTGAATCTTCTGTCCTCTCCTTATCCAGAAGCATTCCATGAGGCTGATCTATTCATCATTCCTTTTGTTACAGTCACATTTGCTCACTTGGAGATTTGATAGCTCACCATTCTTCACCCAAAAAACAAGTCTTTTATATTTTCATGTACTAGAGTTCAGGTTCATCTTACTGATTTCTTATATTTTGATATGAGCAAATGGTCATTTTGACTTTTCATTTACTATTTTAATGGTATGAGGTTTCTACTGTCTTTTATTTACTTCAGGTCTTCAAGTCTAAAGGATGCATTTTAAAATCTTCCTGTAAAGTGCACAATCTTGGCTAAACACATTTTTATTTTTCATTATGAACTGCAGTGTGTCTTGTACCAACTGTCCATCATCCAGGTAAACCAATAATGTTCTCAGACATCAAATTTCTTCCATTAACATGATTATATATCATTTACTTGCAATATTTCTATTTTCCTTTCCTTCTTTCCATGGGTGTATATAGAGATGAGAATACATCTGAACTGCCAGCCATCCCAATGGTTTCCCATTTTCCTTCTCAGATCTTTTGTAGTTTTCAATACTATCATTGGCTCTAATATAAAAGAAAGATGAATAAATCATTCTTAGAAATTCTCAGTAATAATAACCCCATAAAAACTAACAAGAAGGAATAATTAATTAACCTGATCACTCTTTGAAGTTGCTGTCTTATCTAGATACTGTACAACTCATAGTGTATAACCACTAATTCCTTACAGCTTTTCTTGCAGACCTTAGTTATCTGCCTTAGAAACTACCTTCTTGTTTAAAGCATCATCTTTTCTTCTCCTAAAGCCTTCAGAAGTTTTCTTTTGTGAGTATAAAAGCTATTCTGAATATCAATTGTAGAGAATATCTTTGAGATTTCTTTTTTTTCCCCACCGATGAATCATGCTCATAAATTGGATAGAAGGCTAGTTCCTTCTTTACTGGATTTTTCTTTTCGAATGTTGTTTCTTCTGCCAGTTTCTGCTGAATGTCTCAATTATTTGTTCTGATAAATCTTTATCTTTACCCTTTCATGAACCTCTGGAAATTGTGCTACACTCATCAATGGTATCATTAGTTCCTAAAAGCCTTGTTCTCTATTACCAAATGTCACCCTCCATCCCCAATCTGCAGCATGAAACTAATGTGATGAAATTAGAGAAAGCTTTTGGTTCTCCCCCATTAAAATACAATTTTGATTTCTTTTTTTTAACTGGAAGCATTCCTTTCTCTCACTAACTAATCCCAATGCCGGTGTAGCATCAAAACACTGCTAGTAGCTGTTCATGTAACGATAACCTTACACTTGACTGCTTCTTTACACACTTGATTACACTGGCTTTAGGGAAGTTTTTGCCAAGTCTGTCTTCAAATAGTATCACAGTTGAGACATGGTGTTTTAAACATTCCATTTCAAATGGGAGTTATTTTTAAGCTTGTCTGAAAGCATGATTATGAATTATTAGGTATTAACATAATGCTTTAGAAAAAAATCAGTTTGGACAGATGTTGATTTAAAAAATACCATATGGAAAACTATTGTCTAAAGGTTATATTTAGCAATATAGAAAGATATTTGCCTATTCTGTCCAATAGCAATTCCCCAGTGTCTCAAGAAGCTATTTTTCCATGACTGTCACCTAGTTGAAGTCACTCAAGCAGAGCAGTTAAAGGTCTTTCTGTGAAATGCAACTAAAACCTGAAATTATTATTTAAATAATTAAATAATAAAAAAGAGCCTTGATAGTACAGTGGTATATGCACCCTGTTATTAACACAGCTGCCTGCAATTTCTGCTGGTTTGAATCTCTCCAAGGCTCAAGGTTGACTCAGCCTTCCATCCTTTCTAAGGTAGGTGAAATGAGGACCCAGTTTGTAGGGGCAATAAGCTGATTTTGTATAAAATATACAAAAGTATGAAGGCTATTGCTTAACGCATTGTAAGACGCCCTGAGTCTCCGGAGAAGGGCGGCATATAAATCAAATTAAAAAAAAATAATACTTGCTTTTTTTTCTCTTGTGTTGGTATTAAAGATCAATGTTTCTGGCAATTCTTGTAGCAAAATTGTATGCTTCCCTCAGTAAAATGACATTGTTGATCTGAAGGTCATCTTTGTTAACCTTTTCATCTGAGACATGTTCAATTCAGTTAGGTTAATTTGTAAGGAAAAAGATGTCCAATTTTTTTCAGTGCGATAAGTATGCCAAATCAGGATTTCATTACTGATGTACATTTTGGAGTGTAACACTTTTATTTGTATTACCACTTTTGGCTAAGTATCAGTTCTGAATACCTAATCATCAGTCTTGATGCAGGGGAACAAGGGAATTGGCTCCTACAAAATTGAAGCATTGTGTATAAATTACCGACATTAGCCCTCCAAAGGATTCTTGCTCAGCCCTATTTGGAGATTAGGGACTGGAGGTAGGATATTTTGTATGACACAAACATATTTTGGTGCAAAGATTTTGGTATCTTTGGAGGAAGAATTATTGTTGTTGTTATCATCCTTATCCTCATTGTCATACAAGCCACTATTCAATAAATCTTCAGGTAAAGGTAAAGGTTTTCCTGTCCTGCCATGCCTGACTCCAGGGGGCGGTGCTCATCTCTGTTTCTTAACTGAGGGAGTCAGCATTGTCCAAACACATTTCTGTGGTCATATGGCCAGCATGACTATACGCCGAGGTGCATAGAAAGCTTTATTCTATTGATTAAGTATCAGCTTTACCAGTCAATCATTATTAATGTTTAGCTTTGCTTTTCTTGTCTATAAAAGAACCCTGCCATTTGGCAATGTGATTAATCTCCATAATCTTTTAATTTATAAGATCCTTTCCATGAATAAAACTCTGAATTAAGCTTAAAATCTCCCATTTCATTGGATCTGCAGCAATTGCTGCATGGGTGTGTGTGTGTGTGTATGCATATGTGGATATGTCTGTTTCTCTACAGAATATTATTTTTTATTAAGTTCAGGATAGCACAAGTGAAGAATTTATTTAATCATGTAGCTTTATTCTTTTATTATAGGAAGATGCCATGTTAGTCTAGGCTAGAAAAAATCTCAAAATGTTTCTAGTGACATTGTTTCTGCCTAATAACAATTATTAAAAGTTATAAGCTTTTGTGAGCTTTATCAGCTCCACAGAATGGCTAGACTGGGTGGTGTAGGATTTAAATTGATGAGGCAGAAAGAAACGAAAGGGCAAGAAACAAAGATTACATGAGAGACAGGTTATAAGTAATTTATCAATTAATCTTTGTAATGCATTAAGAATACTTCGTGTTTATTGAGATTTTCTGAGATTGCCTTTTGATGCATATGAATTCATCAACCTGTGTTTCAGAGTTCAAGTTCTGTTTTTCAAAAACAGTTCTGATATAGAGTATTTTGAAAAGTTGAAAGTTGAAATACTGCAATATCTCTTTATTCTTGTTTTGCATTTTGATACTGTATCAGATTTGCATTTATACATACTTTTGTGCAAAGTTATTCCATTTGTTCCATGCAGAATCCAGAGGGGCATTCCTGGCAGATGGTGGCATTAGGAAAGAAACATGTGAAGGCAGCTGTAATCTTGTCTGTATATTTGCTAGACTCTATGATGTTATTGTTGGGGTACATATGGGGCCTAAGTTGACATCTGGATTTGTTGCATGCCTATTTAAGAGCTGTGGTGGTGCAATGGTTAGAATGCAATACTGCAGGCTATGTCTGCTGACTGCCGGCTGCCAGAAGTTTGGCAGTTCAAATCTCACCAGCTAAAGGTTGACTTAGGCTTCCATCCTTCCGAGGTCTGTAAAATCTGGATCCTGTAAAATGAGGACCCAGATTGTCGGGGTCAATATGCTGACTTTGTAAACCACTTAGAGAGGGCTGCAAAGCATTGTGAAGTGGTATATAAGTCTAAGAAGAGCCTTGGTGGCGCAGCAGACTAAAGCACTGTTAAGTAACACCAGCTGCCTGCAATTACTGAAAGTTCAAATCTCCCCATGCTCAAGGTTGACTCAGCCTTCCATCCTTCTGAGGTAGGTAAAATGAGGACATCGCTTGGGGGGGCGGGGGCGAAAGCCCTATTAAGCAGGTATATACAAAACTATGAAGGCTATTGCTTGACGCATTGTAAGCCGCCATGAGTCTCCGGAAAAGGGCGGCATATAAATCGAACCAATAAATAAATAAATAAATAAATAAATAAATAAATAAATAATAAGTGCTATTGCTATTTCCATTTTGCATACTTTTCTGTGCTGTCAAAGTTCTATTCACTAGGAAAAGGAAAAGGAAAACGTTTCCCAATCTTTTTAGGAACTTAAGTTTTGACCCAACTTGAAAACAACTTTCTTAATTGTCTAAATTGCAAGCCCTTCGATCAACGAATGGATTCCACTTTTCTAAACTAAGACCCTTACCACTGTTTTGTTAATAGCGCAAATAATTTAAGATGAAATGAAAATATACCTTATTTCTTTTTCTTTTTAATAAATATTTTAATAATATAGATATGGAGAGAGATCGGTAGATTACCACCTCTAAAGTCATCCCATGTTTTGCAATCTTTTCCTTTTTACAGTCTTTTATTTTATTTTTAGTGAACATAGTAGTAATCTTAAAACATTAAAAATAGATATTATCTAAAGCATTGAGAAAAGAAAATGACTGATTACAGACTCTTCATTCAATTCACTGAGATATACACCTGTCAATCAAACTGAAATTTAGAGAAAGATTGTTTTGTATGATAGCCATTGAAAGCCAAGTAATTTTGAAACTCTTCTGATTACATTTGATAAAGGCAGCTTTATGTAGTATCAACTTTTCTTCATACAGCCAAGGATTAAGTAAGAGCTCCATTGAATTATATATAGTATACTTTAATAGAATAGTATTTACAATGATATGTAATTATTATGCATTTCAAAATCTTTCAAATTATTAATATAAGTAGAAATAGTTATAGTTTACTGAATTTGAATTTGAATACATAATCTTACCCTGGCTCTTAATGTTCTTTTTTTATATAAATATGATTTTGTATTCAACCCACGAAATGCTATAGAACCTCATCCAGAGGAGAAATATTTATTTATTCATTTGGTGTCAGATGAGACTGACTCTTTGCTTTGATGATTAGTTTTTAAATTAAGAAGACTTATTCTTGCAGTTAATGAAGATCAGCACAGAACTACTGAAGGGAAAAAAAACTCATTTGTTAAACATGAAGTAGTTATTGATGGGGGTCTTGCACAAATTTAATATGAAAGAAACTGAAAAATTGAAACTAGAAATGTATCCCTAGCAGTTAATTCCATCACTGCTTTAACAGTATCTTTCAAAAAGTTTCTTCGATGATAATTCTGGGAATGTTAGTTTTAAGTATATCTTGGATGGACCAATTCAATTCAAACCTTTATTGTCAATGCACAACATGTATACAATGAGATTGGATGAGCCTTCCTTAGTGCAGCCCTCCAAACACAAAATACATCTCAATAACTCATAAGTGAAAGGGAGGAAAAAACCCTAACCCAATAGATCATACTAAAAGACACACAATCCTATCTACATATATGTACATTACATTACATTACATTACATTACATTACATTACATTACATTATATTGCACCAGTGTAGACATGTTGCACTTTGTGCTGGCCCTACAAATCTATCATACTAAATAGTTATGGTGTTATGTTGCATTCAGAAATCTCACAGCCCATGAATAGAAGCTATTTTTCAGCCTGTTCATTTGACTGGCTATGATTCTGTATCTCCTGCCCGATGGTAGGAGAGTAAAGACATGCTGACCAGGGTGTGAATCATCCCTAAGGATTTTCCTCACCCTGCTAAGACATCAGGTTCTAGCAATTTCATCTAGTGAGGTCAGGGGACAGCCCATGATATATATTTTTTTTGAATTTTTTTTTATTATTTTTAAACAAAACTTAAAACAACCATCATCCATTACAATTACAGAAAGTGTATCGATCGGTTACAAATCTTTGGTGCTTAATCCCATATCCAAAGTTCTATTATTTGACAATTCATTATATCCCTTTGTATTATTATTCTCATTTATCAATTATTTAACAGTTTTATCTCTCATTAAAAAAACCCGCTTTATATATTTTATTATTAGATCTGTTTCATATTTCATATTTTATTTCCATGCTTTATTATCTAGCCATTGATAAAATAAATCCCATATCAAGTAATATTGTTTATCTTCCTGTTCTCTAATTTCAAATGTCAGTTTGCTCATTTCAGCACATTCCAAAATTTTCTTAATAACTTCATCATCAGTACGTATCTTTTCTCCTTTCCAGTTTTTAGCAAATATAGTTCTGGCTGCTGTTAAAACATTAACAATTAAGTATCTCAGTTCTCTGTTATATGTTTCTGGTAAAATCCCTAATAAAAATATCTCTGGTTTAAAATCAATATGTTTCTTTATCATTTTTCCAATCATGTGTGGATTTTAGTCCAATATCTTTTAGCTTCTGCACATGTCCACTACGTATGGTAGTATGAACCCGGAGTCTGATGACACTTCCAACACTTCTCTGATTTGTTCTTGAACATTCTGGCTATTCTCGCCCGGGATAGATGCCACCTGTAAAATATCGTATACAGATTCTCCTTATATGCTGTTGACATTGTCATTTTATAATTATGCAACCACAAATTCTGCCATTTCTCTAAATCAATCCCATGACCAAAAATTTTCCCCTATGCAATCATTGTTTCTTTAACTTGTTCTTCTTCCAGTTTTACTTCTAATAGGTAACTATAAACCTTTTTAATAACATAGTCATCAGAACCTGTTAAAATTTTATCTAAATTCATCAAATTGCTGTAAAATTGATGCTCAGTCTTAGCATCTTCATTATATCTAGACTGTATTTGCATATATGAAAACCAATCCATTTCTATCTCTAGTTCTTCTAAGTCTTGCTTCGATTTAAGCTCACCCTTTTCATTCAATAATTCACCATATCTAACAATTTGTTCCTTTCTAAATATTATTGAGTGTGAGAATGCTTCAGTAGAAGATAACCAGACTGGAATTTTTAAGTAATGATATTTCTTGATCTTCTCCCAATTTAATAACAAAGACTCTCATATAATATGTCTTCTAAAATAACCCTGTGTTTTTGTACTTTTATACCATAAAAAAGCATGCCAGCCCAGCAACAAGTCATGTCCTTCTAAAGTCAACAATCTAATATTTCTTAACATTATCCATTCTTTAATCCACATCAAATTACAAGCTTGATAATATAGTTCCCAATCCAGCAAACCAAAGCCTCCTCTTGATCTAACATCTTCCAACAATTTTAATTTTATCCTCGCCTTTTTGCCCTGCCAAATATATTTTAACACAATTTTATTTAGATCTTTAAAATATTCTTTCCCCAACTTAATCGGAATTGTCTGGAATAAATATAAGATTCTAGGCAATATATTCATTTTAATAGTTGATATCCTCCCTATCAATGATAATTGCAAGTTCTCCCATTTTGCCAAATCTGCCACTATCTGCTGTTTAAGCTTATTATAGTTATTCTCCTTAAGTGTACTGCATCTTGCTGTCAAATATATCCCCAAGTACTTAACCTTGTTCATGACCTGCATCCTTAATATTTCCGCCAGCTCTTCTTTTTGTTTTTTTAACATATTTTTTGTCAAAGTCTTTGTTGTATCTTTATTTATTTTCAGGCCTGCCACCTTACCAAATTCTCCTATTTTATCTATCAGTTTATTTATTGATTCAAGTGGATCTTCCAGAATAAACACCAGGTCATCCGCAAATGCTTGCAATTTATATTCTTGGTTTTGAATTTTCATTCCTTTTATTTCTTTTTCTTCTCTAATATTTCTATTTAGTACTCTAGTGTTAACACAAACAACAGTGATGACAGTGGGCAACCTTGTCTCGTTCCTTTTTGTATTTCAATAAATTCTGTCAATTCTCCATTTATCATTACTTTTGCTATTTGTTTATGATATATAGCTTCTATGGCTTGAATAAATTTCTCCCCGAAACCCATCTGTTTCAATTGTAATATCAAAAAATCACCAGTTCACATTGTCAAAGGCTTTCTGTGCATCTAAAAATATCAAAGCCATTTGCTTTTCCGGGTGTGCCTCATAATATTCCAAAGTGTCCAGAATTATCCTCAAATTGTCTCTAATCTGCCTTTTTGGCAGAAATCCATTTTGATCCGAATGTATAAAGTTATTTAAATATCTTTTAAGTCTTTCTGCTAATATTGTAGCAAAGATTTTATAATCTGAATTTAGCAGAGATATAGGCCTATAGTTCTTGACTTGTTGTGGGTCAGTATCCTCCTTTGGGATAAGTGTAATATATGCTTCTAACCATGATTTGGGTATTTCCTTCTTTGACATTACTTTATTCATAACTTCTAACAGTGGGAGACTCAGTGATTCCTGTAAAGTCTTATAATATTCCACTGGCAATCCATTTGGGAGCCCATGATATTTTGTGCTGTACTCATCACTCTTTGCAATGTCTTTATATCCATGGCTGTCAAGCCAGCATACCATACCGTAACACAATATGTGAGGATGCTTTCTATCGTAGACCAGTAGAAGGAGATCATCAGTCATTGTTTCACTTTGTTTTTCCTCAAGATCCTGAGGAAATTGAGTCTCTGTTGAGCCTTCCTGACCACCTGGACAGTATTATTTTTCCAAGTGAGATTTTCACTAAGATGGACTCCCAAGAGTTTGAAAGAGGAGACCCTCTCCACACAGTCCCCCTTGATGTAAAGTGGGGCAGGTTTCTCTCTTTTCTTCCGGAAGTCTAGCACCATTTCCTTGGTCTTGCTGTTAGGTGCAAGTTGTTTCCTGAGCACCATGTGGATAACTTCTGGACCTCTTCCCTGTATGCTAATTCGTCACCTCAATGACCAGTTGAGAAAACAAAATTAAAAGCTTTGAATTCTCCAAAATAAAAGAATCAGAAGTTACCTTACACAAAGAATCTATAGATCGAGTGCAAAGACAAAAGTCTATTCTCCCTCCCTCCCTCCCTCCCTCTCTTCTTTTTTTACCATACAATTATTATCACATTACAATTAGGATAATTTTTCAAAATTTGAATGATGTAATAAATTTATTGATTGACAAAACCAGTTAAATTCTTTATACAAACTGAAACTGAAACAATGTTCACTGAATTATTTAAATCTATTGTCATATGATAACAGAGCACTAGTGCCCATGCTGCAAATTTTAAGCCTTTGGCTGAAGTTTCATATATGTTCCAATTCCAGAGTAAAAATTAGAACTCTCAGAACATTCTCTTTGCTGCTAGTTAGTGGATTTTTATAGTTTATATAAGGTAATGCCAAATATTTGGAGATTTAAACCAGCAGCTGGATAGAAGGCAGTCAGATACAGATTATTATATGAATTGAATAGCCTTACTTGCATAAAACTGGAAGTTTGACATTAATTTCATTGTATTCCAATATTATTCTATTCATATATTTCTTTTCTTTATTATTTATGTTAATTTGCATTACTATTAATATGATAGATAAAATTCAAGTTATTATTTATGTTCTAGCATATTGATGATGATCATCATATTATTAAAATAATCGGTTTTTATTTATTTAATTAATTAGTTAAATAAATAAATTTCAACAAAAGATAAAATAGAAGAAATCAGGAAAAAAAATTAAAAGGGGAAAGATAGGGGAGAAAAGTGCAAGGGATAAAAAGAAGCGGGGGGCAGGAAAAGGATAACTTCCACATTTTCCCCATCTAGTTCCAATTACAAAATACCTTAACCTTTTGCTTTAAAATTCAATAATACACAGTATTTCTATAACTATAAACTGCTCTAATTGTCAGATACCAAGATTAAAGTTTCATTTCTTTCAGGTTCAAGTAAAGTATCCAACATGAGTTTCCAAGTAGAAACAAAGCTACACAAGTATTTTGTTTAATCAAAGTAGTCAGTTTCATGATCTCCACCAATTTCATTGACTTCACCATCCATATTTGCATTGTGGGAATCTGTATATCCTTCCATTTCTGTCCATATGAAAGTCTTGCTGCTGTTAACATATATAGAAATGAAGTCCTATGTTGTCCAAAAAATGTTTTTTCAAAAGGCAAGTGGACTTCCTTTGTTTTTTCATTAAGACATTTCACTTCTCATCTAAGAAGCTTCTTCAGTCCCCAAATTCTTTTTTTCAAGCTGCTAATCCATCAAATTTAAAGAAAAACCTTGGATTTCAGTTGTACATTTCTATAAAGATTTCTCTGAGGTAAAATACATATATCATCCCAATAATACTTAGCTTTCTTACATGTCTATCAAAGATGATAAAAAGTATCTTCAGACTGATTAAATTTCCAGCATATATTTTACACGCCATTAAAGATCTTTGCTAATTTATCAGGTGTTAAAGACCAATCTTATAAAAATTATCTTTCAAGTTATAATTTAATATGAATTTCAATTCCTTACTCCACATATACTCATATTGATCAAACATTATATTATGTCCATTTTTATCCATTTAGTGTTACAGTATTTAACATATTCTTCTTCCATATTCATTTTCAATAAAAGTTTATACATCTTAGCAATAGCATGTTCATAATTGGTTCACAGATCCAGGTCAGAATCGGGGTGGTTTCCAATTTGTAAAGTCAAAATTCTTCTTAACCAATTTAAATATTTCTGTCAACTGAGCATAAACAAACCATGGACAAAGTAAAAGTAAAGTAAAAGCCTCCTTTTCCAATGCTTTTCTAAGTTCTCCATAAAAAAAAAAAATCAATTAATCAGTGTAGGTCAACCAAGTCTGTGTGATTATCATTTCTCCAGTGTGATAGTGGGAGGGTCTAAGAATGGGTTCTATGATGTCCTTTCTGCCCAGAGACTGAGTGAAACTTTGAAGCCACACCCTAGTGCCTCTCTCTCTGGCCCCAGTTTCAACTCAGTCTTGCTCTAGAGAGACGTCTTTGGACAGTTGGGACATCTGGAATTCCATTCTTGGACAGGATCATTTTGGCTTACATTTTGGCTTCTTTAACTGTTGCAGCATTGCAGAGGCAGCAGGATATCTCACCCTGTGTTCTCTGCCAGAGCTGAGCTCCATGTGCTAGGTCGTGCTGGCCAATCCAGTTTTTCTGGCAATGCTGCCGACCTGAATCTCTTTGGACTGGGACCAGTGGGAACATGCTGGCTAGCCCAGTTTGTCTGGTAAGGCCACTGACCCATGAGAGCACTGGGATCATGCTGTTCTTGCTGCTGAGGCTTTCGGAGCCACGTAAGCCAGTTTTAAAAAGCTGTCAAACCGCTTCGCGTTGCTGAGCTGGGTTTTTGACAGCATTGCTGAGGATGCAGTCAAATTGGACCCTTTACTTACTGTGGTGTGTGCGCTGGCTTGTCAGGTGTTGTCAGAGCCGCCGCCACCTTTCCTGTCAGCATAGAGGAGCCTGTCATCTTGCAAAGCCCTTAATTGTTTCTTAGGCTTCCCTGTCAGACCAGAGCTGTCCAAATGGCCAACAGTTCCCCCAAAGACAGGAATGGAGCTAACAGTTGCTCTTCTGCTTATATAGAGCATGGCAACAAGGGCTCTGCCAAAGCCAGGTCAGCTTCTAAAAGGGCAGCTGCTAGGATTAAATCTAAGGCTCTCAGGTCCTCTAGAAACTCCAGTGCAGAAGAGAAGGATGCTAAGAGGCGCTTAAAAGCCCTAGAAAAACAATTTTCAAGGGCTGCAAAGAAACATGGCAAACTGCCAGCTTCTCCCTTGACAGCTCCAAGCACTTCCCACTCTTTTCTGTCAGAGCTGTTCTGGTAGCTCTACCAGATGCAGTTCTGCTGGAGGAACCACTAGAGGGAGCAGGAGGGTTTTCTCCTTCTGATTCCATTCAGCTTGACAGCAGAGAAAAAAAATTGGATCCCTTTGCTTACATAGCAACTGGAAGGCAGGAAAATTCTGACAAGTCGGTTCCTGTTGCTACATTTATTCCCACTTCTGTGGGGCTCCACCCAGTGGACAGTCAGGGGCCTGATATATGTCAGGATATGAGACTTATAATCGCTCAAGCGATATCCCAAGATATTGCTGCAGGCTTGCAGCAAACCTACTGCCCTAACTCCTTTGCATAGGAGACCATGCCGTGTGTTCATCCTTCTTTGCATTCAGCCAGCAGACCTGACTATCAGGAACATCGTTCCCACAATCCTTCCATGGGAAGTCAGGACTCCCTTTGGGGTGATGACGGGCAAAGAGATCTAGAGCTCTCAGAGGACATGACACCGGATCCTCCGGCCTTTACTGGGCTCTTCCCTCCAGCCGTTTTCAAGCCTTTACTTCACAAGGCTAAGTCCACTACCAAACTGCGAATCCTGGCAATGTCTTCAGAGGCTCCTCTAGACCCTGTGGAAGGTCTCTTTTACGAGCCTAAATCAGCAGTTTTGGACATTATCCAAAAACAATGGGATCACTCTGGAATCTTTCCTACCCCAATAGGCAATGACAGGCGTTTTTACAATGCTGGTCCCGATTTGGCTGAACTTTTACAGCTGCCTGTGGTGGAATAACCTGTGCCAAACCTCCTCATCCTCAATTGTGGCTGGGGATTTGGCTGACAACTTAAGAGCCAAGGACAAGAAAGCAGAACTTGTCCTCTGTAAGACCTACCAAACTGCAGCATGGGCGGTGAAGGCAGCTATGGCCACATCCTTTTTTAACTGCACTTCCTTGCTCTGTCTCAGCCAGTTACACGTGAAGTTGCCAGCACAGGATGCACACCTCCACCAAGATCTAAACAAATTGGTGGCCGCCACCCAATTTTCCATGGACCCAACCTTAAATATGGCAAAATTTGCCTCCCGCACTCTCTCCTCCTCTGTCACTTTGAGGAGATTGTTGTGGCTCCACAATTGGCAAGCGGATGCCAGATCAAAGTGGAGACTGGCATCTGCCCCTTACAAGGGAGCTAGGCTGTTTGGGGAGGCCCTTGATCCAATATTGATTGAGAACAAGAATAGGAGGAAGGTTATGCCGGGCATATCCCAATGAGTAGACCGCAAGCCTTCTCCCTATTACTGAAGACCAGCATTCTGGGCTCCTGAGGTGGACAGTTCCTCTCATCAACGTTTTGGGCCACAGAGGTAGGATCGCCAACTGGAGAGATCCTGCTTTTGTGACCATATGGAGGGTTTTCAGTCCCGTCAGCCCTTTTGAGGAGGAGGAGGCCGTCCATTCCACAGGCTTAAGTGACTGTCAGACCAACCCTCCCATTGGGGGCAGATTGGCTCTCTTTGCCCCCCAGTGGGAGGAGATCACCACAGACAATTGTGTGCTCAATATGGAGAGGCTAGGCCTCTCTCTGGAGTTCCTCTCCATGCCTCCGAATCACTTTGTACGATGCCCTGCCTCCAACAACATCAAAAAATGGGGTCTAATGGAAAGGGCCATCCAATACTTGTTGTATATTTAGGCCATAGAGCCGGTCCCACAGGACCAAAGGAGACAGGGGTTTTATTCCATCCTGTTCACCATGCCAAAGCCTTCGTGGGGAGGGGGGGTGGAGAGCAATTCTGGACCTAAAACATCTGAACACCCACTTAATCTACAGGAAATTCAAGATTTGCTCCTTGCAATCCATCTTGGAGGGCATACAGATGGGGGACTTCCTGGCCACAATAGATCTCAGAGAGGCCTACCTCCATGTGCTGATTCTGCTGGCACATTGTCGGTTCCTGATGGTTTCACTACGGAACAAGTCACTATAAGTACCGGACCTTGCCCTTCGGGCTGGCTTCAGCCCCCCCACCGGTGTTTTACCAAGATTCTAGCAGCACTGGCAGTTCACCTGACATCCATCCCGGTCAGGCTCCAGTGCTACCTTGACAACATCTTTGTCCAGGCCTCATCTCCATCATTAGCAGCAGAGGATGTTCGTATGACAGTTCAAGTATTACAAGCCTATGGCTTCTGTTTAAATTTCAAAAAGAGCCATCTGGTTCCAACAACACGAATTCTGCATCTCGGGGCAGTGATCGACACCTCCCCGTGTGAAGTGTATCTGTCTCAAGAGTGCAGGGACAGCTTGACGGCTCTGGTGAATCAGGTGCGGGAGAGGTGCATGGTGCCCATGGCCCTGCTATCTCAGCTGTTGGGGAAGATGGCTTTGTGCATTTCCATTGTTCCCTGGTCACGGCTGTACACCCGCTCACTGCAGTGGCTCCTGCTTCCCTTCCAGCGGTCTGGGAGAAGCAACACACGGGTCAGTATTCTGGTGTCATTGTTGTTTCTTCACTCACTTCAATGGTAGACGTCTCCAGCTTTGGCCAAGGGCCGTCTCTTCCAGGAGCCCGACAGGTTGGTGATTACATCAGATGCCAGCCTGGTCAGCTGGGGCACCCATTTACTGACCCATATGGTGCAGGGGTGTTGGACACCGGCAGAGGTCACCTACAACATAAATTTACTGGAGCTCTGGGCAGCACATCTGGCCCTTCACCACTTTCAGAGTCTAGCCAGGGGGCATCATGTCCTGATTATGACCAACAATGTGGCAGCGAAAGCCCACATAAATCGGCAAGGGGGCACCCACTCAAGGATGCACATGGATGAGGTGAATCACCTGGGGGCTTGGGCAGAGGCTCATCTCCTCTCCCTGAAGGCAGAGCACATCGCCGGGCCTACAAATGTGCAGGCAGACTCCTTGAGCAGGCACACAATCAACCATTCTGAATGGAAGTTTCACCTGGACATCTTCCAGGAGATGTCACAGAGATTTAGTTGGCCAATCGTGGACCTATTTGCCCCCCCAGTGAATGCCCAAGTACCATGCTTCTTCACCAGATTCGCGACCCCAGGATTGGAAGGGACCAACGCCCTGTGTTGCTCTTGGCCAAGCGGCCTTCTGTATGCCTTTCCATACCTTCCACTTATTCCCACTGTCCTCAGGAAGGTCCTAGTGGAAAGGGCAGAGGTCCTGCTGGTAGCCCCTCACTGGCCCAGGTGTCCGTGGTACGTGGACCTGGTGAATCTCTTAGTGTCGCAGCCCTGGAGATCCCTCGGGACAAAGTTTCCCTCAGGCAAGGGGTCCTGGTCCACCCGGAGCCTCAGTGGCTCCAGTTGACTGTCTGGCACTTGAGGAGAATCTCTTGAGGGAGGACAAATATTTCTCCAGGGTCATACAGACTATTCAGGCCTCCAGGAGGCCATCAACTACCCAGATTTACAGCGCCACCTGGAAGGCATTTGCCACTTGGTGCTTGACTAAGACCATTGACCCTATTGCAACTTCTGTGCCACAAGTCCTAGACTTTCTCCAGGACAGGCTGGATAGGGGTCTCTCACACAACACCATCTGCAGGCAAGTGGTGTCCCTCTCCATGGTGTTGACTGGTGGGGAACAGGCCCCCCATCTCATCATCTGATGATTCAACAGTTCATCAGAGGAGCAGCTAACTTGCGTCTGCCTGTGGTCCATCGATATCCCACTTGGGATCTGGCTCTGGTGCTGCAGGCGCTTACGTCAGTGCCTTTTGAGCCACTAAGGACTACTACTCTCCATTATATGACACTATTCCTAGTGGCCATAACATTGGCCAGATGTATTTTGGAGCTAATGGCCCTGTCAGTCAGAGACGACCTCTGCATATTCCATTCAGACAGAGTGGTTCTCAGATTAGACCCCTCTTTCATTCCGAAAATTAATACCTGGTTCCATCGGGGCCAGGAGATTGTCTTACCTAACTTTTGTCCAGGGCCTTCCCATGCTTTGAAAAGAGAATAGCATACATTAGATGTTTGGAGGGCTCTACATATCTACATCAGGAGGGCAGCCAAAGATAGGAAAACAGAGTCCCTCTTTGTATCCTTTCAGCCTTCCTCCATAGGCTCTAGAGCAGGGGTGAAATGCTCCTGGTTCAGACCGGATCGCCCAATCCGGTAGCGATGGCATTGGGTGGTTCGGAGCACCAGTAGCAGAAATCCCTGCCCCCCCATGCCCAGCTGAGCCGTGCGATCATCAGAGGTTTTTTTTTTTACTTTTAGAAGCATTTTTTCTACAAATGCTTTTAAAGGTTTTAAAAAAAAGCCTCTCATGATCTTGCGGTTCAGTTGGGATCATCAGAGCCTTTTAAAAGCATTTTTTTCTACAACTTCTTTGGCTGAAGAGGTTGTAGAAGAAATGCTTTTAAAAGTAAAAAAACAAAAAAAAAGTTGGCCATGCCCACCCAGTCACATTACCCCCCCACCAACCCATGCCCACAGAATCGGTAGTAACAAATTTTACATTTCACCACTGCTCTAGAGTCACCCCATTGACTGTTGGCAGATGGTTAAGAGCCTGCAAAGCCACAGCCTACCAGTCTAAGGCTCTCCCTTTACCTGGACAGGTAACGGCACACCCAACTAGGAGTGCAGCCACTACGGCGGCTTGGGCTACCCAAGCCTCCATTGAGGAAATTTGCAGGGTGGCTACCTGGACTTCCCCTTCGCCATTTATTAGGCACTATAAGTTAGACTCCTTTGCATTTGTCCACACAGCCTTCAGGAGAAGGGTCTTTCAGAAGGTGCATTCCACAGGGGGGACTCCGGCCCAGACATCTTCCCATCCTTGAGACAGTATGCTTTGGACCCTCCCACTATCACACTGGAGAAGGAACGTTGGTCTTACCTGAGATGTTCCTTCTCTGTGGGATAGTGGGAAGGTCCTAACCCACCCTTACTGACTGACTGGGTGGGGTCAAGGGTGATTAATCCCTCTTTTCACAGCCACGCCATTGTTGAAACTGGAGCCAGAGAGAGAGAGGCACCTGGGTGTGGCTTCAAAGTTTCACTCAGTCTCTGGGCAGAAAGGACATAATAGAACCCATTCTTGGACCCTCCCACTATCCCACAGAGAAGGAACATCTCAGGTAAGACCGTCCCTTCTCTTCTAAAAAAGATACTTGGAATGACAATCATAGAATAATTTTGGGATTCTATCTTGCTTTAAACCAGTGGTGAAATCTAAAGTTTGTTACTACTGGTTCTGTGGGCGTGGCGTTGGGGGGGGGGTAATGTGACTGGGTAGGTGTGGCCAATTTTTTTTTAAACTTTTAAAACCATTTTTTCTACAACCTCTTCGGCAAAGAGGTTGTAAAAAAATGCTTTCAAAAAGCTCTGACGATCCCAGCTTGAGTTGCCTGCTCAGCTTGGATCATGAGAGGGTTTTTTTTCTTTTAAATGCCTCTGACGATCCCAGCTGATTTGCACGATCATCAGAGGCTTTTTTTTTTTTACTTTTAAAAGCATTTTTCCACCAAAGAGTTTGTAGAAAAAATGCTTTTAAAAGTAAAAAAAAAAAAGGCCTCTGATGATTGTGCGGCTCAGCTGGGCATGCGGGGGGGAGGCAGGGGGTTTTGCTACCAGTTATCTGAACTACCTGCCTCTATCGCTACCGGATCGGGCGATCCGGTCCGAACCAGGAGCATTTCACCCATGCTTTAAACCTGTTCCAAACCTTCAATATGGCATGCCTAACAAAATGATTTTGAAAATGTATATATTAGTCTTAACTTCGTGTTACATTAGATAGACAGGCCACCTAAATCTCAAATAATGTCCTTTCAACTCAAATAATCTCCTATTTCTCAGAGTCACCAATCTTCCATCCATATCAAACCACAAGAAATAACATTAAAATATTTCTGTGGAACAGAAAGCTCTCAAAAATCTCTTCAGCTTCCAGTTGACAGCTTGCTCTATATTTACAGTTATGATAATTTACAAATGCTAATGGATGACACCTTTTCAACTGTTGGGTTCCTACAAGTGTTCCAAGTGGGAGTGATGAAGTCTGAATTTTCCATCAGTTACATTACATTTTACATTAATGCAGCAATTCTGAAAGGGCTTGTAGAAATAACTCCTGTGAAGTAAAAAAAAAGTTTTTTAAAAAATAAAACTTGAGAATTTGATAATAAAAATGATAAATTAGGACTTAGAGAACTATATACTGTGGAATTCAAACTGTTCCAAGCGAATTGCTTTCAGCAAATCAAAGAAAATCTGAAGCTTATAAATTTGACAGCTTTCTGAATTACAAGGCCACCTGCAAACATGGCTCATTTCCATTTTCAGAATCTGATAACAAGATAAAAGTGTAAATGGGGTTTGCATGACAGGAAGCCAGATGCTTTTTTACATCTTTTCCCCATCCTTTGGAAGAAAAAATAAACCCTCTGGTTTGTTACTGTAGGATCTCTGAAGTCTGAATACCCAAAGTGAAAAAGTTAGCTTCACCTACATTCTTGCCCAAAATCTTGTCCTATTAAATTAACTGTGCAGTACTTTGCAGGTCTCTTCATCATTATTTACCTCTTACTAAGTCCATAAAGAATTTTTATTTTGTGCATTATTGAAGAGGATAGAGAATCAAATGAATTTATGAATTATTATTTTTAGCAGCTAGTTTTACGTTCATTCTGTCAGTTTTCTATGCTTTTAAAGACTGGGAACAGACTACAATTAGCAATATAAAATGAAAACATAAAAATCAATAACATCCCTATAAGAAGAAGATGATGTCACAAAATAGGCAGCAAAATGATCAAGTCTCCCCTAGTAGCTCATAACTTTTCAAAAATATAATACCTGGGGTTTTAATGTTCCAAGGCAGAAGACCCCTACTAAGAACTTTGAGTATAGAGCCTCTTTACATGGCTCCATTGTTGTTAACTAGTATTACATCTACTACTGTGTGTTGAATCAAAAGGTTTCCATACAATTTTCTTTTTTTTTTATTGAAAAAGTTTTCAAATACAAGTTTTTCCCCCTTCCCCCCCCTCTTCCCTAACCCCCCCTCACCACCCATCCCCCCCTGTGACTTCTTCACAACAATAGGCTATTTCATAACTAATTACATACATAATATCTTTCCTTTCCCTTACTCCCTCCTCAGAATACTGACCCTTAGCATATTATTCTTATAACTCCCATTTTTGCGATAATCTGCCCTTTTTCTCCTCCCCTAAACTTATAGTGTATTATTACAATTTAACATTTAATCTTTTATATATATTAATATGACATTTTAAAGCGGCCTTCTCCCTACATCCAAATTTAACATTTATTCAGTTCTATCCAATTCCTCCACCCCCCCTAAATATATGACTTAAAGATCCTTTTTCTTAGACTAATCAATCAGTAAACTAACCTATTTCAACCCTTCAATTCCTACAAAATCATGCAATACAATTCTAAATATAATCCACTGCCCACTTAACTAAGATATACACATATCTATATATGCATTCCATTTTGTATAAAGAAAAAAGACAATAACTTTAAATTTATAATCCATATAATATCTTCTTTGGTGTCTTTCCACTGGATTGTTAAATCCATCACCCATAATAGGGTAAAATAACATGCTGGTGCAACAGTTTGTTCAAAATCTTCAATCATCTTCTGCCCCCATCAGTAGTAAATATCCTCGTATATATATAAAAGTAAAAACAACCACCCGAGTGACATTATAATTATATCCATATAGTTATAGTTGTGGTGTTCATCAGGATTGTTGATTCCCATCCTCCTAATGGGTAACATCCAGATCTTCTGCATGCCCCAGCGTAACTCTCCTGCCTTGTAACTCAAAATAATTATAATATATTTACCAGTAAAAGAAATCCAGAGTAGATAATTCAAATCCAACAAGGTAAGGCTCTTTTCACATCCCAAAATCACGGCATTACAGAGATCTGCCACAATCCTCAGGATAGTATTAAACAATTGTTCGCCTCCACTATCTTTTCAGATATTCATTCATTTTTTAAAGTCCCTGGCTTCACTGTTGCTTGGTTTAGAAACTGCTGTTTCTATGAGATCTATTTCTTTTCTTTTTCTTTTGCGGGTTGAATTTCCATCCTCGTTTCGTGCCTACCAATTGTGTATCGGCTGATCGATTTTCATTCTGCTTTATGAGTTGATCTTGTTGGGTTAGTTTTGTCATGTCATCTTTCTTCTCCATCACTTGTATATCAACTGTTTGATTTGCGCACTTGTCTGTGACTTGGTGGTTCATCACATTGGAGTCGGATGACACTGCTCTCTTATTTATAGACAGTCCAGCTGGGGTATCCAGGGAGTCCAAAGACAATTTATCCACCACAGCCTCTGTAATTTGATATTTTCCTTTTGTTTCCAACTCCTTTTGCTTATCCTGTATTATGCCTAAAGATGTTAAGTTCATTTTTAAAATTTTTTGATAAAATTCTTCCGCTTTTTCAACAGTGTTCAATTGATATCTTACTCCTTGGTGTCTCAATATTAAACCAACTGGGGCATCCCACCTAAATAGGATATTTCTTTTTTTTAACTCAGTCACTAGAAAGCCAAATTTCTTCCTCTCCATTAGCATCTTAGTCGGGAGCTCCTTAAAAATCCAAGTCTTTCTTCCATGAAATTGCAAAGTAGAATTAAAAGAGTTCTGCACAATATTATTCCTAATTTCTTTATCTGTAAAATAGATAACCACATCTCTAGGCAATTGCCTTTGCTTTGCCAACTAGGAGTTTATTCTATAAATTCTATCAATCCTGCAAAACACTTCATCAGGTTGAACCTTTAAAATCCCAGCCAGAATTTCAGAAGATATTTTCCTTAAGTCATCTCTATTATTTTCCTGCAGACCTCTCAGTCTAATTGCATATTCTGTAAAATTATATTGAATCATTAAAACTTCTCTTTCAATCCTCTGTTGCACATTTTCTTCATTACCAGTCTTTTGGTCAACCTCCATTTTAGGTTTGTCTTCTGAGCTATTATCCTGAATGTTTACCAAATCCTTTTTAATTTTTTGAATCTTGTCATCCAAATTCTCCTCAGTTTCCTTCATTTTAGACTCTAATAATTTAGTCTTTGCATCCACCCGAATCAGAAAGTCTGATAAACCATTAGCTGTATTTAAAATCTTTCGATTCAAAAAGTCAAACTTTGATTTCACCAATTCCCCAATTTCTTTAATTTCCTGCTTAAATTTTTCGAGTTGCTGGTTCACAATCTCATCCCTTCTTACAATCTCTTCAAGAAGAAATTCTATTATATTAAAATCAGGTTTCTGACACTGGAGAGTTACAACTTGTTGATGTAATTTATTAATGGGGGAAATTCCCCCCCCTGTTTGTCTAGCTGTGTAAGTCCCGATGCCATTTCCCACACAGACAAGATTTAGTGGAAAAGAGAGGGGAAAAAAAAGGCTTGTTTCCAACCAAGATCAATATCAGATCCCCAGGAAAAAAAAAAAGAAAAAAAAAGCAAGAGAGAGTGAGGTTTTGCCTCAATTACGGCCAGAAATATTCATTCCGCTACTTTGTAATAGAAAACGGAAGGACTTTCCCTTTTCAGCCTCTCTTCAAGCCTCAGCAATCGCCATTTTAAAAAATCTTTTTTCCTTTCACATCTTAAACAACTTCAGTAACTTTTCTAAAATAAGAAAAAAAAATACTTGCGCCTCAGGGTCAGCGGTCCAGCTCCCGTCTTCTTTAATTAGTTTAACAAGTTTACAGGCTTGCTTTTGCCACCTAGCTCTGCGTGTAGCAGAGATCTCCCAGAGCCCGGAGCATCGGCTGGGGATACGGGGAGTCTCTTCCGCTCCGTCCCAAAAGTAAATAAAAAACTTTTGGGATTAGGCAGAGGACTCAACCCACCCCAGCCTGCTCTATCTCCGTTTCCTCATGGAAACGGAGTTTTTTCGAGCCGCCATTCCGCTATAAAGGCGGCTCTTTACAGGCAGTGGGTGCGACGATCCCAAAGGAGCGTCCAGCGGGGACAAACAGCAAACCGGAAGTCACGTTTCCATACAATTTTCAAGGGCTGACTGATATAAAACAAACTTTGGTGGTCTAATCATTAGATGACAAGATCACAACCTAGAGAAAAGGTTTTTTTTTTCCATAGTCACAACTGATACACAACATGTGACTTTGAAAAGATCATAGTCTCTATCTGCTATCCATGCATAAATTGTGAGTCCAGGGGGATACTCAGATGTTTCATTAAAGTTCATTTAATGTCCAACATTAAATGACTTTTGGAAATAGATGCTGTGCTTACTATATGGAATTAAGTCTATGCTTGTTTCTCCCTGTCTGGACCTAAAGATCTCCAGGCATTGGGTCAGGGCTTCCAAATGCTCCTCTTGCCCATCCCTATTGATAATACTTCATTCCATCCCAACAGCTGTGTGATGGAAAGTGTAGCTGAAGAAGGAATGGGAGCAGGAGGTAGTTGCCAGTAGCACCGTGGCTTCCAAGGCAGGAGATAGCACATTACAGAGATTATTCCAAGACAAGAGACTGTGCAGTTGTGAACTGGATGGGGAGGGAGGAATAATTTCAGGGTAGTTGCACCTGTTTCCCAAAGTATGTATGTATGTATGGCCAGATCAGTTAATTCTACTTTATTGTAAAGCAATTTTTTTTATTAAAAAAAGACTGTTTTTAATCTTGTAATTGCTATATGAGAATAAATGTAAAAGAAATAAAAATTGCCACACTTCATGCATTTTTCTATGACATAAAAATAATTGGATCATTAAAGTTAATGATTAATTACATTTAAGTAGAACCGTAAACTTTTGAAAATCGGAAAAAGAAAAGATTATATGTGCATGTCCTGTAACTCATTCCTTGACCAGTGAAGTTAATATATTCTTTCCTTCCTTCCTTCCTTTCTTTTTTTAATTTGTAGGTTTCCTAAGTACTGGAGACCAAGCAGCAAAAGGCAATTATGGATTACTTGACCAAATTCAAGCTCTGAGATGGATTGAAGAAAATATTGGATCATTTGGAGGAGACCCCAAAAGAGTTACTATTTTTGGATCAGGAGCTGGAGCATCTTGTGTTAGTCTCTTGACATTATCGCACTATTCAGAAGGTAACCATTCTCCATAAATAATATAATTTTAATAGTCATAAAGTAAGAATGGATTGCAAAAACAGTAGGAATTAGTTTCAGAAATTACTACAGGTAATGCTCAATTTACAATCACAATTGAGCCAAAAATTTCTGTTGTTAATTGAAACATTTTTAAGTGAATTTTACCTTTTGTAAAATACAACTTTTCTTGCCACAGTTGTTAAGTGAAATGCTACAGTTGTTAAGTTAGTAATGCAATTGTTAAGTGAATTGACTTTGCTTATCAGAAGGTCGTTAAAAGCGATCCCATGACTCCCAAAACACTGCAACTTTCATAAATACATGCCAATTGCCAAGTGTCCCAATTTTTATCATATGATCATAGAGTTGTGCTGGGTCATAAGTAAAAAACAGTCATAATTCATTTTTTTCAGTGTGTCTATAACTTCTAATAGTCAAAAATGGTTGAAAGTCAAGGACTACCTGTAGGATATCAGCATCTTAATAATTAGTATTATATCAATTGTACTAGGTTTTCAGTTCCAATTTTTAAAATAAAAACAGATAGCTTTTATGTAATACTAGACACACATGGCCTGATTGGTCATTGTTTCAGAGACATTTCCTTATCTTAACAAAGAAACAGAATGACCAAGGATGGACAAAAAAAAAAAAAAGCAGTGGGAGCAGAAGCAACCTATAGTAATAAAGCAGCCATAACCTTTCCAAATTTCATTCCCACGGGTGTCATGGGTCACAGATTTTGAATGCATTTTGCAAGTTAGTTCATTTGAGGTCCCTTGGCTCACAAATTGTTGCTCTATGATGCACTATTTGCCCAGTTAAAGGTCATGATAATAAGTGTTTTTGTAATATATGGATTAAATCAATAAACTAATCAGGACCAAATGATCTTCATAATTACTAAGTAATTATGTCACATAGTAAAATTCCATTTTAAAAAATACAGCATCCAAAAATCTTTTACCACAATTAGATTGGTCAACCATGCATATTGCAAAAGAAAAAAGAAGATATAAATTTGTGCTAGACAGCACAATATTCTATTGAAATATTCTACTCCACTATTCTGTTTGAAATTGAGTTGATTGAATCACCCCTTTGAATAAAATCTTCAGACTCAATTGTCAAATCAGTTCTCTGTTTTGAAGTAACTTATGTATAAGAGATTTTGTGAAGTTTAGCAAAGCCCAGATATAAATGTCAAAAGCATTACAGGGTTTTTTTAAGAAATAAAATAAAAAAGTTATTGTTGCCAGATAACAATTGCTATCAACCTGTATCTATGTTAGGCAGAGACAGTAACATCTGGCTCCATAGATGGACTCGGTGAAAATTGGAGTCAATTATTTCGATGTACTGTACATTTCAGAAATAATTTCACCTCCTAGATATTCACATTGGATTTTTCATTTTTTTATATAATGAACATTGAATATGAGAGGAAATACAGCTACCATTTGGCAAGAGGACTGCAATAATGTTGTGCTGTCGTTGTTCTAAGCAAACTGAATTGTGCTTTCTCTTAATCAGTACTTCTTGATATCATAAATATTCCTTTTGCTTTGTCAATTGTGTGTATGTGTGTTTTGTTTTTTTTAATTTTCACTTTTGCACCTGCAGGTCTATTCCAAAAAGCAATCATACAAAGTGGAACAGCCCTGTCCAGCTGGGCAGTGAATTACCAGCCTGCCAAGTACACTGCAATTTTGGCAGAAAAAGTGGGCTGCAACACTTTGGATACTACAGACTTAGTTGAATGCTTTCGGAACAAGAACTACAAAGAACTCATTCAGCAAACAATCACACCAGCTACATACCACATTGCCTTTGGGCCTGTGATTGATGGGGATGTAATTCCAGATGATCCACAGATTCTAATGGAACAGGGAGAATTTCTCAACTATGATATAATGCTAGGTGTAAACCAAGGAGAAGGTTTAAAATTTGTGGATGGAATTGTGGATAATGAAGAAGGCATATCTCCGAATGATTTTGATTTCTCTGTATCTAATTTTGTGGACAATCTATATGGTTATCCAGAAGGGAAAGATACTCTAAGAGAAACCATTAAATTCATGTACACAGATTGGGCAGACAAGGAGAATCCTGAAACACGAAGGAAGACCCTGGTAGCACTTTTTACTGACCACCAGTGGGTTGCACCAGCTGTTGCCACAGCAGACCTCCATGCTCAATATGGTTCTCCAACATACTTCTATGCATTTTATCACCATTGCCAAAGTGAAATGAAACCAAGTTGGGCTGATTCTGCTCATGGTGATGAAGTTCCTTATGTGTTTGGTATCCCCATGATCGGTCCTACTGAATTATTCAACTGCAACTTTTCAAAGAACGATGTCATGCTCAGTGCGGTTGTTATGACCTATTGGACAAACTTCGCCAAAACAGGGTAGGATGACACCTAACATTTTAAGCATATCATTGCTTTATAATGATATAATTATAACGATAACATCTTCTCTTTTGATATTCTTATAAAAGCCTTCTCACTGGACCTGCCCTTGTTTCACAGTGGGCACCCTTCTATCGAAGAAAAGCAGTATTTTCCAAATATAATGTTCAAGCAAGGTTAGCTTAAAAGAACATATTGTAGATTTTTGGGACTATGACCTATGTAAAAGGATTAGCATTCATTATTCTGTCTTTTTACAAATTATTCTGAATAGCTCTCAGGACCTTGGAAGGTATGGTCCACACATGTATACAATCAAATTTAATCATCTTTATTGAAAATAGGCCTTGTCCCACCAACCCAGTTTAGAAGAGGCAAGGCAATAAAGCAAATTCACCATTCATAGGTATTATCAGGACTACAGCTCACATTTCTTGCCATCCAACTTCTGGCATTAAAAGTACATTTATTTGGAAGAATTGCAATACAAAATATAATTCAGTAATCAAGCACATTTGATTTCTGTCTACATATATTTATGGCTAAGAGATACCTTTGTCACATTAAATTGTTTCATAAATAGCAACAATGTGGTTAGTTTGTCTGTTTCAGACCTGTTTTCTCACCATTTCATACTCCCATAACACTTAGGGCATATAATGTATTACAAAGAAAAGGGGGGGGGGGGCAAGATAAAATGATTTAATCAAGACTGCCACTGTGGTTTCTTTATAGAATTAATTGGTTGCCCTTTAAAATTAAAGGGTAAAAGATGTAATAGAAGTAATTATATATGTTTGTTTCTTCATATGATTAATTTTAAAATTAATATTTAGTTTCATAAATGTGAAAGCTCCAAATATATTTTTGAAGCATATGAAAGGAACATAATGCTACAATAGGTTAGAGGAACTTACTGGTAAAGCTAATAGAAAACATTTTATATAAATATCTTAATTAATAATGCAGTATTTTCCCCTCTAGATAGCAGTGATGGTTGTTGTTTTGTTTCAGGTTTTGAAACTTTCTTTTTCGTTCTCTTTTCTTGTCTTAGTATTGAATTTTAAGAAAGGTCCTTGCAGTGCACCAAGGGCCCATAAATCTTTCCAATGAACCTTTATGGCAAATCCGAGCTTTCAGAACCGCAGCTCTACTGCAGTGCAGAAAATGGTATGCAGCAATATTGGACAGTTCAGAGAAAAACATAGTGTCCTGATTCATTCAGGAGCTTAAGTGGATTTTATAGGATTTAAGAAAGTCAGACTGGCATAGTACATATCATCACAAAAAGCAAACAATTGTTTCTGTTCCACCAAGAATCCAGGAGAGAACATATCCTTCTCTACACTAAAAAATGATATATACTTCTTCTTCCTTGACTGCTAAATTTAAGCAGCATTCTTACATTTTGGATGGATGGGAAAATGGATGTATGGATGAATGGACAGATAGATTAATCCCACTTCGGCCTCCAACCATTTTTCCCATAAAAATAATATAGGGAGATATTACATTTTTTCAGAATCTTCTGAATTTGACTGGCTGCTTCCCCCTAGCACAGGAGGGATACCAACTGTGCTTGTAGAATGTGTATAATTACTTGAGTTAGAACAAAGTGAGTGTTTTTCCAAAAGAAATAGAATTCTTTCTTTAGAAACATATACACTGTTTACATATTTTTAAAGCAAAATACATAGATTAAATGAATTGTCCTATGCAGGTAGCTCTCAGCCTATGACCACAATTGAGCCCAAAATTTATGTTGCTAAGCAAAGCTTTTGTTAAGTGAATTTTGCCTCATTGTATGACCTTCCTTGTCACAGTTGTTAAGTGAATCACTGCAGATGTTAAGTTAGTTACATGATTGTTAAGTGAATCTGGCTTCCCCATTTACTTTGCTTATCAGAAGGTCACAAAAGGTGATCACATGACCTGGAGACAGTGTGATATCATAAATACATGTCAGTTGCCAAGCATCTGAATTTTGATCATGTGACTATAGGAACAGTCGTAAGTGTGAAAAACAGTCATAAGTCAGTGTTTGCAGTGCTGTTGCAACTTCAAACGGTTACTAAATGAACTTTTGTAAGTGGAGAACTACCTGTAGTGAGTAACTCAGATATAAGCATGATGAGTTACTTTTGAATGCTAGGAGATCTTACTTAAAAGGAAAAAATTATTAAGTTAATATAAAATATTACTAAGATTAAATTATAGTTTTAACAGTAGTAAACAATAAAAAACCTTGGGAGAATTTTATGGTAGTTATGGATATTTCAAACCACAAGTACATTTTACATATACAGAAGAAAGAGAGAGGGAGAAAGAGAGAGCGAGAACACTCAAGGCAATTCAATGTAATACATTATGCATCTTACTGCCTTATTGAAAAAGCATTTACATGTCAAGAGAAACCAGAGGAAAAAATAATAAAGCCTATAACAGAAGACAGAATGCTGCACAATAGTTGTGCAGCAATGCAATGCACCAAATATATTCCACATATTTGTCCAATTTTGAAGAAGAATCTGTAATTGTTGCCTCAGCAACAGTTTAGTATTTTATAAAAAATGGGTTTTTTTTATAAAATATTAATACAATACAATAAAAATTATTTTGCTTCAGTTCTTCAGAAACAGGGTGAAGCTATTGTTACTGTGGCTAATAAAAGGACAGCATAATGAATCCAACTGATCTACTTCATGGAATTTTCTTCAATTTATGTAGAAGAACTTAGCAGGAGAACTTTTACTGTTTCCCTTTCATCTCTTTTACTCAACTTCTAACTAAAGCTGACAGCACTTTGTATCTAAGTGAAATCATTCAAACATACTAGGAGTTCTATCTTGTTTCCAGAATGCATTTTCAGTTCCTATTACAAGCTGCTTCTTAAGTAAACAAGACGGGGAAACCCCAATGTAAGAACTTTCAAGACATCCCTAACAATGATAGAGCCACAAGTTGAAGTTGAAATATTCCTTCCTCTCTTTGGGAAAAAGATAAAAACTTTGGTATCAGAGGGAATGTTTTGTTACCTTTAAATTTTGGCCCACCCATTTGTATCAACCCTTTGTCTTTCTCTCTGAGAGGAAGAACTTGATTTGAGCAAGAGCCATTTTGTCCAGCTGAAGCTGAATTAAATTCTAGGGATTAATCAAAATGCCAAAATCCATGACTATTTTATAGCAAAATCTTGCTATATAGCAAAATTAGTATTATGCATTTGTGTATGTGCTTGTTAGGTAGTAGGTTGGCAGATAGATGCCATTTCTTTATTTATTGTGTATAGTCAAAATATGGAAATCAAAGCAAGGAACTTGAAACCTATTTAACAATTAATAGAAACCATACAAAACCCTTTTAGATTGAGCAGAGAGGCCACTGTAAAAATATTTAGGATGGTATGAGAATATCCCATCCATGTTTCTTATAACTGTTTTTGTCTATGAATATGTAAACCAAGCACTTTTTATATCACATCATCCATACTTTCTACTGGATCCAATTAAAGTAGAGAGTGATAGTCCATAGTAGGCAAGTTCAGAAGGTAGAATGTGATTTATATATCTACCAGAAATCTAAAAACCTAGATATAAAAATCTATAAATCTAAAACAGAAATTCACATACACTGCATTTTTTTTCTCAACATGAAATCCCACTGGCAAAATCTAATACAGATAGATATCTACAATGTACAATCCAATTTCAGAAGGGTAACTGAATGGAAAATGTACAATGTAGCCTGAATAATTTCAAATGAAGTTATATTTACATTGTTGGTGATTTGCATTATAGCAAGTTTGATACCTTTGCTTGAAACAGTTCATTGCAGAAATATAGTTGTAGCTTTTATACCAATTATACTTGCAGGTCTAATTATTAACATTGGAAACATGTTCTGTTTCAGTAGCCATTAATACAAATTACTGCTGTTCCAACAAAAGCAGTAGTGAACATAGCAAAAAAAAGGCTTGATACTTATTATGATTTGCCTTAACAGCCCTCTATAATTAAAATGAAACTCCATGGGGTGGAACTAGTTTTCCTATGACAAGGAAATGAATGACGACTACTGTATGTATAGAGAAGATAGAAAAAAATCAAAATTCTTAGTTCTTACAGAGAGATATACAACTTTCAAGATTTGACATTTTTAGCCTTTTTTTAAAAAAAAGATTTCTGTGTTCATAGGTAGTTGATGTAAGCCATAGTAATAACTGAATGAGTTTACCTTTAAAAATTTACTTGAAGCTTCATTTAGTATAGACTGGATACTTATCAGTAGTTATTGTTGGGAGCATATTATACCTGTACTGTGAGCCCTGTATTAGCTGCCTGTTAGCTTCTATGTAAAATTTAAATTGCTGATGTTAATGCTTTATGGCTTAGTGCCAAGCTATCTAGAGAGATGCATCTTCCATTGGCCCACCTGTTACAAGCATGTTTAGGAGAAGCAGCAAATAGTTCTCCACTTTCAAGAGGTCGTGGAGAGTTTTCAGAAGTAATGTTTTTCAGTGGCAGTTCTGGCCCTTTGGAATGACTTCCATGAGGAGGTGGATATGCCATCTTCTGGAATACGTTGCAAACTGGGCTCTTTCAGAGAGAACATTTAAATCATGAGATCTCCTTGACATTATGTGTTTTATGATTTTTTGTAAACATATTTTTAATTGGGTGCATGAGAATCTGTTAGATTGTGATGAGATAAGATGACAAAATAATTTTGAGGAAACATACCACTCAACCTCATGAAATAGCCCCTTTTCATACTAGTATCCCAAATCAGATTCAAGTTGCCAAGTCATGAAGTTTGTTCAGTGATGTCACAATTCATAGTTCATCCCTTTATGTAGGAGAAAGGATGGCAAAACCTGGGGTGGAATAAAAAGGGGAAACAGCCTAGAATCCCTACATACCCATAAAGAAACTAAGTCCAATTTCTTTTGAGTGTCGTTTAACCTTATCTAACTCTAAGCAGGTGCATAAGCTTTTAGCAATAAATTAGTTTAATTGAGCCTTCACATGTAGACCTGGTCTTTCACACATGACACTTTATCCACTTTCTGAATGCCTGTGTCCATGCCTATTATTGAAATCTGCATTTGTGAGCTATTATTGAAAATCCCTGAAAAGTTGCCTTTTTTAAAAAAGTAACTTAGAGTATTACTTTCATATATACAAGTATTATAAAATGTATCCAGAGCATATATTTTGTGCAAGTATTCTGATCTAAACAGACTATTAGTCATAACCTTGAAACTCAAAATATCATCAGGTAACGACTGTAAGGAAATTGACTTTAGCTTTTGTAATACATTTGAGTATGTAAGTTGATTGTTTTTAATATTATTTATTTGTATACTTTTAGGGATCCAAACCAGCCTGTTCCCCAAGATACAAAATTCATCCATACAAAGCCTAATCGTTTTGAGGAAGTTGCTTGGTCTAAATACAACCCAAAAGACCAACTTTATTTGCACATTGGTTTGAAACCCAGAGTTCGAGATCACTACCGAGCAACAAAAGTCGCTTTCTGGTTAGAACTTGTACCACACTTGCACAATTTGAATGAAATATTTCAGTATGTTTCCACTACAACTAAGGTGCCACCGCCTGATATGACATCGTTCCCTTATGTTACCCGACGTTCTCCTGGGAAATTTACCACCAAACGCCCGTTAATGACTCCAAGCAACAATCCAAAGCATTCAAAAGATACCCAGAAAACCTCTCCAGAGGATACAAGTGTTCTGATAGAAAACAAGAGAGATTATTCTACAGAGCTAAGTGTTACTATTGCCGTAGGAGCATCATTATTATTCCTCAACATTTTGGCATTTGCAGCTTTGTACTATAAGAAAGACAAGCGACGTCATGAGACACACAGACGCCCCAGTCCCCAAAGGAACACAACCAATGATATTGCCCATATACAGAATGAAGAAATTATGTCACTGCAGATGAAACAGCTGGAACATGATCATGACTGTGAGTCACTACAAGCTCATGATACCCTGAGACTCACCTGTCCACCTGATTACACCCTAACTCTTAGAAGATCTCCAGATGATATTCCACTCATGACACCCAATACCATAACCATGATTCCAAATACATTAACAGGAATGCAACCTTTGCATACTTTCAACACTTTCAGTGGAGGACAGAACAGTACTAATTTGCCTCATGGACATTCCACCACTAGAGTATAGCTCAGTCATGCACCCATCACATACCACCCGGAAGATTAACCATAAGAAAAAAAGGGGGGAAATTCATATTCTCCATCAAGAAATTTTGTGGAAATGAAAAGTTAAAAGGTGAAAGAGCAGAACGGTCATAATTTTCTTCAGATCCTTTCCATAGGAACTCTGATATTCAAGAAAGATCACCCTCTCAAACCCTGTGAAATGTGAAATGTGTACATTGCTATTAGGATTCCGCTTTAATATCTCAACCACTTTGATTGAAAATAAGAGTTGAGGCCTGAAGAAAGTCTCCTAGAAAAGGATATATATTGAGTGTAACAAACAGAAACAGAACTTTTGAAACACAGAGCCAGTGACTGTATAGGGTTTCTTCTTTTTTTCTTTGAATAAATAAAATTTAAAAAAAAGATGTTCTATATGTGCCATACCATGAATGGCCCTTGTTATACAAAAGACGTCATCATGGGCTTTTACCCATCCTAAGAAGCTGTAATCCAGAATGGGGAAATAAGATTTTATTATTATTAAAAAAAAAACTAGGACTGACTATGCAGTAAATATGTATAGTTCTGTGCAAAGAGATGACTTGCCAGCCTGAACTATATTTAAGGAACTTTGTATAAAAACAAAAAGTGTACATAGCTGTGAGTTTTAAAAAAGAAGCTTTTATTGATGTTTTCAGTTTGAAAAAAGCTTTTAGAAAGATTGTGCTTTCAGTTGTGATCTATGTGTATAAGCATTAATCATACCACCTATGTTTCCTCCCAGACCTAAAGGAGGGTGTTCTTCTTAATTACTATTGATGATCCAAACATGAAAGTTTTTTCCTAATATTTCATTTCTGGGAAAACATGTTGTATCATACAAAGGACACAGATGACTGTGTGACCTGCTAGATTTTCCTTTACAGGCTGAATAGATGCATGTTAAGGCATCCATAGATAGGAAACAGGATTTTATTTTTCCTCCCTTAAAGGAAAGAAACCTCTCCTGCTACCCCACCCCACCCCACCATTTTCCTTCCTCTTTGTGTTAGTGTCCGTTATATTGCAACACAGAGACAAATTGGAAAAATTGGAAAAATTTCAACAAGCTTGTTCAGTTGATCTAGGAACTTTGTTGTGGGTAACCTATGTACCATGAATCTTTGCTTCTTTCAGACAGCCTACTTTCTAAAGCAGTTTTTTTTTCTTTGATAAGATTCTGCCTGCTCTAACGGGTAGCAGAAAAGGTTATGCAAAGAAAGGAAATTGCTATAGCTATGTTGAACAGGGAGATCACACAAGTTAGACAAAGGGCGATATTATTTTCCCATTAATTAAGTTCTTACTGGATCAGTAGCTAAAACTTTTGACCTATTTTAATCAAGCTTAAGCTTGATGCCATGGAAAGCAAGTGAGAAACCTTATTAATGTATAATGGGTGAGTTGTTTTGAAGAAGTTGGATCATTTCATAATTCATCATTATTAATTCTATAAGAAAATATTATTATTCACATCATCTACAAATGTAGGGAAGTGTGATGTGAAATGCAGCTGTTCCAACAATATACCTGGCAACTCTGTATAGAGTTGAAAAACAATTCTAAAGAAAATCAATCAAAATAAATCAGACATTATAAAAGTAGAAATTGATATTAGTGAGTTACAAATGGTTTATAAAGATAGAAACCAAAGATATTTGAACAGAGTTGCTCTGCACAAGATCACATCTTTCCTGGGGTGTACATTCTATTTTTTCTCTTTTAGTGAGGAAGGCACAATACTGCTATACTATCATCTTTGTAATAATAAATATAAATGTGATGTGATGTCACATAATGTAACACAGGATGCCTTCTGCTTTAAAATAGATAGTTTGAGCTATTCTAACTTATAGCTACTTTGATGTTTTGCTGGGTATGGAGTATGGGGTATATGTACAGCTTCATGCTGATTATGAGAGAGAAAACAGGTTCCTAGAGTAGCAAACAACTGCTGGAGATCTAATAGAATTGTTAACATGATCTTCCATCTTAGAAAATGAAATTAGTACATGCTTTCCTTTTCTTTCCAGGTAAAATTTTAACAGTTCCAATTTTTACCCAACAGTCAAAGGAAGTCAATGCATTCCTTGATTTTTTTAAATGTAATTGTAATGTATTTATTTTGTTAGTTTTATATTTCACTTTCCCTCTAGGAGCTCATGGCAGTATACATAACATTCCCTCCTCCAGCTTTTCCCCATGAAAACAACCCTGTGAAATTGATTGGTCTTAAAAGTAGGGATTGGCACAAAGTCACCTAGTGAGCTTTCCTAGCTGAAAGCAGACTAGAAATTGGGTCTTCTCAATCGTTGCCCAGTATCTTAATCACTTCATGACACTGGCTGTCTAAAGCTGGATCTTTGCCATCATGACTAAAACATAACACTTCTTCATGACTCAATGGGGAATAATAAGGAAAACAATGGCATCTTATTCAGATGGGTATGTTTGTTATGTGAATTATGGTATTTGTTTAGTACTTCCAGTTGTTTTCTGCTAGCAATATGTACAGTAATGTGTCAGGCTTGTGACATTTGGATAAAACCATTTCTGTAAGTGAATGATTTTAGCTTTTAAAAATCAATGAAGATGATGTCACTTTAATAATTTAATACATCGGGACAGATGTATGATTTATAAATGGAAATTTTTAGGCTCTTCAAAGGATTGTATAATAATAACAACAAAAGATACTTTAAAGAATAGGAAAAAAAATCCCAGACATTTCTTCTTAACCTTAAGAGGCACGCAGGGTTTCTTTTGTTATTATTTCTTCATTTTTTTCTTTTTGGTTTGCCTTAAGTAAGGACAGAAGATATATATGGCTGGACACATATGTATAAACTTTTCAGCAGCATTTTTAATAATAAAATATCACAGTATTTTCTAATGCTTTGTGCAAAGAATTACGTGTTTATCATTTTTGTAAAACTATCATTTTGAAAATCTCTGTGTGAGCGTGCACATGTATGTGAGCATATGGATGTAATATGTAGTCCATAATGAACCATGTCAACACTTGAAAAGTGTTGAAATGATAAGCCTAGATAAGTGTTGAAATGATAACCTTGATAAAGATAAATACTGTAACCAATCTTGCTAAGAGTTTGCAGATAACTTTATGGAATGCCAGTTGCTGACATTCGAACCACTGAATACAACAAATACTATCTATAATTAATGAATTTTCCTTTCCTAGCAGAAGGTAGACTAGAAGTTGGGCCTTCTTAGTCCTTGCCTAGTATTTTACAGATTAACATAGTGGGAAGGTCATCTAGTCCAACCCCCCCACCCCACCCAAGCAGACCCTACACCATTTTTGACAGATGGCAATCCAGTCTCTTCTTGAAAGCTTCCAGTAATGAAGCTCCCACAATTTCTGGAAGCAAGCTATTCCCTTGGTTGATTGTTCTCACTATCAGAAAATTTCTCCTTATTTCCAGGTTGAATCTCTCCTTGTTCAGTTTCCATCCATTATTCCTTGTCTGGCCTTCAGGTGCTTTGGTAAATAGTTTGACCCTCTCCTCTCCTCCTCTTAATCACTTTGTGCCACTGGCTGTCTAAAGCTGGATCTTTGCCATCATGACTAAAACATAACACTTCCTATTATTTTCCTTAGTTACAGTCTGTCATGTGAAACCCATACTAAATATTTGTTAACCAAAATGCTAGCCCTCACCAGGTTAAGGTAGTAATGACCTTACAATTAAACATAATAATTAATTCAAATGAAAACTTCTTGAATCTCTTGAACCAATAATTTTCTTAGTCTTATTTTTTATATTTAATTACTAGGCTATAATATGCAACTTTATATAAATATATGAAAACCATATACCAATTGGTTTCTTTCTACTCCATTATCAGTTCCGTTATTTCAACCCTCTTCTTCAATCTTATTGAAAAACCTCAGACTGATCACATGCAAAGAATGTGTTCTACCATAGAATACAATGAGATGCTATAGAAGAGTCTAAAAGCCATGGGACTTCATATAACAAACTAATTCCAGACAGAGTTCCACAGTTAATAAGTTTTCTGCATATATCACTAGGTCTGCAAAGTTGAGTATTTTTATTTATTTATTTTTATTTATTTTTATATGCCGCCCTTCTCCGGAGACTCGGGGCGCTTTACAATGTGTTAAGCAATAGCCTTCATACTTTTGTATATTTTATACAAAGTCAGCTTATTGCCCCCATAAACTGGGTCCTCATTTTACCCACCTTAAAAAGGATGGAAGGCTGAGTCGACTTTGAGCCTGGTGAGAATTGAACTCACAGTAATTGCAGGCAGCTGGATGTTAAATGCTGCCTTAGTAGGAGGCATAAGCCTCCTACGCCACTCAGGCGTAGGAGGTGTATGTACAAATGATACTAATTATTATTTCTTAGAAAAGCATATATGAAATATAAAATATGACTGAAACATTCTTTCCTTTTGGGAGAGCAAGTGGATTTAAAGGAAGCAATCAGAAAACTATTTCTTTGAATTAAGAATTTTTAATTTAATAATGATTAACTTATTTTGAAAATTCTGATCTTTTTCTATGTATATACTAGCTGTACCCAGCCACGCGTTGCTGTGACCCAGTCTGGTACTTCCGCTGGGCTAAAAGAGTGAGGCTGAAGTTCCAAACTCCACAAACATTTGGTGGGTGTGGCCAACTCGACGTCACTCACTTTCATCAGTCACATGACAGCCCCAGAGCCATGCCTACCCAACTGGTAATTAAGGCAGAGAACCGGTTGCTAAAAAACAATGGGAACCACAAAATCCTCCCTCTCTGTCTCCCCCTCTCTCTTTGTATCTCTCTATGTCTCTCTCTCTCTCCCCCATCTGTATCTCTGTTTTTCTCCCCCCTCTGTATTTCTCTATGTGTCTCTCTCTCCCCCCCCTCTCTGTAGCTCTATGTCTCTCTCCCCCCTCTGTATCTCTGTATCTCTCTCTCCCCCCTCTGTATCTCTCTATGTCTCTCTCCCCGCTCTGTATCTCTCTATGTCTTTCTCCCCCCTCTGTATCTCTGTGTTTCTCTCTCCCCCTCTCTCTGTATCTCTATGTCTCTTCCCCCCTCTGTATCTCTCTCTGTCTCTCTCTCTCCCACCCTCTCTCTCTGTATCTCTGTATGTGTCTCTCTCTCCCCCCTCATCTCTCTGTATTTCTCTATGTCTCTTCCTCTCTCTCTGTTTATCTCTGTCTCTGGCCTGGCCTCTTCTGCATCCCCCACCATCGCCCTTACCTTTTCAGGCCAGGCCTTCGCAGCTCTCCGCACAACAGCAGAAACTCGTCCCCCTCTGTCCTCCCTACACAGATGTTCTCTGGGGGCTTGACGGGGAGATGCATAGCAGGGAAGGGAGGGAAGGAGGGGGTGCTGTGGGGGTTCGAGGCTGGTTTGGGGCTTCCCGCCCGAAGGAAGAAAGCGGCAAAGCCAGGAGCCACGGACACCCCACTGGACCTCTGCTGCACAGTTCTCCCCCACCTGCCAAGGGCAGGGGAATGATTAAATCCCCCGCTCTTCCAGGCGAAACAAAGAAGGGCCGGCCATCCTCCCTCCTGCCCGTTTCCGCCCCCTGAAGCCTCCCCAGAGCCCCTTTTCTGCCAGAAGCCAAAATTTTCATGTAGGCTCCGTGAACTGCCAGACGCCCACCTGGGAATCAAAGGCGGCGCTGGTCAAAGGTGACCCCAAGGCTCCAGTTGCCTCCAACTCCCGCTCACCAACTGGATTCGCATAGTGCCGGTTAGCGGCTTTCTGACCTCGGTGCCCGAGGTAGCGCTGGGCCAGACGCTATTTGAGCCAGGCGAGGTATGGAGGGTTCCCACTCAGCGGACCCAGGCAGCCTCATTGCCAGGTGTTCTTTGGAGGGAGCCCAAGAGCGGCTGGCAAGGGGGATGGGCAGCAGCGGCGGGCGAATCTAGTTCACGGAGTGGCCGGGGGAGGGGGAGATCAGAGCCAGGCTTAGGTGGGCCCTGGCCAACCCTAGAAGCGCCGGCTGTGAGGGCTTCCCGGCAGGAAGCCAGCTGCCTACCTGCCGAGCCTGGTGGCAGGATTTGGCCCTCGGGTGTCTCTGCCTTCCAAATGCGCAGTTTCTTGGAAGCAATATGGAGAGTCTAAATATAAGGAGCAGAAATCTGTTGAGCATAATCAAGGCTGTGAGGCTGCCATGTTGGTTTTATGTCCAGCAGATGGCGCTGTTTGTCAATGTTTGTCAATGTCTTTCAATGTTTTCCAATGTTTTTCATGTTTTTACCTGTCACAGGTGTGACATGTATATAATATAGGTATATAAAAACATGCCTGTAGTCGAATGCAACCTTGTGTCAAAATTTGAAAGCAATCGGTGAAGAACTTTTGGAGATGTGCAGTTATGTACAAACGGACATTTACATTTTTATTTATATAGATAGAGTGGGGTTTTTTTGCTGTGCATGTCTGATCTTCAGAGGTAAATCTCTGGGTCAGAGGTACACATATTACATATTTTTGTTGCTATGCAATTCACAACATTGTATATGAATGTGTGGGCTTTTGCGCATGTTTAGGGAAGTACTTTTATTCTTGATAGTCATTTTTAGGCTGGATTAATTAACAAGTTATAAGGCAACTTTTTTTAAAAAAAATACACATCTAATCAAATATACGAGTAGTAATTTTACACCAATTTTTTTCTTACACAAATTTTACGGTTGGGCACACTGTAAAAACCAACCAAAATTTCACTGTATTTTCTGAGATAAATCTTTGAATTAAATATATATGCCAAATTTACTATGGGGAAAACAGTACCTCATGTAGTCATAGGGTAATACAAAATTAAGCTCAGACCCACATGATTTTTTAAAAAATCTGTTAAAATGTACTTAGTAACTTTCAAGTTTCATAATTATATATGAGTGTGTACACGTTTGTATGTATGTTTACACACACACACACACATAGTTTAAAAAGCAATAATAGGCTCAAAAACTAATATGTAACAACTTCTGAGGAGGCATGGTTAACTAAACATATTTCTGAAAGAGTAAGATGGTGACCACTGCAAAGAGCAGGAAGTAGGACAAGAAGAGCACAGGAAAATAACCACATGTCCTCTGGATGGTTGATGCTCACAAGAAAACTGCAAGACAGCAATCTCCCATGCACTTCAGGGCCAGGAGATGAAGGAAAACCATTGCATTCTCAACTATGGCAGAGCCTTTTTAAGGACACTTGAGTTCATTAATCTCACTTATTAGGGGATGAAATTGCTTATCTAACTATTCTAAGGCTATTCAAGTTCTTTAGAACAAGAAGTTTTAGTTTACCTTCTTTCTTGAACAAAAGATAAAAACTCTTAATTAGCCTACCAATAAATTATAATGCTTGTAAATTTGTTTGATAGACATCAATGAACTTTAGTATCATTAAAGAAAGCAATATTTCTACCTTATGTTACATTCAAACAGTATGGTCAAAGGTTCTCTGATCTTTTATATAAAAAACAATTACAGTTCAGAAAGACATATTTTTACTCTTAAATACAGAGCATGTACTCATACTGTGTTTCCCCGAAAATAAGACCTGGTTTTATATTTTTTGGCTCCAAAATAAACACTAGGGCTTATTTTTGCGGAAACACAATTTCAGGGTGATCAGCTAGGTGGCCCACCTCCTGGCATGCACACAAAAGATGGTGTGGGGGGCGACGGTGTCCAGCAGCTGCAGTCCATGCAGCACAGGTGAGTTGATTACCTATCCAAGCAGCAGTTGGCAGAAGCATGGGGAGACACACAATCTGGATGCGCCACACAGGCTGTGGAAAAGCTGAGAGTTGGTGGGCCAGAATGGGCAGGCGGTCATGGGATGCTCATCTTCGCACAGTGGCACAGTAGCAGGCAGAGGCAGAGGCAGAGGCGTAGGGGATAGCACAATCTGGATGTGCCATGCGGGTCACAAGCAAGCCAAAAGACGGAGGGCCGGAGTGGGTAGCCGTCCATGGGAGGTTTGTCTTTGCATCTCTTGACTTGCCTGTGGCCCATGTGGCATGTCTGAATTGCTGGCCTCCCCACGCCTCTGCTTCCACCGGCTGCTTAGACAGATAATCAATTCACCTGTGCTGCACAGGCTGTGGCTGCTGCTGGACATCATTGGCCCTTGCAACCTTGCCACCTCCATTGCTGGCCATGCCCACCCACCCACGGATTGATGACGATCTTCACTCAGGCTTATTTTTTGGTAGGACTTACAACAGGTGCATGCTTAAAAATCAAGCTAGGGCTTATGTTCAGGGTATGGCTTATTTTTGGGGAAACCCAGTAGAACCTTGTTTATTTTCAATGAATATAAGATGAGGAATTGCGAAGCTACATTTAGCACATGAGCTGCCTATGTCATATTTATTATAGGGGTTTTTTTTGCTTTGTGGCTGCCTGTTGTAAAGTTCTGCAACATTTCAGATTTTAAGAGAAAAAAGTGCATAAAAATCATTAAAAATCTGGAGAATATCAGAGTTGGAAAGGCTATTCAAACATATAAACATTTTATAACTTTAAGTTATACTCAATTGCTACCTGATAAATTTAAAAATTTTAAACTCAAAATCTTAGGTGCTGGAAAATTACACAAATTTTGAAATTATAGCACTAGTAAAATACTGCATTGTTATGTATCTAAGGGAATACAAAGTTTCAGATAACGCAATGTTTGAATGAAAATAATTTTATTCACAATTGGCACGTAGCCCAGGAGAATGAGTCCCAAAGTCCACACTTTCCCACCATAATCCTATTCACTGATCTACTGTCTGTTCCCATAGATATACAGGAAGTCTTTCCAAATCTCTGCTAAATAACTTTCAAATTTTGGAGTTTGGAGTTTCAAAACTTCATATTATTGGAAAGATATGTCACCATAGAATGGATGATCTCAAATTTTCGAGCTCTCTTTGTGCATTATAGAAGTGAAGAAAGTCCTTGTGAAAATTTGTAAATATAAAATTGAAACTACTGGAGCCATTTCATTCATCATGAAAGCTGCTTATGGAGATTCTCAGTCATCCAGGTCATGGTTGTCCCAAAGGTGCTTTTTCAAGAGATAACTGGTCATTCTGGGGTTTTTTTTCTTTGAAGACATTTCACTTCTCATCCAAGAAGCTTCTTCAGCTCTGACTTGATCGTGGGGAATGGAAGGATTTATGCTGCTTGCAGACAGCTGGTCATTTGCATTCTTTTAGCAGGTTATTAAGGTCACCTGGAGATTTATCTGTGTCATCAGGTTCATCTAAGTGGTGCAAATTGGTGTGATGCCTTCTTGGAACTGTTGAAAGGACTGTGTTATGGATTGGAGATAGATGATGTCATATCCCTCCCCTTCTGTTGAGAGAGGGCTGTTCAATTTTGACATAGATAGCCTCCTTAACCCCTCTTTCAAACCAGCAATCTTCTCTGTCCAAAATATGGACTTTGTTTTCTTCAAAAGAGTGGCCTCTGTCTTTTAAATGCAGATGGACTGCTGAATCTAGTCCTGATGTGTTTGTTCTCCTATGTTGTGCCATGCGCTTATGAAGTGGTTGTTTCATTTCCCCAATGTACAGATCTGCACATGGCTCACTGCACTGTACTGCATATACCACATTGCTCAGTTTCTGTCTGGGTGCTTTGTCCTTGGGGTGGACAAGTTTCTGCCTTAGTGTATTCTTGGGTTTGAACTGTGCATCTATGTTATATTGGCTGAAGATCCTCCTGAGCTTTTCTGATATGCCTGCAATGTACGGAATAACAATGTTGCTTTGTTTATTGTTCTCATCATTGTCTGTTACAGAAGAGCTCCTGTAGGATCTTTTTTGAGATTTGATGAAGGCCCACTTGGGATAACCATGTTCTGATGGCTCCTTGATGTGTTTACATTCTTTTTCTTTCCCATATTTGCTGGTAGTCAGGTCTTCACTCGGTGATGTAAGGTTCTGATGACTCCAATTTTGTGCTCCAGTGGGTGGTGGGAATCAAAATGTAAATATTGATCTGTGTGAGTGGGTTTTCTGTAAACTTCAGTGTTAAGGTTTCTGTCTTCCTTAATATGGACTGCCCAGTCCAGGAAGGCTAGACTATTTTCCTTAACATCTTTCTGTGTGAATTTGATGTATCTGTCCAAAGAGTTAATATGTTTGATGAATGTTTCCAATTCCTGTGGCTGATATCATCCACATACCTATATTAGTGAATGGGTGGAATTCCTGTTAAAGAGTCTAGGGCTTTGGTTTCTACCTCTTCCATGTAGAGATTGGCTACAATGGGGAACACTAGTGAACCTATGGCACAGCTGTGGTTTTTTTCTGTAGAAACCGTCTTTTGGGAGGGTTTGTATTTTTTTTTAACTTGTTTTTATAGGAACAAGTGTTGCATAATAACTTCGTGCAGTCCTCTGGGGAAAGAGGATATATTGGTTCATAAAATTGTTCTTAATAATTTGTGAGATTATTTTAATTATTCAGTATGGGTTTGTTCTAAGTTGTAACGTGTGCATTCCTTTAAACAAGTCTTTACCCATGTTTTGGAAATACTGTATAAACATACATACAAGTCTTCAGAAGCTGGGTCGTGAATGCTATAGCTACCACATCTTTGCTCCCTGTTCAGAGAACAGGAACATTAGCTTTCTTCTTGACAAATCCATCATTCCAAATTTCCCTCCTGAGCAGAAGATAGGAAACTGAAGTGTTCAGATGTTGTAATATTATTAAAAATTATTGATTTTAAAATAACAGAAAAAATCAAAAGAGGAAAATAAAAGATAACAGAAAGGAAATTTACAAGCATCATAAAAATGTTATATAATTTCAAAATAACAATGGTTTGATCTACATATTAAAATATTTTATATACATATGAATATTTAAGAAATATGAAAGGATGTCTGAAAGCTCTTTTGTTAGCGATTAAGAAACCAGAAGACCGTGAGTTCTCTCCCTGTCTTAAGCTGAAAGGCAGCTCAGTGACTCTGGCTTAGCCCTAAAATGGAGACAATGGAAAACCACTTCTGAAATATTGCTTAGAAAATTACAAGGACCTGTCCAGAAGTCACTATGAATTAATACTGATTCAAAGATACAAATAAAGTAAAGTAATTAACTGTAGACAGTATTATTCAAATTACAAATTACAAACTGAGATAAAAGAACTCTAATAATTTTGACAATCTGAAAAATCAACAAAGTTAAGAAATTATTTTGAGAAAAATGGGTACTACAATCTATATCAGCAAAAAATCCAAACTAAGAAAATCCTTAAAAGTAGAGGATAATGAAATTTTATTAGACACAGTTTCATGTATTTCTGGAACTTACTCTGGGCCACATGAAGATCTTTATCAAACTTACAAGTGCAAATTAAAGGGATAGCAATCCAACTGGATTTTGTTTGTTAGTGTTTTTCTGCTTAGAAAAATTGACAAAGCCTTGAAATCATCTGCAGCAGTAACCCAAAGTGTAACATTATGAAGCCTGCTTCTGGGATGTCCATGTTATCTCAGTCATCAAGTGCTGAATTATGTGTTGATTTGGTAAAATATAAATCCTGCTCACAGAACACACCTAAACAAGTCAATAATGGATTAAGGTTTTTTTGTGAGAATATCTAAAAAAAGATTAATTGGTGTAGTCAACTAATCTTGGAGAATAGATTAAATTCAGACTGTGATAGCTTCATCTATTCATCAGATGTATCAAGGGAATAGCTGGATAGAATAAACAAGTACGTTTTGGATCAATTAGCAACATTTTTTCTACTATAACAGGGTCTTAGCTTGTAAATACTTGGCAAATGTTGTTGACTGTAATTGTAATCAACTAAATTGTTACCTGCCATACATGTTGGACCACAGATGATCCAAGTCATATAGGTAATTATATGGGAACATTATAACAATACCTTTCCTAGTAAAATGTGATGACTCATAGTGGCCAGGTTAATGTGGATGGGTGGGTGTGGCCAGGTCAGCAGGGATAGGTAGGCATAGTCAGATTGGTATGAATGAGTGAGTGTGCCTGGGTCAGCATGAATGACTCAGTGTGGATGACTTGGTGTGGCCAGGTCAGCGTGGATGGGTGGCAGTGGCTGGGTGAGTGCACCTTGGTGGATGCAGCTGGGTTGGTGCAGAACAAGTTGACCTGGCCAACTGAACCCATGGAAAACTCAGTGCCCCACCTGAAGAAACATCAACCCCTAATGTTCCAGCCAATGGGATGCAGGGATGGAGACAACTTGCAGTGAGGGAAATCACCAGCGTGGGACAATTCAAACCAGGCAGGGAAGGGAAGAGGCATTCCCCCACACACACCAGAAGAAACATTGTTCCATCCCAGGCCCAAGATGCAATGCAGCAATGTGCTCATAATTAGAGTTGACCTGTCCTGGCAGGTGCCTTCCTAACTCCCAGGATGGGAAACATGCACCTGGACTGTGTGCCATGACAAGCCTCCATCCTCTGTCCAGATTGTGGTCCTGCTGCCGCCGTTTTAGAGATGACAGCTTGGGATGTCAGCCAGAGTGCTCCACAAAAGAGCTGGCCCTCTGCCTGCAGCTTTCCTTACAAAGAAGGGATGGAGGAAGCTCAGAAACATGCTTCTGCAGGGGGAAAGGCAGCAGTAGTTCAAGAGAGGCTGGGCAACAGCAAGGATCCTAAGAAATCCTCCCGCCATCTCCCCCCCCCCAATTCTGTTCTCCCATTCTGAGAGTTGCAACTTTGCACTGTCACTGCTCCCTGCCTGCCCAAACTGCTGGCAGCCAAGTGCAGAGTGGCACTATTTGTCCCACCCCTGTGCCACAGCCTTAAAAGGAGAGAAATCCATGAAGCCTCCTGGAGCCTGCACTGAAGCCCAGCAGGGGTCAATCCACTACCCCCAAGTACTACTTCCCTGTTGCCCACCTCCTCCTTCTTTGTGCCCAAGATGGGACTACAATTCACCGTCTCCTGATTTCAAGCCTGGCTGAACTTAGTGAAATGAGAAATTTGCAAGTAAATGAGAGAAGAAACTATGTTGAGTTGTCAGTCATATCTTAACAAACATGCACTCACAACACACTTCAGAGATATTCAAATAAACTGCAGGAGTTGGAAGATAGAGATTAATTTGGCTCATTTCTTAAGAAAAATTGGAAATTGGTCAGTTTTTGACAAATGTTAGTATCCCCTCCCCCCCACCCCGAGCATGACTGCCCAGCAGGAAGAGTTCCCTGCTTGTATCCTATCCTATCCTACACTCCCATGCCCAAGAACACAGCAGTGTGATCTTGGAGTCCTGAGATCCTAACTTGCATTTGCACATAAAAGAATCTGCAGAGCTCTGAGAGAGAATACCTAATGGTTGAGCCTCCCAATTGGGGCAGAGCCTTAAAGTTGGAGTGGAGTTTCTTCTGTGAAATAACTGCAGTTTTCTTGGTGTGATTTGCCATTGCCTGCTTCTTAGGGCTGAGAGGGAGTGATTGCTCCAAGTCCACCAAGATGGCTTTCTGCCTAGAGGTGGAAAAAAGAAGACACAAGAGGAGAGAAAGAGGGAGAGAGGGAGGGAGGGAGGGAGGAAGGAAGGAAGGAAGGAAGGAAGGAAGGAAGGAAGGAAGGAAGGCCGCCCTTCATTCTTATTGGAAGACTGGAACCCACTGTCTGCTGGACATTGGCTCCTGCCTACTACAGGACTCAAACTCACCATTTCCTGGTAATTGGCCCAAAGTTAAGCAGCTGGTTTTCATTTCAAAGGTTTGACCAGAACTCACCATCTCCTGCTGATTGCTCAGATAGATGTCATGCATATTGTAGGCTAGAAATCACTGTGCCATTTGCAGGACTAGAAGACCAAAGACACAAAGCTAGCTTTCATGCATAAGGTGTGTCTGGAACTCGTGGTCTACTTGTGATTGGTACAAAATCACACAGCTGGCTTCGATGGCAAAGATTTGACTATAACTCACCAACTCCTGATGATTGTCCCAAAGTCACTCCTCCAGCTGTCATCCATATTGGAGGACTAGAACTCACAATGTCTACTGCAGGACTAGAATTCATTGTTTCTTGGTTACTGGTCAAAAGTCACTCAGCTGCTTGTCATCTGTATTGCAGGATGAGAACCTACCATGCCTATTGCAGGACTAGAAGTCACATTCTCCTGGTGATTGTCCCAAGGTCACTCTGCCACCATGCATATTGGAGCATTAGAACTTACTGTGACTATTGCAGGACTAGAAGTTACCATCTCCTGGTTAATGGCCCAAAATAATACAGTTGGCTTTCATGTGTAAGGTTCCACTAGAAGTTATCATCTCCTGGGGATTGGCCCAAAATCATTCAGCCTTCTGTCATATGTATTGCAGGACTACAACTCACTGTCTCATATTGGACCAACATCACACACAGCCATTGTTTATTTTTTATTTATTTATATTTGAATTTATATACCGCCCTTCTCCCCCTAGGGACCCAGGGCGGTGAGCAGCCAAAATTAAAATACATACAATATAAAAGTTAAGATAGCTAAAATAAATTAAATCAATCGGCCCCCAATTTAAAACCCCAAAGGTATACAATTAAAAACTAACCCATAAAAAACCTAATTAGACTAGGCTGGCTTGCTGAAATAAAAACGTCTTCAGGGCCTTACGGAAAGTGCGGAGATCCGGGATCAGTCGTATTCCGGGAGGAAGCTCATTCCAGTGGGCGGGTGCCCCCACAGAGAAGGCTCTCCCCCTGGGGGCTGCCAGCCGACATTACTTGACCGACGACACCCTGAGGAGGCCCTCTCTGTGAGAGCGTATTGGCCGGTAGGAGGTTATCGGTAGCAGAAGGCGGTCTCGTAAATACCCTGACCCTAAGCCATGGAGCACTTTAAAGGTGAGGACCAACACCTTGAAGCGCACCCGGAAGACCACCGGGAGCCAGTGCAGCTTGCGCAAGAGAGGTGTTATATGGGAGCGACATGGCGCTCCCGTAATCACCCGTGCAGCTGCATTCTGGACCAGTTGTAGCCTCCGGGTGCTCCTCAAGGGGAGCCCCATGTAGAGAGTGTTACATTAGTCCAGGCGGGAAGTGACGAGAGCATGAATGACTGTGCATAAGGAATCCCGATCCAGAAAGGGTCGCAACTGGCGTATCAGGCGAACATGATAAAAATCCCCCCTGGCCACGGTGGTCATATGCTCTTCTAAAGACAGCCATGTGTCCAGGAGGACGCCCAGGTTGCGAGCCCCCTCTGTGGGCTCAATGACTCGCCCCCATTAGCCAGCGATGGCACCAGCTGGCTATATCGGGATGCCGGCATCCACAGCCACTCGGTCTTGGAAGGGTTGAGTCGAAGCCTGTTCCTCCCCATCCAGACCCGCATGGCCTCCAGACACTGGGACATCACTTCAAGGGCATCATTGGGATGGTTTGTGGTGGAGATGTACAGCTGAGTATCATCAGCGTACAGATGACACCGCACCCCAAATCCACAGATGATCTCACCCAGCGGCTTCACATAAATGTTGAACAGGAGTGGCGAGAGGACCGACCCTTGCAGCACCCCACAAACAAGGTGCCTCGAGGTCGACCTCTGCCCCCCTGCCAACACAGACTGCGACCGGTCAGAGAGATAGGAGGAGAACCACTGCAAGACAGTGCCTCCCACCCCCCATCCCTCCAGCCGGTGCAGCATGATACCATGGTCGATGGTATCAAAAGCCGCTGAGAGGTCTAAAAGGACCAGAACAGAGGAGCAACCCCTGTCCCGAGCCCTCCAGAGATCATCAACCAACGCGACCAATGCCGTTTCCGTGCTGTACCCAGGCCTGAAGCCGGACTGGCACGGATCTAGATAGACGGTTTCATCCAGGTACTGCGAGAGCTGTTGCGCAACCACACTCTCAACAACCTTCACAATAAAGCGAAGGTTGGAGACAGGACGGTAATTTGCCAAAACAGCCGGGTCCAGAGAAGGCTTCTTGAGAAGGGGCCTCACCACTGCCTCTTTCAAGGTGGACGGCAAGAAACCTTGTGAGTCTTGCAGGAGTAGAACTAACCATGCCTATTGCAGAACTAGAACTTGCCATCTGGAGATTGTCCCAAAGTCACTCACTGCCTGTTGTATGTATTGTAGAACTAGAATTTACCATGCAAATTACAGAACTAGAACTCACCTGCTTCTGATGATTGGCCTAAAGTCACTTAGCTACCTGTCATCTGTATTGCAGGACTAGAACTTACCATGATTAAAAGTCACTGTCTCCTGGTGATTGGCCCAATGTTGCTCAGCCGCCTATTGCACATATTGCAGGACTAGAACTCACTGTCTACTGGTGATTGGCACAAAGTCATTCAGTGGCCAGCCCTGTGTATTGCTGATCTAGAATTCACCATGTTTTTTTTCAGGACTAGAATTTACCTCCTTCTGATGATTGTCCCAACTTCACTCTGCTGGTTGTTATTCATATTGAAGGACTAGAACATACCATGCCTACTGTAAGACTAGAAGTCACCATCTCCTGGTTATTGGCCCAAAGTCATGCAGTTGGATTTTGTGTCTAAGTTGGACTAGAACTTACCATCATCACGTGATTGGCCCAATGTCACCCAGCTGCCTGTCATGTATATTGTAGGACTAGAAGTTACCGGGCCTATTGCAGGACTAAAACTCACCATCTTCTGGTTATTAGTCCAAGATGACTCAGTTGCCTGTCATGCATATTGCAGGACTAGAACTCATGTTCTCCTGATGATTGGCCCAAGGTCACTCAGCTGCACATCATGGGTATTGCAGTACTAGAACTTACCATGCCTATTGCAGGACTAGAACTCACCATATCCTTGTGATTGGACCAAACTCAGAGAGTTGCCTTTCATGCCTAAGGTTTGACTAGAACTTACCACTACCTCATGGTTGGCTAAATGTCATTCAGTCACCTGTCATGCAGTACTAGAACTTGCCATCTCCTGGTTATTGGTCCAAAGACATGCAGCTAGCTTTCCTGTATAAGGTTCGATTAGAACTCACCATCTACTGTTGATTGGCCCAAAGTCACTCTCTGGCCTGTCGTGTTTATTGCAGGTCAAGAACTCACTATGCTGTTTGCAGGACTGGAATTAACCTTCTCCTAGTGATTGGCCTAAAATTACTCAGGCAGCTGTTGTACATACAATATTGCAGGGCTTGAACTTAATATGCCTATTGCAGGAATAGAACTCACCATCTCCTGGTTATTAGTCCAAAGTCACTTTGCTGCCTGTCATGCATATTGCAGGATGAGAATTTACCATGCCTATTGCAGGACTAGAAGTCATGGTCTCTTGGTTATTGGGCCACAGGTTTGCAGCTGGCTTTCATGCCTTTGGCTCAACTGGAACTCACCTTCTCCTGGAAATTGGTCAAATGTCACTCAGCTGCCTGTCATGTGTACTGCAGGATTAGAACATAGTGTGCCTATTAGAACATAGTGTGATTAAAACTCACCATCTCCTGGTGATTGGTTCAAAGTCACTCAACTGCCATTGGTGCATATTACAGGACTAGACCTTACTATGCCTATTGCAGGCTTAGAACTCAGTCTACTTTTTAATTGGTCCAAAGTCACACAGCTAGCTTTCATGCCTAAGGTTCAACTAGAACTCACTTTCTCTTGATGATTGGCCCAAAGTCACTCAGCTGATTGTCATGCATATTGCAGGACTAGACCTCACCATGACTTTAAGCAGGACTAGATGTCACTTTCTCCTGGTGATTGGTCCAAGTCTCTCAGATGGCTGCTGTGCATATTGCAGTACTAGAACTCATAGCACCTCTTGCAGGACAAGAATTTACCATCTCCTGGTGAGTAGCCCAAAGTCAGCAGCCTTTTATGCCTATTGCAGGAATAATGTCATTTCCTGATGATTGATTCAAAGTCACTGAAACAACTGTTGTGTGGTTGCAGGAGTGGAACTCACAATAATCTGTGATTGGCCCTAAATCATCCAGTCAGCTTTGATGCTTATTGCAAGGCTAGAACTCACCGTCTCCGGATCATTACCTTGACCTCTAAACATAGCGTGCCTCTAAACATAATTGGCTGTCATTCTGGGACATTGTTTGTGCCAACCTCTCCCATCTCCTGGTGATTGGTCCAAAGTCACCCAGTTGGCTCTCTTGCCTATTACAGGTTCAGAACTGTCCATCTCCTAGTTTCTAGCCCACTACCTTGACCGCTAAACAAAACTGAGATTGTGTGTGCCAACCTCTCCCAAGTGGCTGAACAGCTGAGCACAAGGTGCCAGTTGCTGGCAACCTCCCCACATGGCCTGAAGCATTCTCTTCATAGTCTATAATGTAGGCCAGCAGAAGAGGGGAGGGGAGAGACTGTCTCAGATCCCTGGTGCCCAGGAGGAGGAGCAGAAGGAGAGGGGGCAGACAGATGAGCCTTGGTGGGAGGGATTGGAAGGCATCTTGTGGGCAAAGAAGAGAGAAAGTATCCAGGGTCTCCCTGAATCCAAGAGGAGGAGGAACTGATCATCACCCAAGACAAGTTCATATGATATACTGAACCCTATTCCCAGCCAAAAAATCTATCCTGGCTGCATTTACGGTATATGGCAGACCCAGAGAGGTAAACCTTATTGATATAAAAGAAGCCTAGGGGCTATCAAATAAATGCAAAAATAGTAAGAAACAGATTTATTTATTTCTTTACTTTAGATTAAAAGGTTACAATAAAATTAACATGTCACAAGTCCCATAAGATCACCAATTTAAAAAATGGACATACACAAACACACATACACAAATACTCATGCAAAAGTAAATCAGGTAGAAAATTTGATTTTTTATGGCCTGATAACATATGTGCGTAATAACATTGAAAATGCATATCTATTAGAAACAAGCAGTGAGGATAACATCTACACTATCACAACTAAGATTGGAGATACCCAAGTCATGAACCTCTATAAGCCCCCTACTATCTCCTGGCCTAATTCAATTCTCCCAAGGATTCCACATCCAGGCATCTACATAGGAGATTTTAATAGCCACCATACTCAATGGAGATATACGCTTAACGATACTAACGGCGAGACCCTCTGCGAATGGGCAGAGCAGAACAATCTATACTTAGTTTTTGATGCTAAAGATCGAGGCACTTTTAAATCAGCTGCATAGAAGAAAGAGTATAACCCAGACCTATGTTTCGTTACACAAGATAATACCAAACCTATACCTGCCTCCCGACAAGTGCTACCAATGTTCCCCCATAACCAACATAGACCTGTCATCATTAAAACAGGAATAAAGATACCTATTATTAGATCTATACCTCGACCAAGGTGGAACTTGAAGAAGGCTAACTGGGAAAAGTACATGATGGATCTTGAGAACACAATATGACGTATTCCAGCAATTAGTAACAGCTACTATCGCTTTGTTGGAGCAATTATGTCATCGGCTAAAAAATACATTCCACGTGGCTTCCACAAGGAATATATCCCAGGATGGAATGAAACTTGCGAAAACCTGTACCAAAAACTTTTAGAGGATGATGATGCTTAAATAGCTGATGAACTTCTTCATAATCTTGACCTGGCGCGCAGGCAAAAATGGGAGCACACTATGTCTGGATTAGATTTTAAAACTCAAGCAGGAAGGCATGGAGCCTACTGAGAAAACTGGGAGGAGACCAACCAGCTCAACATAAACAACAAGAGGATACTCCAGATCAAGTAGCAACTCGCATTGTCAACTTAACTAGAGTACCCCATGATAAGAAACATACTAAACTAGTGAAAAGAGAACTAAAGCATCTAAAAACTCTGGGATTGCCTTACCAGGAATACGCTCAACCCTTCCAAGCAGCTGAAATAGACACTGCCCTGAAGAATGTCAAAGCTGGAAAATCTCCTGGTTTTGATGGAGTAATGCCAGAATTTATCATCCATTCTGGACCTCGCACAAGAGAATGGCTGGCAAAATTCTATACAGATATCCTAACTTCCAGTAGGCTCCCTCCAGAATTTAAAAGAACCAAGGTAATCGCAATAAGCCAGAAAACTATCGCCCCATTGCTCTGTTAAGTGTCTGTTATAAACTACTTGAAAGATTGATACTTAACAGAATCGGACAAAAATTAACAAACAAATACCGATTGAACAGGCTGGGTTTAGATCTTATCGGAGCTTGTTGATCAGGTACTTAGTCTTACAAGCCATATTGAAAACAGCTATCAGAATAAATTGAAAACATCTGTTGTATTTGTGGATCTCACAACAGCATACGACACAGTATGGAGGGAGGGCCTATTAAAGAAATTCCTCCACGCTGTCCCCTGTAGGACTATGGGCCGCCTAATAAATAACATGCTTTCAGCAAGAACCTTTCAAGTCATCATGGGTGACAAAATCAGTAAGCAAAGACACCTGAATAACGGACTCCCTCAGGGCTCCGTGCTGGCTCATCTTTATTTAATCTATACATTTCTGATATACCACCCACGATATCAAAAAAGTTCTTTTATGCTGATGACCTGGCATTAGCATATAGCCACAAGGACATCGAAGCTACAGAAGGCGTACTTACAGCCGACCTTACAACTTTGAGCACATACTTCCACCAATGGAGGTTAATCCCAAGTGTAAGTAAAACAGTTACATCATGTTTTCACCTCAAAAACAAATTGGCGAAAAGAGAACTCAATGTATACCTAAATAACAAACTGCTCCCATACGAGGCAACACCAAAATACCTGGGGGTCACCTTAGACAGGATCCTGTCCTTTAAGAAACATATCCAGAATATGGCTGCCAAGGTTAACAGCAGAAATAACATCCTACAAAAACTATGCAGAACAACTTGGGGAGCTTCAGCCCCAACTCTCCGATGTGCAGCCCTCGGGCTTTGCTAACTTAACCACACGATGAGGGTAATTACTGGGTGCATAAAATCTACACCTAGTTACTGGTTACCAGTTCTTAGTCACATACTCCCCCCGCACTTATGACGACAAGAAGCTCTCATTTGGGAGTATAGTAAGATCCTGTTAAATTCCTCTCTACCCATACATGGATACATTCCTGATCTCTTAAGATGCCGATTAAAGTTAAGAAATCCACCAATCTTGACAGCACGTAAATTGATGGCTGATCATCAGAACACCACACAAAAGTGGATGGAGGCGTGGAATAGCTGTTCCCCCCAAGATGTCTCCGAGCATATCAGTCCTAGTAGTATACCTCCAGGATTTAGCCTACCCCGACACATATGGGTGACATATAATAGAATTAGAACAACTCATGGGGTGTGTGCTGACTCCCTGTATAAATGGGGAAAGACACCTTCAGCACAATGTGATTGCGGGGCTCCTCGACAGACTATCCAGCACATAGTGAGGGAATGCCCTAACAGAAGGTATCCAGGAGATTCTAGGGACTTCCTCTGCATAACAACGGCAGCTACTGACTGGATCTCCAAACTCGACATTAAACTTTGAAATGTTATTTCTGTTTTCCTTTTAGGTTTTCTTACTGCTTTTTTATTGTTTTAATTGTTTTTAACCTGTAAAAATGAAGTGTTTTAATGCTGTGTGTGACCAGCCGTACGCTAAATAAATAAATAAATACTGTTTTTTTTGTTTTTTGTTTTTTTTTGGACAGAGAATAACAGAATAACCAGATTGGAAGGGAACTTGGAGATCGTCTAGTCCAGGGGTGTCAAACTCTATTTCACTGAGGGACGCATCAGGGTTTTGTTTGACCTCAGAGGGCCGGGGTGGGCGTGGCCAGGGTGGGCATGGCCAGCTTGATGTCATTCGTGTCAGGGGTGCTGGTGATGGCTCGAGTGCTTTGCCAGCAAAATGGGCTCCCAAGCTCTGTTTTCGGCTGCAACGGCCTCCTGCAAGCCTCTACCAGCAACAATGGAGCTTAGGAGGTTCGTATGCGACCCTTCTGAGCTCTATTTTCTCTGGCAGAGGCACCATGGGCCAGTCCTTTGCTGTTTCCAGGGTATCCCCCAGGCCACATCTAAGTACCCCATAGTCCGGATCTGGCCCCTGGGCCTTGAGTTTGACACCCCTGGACTAGTCCATCCCTCTCCTCCTCAAGCAGGAGACACTGTACCATTTGAGACAAATAGCTGTTCTATCTCTTTTTAAAATCTTCCCGTGATGGAGCATCCATAACTTCTGGAGACAAGCCATTCCACTGATTCATTATTCTCACTGTCAGGAAATTTCACCTTAGTTCTAGGTTGAATCACTCCTTGATAAATTTCCATTCATTGCTTCTTGTTTTGGAGAATAAGTTGATCCCATCTTCTTTGTGGCAGCCCCTCAAATATTGAAACATTGCTATCATGTTATCCTGGTCCTTTTCACTAGACATACAAAATTTCTGCAACTGTTCTTAATATGCTTATATGAAGAGAATAATTTATATGATTAGGAAATAACTAAGGAATTTTAACTGCTTCAATTTAACTGCTTTAATTTAATTTAATGCTACCTTCCTTCCCTAGAACTATTTAGCCCAGCATATAAAAGACCTTCAATGAATTGGGCAGATTTTCTCAACTGCAGCAACTTTTAAGATGACTGGACTTCAATTCATGAAATTGCCCATCTAATATGCTTGCTGGAGAATTCTGGGAGTTGAAGTCCACCTATCTTAAAGCATGCTGCATGGTGAATTCTGGGAAGACCACAAAAAGGCTGTCCTTCAAAATCCCTAAGTGTGGCTTCTTTTCTTTCACCAACAGGCACCCCCAAAGGAGACAAAAGAGAACAGTAATCTGCCAGAAAGTAAAAACTCAAAAGAATTGCTTGGGACTCTGCTGGAGACAAAGGGATCTAGAGAATGAATTAAGTTGGATCGAAAAGGATCCCAAGAGGTGATTGGGAATTCCTAGCAAAGTGAAGAAAGCAAGGGATCCAAGGAGGAAAATTGAAAATCTAATGGAAATCCAAAGATCCAGATAGGCGATTGAGAATAAGCTGGAAAGAAGGGGATCCCTGGAGGGGATTGGCTCCCCTTTCCTGCACATGGAAAATGATCCAACCAGTTGGAAGATCAGCCTTGTGGGAAGCTCTGGAGCACTGTGGAGAAGGAACTGAAAATGCTGCTGTTCTTTTGCTGATCCTCTGGGCCAGGTCCCCTGTGGAGGGGTTCCTAGTCCCTGCAGTTGAGGAGGTCATGCCCCTCCAGCCACAGAACTCCCCCCAACCCTGCAATAGAAGAGACCCCACTTCCCACCCTGGTACAAGAGCCACTGACCATCCCAGCCAAGGAGACCACAAGGCTGCCAAGCTCTGGACAGAGTCCAGTTATGATGCACCTCATCATCTACAAGCTTCCCAGCAGCACACATCCCAAACAAGGGTTGAAGAAGGTGGGGCAGGAGCAGACTGCACAAATAAACTCTGTGCATGATCAGAGCTTTCCACAACTGCTTTCCACAACTGGTTGGGAATCATAGGAATGGCCATGCCATGCCAAGTGTGGCAAGTGAGTGGCAGCCAGCAACTGGCCTCTAAGAAAATTGGGCTGAATTGACTATGGAAGGAACAGGAGACCACAAAGAGCTCTCCAGTCTGCCTAAAAAAAGCAAAGATGAACAATTTCTACATTGCGGCCTAATAAATTATGAACAGGGTCCCAAGGACTGCAGGTCATTTGCCATTTAACCTTTCTCATCAAGTGATTTGCTCTAAATTAGATTCCAAGTAGTGTGTTAATGATTTGAAGGCTAGTGACTCAGATGGGTAGTTTTGATAATCCTTGGTTATATTTGCTATTCTGAGGAGTACAATAGTTTCTGACATACTGGTCATTAAATAGTATCCTCACATGAATTTGGACAACTATAGGATTTGTAATAGAAATTCTCTTAGTCTTGCATTTAGCTTCGGTGAACATAATTAGAAAAGCAACATTGGCACTACTGAACCATTCAGAAAGTTCCTGACTTTCGGATATCAGCCCCTAATTGCATTTCTCCAGCAGAAAATGTAGAATGCTACAGTTGGTAACCATGCTTGTTTGACATTAAATAGCAATCTGCCTATAGTACAGATATAGCAGATAAAATGGGTTTAAAATGTTGTTATATCTAAAATTGTTTGGTGAACTACAGTTCAACAAAAACTATTAGGTGGAAATCTTTGAGTCATTTATCATACCTATCATTTATAAATATATTTTTAAGTAAGTGCAATATTAGAATAGCTTAGATATCTCCCAGTTTGAAGTAAGTAAGCATTACATGACAGAACTGAGAAAGCAAAGTATATTATTATTTAGCCATGAGAAAAGACAGCTGAGAAAAGATATGAGATCAGTCACCCAATATTTAACTTCTATTATTTGTCCTTTATCATCCCATAATCTGCAGCAGAGTGGCTGAATTTGGTAAAATGCTAGAGAAAAAGAGCCTCTGATTAGTAAAAACAGTTAAACAGTAGAACCAATAACTAAGGGAGATGGTGAATTCTCCTGAACTGCATATAGTCAAAGAGGCTGGATCAACATTTCTGACAGCAATAAAGGAGAATATTTGTAGTTCAGGGTTGAAGTGAGGGGTCCTTGGTGCTCTATCAAAAAGTCCCTGATCACTCAACCCAATACAGCACAACCAATGCAAACCCTAAAAAGAATTACACTGCCATACATCAAGAATATCTCAGAAACCACCAACAGACTACTACAGCTACATGGGATCAGCGTAGCACACACGTCAACTAAAGCCCTTCAAAACATCCTAAGCAGACCAAAAGACCCAACAACTAAAGAAGAAAAAACAGGAGTCATCTACAGCATACAATGTAAGGACTGCAACAACCACTATGTAGGACAAATAGGTAGAAGACTGGCAGAACACATCCACGAACACCAGCTAGCAATCAGAAGACATGTTGAAAATTGTTTAATTTCATAACATATAGACAGATTTAACCATAATTTCAATTGGGAAGATGTGATCATCCTAGACCAAGCAAAGTCCAAAAATACCAAAGAATTTCTAGAAGCCTAGACAAATCAGCCATCAATAGACACATAAACATTAACAATATCTATAGAATATGCAGAAGAGACTATCATCCAGCCCAAAAAGAAACAAAAAGAACCAAGCATTTTTCCACCAGCCATCAGCACCCAAATCAGCATAGATTAACTCCAAGGTTAACTTCAGACCAACAATCAAATAAACAGCATCCCAATCAAGAAACTGCAGAAGAAACCAACAGCAAACAGCCCAATCAAAGAATCTCTACGACCACCAATCTCAACACTGACAGGCAAGTCACCAGAATATAAACTAACAGCAAACTGCACTCCTTACTAGCACTGATGATGTTACCTAATTTGGGTAATGAAATGTCTGCAAGAAAACAAGCAAGCTTAGAGAAACACCAAGGACCCCTCATTTCTGAAACTTTTATATATTGATTCCTATACTTCAGGGTTTGTCAAACTCGATTTCATTGAGGGATATATCAGGCTTGTGTTTCATCTTGAGGGACGGGGTGGGCGTGACCAGCTTGACATCACTTGTGTTGGGGTCACCTGTGGTGGCCCAAGTGCTCTGCCAGTGAAACAGTTTCCTGATCTCTGTTTTCAACTGGGACAGCCTCCTGCAACCTTCTGCCAGCGAAAACAGAGCTCAGGAGAGCCACATGCGGCCCTCCTGAGCTCCATTTTCACTGGCACTGCAGGCTGGTCGTTTGCTGTTTCCAGGGTTGCCCCATGGGCCAGATATAAGCCACCCCATGGGCAGGATCTGGTGCACAGGCCTTGAGTTTGACACCCCTGCTATACTGAATACATGGTTGAACTTGATGGTTGAATAAATTCCTTTATGGATTAGTTCCTAGATATCACTGGGATTGTCTCTTCCACATAGAATTGATCCACCTGGTGTGTTCATTCTGAGAGGGTTTGCTGAAGGAGGTGATGAAGGCAGTCCATTTCAGGTGCAGCCACTGGAATACTTTCTTTCAGGTTTGATGTTAATCAAATCAACAATTTGTGACAGAAAGCCGATGGACGGACGGACGGACGGAGGGACAGATGGACAGACAGACAGACAGATGGACGGATGGATGGAAGATAGATAGATACATTTGATATCAATAAACTGTCAAAGCTATGATGTAAATGTGCGCATTCCAAAAATAGCAAATACAATATTAAAAATTGGTTTGCAACTGTTAACAATATTATCAATAATATAATCTCATGCATGGGGAGGGGAAAGGGAAAGGAAGGAAGGAAATTTTATTAGTTACTTTTTAAAAAATATCTTTGGAAAATGGCAATTGCAAAAGATACTGTGGTCTGTATTACACTAAGAGATTTAATTCCTTTAATACTTGTCTTTCTAATGGATTTGTTTTTGTTTAATACAATTGTTTCTGTGTTTCTCTTGCTGTAAACTGCCCTGGGATTTGCATAAATTTAAACTCATGCTCTCGTTACTTCCCATTTGGACTACTGCAATGCTCTCTACATGGGGCTCACCTTGAGGAGCACCCGGAGGCTCCATCTGGTCCAGAATGCGGCCGCACGGGTGGTTATGGGAGCGATGTGGCGCTCCCATGTGACCCCCCTCCTGTGCGAGCTGCACTGATTCCCGGTGGTCTTCCGGATGCGCTTCAAGGTTTTGGTTACCACCTTTAGAGCGCTCCATGGCATCGGACCGGGTATTTACGAGACCGCTTTCTGCTACCAATAGCCTCTCATCGATCAGTACGCTCCCATAGAGAGGGGCTCCTCAGGGTGCCGTCGGCCAAACAGTGTCGACTGGTGGCCCCCAGGGGGAGAGCCTTCTCTGTGCGGGCACCTACCATCTGGAACGAGCTCCCCCCAGAGATACGGAAGATCCCGGACCTGCACACGTTTCGCCGTGCTCTCAAAATTTTTCTATTTCAGCAGGCTGGCCTGGCCTGGCCTAATTCTCCTCTTTTAAATTTCTTAATTCGTGATTTTATAAATTAGGTGTTTTAATCTGTGTTTCGGCCAAAATATTTAATAATTTTAAGGGATTTTTAATATTTGTATTATCTGTATTTTATCTTGGCTGTTCACGGGAGTAGGGCGGTATAGAAATTTGATTAATTAATAAATAAATAAATAATAAATAAAGTGGGAAATCAATATTTTAAATAAACAAGCAGATCATCTGTCACCATTTTGTAGCTAGAAGGAAAATTCAGTTTAAAAGTGAATGGGCTTTTTCACTGGTATTTTTTTTTTTAATACTGTCATTTAAAAATTATGTAATTAGGATTAGGATTCTGCTGCACTCTGCAGACTAGCAAGATGCAAGATCTTCTTAAACTACAGCATGGTATACAAGTTAGGTGGGGATCCCCAGATTCTCAGAAAGCACTTCATGATTATTCTCTGTGCTAGCCATGTTGATGCAATTACACCATTACAAAAGGGGGGAAAAAAACATAAGGTATTTTTCAAAACAGTAGCAATCTGAGCTGATTGTGGAATATGAGATTCTGGATACCATCATATATATGACAAAATCATGCAGCTCCAATTTTAACAGGTTCACCAACACAGATTTTTCTGGAGGTAGTAACAATCATGGAAGAGATAGAAAACCTGGGTACTTGCGGGACCGCCTACTACCAATAGCCTCCCACCGACCGGTACGCTCCCATAGAGAGGGGCTCCTCCGGGTGCCGTCGGCCAAACAATGCCGACTGGTAGCCCCCAGGGGGAGAGCCTTCTCTGTGGGGGCACCAACTATCTGGAACGAGCTCCCCCCAGAGATACGGAGGATCCCGGATCTGCGCACCTTCCACCGCGCCTTAAAGACCTTTTTATTTCACCAGGCAGGCCTGGCCTAATTTTCTCTCTCTTTTATAAAATATTTTTAATTTTTTAATTTTTTAGTATTTTATATATTCAAATTTTAAAATAGGTTTTAAATTGATTGGGGTTTTAATTTGTCTGGCCAAAACTATTTAATTTTATTTTAATTCCACTTTTAAATTTTGTATGTATGTATTTTATTGTTTGGCTGTGCACCGCCCTGAGTCCTTCGGGAGTAGGGCGGTATAGAAATCAAATAAATAAATAAATAAATAAATAAAATAAAACAAGACACTAGAGGCAGAGAGAAATCTGTAGGAGAAGATGTGCAATTAACAAAGGTGGGATGGAGAAGAATAGGCAGCAGTGGTTGTGCCCATGGGGAGGAAGAGAAGAAACAGATGGGGATCCTACAAGCCACTTTATTTCCCTGCTCCAAGAACTGACAGCTTCAGTATTCAACATCATTATACTTGCGATAGCTGTATATATCTGGACTACTCTCCATATTTCATTTTCTTTACCATCCACATTGTTTTATCCATGGAAATGTCTTCGTGCTTTATGTCACATTAAACTTGTTTGCTAGTTGCTATAGTTTTTGCACTTTTTACTTGGCTCACATGCTTTTGTGAGCTTTCCTTGTCAATCATTTTGGTAGAGGGAGTCTGTAAATCTACTGAGAGTTTTGGTTCACCTCAGTTACAGTGATCTCAAGTAAGAGAGGATTAGATAGATGGCACAGAATCAAAAAGAAAAGTATTCAGTAGAAAATATATGAATGAGCTGGGTAAGATTTTATGCCCTTTCTTAGTTGTTTTCTACATTTTAAAGAATTCTAAAATATTTTGTTTCTATCTGATGCAAAAGTCCAAGGGTATTTGATTCTTCTCCACCTTTACTATTCCTCTATATTTAGCACAGCTAGATGGGAATATGCCACAAAGTATTCTTTTGCCCCCAGCTAGTTTTAAAATGATCAGGGTAATCATTCATTTCAGCCCCTGCTGCCATTCTTTATGGCTCTGTCAAGTCTTGCAGCATGGCAGGTTTTGAATGATTGAGATCTGCTATGCTTAGAAATTCATCTCTATAGGTTTCACATCCTTTATGTCTATTTACTATTATGTCTATTTTATGTCTATTTTCTCTCTATAGTCTCCCCTCCCACCTTTTTACCTACCAAGGGCGGCTGTGACAGGCATTGATCTGCCTGCCTTTCCTTCATTTTATCTTGCCAATAGCCAAACCTTGCTAGCTGTACTATTGCACATTCAATGCTTGTTTGCTTACTGATCTTTGGTAATGCAGTTAGTGGCAAGACGCTGCCATGTGCTCTTGGCACATAGCTTATTGAAGTTCAGTTTCATATATGCAGTTGCTTAACCTTATATATTTGATCTTACCTATTTCTTCCTGAATGTATCTGTTTAGCAAATGCCACTTTGGATGAAATAAGCAATATTAGTAACAGTAACAATTAAGCTCAAGTATTTTACTCCTTAATAGTCTTTAGTGATTAGGACAGCAAGACATGAGCTACTGAAGAGAATGATATCTTATTCAGCTCCTAAACATTCATACAGTGGCTTTTTGGACTCCAAAAGAATTATAGTCCTTGTTTAGCAACTACAATTGGGATTGGCAACTTGGTTGATAACTGAAGCAGTTGCTAAGTGAAACTGCAACTGTGCTAATAATCTTAATTCAGCTTTCCTTTGCTTCACAGAATGCAAAGGTTGAAAATGTAAGGTTTTGTTACAAAGTTACTTTTTTATCACTGTCATAACTGCAAAAATTAGTTAAATGAGGCAGTCACTAAACAGGAACATAGGACCACCCCATATGCTGCATTTAGGAAGGGATCTTGGAGGGCTTCTAGTCCAACCCCCTATTTAGGCAGGAAACCCTATACTACATCAGACAAATGGTTATCCAATATATTCTTAAAAACTTGCAGTGTCGGAGCATTCACAATTTCTGGAGGCAAGTTGTTTCACTGATTAATTGTTCTAATTGTCAGGAAATTTCTCTTTAGTTCTAGGTTGCTTCTCTCCTTGATTAGTTTCCATCCATTGCTTCTTGTCCTGCCCTCAGGTGCTTGGGAGAATAGCTTGACTCCCTCTTCTTTGTGGCAACCCCTGAGGTATTGGAACACTGCTATCATGTCACCCCTACTCCTTTTCATTAAACTAAACATACCCATATGTTTAGCCTCCAGTCCCTAATCATCTTTGTTGCTCTTCTCTGCACTCTTTCTACAGTCTCCACATCTTTTTTACATCGTGGCAACCAAAACTGGATGCAGTATTCCAAGTGTGGCCTTACCAAGGCATTATAAAGTGGTATTAACACTTTATGTGATCTTGATTTTATCCCTCTGTTTATGCAGCCTAGAACTGTGTTGGCTTTTTAGCAGCTGCTGCACATTGCTGGCTCATATTTAAATGGTTGTCCACTGGGACTCCAAGATCCCTCTCACAGTTACTACTATTGAGCAAGGTACCACATATACTGTACCTCTGCATTTTATTTTTCTTGCCTAAATGTAGAGCCTTACTTTTTTCACCAATGAATTTAATTTGGTAGATAGCGCCCAATGTTCAAGTCTGTCAAGATCCTACAAGATCAAGAGTCAACAGGATGTGCTGATTTACCACCAGCTTATCAGGTACTTAGAAGCTGAGGGCTTGACAGCACAAGGAAACAACAGCTAATCGCTGGCCATCAACACACCAATCAACCAACAGGAAGACACCACATAAATACTACTCATAGAATAGCCCAACACACAAACTCCAGTAGAGAGAAGTTTCCTGAGGATGGGATCCAGCACAAATTCAAAAGCTCAGAAAACTAAACCTCTGGTCCCCATGACCAATTCAATTTGGATCTTACAACATTCTCGTGGGACATGTATATTTGCCTTCATTTGTAAGATGGAATTTATCTCAAGTAAATCTTGTAGGAGTGCATATCGTCGTATCTGGATCCGTTCCAGTCAGGCTTCAGGCCTGGGTACAGCACGGAAACAGCATTGGTCGCGTTGGTTGATGATCTCTGGAGGGCTCAGGACAGGGGTTGTTCCTCTGTCCTGGTCCTATTAGACCTCTCAGCGGCTTTTGATACCATCGACCATGGTATCATGCTGCACCGGCTAGAGGAGTTAGGGGTGGGGGGCACCGTCCTACGGTGGTTCTCCTCCTTTCTCTCTGACCGGTCGCAGTCTGTGTTGACAGGGGGGCAGAGGTCGATCCCGAGGCCCCTTGTATGTGGGGTGCCACAAGGGTTGGTCCTCTCGCCCCTTCAGTTCAACATTTATGTGAAGCCGCTGGGTGAGATCATCCGTGGTTTTGGGGTGAAGTATCATCAGTACGCTGATGATACTCAGCTGTACATCTCCACCCCGGACCACCCCAATGATGCCCTTGAAGCCTGGACGCCGTGCGGATCTGGATGGGGAGAAACAGACTCAGGCTCAACCCATCCAAGACCGAGTGGCTGTGGTTTCCAACATCCCGATATAGTCAGTTGGTGCCATCACTGACTATTGGGGGCGAGTCATTGGCCCCCACGGAGAGGGTTCGCAACTTGGGTGTCCTCCTGGACTCACGGCTGTCTTTAGAAGAGCACATGACGGCTGTGGCCAGGGGGACTTTTTATCAGGTCCGCCTGATTCGCCAGTTGCGTCCCTTTCTGGATCGGGACTCGTTAAATACAGTTACTCATGCTCTCATTACTTCCCGCTTGGACTACTGCAATGCTCTCTACATGGGGCTCCCCTTGAGGAGCACCCGGAGGCTCCAGCTGGTCCAGAATGCAGCCGCGCAGGTGGTTATGGGAGCGACGTGGCACTCCCATGTGACCCCCCCTCCTGCGCGAGCTGCATTGGCTCCCGGTTGTCTTCCGGGTGCTCTTCAAGGTTTTGGTTACCACCTTTAGAGCGCTCCATGGCATCGGACCGGGGTATTTACGAGACCGCCTTCTGCTACCAATAGCCTCTCACCGACCAGTGCGCTCCCATAGAGAGGGGCTCCTCAGGGTGCCGTCGACCAAACAGTGTCGACTGGCGGCCCCCAGGGGGAGAGCCTTCTCTGTGGGGCCACCTACCATCTGGAACGAGCTCCCCCCAGAGATACGGAAGATCCCGGACCTGCACACGTTTCGCCGTGCTCTCAAAATTTTTCTATTTCAGCAAGCTGGCCTGGCCTAACTCCCCTCTTTTAAATTTTTTAAAATTTTTTAATTCGTGATTTTATAAATTGGGTGTTTTAATCTGTGTTTCGGCCAAAATATTTAATAATTTTAAGGGATTTTAATATTTGTATTATTTGTATTTTATCTTGGCTGTTCACCGCCCTGAGTCCTTCGGGAGTAGGGCGGTATAGAAATTTGATTAAATAAATAAATAAATAAATAAATAAATAAATAAATAAATAAATAAATAAATATTTTAAAAAAGTGAAAGACAGAAGATCATTATATGCAAGTTAAATATACTGTAAGTGCTTGCAGTAAGGTCAGAAACTGAAGGTGGCAAAAGGTAAGTATGAATTGTGAAACAATTTATATATGATTTATGAAAGGACATCTGGTTTTATTTGACATTTCTCCAAAGTTTTGCTTGAAGAGGTATACTTTTGCATTCATTTTGATTTATTGAAAGTCTAGTGAAAAAGCAGGAGTCTGGCTAAAGCCTTATGTCTTACCATGGCTTTTATGAACCACCTCAACATTTCTCTGATTTTTCTAGGCAAAAAGAAAAGAAAACATCAGTGGCAACTATAGAGAGAACAACAACAAAAAGCATTACTACATGGCAATATCTAACCCTGTGCTTATTTATCATGAACATAATCTGGATTCTTGTTGAAAAACCTCAGCATGTATGCATGAACATTTTTTAGAATTTTGTGTTTGAAATGATATACCTGAGAATATTCAAAAAGAACATTTTCATGTGCTACTATAATAATTTTCCTATCCAGATTCTAGCAGTTAACATTTCTGCCCTTGAGCATGTATTTGATAAAGCATTATTGCAATATACCATCAGTTATCTCCCAGGACTAAACATGTTGTTGCCTAAGGCAAAACAGCACACGGTGTGCTCTATGTTGTCAAGATGGATAGTACCAAAGACTAACTGTAATATTTTTGTAGCTCAGAAAGAAAACACAAAAGTATCTTTCCCTAGGAATAATGTAATTATAATGAATTATATAAGTAACCATTAACTATCTTTCAATTCACCAAACTTAACTGCTATTGCAGACACCTTGCTTTTTGTTGCTGAATCCATATTCCAGTACCTAGATCCATTTTTTTTCAGTATGAGGAATGCCCTAGGTTCAATTCTCAGGATCCCCAATAAAATTGAAGAAAAAACAAAATTATCTGAAATTCTGGAGGTCTAGTCAACAATGCTGACTAGATGGCTAAATAAATGTAATAAAACAACTTCCTAGAATGGTGTTTCTTTTACAATTGTGTTTGTTTGCTTGCTTGCTTGTTTGTTAAATTAGGTATGCATTTCAAAACATTCACTCATCCATCTAAGTAGACACCACCAAATTACACTTAGAGCTAATAAGGTAGCATTGGTTTGTATAACTGATATTTTTCATTGCAAACCTAAAGCCAGATACATAAACACAATGTAAAGGATTTATGTTTGTGTTTTTATTTTTATAGTTATAATGTACACTGAAGATGGCATTTAATTTCATTGTACTATGTGCAATGACAATAAAGTAAACTAAGCATTGTCAAACCAATCTGACCATTGTACATGGTCAGATTTGTTACTAATTATTGGCATAAGTTGTTGTGTTTGCTACTCAAGATACTGCTCTTTATTTTGGCAGATTATTTGGTTGCATTAACCAACACAGCTCTAGAAGTGATATTCTAAAACATATTTCAGTTCATTAAACTATATGAAATTCACACTTAAAATATTAGTAAATTAAACGGGAAAACCTATGTAGAAATCCAGTTAAAATGATACTGAAAATATGAATAAAAGCTGTCTAAAGGGTGGTATCAAGAGGCACAGTTGAAGCAGCATAATTCATTTTCTATTTTAAATTGCTTAGAACTTGTTAACCCTAACTGTGAAGCCAAATTTAAACAATGCAATAACTACTATTTTTTTTAAAAAGCCTACATTTTTTCATCTACTTAAGCAACATTTTGTGATTAAAATCATTTAAAGTTCTTTTTTGTGTAAATCAGCATATGCAGATTTTGGATTGACTGTAAGATGTTTGATTTGCTGGTGAAATTCAGCTGGATTTCCAGTTACATAGAAAGTATACTGTAATGTAAAGTACACTGTAAAAAAATCATTTTATGAAGATTGCATAATTCTGATAGTTTTACAGGCAGTAATTAGGGAAGAATCAGTCTCCTAGTATAATATGATATCTCAGTGCTTTTACTGTATCTAATAGTTTATTGTAATGCAGGAACCAAGAAGAACTAACTGTATGCTGCTAATGGAGAATGTAATCAAGACAACTGAAGTATTAAATAATGAGAATTCCTACACACACACACACACACACACACACACACACACACACACACTATATAAAAGTGAGATAAAAATTAGAATACTAATTTTAAAAACCTGAGAGGTTTGTGGAGTCAAAGCATCAGATGCACAAGATAAATCTTGTAGAAAATTAAGAGTGCCCATCTTCATCAATGATTGAACTGAACAGTGAAATCAAAGTATAGTGAAATATGCCTGAATTTCTTTGGTGATGGGAACCAGTTTCTTAGTGCTTATCCAAAGAGATGTGGTGACCTACAGCTGCTATTGGAAGGGACAACAATATTCACCACAGTAACCACAGTAATAAGGGTTAGAATTAAGATAGAGAAGGTGCAGAATTTTTGCTTGACCCGTGGGAATGTGTGTGTGTGTGTGTGTGTGTGTGTGTGTGTGTGTGAGAGAGAGAGAGAGAGAGAGAGAGAGTGAGTGAGAGAGAGAGAGAGAGAGATTCATCTGATACCAGTTTTTCAAGCAACATAAACTATATATCCAGGACTGTAGGAAAAGTTCCTTTTTTTAAACTTCATCACCTGTGGATTTTAATAACTTACTACTTCCTTTACATACTGGTTACATTTTAATTGAAAGCCAACATGCTGTAGAAAGAGTTTAGATTGCATTGTAGGGTTTCTTTGAAACTGCATCATAACTTGGATGTCACTTGTCTTTTCTGGTTTTAAAATAGTGTAACCAAAATTAAAAAACCCCATCTTTGCCTAATTATGACTGGAAGAAAGCTGAGATGGAGAAATGAGGACTTCAACAAGGGCAAGCCATTGTGGCGCCATGGTTAGAATGCAGTACAGCAGGCTAACTCATTGCTCATTCCAGGAGTTTGATTCTGAATGGCTCAAGGTTTACTTAGCCCTCCATCTTTCTGAGGTCAGTAAAATGAGGACCCACATTGTTGGGGGGAATATGTTGACTGTGTAAACTGCTTAGAGAGGGCTGTAAAGCACTAGCAAGCAGTATATAAGTCTAAGTGCTATTGCTAAGAGTAGGGAAGAAGCTAAGCTTTGCACAGGACTCTGTGCACACATATATAATGTTTCTAAACTTTTCCTTTTCTTGGAGAAAGAATGCCCCAGAACCAGGTTGTGAATTTTCCCTTTTGGAATTAAAAAACAACAACATATGAATATATCTTGAAGACTGCAGACTAGAAAGGGAGACAGTGCCACTATGATCATCTCCCAGTGACAGAAGATGCTTCAATCTCATGATTCCAAAGAATGTAGAGGTTGATGGATTTGTTTTTATTTCATGTATCTAGTCACAGGCTGACATTCTTGCTTTGTTGGAGTGCATACAGAAGAATAAAGATTTCTGTCTAATCGTTATGCAGAATGTTGCATGTGGCTGTAATCCATACCTTGACATATGCCATAAATTATGTGGATGACACCAAGGTCATACATAACAGATAAATGCTTTAAGTTGTCAAATTTATAGTAATCATTTTTAGCCAAAACAGTTATACAGGCTCTCTTAAGAGTTGTGCATCCATAATGGTTTCAGCAGAAGAATATATATAACCTATGTACATTTGTTTAGACGTTATGCTATTGCACACTTAATAGACAACAGTATAGGGTGACTATAACTTTTATATGCATTGGGAGAACAAAAAATATATGATTTGTTTTATTGTGATATTTGCTTTATTGTGGTGGTCTGGAGATGAACGTCCAATATCTCTGAGTTATCTCTTCCAGAAGTGATGTTTCTTCTTGACTTAGTCTTCAGTGCCCAGAATCCCCAAAATAGGAAATTGATTCAACCTACCTATAAGGCCCTAACTGAGATAAGGCCTTGTTAGAATTTTTTACTTCTGCATTGGTGATATTCTATGTAATCATATTGGATAAATGCTCTTCAGTATGTGATATTTCAACTGTTGCCTAGGAACCAAAACCTTTTGATGTGGTAGATCTGGAACCATTAAATATGAGTTTTGGGAGATAGATATCTATAGGAATGAGTGCATGAAATATTAAGCATGGGGATTTTATTTTATGTCATTAAATATGGAACTCTCATAGCATGGCAATTTCATCTCTCAGGAAAAAAAAACAGAATAAACAGCTGGCCTGTTGCAGTAGGGAAATTGAACAAAAACAAAAACAGCAACAGAAAACCTGTTATACTTCCAGGCTGGCTGAAAGGTCAAAGCAAAATTTTAAGAAGCTATATTTGAAAAGTCACAATGCACTAAAGGAGTGCAATAATATTACAAAGCAACAGAGGAGCACCATTCATTTAAACTGAGCTCTAAGATGAGATTGATTGATCCAGTGGCAGCCTGCTAAAAAAAGAAGCAAGAATTTGAAAAGGAAATTATAAGAAGATTTATCTCATATTTTGCATTTTCAGCTAGAGAGAGATACAAGGTGTGACAACCTTCTATAAGCATCTGTAACTGCCCAGGCAGGATAAGAATTAAAGTACAGTACATAGAAAATTATAGGAATTAATGATAATTGGAGAGGTGCAGCAGACTCCAATTTCTCTTTCCTATATTGCCAGTTTATGTAAAATATCAAATGACTTTTACTTGGGACTAAGTATTATCATTTCTGGGCACCTTTAGGGGACAAGGGGGATGAACATGGACAAACACACACAAAGACACTTATGGATGTCAAGTTGAAATTATATGTTTTTTTCTTTTAAAGAAACAGTTCTGTTTCTCATAACTAGCTCATCCATTTTGTTAAGCAAAAAAATAAAAAGCTTTTGAATAATGGATGATGCTATATAATATGCCAGAATTCTTAAAGACAATCCATTCTAGTCATTTGTGATATTAGTTTTGAATATACTGTACATACCAGACTCAGCTGGAATTTCCTTGCTTTTCTTCTCTGATTTTCTGCCTCTTCTTTAAGAACCCAGACAAGGCAACCTTTGAAATTCCCTGAGGCTCCTGACATTCCTGAAAATAAGCTGTACTGAATTTAGTGCACTGGGTTAGCTTGTGAGTTTCAAGCAAGGTCATCGGTGTACCTGTATGAACATCTGAGACAGCTGTGAAGTCAAACAGCGTTTGTAAACAGCCAGTATGAAAAAGGTCCATGCATGGATGTTGAGATCATGCAGAAAAAAACGTAAAATACAATATCATGTAAATTATTGCTTCCGTTTTTTTAGGTTCCATGGAAATTATTTCAAAAAGTTGAGATAATAGGCCATCAGTCCCATATATTTAAAAAATTTAAATGCCACTCATCAGAGGCATGGTTTGTAGAATCAAATGGCACAATGAACTGATCCTCATAGGCAACTTTGCAGAATCTAGCAAGAGAAATCAATTATAATTTTTACTTCATTGTGACTAGTATGCATGGTGTATGCCTAAATAAATATATTCTCAGTAACAATATTTATTTTCACTGTTTTAATTCCATTTTTTAGATGTAGCTCTCCTTTTCCCATTCTGCTTATGTATGTAATTAATATTTCACATCTCTTAATTTCTTTCCTGGATTTCTTTCCTTGAGTAATTTAGTCCCAGTAACACTTCAGGAGTGGAAAAAGCATAAACTCTGAAAAGATTGCTTAATTGCATAAGTAGTTAATTTGCTATTACTGCAAAGCTCATAATAGTGAGCAGACTTTTAAAACCCATCAGAAGGTTTATGAAGATTAGGCCACCGAAGTATTGGCTGTCTTTTAATGCCAATTGTTTGCTATGAAATGCATAGAGGTAACTCATGTATTTATATACTTTAGTTTCAGTTTTATGTACTGCTAATATGCAACAGCTCCCTAAAGGCAGCACTTTTTCGTCTAATATACTTGGAAATCATAGCTATCTATCAAAATCTTAGTTTGACAAAAAAACAAACAAAAAACCTCTGCATAGCCATTCATGGGCAATTCATAAGCACAGCAGTACCCATTCTATACCTCCTGGGAAGAACCCTGTCAGATGTTTAATCTGTATAATAAATTACAAGTTGCTTTTTTCTTTTTCCTTTCCTTTTCAAGCTTTTCTCTTCATCAAAGATTGATCTTAACTTTGTAACTGCAGCATGATAAAAGTCTGCCAAATTACCCATTTTTACTTCACCAATAAAAGCACAGAAACTGACTTCCTTTGCATTTCTCCAATAGGCCTTTTAAATAAGGGGGTTGTTTTCTTATTGCCACATGACTAACAGGAATGAACCAAATGTTGCATTCTAGTCAACAAAAATTCAAAGTACCTATATTCTGCATTGTTTGCTCCCACTATACCATGTTTCCCTGAAAATAAGACTCTGTCTTATATTTTTTTGAACCCCGCAATAAGGGCTTGGCCTTATTATCAGGGGGTCTTATTATTTTAGGGGTGCAGGAGACAGCAAACGTGGCCACCTCATGGCTTCTGCTGTTTTGCGTTGCTATGGCAGCGCAACACAGCCGCTCATCAGTTGTTTGCTGGGCACTTGCCTGCTTCCAATCCATCCATCCATCCATCCCCCTCGCCTGCAACTCCTGCCCTGCTCCCACCTCTCTACTGGGCAACCCCCGGCAGCCCCAGATGCCCAAAGCCTGCACCCAAAAAACCAAACTTCTCGCGAGTTTGAGAAGTTTGATTGAACTCACGAGGTTTCTTTTACCCTACAACATGTTTGCCTGCAGACAATGGCAAGACACGCGATGGAGCTACAAGGCAGGTAAGAGCCTTTATAGTACAGTGGTTTAGTGCACCCTGTTATTAATACAGCTGCCTGCAATTTCTGCTGGTTCGAATCTCTCCAAGGCTCAAGGTTGACTCAGCCTTCCATCCTTTGTAAGGTAGGTGAAATGAGGACCCAGTTTGTGGGGGCAATAAGCTGACTTTGTATAAAATATACAAAAGAATGAAGGCTATTGCTTAATGCATTGTAAGCCGCCCTGAGTCTCCGGAGAAGGGCGGCATATAAATCAAATTAAAAAAAAAAAGTGAGACATTTCATGTCTCCCCAGTCCCACCCCTTCCCATTTTCCATCCCCAAATTGCATCCAATTGGGGCAGGGACAGGAAGCCCTGCCATGCCCGGTGAGAGTGGGAGAAGAGATGGGAAGAAGAGCAAGCCCTGTCTCGCTCCATGCCTCTCACTTCTCCCCCACCCCCCTTAATAAAGAGCCGGGCACTGTGAAAAACGGAGCCAGGCGGGCATGGGCTTTAGGCATCTGGGGCTGCTGGGAGTCGCTCAGCGGAGAGGCAGGAGCAGGGCAGGAGTTTGCAAGACTCCCTTCTCCTTTGCCTTCTCTCCCAAAAGTGCTCCTTGGGCACAGCCGCTTCTGCAGCAGGAGACTCGCGCCTCGCGGCTGCCTTCTAAAGGGTACCATAGCAGCAGCTATCCACAATTTGTTAACCCTTATTTCGTCCTGACCCACGTGGCCCAATATAGTCAGGATGAAATAAGGGTGAAAAAATTGTGGATAACTGCTGCTACAGTACCCTTCAGATGGCCGCTGCGAGGCACATGAGGTGCATTGCTTGGCCTCCTGCTGCAGAAGTGGCCACAATCCATGGCAAAAACGGCCACCCTTGCTGAAGGGCTTATTTTCGGGGAAGGGTGTATATTTACACCCACTCCAAAAATCAGGCTTGGCCTTATTTTTGGGACATGTCCTATTTTCGGGGAAACAGAGTATTAACTGGTTACATAAGTTGTCCTGTACATATAATGTGCTCCTCTGTTCCACATTACTGCATGTTTTTATATGAACTATTTTAATTCAAAGTGATATTTTTCTTATGTATTAATCATTTTAAAGTACTTACTCATGCAGGTCTTCAAGCTGATTTTACACAAATCTGTATACAGTATACATATTTTAAGTGGAATGAAGGTGTATATATTGAGGCTTCTGTTTAATTACTCCCCCAGATGCTTCCCCAGCTACCTCTCCAGAAATCTGCTCAGAGGAGGATGAACCAGGAGGGGAGTTGGTCAATGGCTCCAAGCAGCCATCTGAGAGGGATTTGGCTGAAGCACAGGGAATTGCTAGGGAATTTTAATGAACCCATTAAATCACTATTACATATGCACCTGAGTGAGCAGAACAGCGCACCTGATCCAGTGGTCGGTTGCTACCAGTTCATCCCGGTTCAGGCGGGATGTCCATCAAATATGCTCTGTGCACGCACAAACTGGTAACAAAGGTAAGTAAAATCCACCACTGACCTGATCTAACATAGTGGGTATGGTCCAGGTTCCCTCTATTAAATAATACCATTGTGTGGGACTGAGAATCTTCTCTGTGGCAGCACCTGTCCTATGGAACAGCCTTCCCCCTAAGTGCCAGAAGGTACTGAACCTTTTAGTCTTCTTGAAAGCTATGAGGACCTGGCAAAAAGCTGGTTCATGATGTAAGTGAATCCATATATGGTGCCTTGTTTATTGTTCTATGGTAATTTAAATTCTATTTTGGGGGTGGGGGGGTTTATTTGATTTGTAGAAGTTTTCTATATTGTTCTCAATGTTTATTCTTAACTGTCCAAAGGTCATATGTAAGATAGGGAGCTATGAGAGTCTTCATAGCATTCTTTAAGCAGTTTTGAATCAGCCTATTGCCCACAACAAACTGGGTCCTCATTTTACCAACCTTGGAAGGATGGAAGGCTGAGTCAACCTTGAATGGAACGAACTCCTGGCAGTGAGCTCGATTAGCCTGCAATACTGCATTCTAACCAATATATACATACATATGTACATACATACATACATACACACAGCTATTTTAGGGCCCTTTTCTGTACATGTATGCATCACAACCCTATCGGACAGTAATGGTTAACCTTTTCAGCAGTAAGTGCCAAAACTGGAGCGTGTGCATGTGCCAGAATGCCAAAACCCAGAAGAGAGCAGCTGACTGGTGCGCATGCACACAGCAGCCAGCTGCTCTTCCAGATTCTTTTGTGCGCATGTGTGCCAGACAACTGGTCTGGCATACACATGCACGAGTAAGCTGCTCTCTTCCTGGTTCAGGCATATGCATGCACACCGGACCAGCTGGTCTTTGAAGACCAGCTGGCTGGCATGCATGCGTGCGCCCAAACCCAGAAGAGAACAGTTGGCTGGTGCGCATACGTGCCGGAATCTGGAAGAGCAGCTGGCGACAGTGCGCGTGCTCACAGAGAGTGAGCCATAGGTTCGCCATCACGGCTATAGAATCTTGAAGCTTTGCCTTGATTCAGTAACCCCATCAGTGTGGCACCTTGAGCCAGCCATTCAGTCACTTCAACTCATTATTTATTCATTTAACTATTTTCTCTTGGATAGCCAACTCAAAAATGTATCTAGGCAACTTCACAAAATCCAAATAATTAAAAAAATAACAACCCTGAGAGAAAAACATATCAATCTTTCACACACATAAGCACAACCAACTACAAAGGATCTGCCTGAAATGTCTCAACCAAAGACAAAGGGGTGGAGTGGGGAAAGCAGATTTGAAAAGATCACCTGAAGGCAGAAAGAGAAAACCCATACATCTCTCCAGGGGAAGGCACAGCAATGTAAAATACTTGTTTCCTAAGTCCTATGTAACATTGCTTTTAATTGACGGACCAAAGCAAGTCATCTCTGTCGAAATGCACAGGGGATTCAGATAGTCATGTGGTCCATCAAATAATTTTACTTTTATATCTTTAGATATTTTAGTCAGAAAGTTCATTTAATTAGTGCAATTTTTACTTCTTTTCTTTGGGTTGAATGAAATCAGGAATTCATAAACAGGAATGTGAGATAAAATGCAAAATAATAAACTAACTCTAAGCATTATGTTTTGACTGTTAATATTAATTACTTCCAATAGTGAAAAGGATTGATCCAGGGGGTCACTTTCTATGCTATCTTTAGAAAGACCCTCTCTTAGGTGGGGACACATGTTGAGCAATTAACAAAGACTCTGCTCACAAGCAAGCATAAAGGGCTTTAATCTAGATTGGGTCCATCCTATAAATAAAAGAATAAATTAAATGTTTCTTGCTCTATTCTGTCCCAGGACTGCCTCTTAGCTGGGCTCCATAAAATAATAATTAAAAGAGGGATTGCTACAGTACTTTTCCTTTCACTAATTCTAAATTAGTGACAAGAATTACCTGAAAAATGAACATTTTCAGAGTTTCTCTAAAGCAGGGGTGTCAAAGTCGCATCATCACATATTGTGACTTTTTTTCCCTTCACTAAACTGGGTGTGGGTGTGGCCAGCACGTGACACAAAAGTGGCCCATGGGCCGTTAGTTTGACAGTCCTGCTCTAAAGGCATCAAAACTACACTTTGAAAGAAAATGATTAAAATAAATTTAAAAAATGTTGCTAAGGGAAAACAAATTAGAATTTTTTTCCAAGGTCCAATCTGATGTTGATTAAAAGTTGATTAAACGCTGCTGGCTGGGGGATTCTGGGAGTTGAAGTCCACCCATCTTCAAGCTACCAAGGTTGAGAAACACTCTTTAAAGTGATAGAAATAGAGATAGGTAGAGATAGAGGCATTCTTTTTGTATTGTGTATGCTTGACTTATATATTTATGAATATATGTCTGTATACAGTATATATTTACAGGAAGTTAATATTGCTGGTTTACTGGTTGGCTTCTTTATGGAATCCTAAATGCATATAATTAAATCTTGCCTACTACTGAAGCTCTCTAGAAAACTGAAGATTAATGTTCTAGGTTCATCAGTTCCAACAGGATTTCCTAAATAGTTTCTAATTGCTAATTTCCCAGCAGACAATTATTTACTATGTTTGTTTAATAGTCCCATTGTCCTCTATTATAAAATAAACTGTACTCAACCTATTAGTGTTTGAGAGATAACATACTTTCACATAATATTTTCTAACATTTTGAGGAAATATGTGACTTTTTTCTCAAGTTACTAGTTCTGAAATTATTAATTATTTTGATTTGTTTTGTTATAATTTTTCAAATAGGATTCCACTCCAAAGTCTCCATGAATACCAAGTGCAGGTCATCCTCGACTTACAACAGTTCATTTAGTGACTATACAAGTTACAATGGCACTGAAAAAGTGACTTATGACCATTTTTCACACTTATGACTGTTGCAGCATCCCCATGGTCACGTGATCAAAATTCAGATACTTGGCAACTGGTTCATATCCGTGACAGTTGCAGTGTCCTGAGGTCATGTGATCATCTTTTGTAATCATCTGACAAGCAAAACCAATGGGAAATGGTGTTATCAACTTAACAACTGCAGTGATTCACATAACAATTGTGGCTAGAAAGGTCACAAAATGGGGCAAAACTCATTTAACAAATGTCTCACTTAGTCACATAAATTTTGGGCTCAGTTGTGAGGACTACATAAGCCGAGGACTACCTGTGTTTGCCTGCATATTTCTCCTGATATTGCTATATTATTTTCTAATCCTTTTGTAGATGCTTCTTGCAACCAGCTCTACTCTTTGAATATCTTCTAACATATTTCCATCAAATATACACATCGGTAGGATTTTTTAAAATGCATATTTTAAATCAATTTATTGAGTTGCTTATCCTGAATTTTTCTGCTGCTTTGGTATTTTCTCAAGAATCTGCTCCAATCTTTTGTACTCTTGCACTTGGCTCTGGTTCATGAATTATGCCTGAATGAATTTTGCATCCCTGTAATGAAAACTCTGAAGGGAACTAAGCCATGTTCAGGAATTTAGAGCTGTGGTTTAATAAGCCTCATGCCCTTACTTACTTACTTACTTACTTACTTACTTATTGAAGGGAAGAGGTGCAGTTTGTAGCAAAAAATGTATGTAAATATACTTATATTTCTGTCTTCTTTGAGTGTCAGTGAATCATTGGATATATATATACATGACAGGAATTATTCTACATCACAATGGATTTATGAAAAATTATTAGATTATAGTCCTTTCTACTTTTACTGGAAAAAAACTCAGAGGAACTAATTCTGAGTAAATATACACAGAACTGTCTTCTTAAAAGATATAATATAATCTCAAGGGGAAAGTTGATGATAATTTCAAATGTAATATATTGTATGGTCAATATGATCTATCTAGTCTTACAATAGATTCCTGTGCATGTTTCTTGAGAAATAAACATCATTGAATTCAGTGGAATGTACCAAAAATCAATTAATATAGGACCCATTCTAAAGATACCCCTGATTTTTGCAACCTTAATAGCAGCTATTTATTATCTAATTTATGCAATACAGATTTGGCACAGTTTATAAACCCTTGCATAACCTTTTTTTTTTTTGTTACAAGAACCTATTGGCTGAAGTTATAGTTGTTTATTTTTTAATAATATTTATGAGTTTTTATAATATTATAATATTTAATAATATTTATGAGTTTATCTGCTGATTTGTAATTCCCCCTTTATTTATTATAGTTCTATGCAAAAAAACAACCACCCTATTCTGACAATTTCAACCATTCTCACTCAATTAAGAAGAGAAGCACTGACTTTTTTCTTCTTTTAAGTACAACATAATTTCAGTGGAAATAAGTCATATAGCTGAGTTATGATCCACCATATCCGACCAGCTTATTAAAGAGCACACTGTTTTAAAGCTGAATTTCTAAACATTCCAAAAAACAATCAATGTTATTTATGAAATTTAAAAAATGGCATGAAGTCTACAAAATCTTCTCAGAATGCTTCAGGCAAGTAGATCAGTCACTGAGCTTTATACAGAAAAGATTGTAAAACTATTAGCCTGCTTATTCCAAAGGACTAGCCTTTGAAATGTGGCAATTTTAATGGATGGAGGAGAGAGACAGAGAGACTAGAAAATTAGGCAGTGTATTGCTCAATGTAATTCCATCCTATTTTTTTTCCTTATATGGCTTTTTCATAATTACTTTTTATGATCTTTTCAGATTCCATATATAGAAGCCAGGCCCACTTCTTTATGCTTCCATATTGCATATTTCAAAATGTTGTCATAAAAATTTCACAGTCCCTCTCCTTTAGTGAACGAATTAATTGCTTGGCCTGCTTCCTATTTTAGCATGACTCATGTTTTCTAATAACATTTTTGGCTTCAGCTATACAAAGAAATAGGTTGGAGCATTTTTAAGGTTTACTTTGTGGCAGCTAATTGGAATTCTTCTAAAAGAAAACAAAAAATCCATCACATATTTTCTCTTAATCTGAGATAACGAAGAGTTAGGAGTAAAGTTTTCAGTTTCTGTCAGCTTCGGTATATCTCATTGATTTGTTGCTATTAATTGCTATTACTAATTGCTACTAAGTTAATTATTGTTCCTACTACTAGCAATAGTAATAATATTAACTTCATTGATTTTTGCCAATGTGGCTATATTTCCAGACCTATCTGCATTTAGTTACTGACAAATAAGTAGAAGATATGTTATTTATTTCATAATTTCTCACTGACACTGAATACTTTGTAGATGTTGTAAAAGGAGAGACATGGTAGCCTATGGTATCAAAAAACAGGACTTATAGCTATTCTATACATTTAATGAAGTGTGATCTATTATAATGTTTAACAAAATATGCTAATTGAAGAAGGACCTATGAAACTTCCTGATTTTTATTTTTTTTAAAAAAATTGTTAGTTTGCTGTTTATTCATGTCCTTATTCATTCCTCTTTCATTGCTCCAATCCTTTCTCTTTCTTGACCTTTAGTATCTTCATCTGGATATCATTAATTAACAGTAATAAGCAATAAATAGTCCTAGCTATATAGCATTGTATCAGTTAGATAGATAGAGACACATTTCCTCCACTATTGATGGGCATTTGGTCACTGGCTGGACAGAAAACTATGTTCTTTACTATCAAGAACTTCCCCTTATATGAACCTAAATAGCCAAAAGGCTTCATTGCATGGATGTTGGGACTGGAGGAAATTCAAAAGATTCAACTTTAAAAAATGCAGCACATATTCCATGACAGAAATAGTACTTGCCAGAGTCCAGATGTAAAGAAAGCTTTACATTTAGAAGGAACACTGGTGCCACCTCCTGGTTCTACTTCCCAACACTGATTTGCCTGGCTGGCTGAATTTCTAGAATTCTGCATAAATCTCCTAGCTATTTTATGTTATACACTTAGATTTTGAAAATAAGTATTTGGGGAAAAATGGTGAGATTCCTCAAATACCTCTTCTGTATGTACTGCTTCCTGTATCTGGCTAATACAAAGCATTCTACTACATCACAACTACCATCACCATCATCATCATGGGACCACAAAAGAGATACAGTAATAGAAAATGTAGAGGCTAAAGTGGTCTGGGAGTTTAGAATTCCAACAGACAAAGCATTTGCTACAAAACATTCCAGACTTAGTAATTCCTAATAAGAAAGACAAAAAAAGTCTTCAGTGAATGTTACAATACCTGGAAACATAAGAATAGAAGAGAAAGAGAAAATCTGGAGAAATTAACAAAATATGAAACCTGCAAATGCAAGCAGAATGACTATGACAAAAGTAGTACCAATAGTAATGGTATTTTGGGTGCAATTCTATAACATTTGGAGCACCACTTGAATATCATTGAAAATGATAAAATTACCATCAGTCAGTTGCAAAAGGCAGTTTTACTTGAAAAGCTTATATCTTGTGATGATACCTTTAGTATTATTAAATTAGGAACTGCCTACCTCAGGACTCTGGGAAGGACTAAATAGGAGGACAAAATCCCCAAATCCAGTATAAACATTTGACTGACTGTGCAAGCAACCATAATAAATGATGATTACAAAGTAAGAACATTGATTCACTCTATTATCTTGTCTGGTTTGTTATGGAGCCTGTAAAATGATTAAAGGAAATCCACCTTGTCTTGGGGAGAGGGGGGGAATAGAGAGATGAGATGAGATGAGATGAGATGAGATGATAGATAAATGATAGATAGATGATAGATAGATAGATAGATAGATAGATAGATAGATAGATAGATAGAGAAAGATAGAGAACGATAGAGAAAGAGTGATTGAGAGATAGAAAATAGATCACATTCTTTGAATAAAATTAAACAAGTCAAGCATATCTGACATTTCTCAATATTGGTCATGGTGATTTCTGATTTACTGTATTTAATAGCCATTCATCCATGCTTTCAAACTGATTCCTAGTTCATAGCTTTGCATTTCAGATTGTGTAAATAAGCGAAGTAACAAGAGCTATTCTTTCCATTTTTTGCTGTTGATATCCTCAAAGGAAAATCCACAAGTTCAAATTTAACATGTTTTCAATATATGCATCTTAAGGGTATCTCTTAATTTCATGCTATATCAAAATTTGATGTTTCATGGGCTAGAAATTTAGGCATAACAAATCTTATTTAAAAATGTAATTACTGAAATAGTGGGAGCTACACTCCACTTACTAAATGTCTTTTTAATATCTCTTAAAGTTGGTGTTGTGCTGGTATTTCTTATGTCTCCTGATAGAGAAATGTATTATATAATTTTACTAGTAGATCACAATTTATCAGACATATTATATCTAGACTGCAAACATCCTGATGGCCACTTGATGGCAGCAAATAATTAGAGTTTGGTTCTCCTATAAGGTAGAAAAGAAAACTGCAAACTATTATAGGGAAAGTTTATTGGTTTGGTTTTGTTCCTATTCATTTATCACCCAAATCCTACAGTGTCTAATTATGATATCTGGTTCTTTGCCTAAATAAACTACAAATACAAAACCATCCTTTGGGATATATTGGGTTCATACCAATGGTGGATTGCCCCCGTTTCAGTCCGGTTCTATAGAACCGGTAATAAAGGTAAGTAGAAGCCACTCCTGGTTCATACAGTATACCAGTGGTGAACAGAGACAGAGACAAAAGTAGACATGGTCACCTCACATATTTACTTATCTGTAAATAAGTATAGATATACAAATAAGTATAGGGGTGTGCATAAGTGCACTAGCATGTCTACCGTCCCTGTCCTAATATTCCTTTTTACTTACTTTTTTCATGTATTCAAATTATGTTTATACTTTTACCTGTTATCTTATATATGCTTGACAAAAATAAACTAAACTGAACTATGTATAAATATAATATACAGAATAATGTATTATATACATTAATTATCCATTTCCTCTCTTTCCTCTCAATCCTACACATACTTACACACTTTTTGCTTTCCATTTGTTCCCCTGCAGTTCCTATATAGGGATAGCTGTGCCTTCCATTTACATTGCAAAGAAACGTAGGGTTTCTAACTTTCATGCAAATTCAGAGCACCAGGCAACATGTCAGACCAATCGAGATCGGGATGAAAACTTCTTTGCTTTTACCTTTAACACCTTTAGTTTAGTTTCTGTGCTAGGTGGGAAGAAAAGAGGAGCAATTCTTTTCACAACTAGCAGAGAGTTGGGGAAGAAAAGGCAAGGGATGTAGAGCAGGGCTGTCCAAGTCGAGGCCCGTGGGCCAGATGAATCATGTGCTGGCCACGCCCACACCTGGTTTAGCAAAGAGGAAAACAGTCCCAATATGTCACATGATGCCGCCATGACAATGTAAGTTTGACCCCTGATGCAGAGGAAAGGCAGTATGTAAATCACTTAGATAATTTTATCCAAACCATGAAGGTTCCTAATTGCAGATACATAGCATTAGGCTAAAAAGCTTAGAATGGGAAAACCAGGCTGAAATTCCCACCCACCCATCCATGCAAAGTCAATTCATTTTTTTAAGGCACATTTTTTTTTCACAGATGCAGTTTGCAATAAGAAGGTGGTCTAGTCATTAAAGTGTTAGGTTATGACCAAGAAGACCCAGGTTAATTCCACCCTTAGCCATGGATTTGGGAAAATAAGTTGGATTAAGACCAATCTGCCTCAAAAGGTTGTTGAGGAAAAAATGGAGAAAGTTCATGCCTCTTTTGTTTTCCATAGAAATATGACTTGAATATGATTTATAACCTTCTCATAGTCGTTGACTGCAAATGAATTTCACTTTTCGTACATAGAAAATGATTAGAATAATCTTAATTAGTGAAGTGCAAAACATCTCAAAATAATTTGAATAATCAATGTCTTGCATTTGCTGCACCCATGAAATATATGAATAATTCAAACTTCACACCTTGTCTTGAATTCTTCAGATTTAGAGAAGATAATAGCACTCTGCTAAGTGTGATCATCACTTCTTATATTAGAAGTGGCCTCTGCTTTAAATGAATGGGTCATTTTGCACTGTTTCTGTGCAAAAAAGGAAACTACTTTAGACGGTATTAGTGCTGAGTTATAGATAGGAAGGTGTCATTTTTTGTGTCATTTGAAATTTTAATGCTATTCTCGTGATAAATGTGAAAATCAGCTGTGGTTAGAATGACTCATATTTGCATAATTCAATCATCTAAAAGCAGTTTTCTGTTACAGAATTTCTTTGCTTAGAGTTGGACTTTTCATCTCAGCTTTAAATATTCATTGAGCAACATCGTTCCAATGCAGCAAAGGACCATAATATCAGTATAATTTTACATAAACATTACAGGATGTTTATATAAGAATGACATTCTGCATATTTTCAGATCAACAATTTGCTTTCAAAGGACAAAGTTAAATGGTTAATTCAGTAAAATTATTTACAAAATACTTATATTAAATTGATTCTTTAAGATTCATTACCTATGAAATTTGGGTGTATGTAGTCAAGATGTGCAATACAAGTACTAAATACTCATAATGCTCATCTAAGAATCTTCCCTGAAGTTCCTTTCTGCCTTAAATACTAAAACATGGAGAAGTGTCTCCTTCCCCAATTCCTGCTTATTCCATTTATCAAGTTGGCAGTGGCTCTACTAGGGCAAAATAAATTTCAGGGATAAGCAATGAAAAAAGAGGAAGTGTTTTTTCCCCCTTAGTAGCCTGGGAAAATTACATTTCTCAAAGACTACTTCTGAACTGTTGTATATTAGGCCATGGCATGATCTGTGAGTAATATGGATAATCTTTTTTTCTTCTTCTTTCTCTATCAGATGTTTTGAAAAGTGATGATATCATTCAGCCTAAAAAAAAAAAAGAAACATCTATTAAACTTTAATAATAACAGACACTTTTATGCCCTTTAAAGTATGAGATATTGAGGAGGATCACAAGATATTCTGTAAAATATTAATTTGTGTATCTGACAGAGGAATCAAAAGAGCTGTTGATAAGAAAGTCAAAAGAATCTGGAAATGAATGAAGGTATGGCTGCTGAAAAGCAGAGATGCATTTATAGTGGAAGATAGAATAGAATAGAATAGAATTCTTTATTGGCCAAGTGTGATTGGTTACACAAGGAATTTGTCTTGGTGCATATGCTCTCGGAGTACATAAAAGAAAAGATACATTCGTCAAGAATCATAAGGTACAATAATTAATGATAGTCAATATAAATCTTAAGGATACCAGCAACAAGATTACAGTCATACAGTCATAAGTGGGAGGAGATGGGTGATAGGAACGATGAGAATATTAATAGTAATGCAGACTTAGTAACTAGTTTGACCATGTTGAGGGAACTATTTGTTTAGCAGAATGATGGCGTTTGGGAAAAAACTGTTCTTGTGTCTAGTTGTTCTGGTGTGCAGTGCTCTATAGCGTTGTTTTGAGATAAGATAAGCACCAGATTAGCAACTGCTAGTGAAATAATGCTTCACTAACTATTTTTTGTACAGCTCCCCAAGGAGGAACATTTCTTCCTTTGTATTTCACTATCTGATCTGGTTACTTCTTCCCTTCTGACCTTTAATCGCAATTGATTTATATTATTGAAATCTCTTTTCAGTTCCCTCGGCGTTTTTTCTCTTTCACATTATTTTCCTCTTTCTCAATGCATTTAGTGCTTCTTTTCCTTCTCTTCTGCATGTTGGGTATTTCCCCTGGAAGAAGTAAGAGATGTCTCATCTACTTGTTTACGTATCTGTGTGTGGAAAGTTTGTCTATATGAGTGTGCTTTACTTGTGGAGAGCATCTGCACGAATCCTGGAAAATTGCAAGTGTTTTAAGGACTTGCACATAAGTGCTATATATTTCAAGTAACTTTTTGCCTTCAAACCTAAACTACACATACATACATACATATCCATATACAAATCAATCACATGCATACATTTTGGGAGGTTAGGGAGTTAATGAGGTTTTGTTTCACTTGGTATTGGAAACGTAGTTGACAAATGGGGAAACTGAGTACGCAAGATGATGGTTTCTTGGCATGCCTGCCTAGCTCTCTCTATCTAACAACCAACTTGGTAAAAATTCTTATTGATCAAAAGTAAGGGTAATACATTATTTTATCCCAAAACAGTAGAAATATTTAAGCTGGCAGAAAATATTTTTTTGCTAGAATTATTTTTTTTAAATAAATAACAAATATTTGGTATGTATTTATTAGTATATATAATTAATGCATTTTATTAATTCATTTATGAATTAATCACATTGTCTTCTCATAGCATTTCAGGATATTTTTTTCCCTTAGTCCAGTGTTTCTCAACCGCGTCCACCCATCTTCAAGCTACCAAGGTTGAGAAACACTGCCTTAGTCAGACTTTAATTTTCAGAAATAACAAATTATAGTGATAGTACTTTTTCAAAACTATGTTTGAAAATGATATCTTTCCTTCTCCAAGCAATGTTCCTTGTTGCTAATAGTCTTCCTCTCCTTTTTTCTAGTGCTTTCTTCTGCCAATGTATTATATCCTTTGATTTAATGTTACTGATTATTATTTCCTGTTGATTAATAGAAGACAAAGACAATCAAAACTTCAAACAAAAACAGCATTCTTGACGTCTCATCAATGAAGGCCTCAATATCTTCATTTTGTTTTTCTATACTAATATTCTTTTCTGAAATGGTTAGAAAATAATGTTTATTTAAACTAGAAATAGCCTTCAAATAAGACTTCTGTGAATATGTTATTCCTGGGAATTCTACTTCAAGAAGTCTGGTTATCTTATTTACAGATTATATACAGATTTCATATGTATATCCTAGACTAATTGAAGTAAAAACTATGTATACCTCAGATGTACTGCATATAGTCACCAGTATTCCTGAAAGTGTTTTTGGTCAGTTTTAAAATGCCCTTTTGCTTTTCATGTTTGCTGAGCTTGACATTTAAATAGTGCATCATTGGCTAGATTTATTATATTAATCAAAGAAAGCAAACACAAATCAATAATGGAGGATTTTTGCAGTAATAATAATTGATCCCACATACTGTAATAAAGCTTGGCTCTTTCTAGGTCTCCTAACACCAACACTTACTTTTGATGCACAACAAAATGCAAATTAAGTATTTTTGCTATAGTTAAAAAGAAGTTTGGAAAATATATGTATACTATGCTCAAAAATGTTTTGATTTGAGAGTCGTGTTTGCCTACTTAAACAATAACATCATTTTCTATCTAGTTTAAATATATACATTTCATTATGTAAACATTAAGATTAATATGAGTTATATTATATATTGAGATATATTGAGATTATTATGAATTATATTATAGTTACTGTATATTTATGAAAATATTGACCAGATGTCTATATATAGATTACAAATATCAATTTAAATAATTGATTATTGTGCTGGGACAGTTTTGTTATCTATAGTTGACCAAGCTCTCATAGGTAAGGTTGATGACATGACATTGTACTGGTATAAGCCTAGTATTGATCCTGAAGTTCTATTGTTTTTGTGGAATATCTCTATTCTGCCCATAGCAGAAACTGACAATGTTCTATATATCTCAGCGTTTCAGAGACATCCATGAACATAACATTGTTGTTGATGGTTTCCAAGTATTAAGAAAGCTACTATATATGAAAGCCTTACCACAGAAGTCTTTATGAATCCATGATAGAATAGCAGAGAAAATCATTACCAAAGGATGTAACAATAAAAATCAATTCAAATGCCTTTTGAGGGGTGTCAGAGAAAGGCATGAAATTATTGGGCAGTTAAAAGCAAAAATAGACAACTGGAAATGATGTGGCACATGTAACATAACAACTATCAAGTAAACTGGTTAAGGAATAAAGAAACATTTGGGAATCTTGTTCTTCTCTAAAAAGAAAGAAAGAAAAATACTGTAGCAGGGGATAAGATTTGGAAGAGAGCAATAACTCTAAAAGACTTATAAAGCTTTTATTGCATCTTGAATGTGAGCAGTGTGTATAAGCCTGACACTGGTAGAGCAAGGATAACCCATTATTTTGTTCTCTTGTTTTGTTCTTAAATACCACATTTTCCCAAGAGAATTCAACTAGGAGGTACATTTCTTAAAAGTGATGGGTTGGGATGAAATACAATGTCATGTATATCAATACTGTCTTTTTTTTTCTGATGATATTTTTCTACCCACAAATAAGAAACCGGGTAGAGATTGAGGGGGTCGGGTAAAGACATTGTTGTCTAGATTGTATGGAAATCTACTTTTCTAACATATCTGCTAAAATAATATGGCATTAAAACAAATCTGAGAACATTTCTGCTTCTCCAGTATAATTCTACTGTGGAATTGTATTGCTTTAGAAAGCATCTGAAAATCCACTGCCTCATAGGCTAAGATTTCTCTCAGCATGAGAGATAGTTGATTTCTGCAAATCCTCTTATCATAGCAATGAACAGCTGTTCAAAGATTTCATACTTTTTCACCTTGTATTTCGTTTTGTGAGGAGATTTAGTATGGAAAGTTGGGTGTTAAGGTGCTTCCTTCAGCACAGCCAGAAAATTTTGGATGCTTGGAGGAAAATTATACAGATAAAACAGAGCATCTCTTATCTAAAAGCTACTTTTCAGTAATTAAATATTCAGCATTAAATTCAGTTTTGAAATAAACTAGAGCTGGGAACATTTGGAAAAGACAAAAAGAAGTTGATTAACACAAAGATTGTAGGATATCAATAAAGACAACACCTGAAACTCATTACTGAGTCCCTGGAATTCTCCCAATGACCAGAGATGATATACATGTAACTTTATGAGACTAATCCTGTACAAGTTACCAAACATTGAAATACTGTATTCTAATGTTGTTTCTGTATATATTATTATATCAAATGGTTACTTTAGCAACTATAACAATATAATTAAAGCAGTATTGTTTTTTCATGTATATGTGAATCAAAATTTAAAAGTTGGCCTAATATGGAGAAATTAGATTAAAACTGACTATAAATGAGAGAATTTAGTCTGAATAAATTCATGTTTATAATTAAAACAAGCACATTTCCAGAGATATAGTAATCAAAGAGAAAAGCAATCTGGAATTAAATAGAAACTTTCTAACAGTGAGGACAATTAACCAGTGGAACAGTTTGCCTTCAGAAATTGTGGGTGCTCCATCACTGGAGGTTTTTAAGAAGAGACTGGACAGTCACTTGTCTGAGATGGTATAGGTCATGGGTGTCAAACCTGCCATGTCACATTGCTGTCACATTATGTTTTGTGATGTTTTTCCCCTTCGCGGAACTAGGGTGGGTATGGCCTACCCACACATCTGACTTGCAGGCTGTCAATTTGACATCCCTGGTATAGGCTCTCCTGCTTGAGCAGGGGGCTGGACTCCAAGGTCCCTTCCAGCTCTGTTCTGCTCTGTTCTGTTTTATTCTTGTTGTTGCTAGTTGTCCGACCTATCGCGACCCCATGGACAATGTTCCTCCAGGCCTTCCTGTCCTCTACCATCCTCTGGAGTCCATTTAAGCTCACGCGTACTGCTTCAGTGACTCCATCCAGCCACTTCATTCTCTGTTGTCCCTTTCTTCTTTTGACCTCAATCTTTCCCAGCATTATGTTCTTCTCCAGTGAGTCCTTCGTTCTCATTAGGTGGCCAGAGTATTTGAGTTTCATCTTCAGGATCTGGCCTTCTAAAGAGCAGTCAGGGTTGATCTCCTCTAGGACTGACCGGTTTGATCGCTTTTTAGTCCAAGGGACTTGCAGGAGTCTTCTCCAGCACGATAGTTCAAAGGCCTCAATTCTTTGGCGCTCAGCCTTTCTTATGGTCCAACTTTCACAGCCATACATTGCAACTGGGAAAACCATCGCCTTGAATATACACACTTTTGTTGGCAGGGGGTGATGTCTCTGCTTTTTAGAATGTTATCTAGATTTGCCATAACTTTCCTCCCCAGGAGCAAGCGTCTTTTAATTTCTACAGTCCCCATCTGCAGTGATCTCGGAGCACAGGAAAATAAAATCTGTCATGACCTCCATTTCTTCCCCATCTATTCGCCAGGATGCCATGATCTTAGTTTTCTTAATATTGAGTTTCAAACCAACTTTTGCACTCTCCTTCTTCACCCACATCAAGAGGCTCTTTTAGTTCCACTTCACTTTCTGCCTTTAGAGTGGTATCATCTGCGTATTTGAGATTGTTGATATTTCTCCCGGCAATCTTAATTCCAACTTTTGATTTATCTAGCCCCATCTTTCTCATGATGTGCTCTGCATATAAGTTAAATAGGCAAGGTGACAGTATACAGCCTTGCCGGACTCCTTTCCCAATTTTGAACCAATCAGTGGTTCCGTGTTCAGTTCTCACTGTTGCTTCTTGACCCGCATTTACTGTAGGTTTCTCAAGAGACAAATAAGATGGTCTGGTATTCCCATCTCTTTAAGAACTTGCCACAATTTGTTGTGATCCGCACAAACAAAGGATTTAACATAGTCAATGAAGCAGAAGTAGATGTTTTTCTGGGACCCCCTAGCTTTCTCTATGATCCAGCGTATATTGGCAATTTGATCTCTAGTTCCTCTGCCTCTTTGAAATCCTGCCTGTACTTCTGATAGTTCTCGATCCACATATTGCTGGAGCCTAGCTTGTAGGATTTTAAGCATAACTTTACTAGCATGTGAAATGAGTGCAATGGTGCGATAGTGTAGAGGTTGAAGGTCATGAGATTGAGCTGTGTGTCAGCAAACTGCCTTGCTTCTGGTGTCATGTATCTTGCTTCCTGTATGATCGCATTCTGGCTCTGGTGTGTATTATCTCACCTTCCTTCTGAGTGGGAGAACAGGGAGGAGTATCTGCCAATTAGAGCCCTGTTGCTGTCTTGCCTTTTGTCTGCTTGTAAAAAAACTGTATAAAAATAAAATACAATATATATTTTTTTATAAAATAATAAAATAAAATAAAAGTGAAAAAAAAGAGAAGAAAGAAAGAAAAATTAAATAAAAGAAAAGATATCAATAGAGTAAAATAAATTTTTACATCAAATGAAATTTAAGAAAGAGACACCAGATATCAATGAAATAATATCATTATATAAGGTGAGAGAAATAATGTATATTGAAGAATATAGGATATTGATATTGTAACAATTCAGATATTATAGGTAAATGTCATTAAGATGATGCTTGTTGTAAATTGTTTTACTTGCATTTATAAATGTATTATGTGGTTTCTTAAATTAATAAAAGTTTAATTTTTTTAAAAAAAATACTCTGCTAAAGCGGAGGGAGACATCTTAGCAGAGAGCAAAAGCCTGGACCCTGATTTCTACATGATAGTTTGAACATTCTTTGGCATTGCCTTTCTTTGGAATTGGAATGTAAACTGGCCTATTCCAATCCTGTGGCCACTGTTGAGTTTTCCAAATTTGCTGGCAAATTGAGTGTAACACTTTTACTGCATTGTCTTTTAAGATTTTGAATAGCTCAGCTGGAATACTGTCACCTCTACTAGCTTTGTTGTTGCTCAGATTTCCTAAGGCCCATTTGATTTCACATTCTAGGATGTCTGGCTCGAGGTCAATGACCACCTCATCGTGGTTATCAGGAATGTTAAGGTCGTTCTTGTATAGTTCTTCTGTGTAATTTTGCCACCTCTTCTTAATCTCTTCTGCCTCTGTTAGGTCCCTGCCATTTTTGTCCTTTATCATGCCCATCTTTGCATAAAATGTTCCCTTCGTATCTCCAGTTTTCTTGAAGAGATCTCTGGTACTCCCTTTTCTATTGTTTTCTTCTATTTCTTTGCACTGATCATTTAAGAAGGCATTCTTATCTCTTCTACCTATTCTCTGGAATTCTGCATTCAATTGGGTGTATCTTTCTCTTTCTCCCTTGCCTTTCGCTTCCCTTCTTTCCTCAATTATTTGCAAAGCTTCCTCAGACAACCATTTTGCTTTCTTACGTTTCTTTTTCTTTGGGATGGTTTTAGTTGCTACCTCTTGTACAATGTTGCAAACCTCCATCCATAGTTTTTCAGGCACTCTGTCTATCAGATCTAATTCCTTAAATCTATTTGTATATTTCTCAGGGATATGATTTAGTTCATACTTGAGTGGCTTAGTGCTTTTCCCTACTTTCTTCAATTTAAGCCTACATTTTGCAACGAGAAGCTCATGATCTGAGCCACAGTCAGCTCCTGGTCTTGTTTCTACTGACTGTATAGAGCTTCTCCATCTTTGGCTGCAGAGCACATAGTCAATTTGGTTTCTGTGTTGATCATCTGGTGATGTCCATGTGTAGAGTCATCTCTTGGGTTGTTGGAAAAGAATGTTTACTATGACCATCGTATTATCTTGACAGAATTCTATCAGCATGTATCCTGCTTCATTTTGTACTCCAAGGCCAAACTTGCCTGTTATTCTGGTTATCTTTTAGCTTCCTATTTTAACATTCCAATCCCCCATGATGCTAAGGACATCATTTTTTGATGTTAATTTTATAAGATGCTGTAGAGCTTCATAGAACTGGTGAATTTCATCCTCTTCAGCACCAGTGGTTGTGGCATAGACTTGGATTACTGTGATATTGAATGGTTTGCCTTGGATTCAAACTGAGATCGTTCTGTCATTTTGGGAATTGTATCCCAGCATTGCTTTTCCTACTCTTTTATTGATTATGAAGGCTACTCCATTTCTTCTGAGGGATTCTTGCCTGCAGTAGTATACCTGATGGTCATCTGAATTAAATTCACTCATTCCTGTCCATTTTAGTTTGCTGACTCCTAAGATGTCGATGTTCAGTCTTGTCATCTCTTGTTTGACCACATCCAGCTTGCCTTGATTCATGGATCTTACATTCCAGGTTTCTATGGAGAAAAAATCTTTACAGCATCGGACTTTCCTTTCACTACCAGATACATCCACAGCTGAGCGTCCTTTCGGCTTTGGCCCAGTTGCTTCACTCTTTCTGGCACTACTAGTACTAGCCCTCTGCTCTTCCCCAATAGCATATTGGACACCTTCCGACCTGAGGGGCCCATCTTCTGGCATCCATGGGGTTTTCATGGCAAAGATTTCCTTCTCCAGTGGATCATGTTTTCTCCAAACTCTCTGCTATGACCTGTCCATCTTGGGTATCCCTGCACAGCATAGCTCATAGCTTCATTGAGCTATGCAAACCCCTACACCACAACAAGGCAGTAATCCATGAAGGGGATTCTGTTCTGTTCTGTTCTGTTCTGTTCTGTTCTGTTCTAATTTGGAATCAATGATATTGTTTATTTGTTATGATGTCTGTAAGTTTATCCTTTAGGGCATCTTCTAGATAATTTTCTATTGGTGTGATGTTCTTTGTTACACAGCTGGATGCAGTTACAATATAAAGAGGTCTCCTAGTCGTGCTAGAAATTCATAATGCTAGATATAGCTGAGCTGAAAAGTTACTTGATCATATTGTCTAATAGATAATGTGGCAATCAGATCTAAGGATGGATCTATTGTAAAGCAGATGTATGTCCAATTCAATAGTACTGGAAATCTGAGAGAATGAGTTCAGAGAATATTTCTCTTTCCAGGATAATAGTAAAGTAGAAATGCTAGATCTTCCTTAATACAATAGCTTTTTATTATATCCAATAATAATAACAAAGTATCAGATGCCTTTTAAATGTTATTCCTTTGCAATTAATTGTTGAATTTTGCGAACTTGCAATAGCAAGTATGCAACCAACTGTGATATATTCATGACATGTAGGATGGCATGGAAAAAGAGACTGTCATGGCTGCATCTCACCTATCCAAACTTCATGAGCTGGCAGCCAGACATTAGTATATGTGTGTACATGTGTGTGGGGGAGAAGATTGGAATGTGAAAAAAGGGAGGTATGGTAGCCCAGCTGAGCCGTGTGACAAAGTCCTTCCAGCCAAGGTCATTATGCAAAGCTGGGAATGTAGCACCTGTTTCCTGAACAATATACAAGCACTTCATTGGACATTTGCAAATAACTGCTGGCGGGGGGCTGGGTAGGCTAGAGGGGACTTTCCTTTGTGTTTTATGCATAGGAAAAAAACTTCAGATTCGACTTACGCTACTTCTATAACCATTTAATCTTCAGTAAAATATACTCTTGGCAAAGCTAAATGGCCAGAAGTCTGTCTTCACTAGATGACCAAGTGTGACAGGTAGATAAAGCTGTAAAGGACATATTCTTAGTGATTGCCCGTTGCCAGAGCTAGCAATCTGGAGAAAAAAACTGTACCTGTTGATTGTGATTTTGGCAGGCCTTGTTAGATGATTAGTGAATATACAAAGCTTGAATTTATCTTGGCAGTATACCTGAATTAGATATATCTCAGACATGAAGGCATCAATTGAGTTTTTATTTTGGTGGTAGCAGTCAAATAACTATCACTGGCACAGGACACCTGATTTGCTTTTGATCTCTGTTTGGCTTGATATAATTTGGATGAGCTGGGTTAGTCTGGGAGATTGATTTGTGACATGGATATTGTTCAATCAATGCATGTGGGATCTTGTATTTGGAAAGGAATATTATAACAGATTATATCTGGATCCCCACCAGACTGATATTTTAAAAATGTTCTAGGAAAACCAAAAGAAACAAAATTAAATGCAAAAATCTATTTGTTTCTAGTTTCAGGAATAAAAAAAAAAGCTAATGAATATTTTTAGAGGATTTAATATGGATTTTCAATTTTCAACAATTATAAGTTATTATTAAATTGCAATTTCAAAATATAGTTGAAGGGATCTTTTTGTAGTCTACTGCACTGAAAAAAGTTGAAAGACATTACTTTTCTTTCTTTTAATCTGTTTTTACACCTCTTTCTCTCTCTTTTTAACTTTTTTAACTTTGGCTTGTATTTCTATTTTGCCTTATATTAAATTTTAATAAAAATTAAAAATATAAGTTAAGGGAAATTATAACATAATTATAATTTATAAAGTTATAAAATTATAACTAGGTGGATTTTCACTAGAAATACTCTGTGATTAACAGCTACTTTTTGTCTTGTAAAAATGAATGCCATTTACAGCAGATTTACAGTTATTTTGTGTATGTAACCATAGAAAATGATTAATGTGCAATGCAATGTTTTTAATAAAACAAATATCGAAATAATATCCTCAACCTTGTACATATAACCTAAACACAAGTCTATTTAAAAGAAATAACTAAGAAAAAGCAAGAGAAAGGAGATGCAGAAAGCAATAGAAGGAACAAAAATATAGACGATTTAAAAAAAAGAATAGAAGGGAACATACTAGTCATATAAAATTAGGTCTGATAAAGAGTGAATGGTAAGGATATTTTCTCCTTGTCTTATAATACCACAATCAAGGACAACCAGTGAAACTGGATGATAGAAGTGCTTAGGAAAGCTTAAAGCTTAATTGTAGAGGCTAAAGTCACTGAAAGCTAGTATACATGATGCTTATATATTGCCATTGGTATTTTCTGTTATAGTCACTGAGAACCTAACCATGGCCTTTCCTCAAGAAGAGAGGGTCAAATTATTCTCCAAAGCACCAGAGGGCAGAACAAGAAACAATGGTTGGAAACTAATCAAAGACAGAAGCAACTGGAATTAAGGAAAAACTTCCTAACAGTGAGGACAATTAACCAGTGGAACAGCTTGCCTTTAGAAATCATGGGTGCTTTATCACTGGAGATTTTAAAAAGAGACTGGACAGCCACTTGTCTGAAATGGTATAGGATCTCCTGCCAGAGCAGGGGCTGGATTAGAAAACTTCCAAGATCCCTTCCAGCTCTATTTTATTCTACATAATAGAGATAATTGACTGCGCATGCCCCAAGATGGCGACGCCCGTCTAAATCGCGTCTAGGGATGGGCGGCTCGTGGACTGGCAGGGGTCTTCTGGGGCTGCCATGAACATCGGCAACCCCTTTTCCAGTTGGAGGAGTCTCTCCCCAGCCTGATGAGGGCTTTTTCGCCCTCCGGAACCTCGTGGCTGGGGAGAAGTGAGCGGAAGACGGCGTGGGTGGAAGAACCCTGAGGCTGAACGCCGACAGCCCGGCTGCATTGGCTTCGCCGTTTTTTTTCTCCCTGCTTGGCCGAGGCGGCGGCGGCCAGAGCATTGGCGGCGGCAGCAGTGATGCCCAGCGAGCTCCCCCCTGACCCTGGATGCCCCTGGGGGTTTCTTTTGGATGTTCCGGGGGCGCTGGGGAACGCTGGGAGCTCGGGTGTGGCCGGCGCTGAGGACGATGCTGTGGTAATGGCGGCTGCTGCATGGCAACCAGGTCAAGGGCGGTGGTGCTGGAGAGCTGGAGAGTTGTTGGCGTTGGAGGAGAGGAGAGGAACATCAAGCCTCGACATTGAAATGGGGGAATTGAACTCCATTGTGCTCAGGGGTTGAAGGATACATGGCTGACGTTAAGGGTTTGTGTGGAAAGACCTGGGGTTGGGGAGGCTGGCGGATGGCTCAAGTATTGGGTCGCTATGGATGGCCTCCCCCCTCTCTCCCTTTTTCTGGCCCTGTTATCGGCCTATCGGCCAATGTGGACTTTCTTCCCCAGAGCTTGGGACCTGGCTCTGTCTTTCGTCCTGTCTCCTGGCTGTATGGAGGACAAGGCAGTTACGGGAGGATGGATGGAGCCAGCTCCAGACTTCGTTCGCCATGGATGGGACTCATCTTTCCAGGGCCAGGAAGCCCAAACCACCGTGAGAGGGTGGTTTTCGGACTTTTTCGGACTTTTTCCATCTTGCCTTGATTAGGATGGCCAACCACCGTGAGAGGGTGGTTGGACAGTTTCCCTCAGCTGGACTGAACGTGAGGACTCCTACCCATTACCGTGAGAGGGTAATGGTGACTCTTCCGATTAACTTAGTCTTGCTTCCTGGACATTTGAAACCATCATTATAAACCCCTAGGCCATGTCTAGGCCAAACTTGTATTATCACTCTAGTGTTAAAATGTATTCTAGGGCAAAGCTTCTTGCGCTGTGAGATCCCCCCCCCGCAGGCCTGGCCCTCTATGTTATCGAGGGCCCACCTTAATGACGGATCTTGGGACCCCGAGAGGTGGCATGTCGCAAAAAGGGGATTGAGGGGTTTTATAAAGACTTTTTTAAATAGACTTTTAAGGGGTTCTGAGGGTGGGGGAGGTTATGTGGGTTTGGGGGGAAAACCCACGGGGGTTGCAGACCAGTCCGGTTGCTATTAATGGTGCTGTAGGGGGTGCGGACTCTGGGGGAAAGGGGACTGTTAGAATGCCCTCTAGTGAGGGCTTCTCTATTAACACGCTGAGTGGGAAGGGTAGGTATGGCGGGAGCAGGGGGCCATATCATGTGGTGGGGGCACGTGCTCACTATCTCCGAGCGATTGCATGCCCCGGTCCCCTTAGCTGTTCCCATTCCCCAGGCTGCTTAGAGCCTCAGCGCCCGAGTCTCCGGCTGATGTTATGTAATGCCAGGTCCGTGGTAAATAAAGCCCCCCTCATTTGTGATCTTATTCAGGAGGGGGGAGCAGACCTGGCAGGTATCACGGAGACCTGGTTGGGCCATTAGGGGGGAGTTCCCCTCGTGGAGATGTGCCCATCAGGCTTCCGTGCATTTCATCAGCCGAGAGCTCAGGGCAGGGGCGGGGGGATGGCGGTCATTCTAAAAGAAGGTCTTGAATCGAGGGAGACCACTGTACCTCAGATAGCTGGATGTGAGTCCCTTTTTGTGAAGTGGGGTCATGGGGGGTGCAGATGGGTCTGTTGATCACGTACCTGGCTCCCTGCCACGTGGCAACGACCCTGCCCGAACTCCTCAATGTTATAGCCGAGGTGGCGGCTGATACCCCCAGACTTGTGATCATGGGGGATTTCAACCTGCCATCCATCGGTGAAACATCTGAGGTAGCTCGGGAGTTCATGGCTTCCATGACGGCCATGGACCTGACCCAAGTAATTCACGGCCCTACTCATATCAGGGGACACACTCTGGACTTAGTGTCGAGGGGCACAACGCACTCGACACCGTGGGTGGGGTGGAGGTGGGGCACCGGGTGCTGGTGAAGGGGCTAGGGTGGCGATTAGGCGTTATTCTGCACCGGTGCATACCGGGGTCGCGAGGGTAAGGAGAAACTCTGCATGTAACGCAGCCCTCAGTGCAGCCTCAGCGCAGCTGTCAGCGGAGACCAGGGAGAGAAACGCAGCCTTCGACGGAGACCAGGGCTGATGACGTTATCGCCACACCTCCAGAACCACAGCTGCGGGAAGTTTGAAGTGGCACAGCTGAGGGCGCTCAGTGTTTGCTCTATAAATGTGTCAGACGCCGGCTCCCAGCAGCCGCGTCTTTGCTTGTTTTACGAATCCGGTTTCCACCGTGAACTGTAGACACCAATTAAACTAAGAGACTCCGATTCCCAGTCTTGTGTGTTTCTTCGTCTTGGTGTCCCGGTCTAGGGGAGGCCGAGAGGAAGACGCGGCTCATTCTGCACTAAACACTCTGCAGCGGAGCGCCATGGCGGAGGGCGCAGAGGCGTTGCCCGATGATACGCTGCTCAAGGAGAAAGAGGAGGAGGAGGAGGAGGGGCCCGTCGCCGACGAGACGCCGGAGGCCAGCGAGCAGCCGGTGGTGAGGCCAAAGCACCGGGAGCCGCGGAAGGACGGGGCTGACGCGGGTTCACGGGAGAAGGGCCAGGAGTAGCATGGCTTCAACAGGAATCCGAGCTCCGCCTCACTAGGAACCTGAGCACAAACGCCGTCCCACACAGGTGCCCAGTTCCAGGGCTGGAGGGAGCGGCGGTGGATTGAGGAGGAGGACAGGGAATGGAGCCTCTCCGCTGCCCCAGGGACGACTACCCTGGATGTCCTACGTGATAGATTCGGAGAGGCCAGCTTCCGGGATGCGCCGTGGGCTCCCAGTGGGGAACCCTCTGAGATTTGGCAGGGGGGCGGGGTAGTCAGCAGTGGAGCTGGGCCCAGTAGACCCCGCCTCGCTAGTCCAAAGTTTAAATTTGATCGTCACATGAGCCGGGTGAGCGGGGAGCACCAACCCCCAGGACGAAGCAATGCCATGCCACCCACTGGACGGGAGGGCCTCCGTGCACCCACACGAGGCTCTCCACAGCCCAGCGGAGACAGAGACAGGATGAGAGCCCATGCGGCGGATGGTCAGCATGATCAAGGTGATACAGGGCAACGGCCAGCTCCATCCCGTCAGCCGGACCCATTGCCCATGTGGGGCCCTGGGGTATGGACACCTCAGACCCCCTGGGGCCTGCCTCCTGTACAGGCCATGTTTGACAGGTCATCAGAAAAAGTGGCATTGTTTCTGAGCCAGGTCATCAGCCACATGGATCTATATGGAAGGCTGTATCCCTCGCAATGGTCAATGGTGGTTGCGGTGACAGCTGTACTCACGGGAGAAGCAGCTGATTGGGTGGCCGACCTGCATAGCGAACATGCCCGTGAGCTAACAGACCTGGGACTATTCCTGGAAGCGTTAAGAAGTCACTTCGAGGACGAAACTCGAACACAGGTTATAGAAGGGGCATTGGTAAACCTCCGACAACGGGGCCGTCCGGCTAAGGACTACGTTAAAGAGTTTCGCAGCCTGGCTGGGAAGTTACGGTCCTGGCCAGAACGCCTCCTTGTCCATCAGTTTCAATCAGGTCTCCACAGAGACATATGTCAAGCCTGTGTGTATCGAGGGTTAGGGCCTCGTCTATCGGATTGGTACAAGGCGGCTGTCAGCCTAGATGTGGGCCTGCGAGAATTCAGACCCCGGACCGCTATTCAAAATCAACCCAGACGCGGTCCGGGCGGGCGACCCGGAGACCGAGGTTTTGCCAGGCCAACCCCAGTGCTAGAAGCTACACCCAGTGAACCAGGCAGACGGCCGTTCCGATGCTTCCGATGCAACCAGGAGGGGCATCGGGCGGCCGACTGCCCCCTACCACCTCCTCGAGAATCCACCCCACGGCCGTCAGGACCGGCTACAATGCCGCGGGACCGTTCCATGCGAACGCCAGAATGGTCCAGGGCAGCAGCCCACACCTCCTTGTTGGAAACAACAGCACATGCCCCGGTGGGCAGTACGCCAGGGACGGCCCGTGTCCCTGATTCCTCGGACCACAGCAGTGACGATGAAGGAGCACAAGATCCAATGGTAAGTGATCCTATCCATCCCTTCCTGATCCCAGTAACCTTGCAGCATCCCACAACCACTAAGGAATGCGCCCTGGAAGCATTGCTAGATACCGGGTGCACCCGATGCCTAATACGTCAATCCATTGCAGAGGCACTAGGCCTTCGAATAATAGCCTTACAAAACCCCATCAGATTCGAGCAGGTAGACGGGACATTACTGGGGGGTATGCCAACCGCTAATATAACCGAACCAGTTGTTCTACGGATAGGGGACCATCAGGAACAGATTCGTTTCATAGTGATAACGCAAATGATCGAACCAATGATCCTTGGTCTTGCATGGTTGGACAAGTGGAGACCCCATATCTGGTGGGAGGGAGGGTATCGCAAAGTGCGGATTCCGCTTACAGCGGATTCCTGTATTGGGGTACATGAGGAGATGATGCCAAACCACCAATACCCCCCGGTATACAGTGACCTTGCCCAAGTGTTCAGTGAAGAGGAATGCAACACATTACCACCGCACCGGGACACGGATTGCGGAATAGAACTAATCCCCAGGGCTCGTCTACCGAAACCCCGGATGTATTCGATGACCCCGATGGAGTTAAAAGAATTACATGCCTACATCGATAAAAATCTGGCAAGAGGGTTCATACAACCTAGCCGGTCACACCTGGCTGCCCCAGTCCTATTCCGGGAGAAAAAAGATGGGGGGCTACGCTTATGCGTGGACTACCGAGGATTAAACGCCGTTTGCGTTGAACCATTGTACCCGTTACCCTTGATGTCAGACTTACGACTCTAGCTACAGGAAGGATCTTCACGAAGTTAGACCTTTGTGAAGCCTACTACCGGGTGCGGATACGTCCGGGAGACGAATGGAAAACTACGTTCAATAGCCCCCTAGGTAGTTACCACTTTCGTGTGATGCCCTTTGGTCTCCAGGGTGCCCCCGCTGTCTTCATGCAGCTCATAAACAGAGTGTTGCATGATTATCTGTATCGGGGGGTGTTAGTATATCTGGATGACATCCTTATTTATTCAAAAACGATGGAAGAATACATCCAGCTGGTCAGGCTAGTATTAACCCGCTTGTTGGAAGCCCGTTTATACGTGAAACTCTCGAAATGTGAGTTTCATCGCAAGGAGATAGACTATCTTGGGTTCCGTATTAATGAGACTGGAATACAAATGGATCCGAAAAAAGTGGAAGCAGTGATAGAATGGCAGGCCCCGCGAACAAGAAAACAGTTGCAAAGCTTTCTTGGTTTCGCAAATTTCTATCGTCGATTCATCCCCTCGTTCGCCACCAGGTTTTACCTCTCATGGACCTATTACGAACAAAAGGGTTCGTGAAGCCGGGAACAAAACCCAAACCAGGATACGTGCTACCATGAACCTCTACTTGCCAGAAGGCGTTCGAGGAACTCAAACACCTGTTTGCCAAAGAACCTGTCCTAAAACATCCGGACACGTCGCAGACATTCGTGGTACATTCGCAGACGCCAGTGATGTGGCCGTTGGGGCTGTCCTTCTGCAGGAAGACACTACTGGGGTTCTAAAACCCTGCGCCTATACGTCACGGAAATTCACAGCAACAGAAAGAAACTGGGCTATATGGGAAAAGGAGGCGTTTGCGGTGAAATGGGCATTACAAACGTGGAGGCACCTATTGGAAGGCAGTCCACAGCCATTTGAGGTCTGGACAGACCACAAGAATCTGGAGGTACTTCAAACACCTCGCAAATTATCCCCAAAACAAATCAGATGGGCACAATACTTCCAACGATTCCGGTTTACCCTGAAGTACAAACCAGCGGGGAAGCTATTTTTGGCTGATGCGTTATCGCGCATGCCGCAATATCACAGCAAAAGAGCGGAGGGGTTACAGTCGTTATTCCCTCCCATCTCCAACAGGGCATGTGTTAAGGGAACACGACAAATCCATACATGGGAAGCAGCATTGAAACAGGCCCTGGCCACTGATGTGTGGTTAAATAATAATCAGTCACTCGTAACCCACCATGATGGATTAGCCTGGTGGGGGGGATAAACTATATATACCCAATACGTTACGACAACGAGTCCTGAACCAATGTCATGATCAGAAGACCGCAGGACACTTTGGATTCCTGAAAACGTTGCACTTAGTGAGACAACAGTTCTGGTGGCCGAAAATGTGAAAAGACATCGACCAGTATGTCGGAGCCTGTCACATTTGTGCAGTCTCCAAACCAAGACCCGGAAAGCCCCTAGGCTTATTACAAACTGTAGCCGAACCGAACAGACCATGGGAAGAGATCTCCATGGATTTCATTGTAGACCTACCTAGCAGCAAAGGATATACCATGATATGGACAGTGCTTGACCTCTTTTCAAAGCAAGCCCATTTTATTCCTTGCAAAGGACTACCCTCAGCACAACGGCTGGTCCGCCTGTTTATTCAACATATCTATCGCTTACACGGGGTACCTAAATGAGTCATATCGGACAGGGGAGTACAATTTACAGCTCAATTCTGGCGCCGATTCCTCCAGGATATAGGAGCAACACAAGGCTTAAGTTCTGCTTACCACCTGAGCATGAATGGAGCTGCGGAACGGGCCAATGCCATGGTGGAACGGTACCTGCGTTCCTATACGTCATACCAACAAAATGACTGGGTGAACTACCTACCATTCGCTGAAACCACCTACAACAATTCGGTACACCGCAGCACCGGGTACACCCCTTTCCGAATCGTCATGGGTCGAGAGTTCCCAGCTATCCCCGAATTGGACCTCCAAACCCCAAAACCAACCACACCAAATGATTAGGCATGCAATATTCAGAAGGTCTGGCCTCTAGTAAAAGAAGCTTTAAGGAAAGTGTCAGAGGAATATAAAACCCATACAGACAAGAAACGAACCCTTTGTCCATCGTTCCAGGTTGGGGACCGTGTGTACCTGTCCACTAAGTATCTGAAATTACAGTTACCGAGTAAGAAGTTAGGCCCTAAATATATATGCCCTTTTCCTATTATAAAGGTGGTAAACCCGGTCACGTTTAAGTTAAAACTACCCCCCTTATTGGGGAAGATCCATCCAATATTCCATGCCAGCTTATTGAAACCGACTGCCGTAACATCCGAACCCCCACAGAAAGCGCCAGGCCCTGTAGCCGGATCGCATTACGAAATTAGAGATATCGTTGACTCCAGATACCATAGGGGCCGGTTACAATACCTAGTGAGATGGACAGGGTACCCAGATATGGACTCCTCATGGGTTCCGAAGGATGATGTAAATGCCCCACGTCTTCTGAGACGATTCCACAGAAACAACCCCCATAAAACGCACACGAAGAGAGATAACTAACAGATGTTTTTTTCTTTCCCTTTCTCCCTACAGGCAGACACCTGGTAGGGGGAGCTGACTGTTGAGCGGCACAACGCACTCGACACCGTGGGTGGGGTGGAGGTGGGGCACCGGGTGCTGGTGAAGGGGCTAGGGTGGCGATTAGGCGTTATTCTGCACCGGGGTGCATACCGGGGTGCATACCGGGGTCGCGAGGGTAAGGAGAAACCCTGCATGTAACGCAGCCCTCAGCGCAGCCTCAGTGCAGCTGTCAGCGGAGACCAGGGAGAGAAACCCGCAGCCTTCGATGGAGACCAGGGCCGATGACGTCATCACCACACCTCCAGAACCACAGCTGCGGGAAATTTGAAGTGGCGCAGCTGAGGGCGCTCAGCGTTTGCTCTATAAATGTGTCAGACGCCGGCTCCCAGCAGCCGCGTCTTTGCTTGTTTTACGAATCTGGTTTCCACCATGAACTATAGACACCAATTAAACTAAGAGACTCCGATTCCCAGTCTCATGTGTTTCTTCGTCTTGGTGTCCCGGTCTAGGGGAGGCCGAGACTTAGTTTTTATCTCTGGTCAGTGATTGAGTGGCCTTGATATAGGGGATGTAGTAATTGAACCCTTGTTATGGTCTGACCACTCGCTCCTTCGACTTGACTTTCTGACCGCTGTATCCCGTCGCAGGGAGGGGGAACCGACCAGGTGGTTCCGCCCCAGGCGCTTGATGGACCCTGATAGGTTCCAGATGGAGCTTGGGCCATTTCCTGAGACTCTAGCTCATGACTTGGCTGATGACCTGGTGGCCGCCTGGGATAGGGCGGCTGCTGGGGCTTTGGACCGGGTCGTGCGTTTGTGGCCTCTGACCCGGCACCGAACTCACTTAGCTCCTTGGTTTTCCGAGGAGCTGAGGGAGATGAAGCGCCGGAAAAGACGCCTAGAGAGCGGTTGGAGGGCCAGTCGTTCCAAGTCTGACTTGACACTGGTAAGGTCTCATATTAAGACCTACCTAGTGGCGATAAAAGCAGTGAAATCTAGCTATTTTGCCGCTCTTATCGCGTCATCAGATAACTGCCCAGCCGACCTTTTTAGGGTGACCCGCTCCCTCCTCCATCTGGGAGCGCAGGAGGACCCCTTGCAGGGCCGAGGTGAGGATTTTGTACAGTATCTGGATGATAAAATAACTCAGATTTGGGGAGACTTGGCCACCGACTGGGTTAGTTCAGACGAGATGACTGAGGCAGGCCTTGAGAGTGTTATCTGGGAGGAGTTCGATCCTGTGGCTCCCGAGGACGTGGACAGGATCTTGGGACGACTGAACGCAACCACATGTTTATTGGACCCGTGTCCCTCCTGGTTGGTGCTGGCTTCCCGGGAGGTTACACGAGGCTGGCTCCAGGGGATTATTAACGCTTCTTTGAGCAAGGGTGTCCTGCCGTCCGCCTTGAAAGAGGTGGTGGTGAGGCTTCTCCTCAAGAAGCCATCCCTGGATCTGGCTGTTTTGGCTAACTATCGTCCAGTCTCCAACCTTCGCTTTATTGCGAAGGTTGTTGAGAGTGTGGTGGCGCAACAGCTTCCCCAGTACCTGGATGAAGCTGTCTATCTGGATCCATTCCAGTCCGGCTTCAGACCTGGGTACAGCACGGAAACGCCATTGGTCGCGTTGGTGGAAGATCTCTGGAGGGCCTGGGATAGGGGTTATTCCTCTATCCTGGTCCTATTAGACCTCTCAGCGGCTTTTGATACCATCGACCATGGTATCATGTTGCGCTGGCTGGAGGGACTGGGAGTGGGGGGCACCGTTCTGTAGTGGTTCTCCTCCTATCTCTCCGACCGGTCGCAATCTGTGTTGACAGGGGGGGCAGCGGTCGACCCCAAGGCGCCTTGTTTGTGGGGTGCCGCAACGGTCGGTCCTCTCGCCCCTCCTGTTCAACATTTATGTGAAGCCGCTGGGTGAGATCATCCGTGGTTTTGGGGTGGAGTTCCATCAGTACGCTGATGATACTCAGCTGTACATTTCCACCCCAGACCATCCCAATGATGTCTTGGAAGTGATGTCCCAGTGCCTGGAGGCCGTGCGGGTCTGGATGGGGAGAAACAGGCTTCGACTCAACCCATCCAAGACCGAGTGGCTGTGGCTGCCGCCGTCCCGGTATAGCCAGCTGACGCCATTGCTGGTTATTGGGGGCGAATCATTGGCCCCCACGGAGAGGGCCCGCAACTTGGGTGTCCTCCTAGATGCACGGCTGTCGTTAGAAGGGCATTTGACAGCTGTGGCCAGGGGGGCTTTTTGTCAGGTTCGCCTGATACGCCAATTGCGTCCCTTTCTGGACCAGGACTCCCTACGCAAGGTCACTCAAGCACTCGTCACTTTCTCGTCTGGACTATTGTAACGCTCTCTTGGGGTACACCCGGAGGCTCCAACTGGTGCAGAATGCGGCTGCGCGGGGGATTATGGGAGCGACGGGGCGCTCCCATGTGACTCCTCTCCTGCGCGAGCTGCATTGGCTTCTGGTGGACTTCCGGGTGCGCTTCAAGGTGTTGGTGATCACCTTTAAAGTGCTCTATGGCTTAGGGCCAGGGTACTTACGGGCCGCCTTCTGCTGCCAATAGCCTCCCACCGGCCAGTTCGCTCCCACAGAGAGGGCCTCCTCAGGGTGCCATCAGCCAGACAATGCCGGCTGACAACCCCCAGGAGGAGAGCCTTCTCTGTGGTGGCACCTACCCTATGGAACAATCTACCCCCAGAGATACAAGTGATCTCCAACCTCTGGATTTTTCGTCGGGCCCTAAAAACTTATTTTTTTCAGTTAGCCAGTCTGTCTTGATTTTAGGGTTAGTTTTAAAATTTTAATATTGATTTTAATTGACAAGTTTTAAATTATGGGCCAAATTTATAAATTATTTTAACTTTATTTTTTAACTGTGATGTTTGTATAGATGTTTTTTATCTGGCTGTTCACCGCCCTGAGTCCGAAAGGAGAAGGGCGGTATAGAAATTTGAATAAATAAATAAAATAAATAAATAATACATCATTGAACACTGCTGAAATACGTAGAATACCGGATTAGCTGGGCCTTGGCCTTAGTATGGCTCTCTTTGTGTCTTTATTGACATGTAAACATGATCACAAGCCAAGTAGATCTCATCAGAAAAGTTTCTCTACCCCACTGACTTTCATAATTTACAGGAATTCTAGGATTTTACATATATATTTTTTACTCATAAACTTGTTTGTTTTCAGTTAAGCGCAGCCTTGAACAAATCATAGGTAGACAATGATAGTTGCTTGGTAGATCATATACTAAAAAAAGATAGATGTGATTTGTATAGGTGAATATGGTTATAAATGCTTTATTTGGAAAATTTTATAACATTCAAGTGGAATATCATAATTCCAAGGGTATTTACTTTTGAAGCTGATAAAGACAATATTTCTATAAATGATCAGTTTATTTTAAAGAATAGCCAAAGTGTAGAAATATTGATCAAAGGGAAACACTGGAAATAATTCAAAATATTCCCAAAGTTATCTCAGAAAATGTCTCCTATTTTCTATATTTGGTTTATCTTCAATACTTTAGCTAAATTACTGTCTTGGAAGAACAGGATTGACATATTTAAATGTGTTTGTATATAAGTAGCTTGGGTTGGTAGTTGGGCTGTTGGTCTGAGCTCTGAGCTTGGCAATTTGCTAACAAATGTCTAATCACCATTCAAGGACATCGCCAAAGAGCCTTGGTGGCGCAGTGGTTAGAGTGCAGTACTGCAGGCTACTTCAGCTGGCTGCTAGCTGCTAGTTCAGCAGTTCAGATCTCACCAGGCTCAAGGTTGGCTCAGCCTTCCATCCTTCCTTCCGAGGTGAGTAAAATGAGGACCCAGATTGTTGGGGGCAATATGCTGACTCTGTAAACCGCTTAGAGAGGGCTGCAAAAGCACTATGAAGCGGTATACAAGTCTAAGTGCTATTGCTATTTTCATCTGCATTTAGGACTACAACTTCAGAAGGAAGTCTCATGGGAAATGAAGGTAACATTGTGAATACTGTACTGCTATCAGGGCAAATAGTGACATAGTTTCTGATTTCCCTTCATGCTTTGTTGAATATTCTCAGCAATAAATTATGTCACATTGTTGAAAGAAAAAGAAGTGAAAATGTGCCTTTATAAAGAAGAAAATCTGACATGCTGTATCTCAATCCTCCAAGTATCAAAAATTACAGATGAAAATATCTCTCAAAAATGGACTTATTTGACACCTCCTAGTTGCTTTTTTTTGCTTTCTTTTCATGCTGTGGTATTATAACATTCACATGCCTATGGCTCCTGCTTGTTAATCATTATGTGAACTGCCTTTAAGGCAAAAATAAGTGCTAAGAAAGAAGAGGGAATAACATAGCAGTTTCCTTTTCAGTTTTCCATTCTCTCTGAGCTGTTCTCAGTAAACGTTAGGGCTGTGGAAAGTTTTATTTCTTTCAGGGAATGTACATCAGATAAACTCCAGTTTCTGGCAATAATGTCTGCTACAGCTTCATTCTAAAGCCCGGGGAAAGAAATCTCAGTTATCTGAACAAGTAGAGCCTTTGTTATTTCTGCTTTTAAAATTTGATACCTTGATTTTAGGCACTGACAAGAAAAGAGTAGTTCCAGGCAAAGAAGAAAAACAAAATAAAAAATAAAATAAAATAAAACATTGAAATCAGGGCAAGACACCTTATGTTACATCTGTGAGGCTAATCTTCCATTCTGATCTTGGTCATGTCAACATAAAAGTTTAGCTTTTCATCTGTGGTTTTTAACAATATAAATTAATATGTTCTACCCACAGTTCCTTCATAACATCTCCATCCCTTGTATATATGCAAGGATTTCTTTAAAATGTATGATGTTCATATGCAAATATTGGATACTGTATGAACATCATACATTTTAAAGAAATCCTTGCATATATACTATGTGTGTGCTTGTAATTCCTATATATTATATAATAAATCTTTTAATGTCTCCCATATATGTGATAATGATATAGATCAACTAAATCTAGTTCCAAAGGAATGACAGAATAAGATTAAAAATAATACTGCAGCTAGCCTAAGAAATTAAACAGGTCTTACCTTGATTACACATGTACAGTAGAAGAGATAATGTAGGAATGTCAGGATTGTTAGATTAATTATTTGCTTATTAAATTTGTATAGCCACCCATTTCACAGAAAGTGACTCTGGACAGCATAAACCATAGAATAAGACAAATATCAATAAAGTATTAAATAAATAAATATTAAACAAATGTGTATATATATATATATATATATATATATATATATATATATATATATATATATATATATATATATATTGTTGGATAAAGTACAACAATGTACAGGAAGTAGTTCAGTGGCAAATCTGCTCTATAATCCTGCCAAGAAAACTACATAGCTATGTAATCATCAGGAGACAAGATGACTTGGGATGTTTTTACCTTTTTCTCCTTGCTTAGCATTCAGTTTTATGTACAGTAATAACTTGAGATGATGGAGGTTTTCATGAATACTAGAACTATAACTTGAGGGGTTTTTTCCCTTCTGGTTTCATTCTTTTTCTCTACCTCCTGATAATACAGAGTATGTTAATATAGCTTTTATATTTGGGGCATGGCTTCTGTAAGATGCCAAGAGGCACCATGGATGAGTTGGGCAGCCATATAAATTTTCTTAATAAATCAATGTAAAAAATATTACTCTGGAGGAAATATGACTAGGAAGGTTTGAGGACAAATGGGGAAAGCAAATGTTGCTCACATAAATATTCCTAATGTGGAGACTGTTTTCCATTGCAAACCATATGATTTATAACAACAATCCTAAACCTAGAATCTATTGTCCCTAGTTAAAAAGATCAAGTGGCAAAGAACATGACAGATGTTTCTTTATGCTTTCAAAAGCTGCTGTCAATAAGAATAGCTGGATGGACAAATAGACTGATTTGATGTATAAGTCACAGAAGAGTTTCTTTGGTAACTGCTTCAGTACCTCAGTAAAGTTAATACATGGCTTCAAGTAACCCTATAATCTGGCATGACAAAGATTTAAGTTCTTCCCTGCATTCCAGTATATTGGTTGGCATTTTGGAAAGAGAATTCAGAGCATGACAATATAAAATGCTGGCTGCCAGCTTCAACTGGATCAACAGTTCTCCTACAATTTGGAATCTGGTTTTAGTATGACCAATTCTACTTTCTCTTTTTCATTATGGAGCATAACTAAGGGTACTATAACAAATGGAATTTGCAAAGTATGATGAGATTTGGGATTGAGTAGGATTGAATTACTACAAACGAAGCCTTCTGGTTCAATTTAATAAATAAATATTAAAGCTCAATGGCTGCTAGCATAGGAAAGGGAAAAAAGAAAATGTCTTAGTTGTTTGCTATATTAATGTGCTAATACAACTCTTCACACTTTCTGTAAGGCAAATGCTTCCAAATCAGTGGAGGTATTATAATCATCTCAGCCAATTATCAGCTAACTAAAGTGTATTATGTAACCTGATGGTAGAGTATTGAGGGTAGAATACATAACAGGTGCACTAAGAGTAAAATGTTGCACTTGTTAGCAAGATTAAAACATGAAAGATAAATATATTGCAGTACATAAAACCAATGATTCACACACACACACATACACAAACACACAAAGTTTGTATTTAGGAACACACATATGGAGATATGGTGAGGAACCAGTTTCTGATAACTTTTCCTAACTTTCAAGAATAATCCTTGAATTCAAGGATAACCTGCATAAATGTGTTAGACCTCAACATATACTGTACATATATACATAGGAATCAAAATTTAAAAATATCAAGTTTTGCAATTGGTAAAACGTAAAAATGCACTTAGATAATTCTGAAAAGAGATAAGGAATGAAACTGTGTAAGGAAATCTCTCTCCCCTCTTCCCAATGACCTATACTGAGGTAGTCTTTTCATTTTAAGATGCATGATTCTTTCTTCTTTTTGAAATGTCAGTTCTCTAACTACAACAGTAGTTATTCTCTAGTTATTCAACACTTTCCTCCTTCCCATTTTTCACACACACACACACACACAGAGATTCCTCCTTCCCATTTTTCACACACACACACACACAGAGAGAGAGAGAGAGAGAGAGAGAGAGAGAAAGAGAGAGAGAGAGAGAGAGAGAGAGAGAGAGAGAGAGAGAGAGAGAGAGCTTCTGTTGCCACTGCCTATGGCAACTTTCCTGTTTTTTCTTTTAGGATTGCATTCTGACATGAAAGCATTTCCAGGGTATTTAGAGGAGTCAGAGAAGCAGAGAATTACTAAGAGTAACCATCATTGATTCTTCACTATTCTCCCAAAGTTGTGACTTGTTTAATAGTGCTTTATTTCATTTATTTCCAGTTGTATGCAAGACAGAGTTTTCCTCCCATTACTAAGGACCTTATTGTCAGACCAGCCCCAATCCAATCCCTTAGGAAAGAAGAGCCTTTAATTCCATTTGGTTAAAGCAAAGGGTTCTTTTACTAAGAGTGTTGGTTGCAGTAAAGTCAAGCCAGCTCTGAAACTACCGCGCTTGCTGGATACAAAAATAAAGTGTAAGCTTGCTCCCAGCCCATTACTCTCCCCCATGACCAGTCTGTTTCTAGCCAACCAGAGTTCACCAAGATGTTTTGAGAACTCTGAATTTTTTGGGGTGTAATCCACATATTTCTCAGGGTGCCTGACTGTGGGATGCTGGTACAAACAGGATCTGGCTATTCTGGTCCTTATCACCTGTCATTCCCCCCTCCCAACTTCCTATCATGTACACACAATTTTTTATTGCCCTTTCATTCTTTTCCCTTTTATCCTTTCTCCTGTTCTTCTCCCTTTCATCCCCCCCCCTTTCTTCTTTTGATGGCAGGATGCCTGTGAGGACTCAAGCCAAGCCAGGCAGCGCTGACACTTATTACTTCTATCTCTAAGCAAAGACTCAGGGAAATGAATGTGAAGTAATGGCTGAAATGCAAATAGTAAGGATTCTGTTCTGCCATCCATTGAAAACTACAGGTAAAAAATTATGTTTGTCATTTTAACCTGAATTCCTGATTTTAGTGTGTAATTAGATTTGTTACAGTGCAAGTTGTTGAATATAGCAGTTTAACTGAATCCTATATATAGTAAACTAAGGGCTAATTCCTTTGTAAAAACTCATGGGTTAGATCAAATTAAAACTCTGCATAGTTTGATGCCCAACAACCACACATGTCTAGATGTAGTTTATATAGTCCATGAGATTTTCATTCTTTGCTTGTTTCTATTTTCTTTGCATCAGTAAACCTTGTATTTACTTTGGAGTCAAGTAAAGTTTGCCAAGTACATAATTTATGACATACAATACCTTCATTCACATTTGACTCACAGTATTTTCTCCTACTCAGCAAGTAAATCTCTTTTCTCTCTGCTGTTTTTGTTCTACTTTAAAATCTTTTAAGAGAAAAAATTTATAATTATCATTATAATATTGTTATTATTATCATTCTAGTATTTTGCTTCTTTGGAAGTAAATCTTGTTATACTAATGAAACGTATTTCCTAGGAACTATATGTAATCCTTCTGCTCAATCACAATATTCTCCTTCAGTTCCATTCCAAATTTTAGATTAAATTAAATCCTTTTAAATATTTGGGAATCTAGACATTGCTTTTTGTAGTTTTGAGTCCTTTCTCATTAGCATAATGCCAAAATGAGATGAATTAAATGCTTGTTCTAAGTGTAGGCAGAAGATACATTATTTGTATGTAGCAGCAGATATCTGAATAATTGAATTTGAAAAGTACCCTCATATAGTAGGAACAGCAGAAGAGTAGCACATTCTGTCATTAAAAATAACACCCATTGAAATTTGGAGATACACAGGTAGTCTTTGACTTATGGCCACAATTGAGCCCAAAATTTCTATTGCTAAGCAAGACAGTTTTGCCCTATTTTACGACCTTTTATTGTCACAATTGTTAAGTGAATCACTGCCATTGTTAAGTAAGTAGCCCAGTTGTTAAGTGAATCTTGCTTTATTATTGACTTTCCTTGTCAGAAGATCGCAAAAGGTGATTACATTGGGACATTGCAACCATCATAAATACATGCCTGTTGCCAATTGTCCAAGTTTTGATCACATGACTATAGGTGTCATATATATCATATATGTGAAAAATGGTCATTAATCAGTTTTTCAGTGCCGTTATAACTTTGAACAGTCAGTAAATGAAAGGAATACCTATACTTGCAAATATTGAGGTAAAAGTTAAGGATGTGTATGGACAGTTTAAAAAGAACATTGGGCTAGTTGTAAGTCATGGATTTCAAAATCATGGTGCCATGTTACTGCCATGTGATATTTTGTGATGTTTTTTCCATTTGCGGAGCTGAGGTGGGCGTGGCTTGCACATGACATATCTGGCCTGCGGGCTGCCAGTTTGACATCCCTGTTGTAGATCCATCTTCAAATTATACTACTTCCTTGCCCCATGGCAAAACAGAAACACCCATTTCAATCCAGAAAAAAAGATATGAATGGCAAGTTGGAGGAATACATTCTGAAGTATTTTGGATGAAAAGAGTACAGAAAAAGTTTAATGTTACTTTTTACAAAGTCTAGAATACAGAAGAACAATTGGAATAGTAAAGTTTTAAAGTTTTATTAAATTTCTATATTGCCCTTCTCCCGAGGGACTCAGGGCGGTATACAGCCATATTAAAACACATGAATTTATAAAATTTAAAACCAATTAAAACCAGATATATAAAATTTGGCCATCAATTTAAAACACACATGCACCCATTTAAAATTCATATTAGAACAGTCCGGCTTGCTGAAATAGAAGGGTCTTAAGGGCGCGGCGAAAAGTGCGCAGGTCGGGGCTAAGACGAAGCTCTAAGGGCAGCTCATTCCAAAGGGCTGGTGCCCCCACAGAGAAGGCTCTCTCCCTGGGTGTCGCCAGTCGGCATTGTTTGGCCAATGGCACCCTGAGGAGCCCCTCTCTGTGGGAGCGTATTGGCCGGTGGGAGGTTGTTGCTGGCAGAGGGCAGTCTCATAGATACCCTGGTCCTAAGCCATGGAGCACTTTAAAGGTGGTAACCAACACCTTGAATCGCACTTGGAAAACCAGCGGAAGCCAGTGCAGCTCACACAGGAGGGGTGTTACATGGGTATGCCGAGTCGCACCCATAACCACCCGTGCGGCCGCATTCTGAACCAGCTGGAGCCTCCAAGTGCTCTTCAAGGGGAGCCCCATGTAGACAGTGTTGCAGTAGTCCAGACGGGACGGGACGAGGGCATGAGTGACTGTGCACAAGGCATCCCGGTCCAGAAAGGGATGCAACTGGTGTATCAGACGAACCCTGGCCACGGCCGTCATATGAGCTTCCAAAGATAGCTGTGCATCCAGGAGAACACCCAAGTTGCAAACCGTCTCTGTGGGGGCCAAGGTTTCACCCCCAATAGTCAGTGATGGTGACAGCTGACTATACCGGGCTGCCGGAAGCCACAGCCATTCAGTCTTGGAGGGGTTGAGTTTGAGCCTGTTTCCCCCATTCCAGATCCGCATGGCCTCTAGGCACCGGGACATCACATCAAGGGCATCATTGGGGTGGTTCGGGATGGAGATGTACAGCTGAGTATCATCAGCATACTGATGGAATCTCACCCCGAAACCACAGATGATCTCACCCAGCGGCTTCACATAAATGTTGAACAGAAGGGGTGAGAGGACTGACCCTTGTGGCACCCCGCATACAAGGTGCCTCAGGGTCGACCTCTGCCCCTCTGCCAACACAAACTGCACACGGTCGGAGAGAAAGGAGGAGAACCACCACAACACGGTGCCCCCCACTCCCAACCCCTCCAATCATCGCAGCATGATACCATGGTTGATGGTATCAAAAGCTGCTGAGAGATCTAATAGGACCAAGACAGAGGAGCAACCCTTGTCCTGAGCCCTCCAGAGATCATCGACCAATGCAACCAATGCCATTTCAGTGCTGTGTCCTGGCCTGAAGCCCGACTGGAACGGGTCTAGATAATCGGCTTCATCCAGGTACTGGGGAAGTTGTCGCGCCACCACACTCTCAACAACCTTTGCAACGAAGCGAAGGTTTGAGACTGGGTGATAATTCGCTAATACAGCCGGATCCAGGGAAGGCTTCTTGAGGAGAGGCCTCACCACCACCTCTTTCAAAGAGTGGGGGAAGTAACCCTCATTCAAAGAAGCATTAATAATCCCCTGGAGCCAGCCTCGTGTAACCTCCCTGAGGCCAGCACCAACCAGGAGGGACACGGATCCAATAAACATGTGGCAGCGCTAAGCCTCCCCAGAATCCTGTCCACGTCCTCGGAGTCACAGGGTCAAACCCCTCCCAGATAACATTCTCAAGATTCCCCTCCATCAGTCCATCTGGATCTACCCAGTCGGAGTCCAGACCTTCAGAAATAGTAAAGGTGCACACAAATATGCATTACTGTAGTTTGTGAACAAAATAATCCCAGCAGTATTGTTGACTAATATTCTCTTTTAGATTAGTTAAATCTAGTACAGATAATTTGGTCCTTCTCAGTTATGTGGGAAAAAATTATAAGGGGAAGACCTGTAGAAGCATTAGCTGGTAACAGATCTCCTTTGATATGAGTGAGGAAAAAGCCCCACAGTCTTTTAGCTGATGCAATTGAAAAAAAAGAAAGCTGAAAAACAAAGATAAATGCTTTCAGATTTCCATTATGTGCAGGCTTTATAGAAGTTACATTTATTAAAGAAAATGAGCTGGTAGAAAGCCATGGTCTTCAAGAATATGTTAAGGATATTTTAGTATAGCATTCCTAGCAGTACCCCGTATAATCTAATATGTTATTCAGAAAGATAACTTCAACAGAATTCAAATTCAAAAAAGGAACTTGCTACAGCAACATATACTATACAAACATTCATATATTTAACTGATGTAAAATATTACAGTAGAGTTCACTCATAGTCTTATCACAGTTAGCTTGTCAATTTTCAAATTTATTTACTTCTAAACAAGCAAATATTTGATTGTTAAATAATCTTTTTGTATATGGCATTTGGAACATTTGGAATTTAGAGAAAAAACTAGGACATGTTGGAAGTTGTCTCTCAAAATGGTGAGAAGTTTGGCCCCAACTGAAAATTTGACCGTCATGACCAGCATCACCCTCAAAAAAAAAAAAAGAAAGAAAGAAAGAAAGAAAAGAAAAGAAAAGAAAAGAAAAGAAAAGAAAAGAAAAGAAAAGCCGTTTGGACCATATTTTTCCCTAATGAGGAAATAGACACAAAATTGAGATAAAAAATGCCAAAATTTAATCCTTCAACCAGACCACACTACTTTGCCAACTCTGTGCTTCTTCCATGTCAAACATTATGATATAGGTCAGTGATGGATAATCTTTTCCGGATTCAGTGCCCAAAGCACGCATGCACATGTGCGAATGCATGCACCCGACCCTCCCAAAATGCAATGCATGTGTGTCGCTGCATGCACCCTGTCTCCCCACATATGCGTACAGCTCCCCACAGGTGCCCTCCCTCCTGCGCATGCGCGCACAGCCCCCATGCACGTATATGTGGCTCCCGCAGGCCATCCCTACATGCATGGCAGAGACCCGCTGACCAACTGGCTGGCAGGAAGTGCGCTCGCATGTGTGACAGAGGTGAACTGGGGCTACTGTTCATATGCCCACAGAGAGGGTGCTATGTGCCACCTGTGGCATGTGTGCCATAGGTTCGCCATCATGGATATAGGTGATCTTCAAGAAATGCCACTTTATCATAATTCTTTTTCTCTCTCTAGGAGTAGAGTAGAGTAGAGTAGAGTAGAGTAGAGTAGAATAGAATAGAATAGAATAGAATAGAATAGAATAGAATAGAATAGAATAGAATAGAATTCTTAATAAGTATGATTGGACACACAAGGAATTTGTCTTGGTGCTTACGCTCTCAGTGTACATAAAAGAAAAGATACATTCATCAAGAATCATAAGGTACAACACTTATTGATAGTCATAGGGAACAAATAAGCAATCAAATCATATTAGGAAAAGTCAATATAAATCATAAGGATACCAGCAACAACGTTACAGTCATGCAGTCATAATTGGGAGGAGATAGGTGATAGAAACGATGAGAAGATTAATAGTAATGCAGACTTAATAACTAGTTTAACAGTGTTGAGGGAATTATTTGTTTAGCAGAGTTATGGCGTTTGGGAAAAAACTCTTCTCGTGTCTAGTTGTTCTGTGTGCAGTGCTCTATAGTGTCATTTTGAGGGTAGGCGTTGAAACAGTTTATGTCCAGGATGCGAGGGGTCTGTAAATATTTTCACAGCCCTCTTTTTGACTTGTGCAGTATACAGGTCCTCAGTGGAAGGCAGGTTGGTAGCAATTGCTTTTTCTGCAGTTCTAAGTATCTGTTGAAGTCTGTGTCTGTCTTGTTTGGTTGCAGAGCCAAACCAGACAGTTATGGTGGTACAGATAACAGACTCAATAATTCCTCTGTAGAACTGTATCAGCAGCTCCTTGGGCAGTTTGAGCTTTCTGAGTTGGCACAGAAAGAACATTCTTTGTTGTGCTTTTTTGATGACGTTTTTGATGTTGGGTGTCCATTTTAGGTTGTGAGATATGGTAGAACTTAGAAATTTGAAAGTCTCTACTGTTGATACTCTGTTGTCCAGTATTGTAAGAGGTATGGGAGGGTATGGGAGGCTTTCTCCTAAAGTCCACCACCATTTCTACAGTTTTGAGTGTGTTCCAGTTGGTCTGGTCGCACACGAGGCTAGTTGTTCAACCTCCTTTCTGTATGCGGATTTATCATTGTCTCGACTGAGACCGATCACTGTTGTATCATCTGTGAACTTTAGTAGTTTAACAGATGGATCATCTGAGATGCAGTCATTGGTATACAGAGAGAAGTGGGGAGAGCACACAGCCTTGGGGGGCCCCTGTGCTAATTGTACAGGTATCTGATGTGATTCTGCTTAGCTTCCTTGCTGCTTCCTGTCTGTTAGGAAGCACATTTACAAGTGTGTTCAGGTACCGCTAGCTGATTTAATTTAGTTAGAAGAGTATCTGGAATGATGGTGTTGAATGCTGAACTAAAGTCTACAAAGAGGACCCTTGCGTAAGTCTTTTGAGATTCAGGATGTTGTAGGATGTAGTTCAGAGCCATATTAACAGCATCATCTGTTGATCTATTTGCTCAGTATGCAAATTGCAGGGGGTCTAACAGCAGATCTGTGATGGTTTTCAAGTGGGACAGCTCTAGCCTTTCAAAAGTTTTCATAACTACAGATGTTAGAGCAACTGGTCTGTCGTCGTTCAGTTCCTTGATGGTGGGCTTCTTCGGCACTGGGATGATAGTAGAGGGTTTGAAGCAAGAAGGAACATAGCACATCTCTAGCGATTTATTGAAGATACGGGTGAAGATGGGGGCTAATTGGTCAGCACAGACTTTTAAGCAAGAAGGAGTTATCTTGTCTGGGCCTGGAGTTTTTTCTCGCTTTTGTCTGTGAAATAGGTCTTGCACTTCCTTTTCTGTGATCACTAGGGGTTGTGAACCTAATGACATGGGCTCAGTTGTAAGAGGTTTGGCTGTTGTTAGTGTGTCTGAAATGGGAGTGGTGAAGATAGGTGGCTGTAGTTTCCTTTCAAATCTGCAGTAAAACACATTCGGATCATCTGCCAGTTGTTGTTTTCCTTCAGCCTGGCAAGGAGGTTTGCTGTAACCGGTGATATTTTTAGGAGTTTTTCACATGTTTGCTGGTTCATTTGTTGAGAACTGATTCCTTAGCTTTTCAGAATAGCTTCTTTTTGCTGCTCTGATCTCCCTTGTTAATACATTTCTGGCCTGATTGTACAACATTTTATCACCTTTTCTGTAGGCTTCCTCTTTGGAATGATGCAGCTGCTTAAATTTAGCTATGAACCAAGGTTTGTTGTATATTCACAAGGAATCCTGTTATTATCTAGATAGCAGCTATCATCTATCCACAAAGTAATTAAGTTTATTTTAATAATGATTCCAAATCTTAAAAGAAAAACAAAACAAAAAAGAATCCAGTCATGCTTTTGGAGCATACTTGAAACTCAAAGGGTACAAGCAAAGAAAAAGAAGGTAAAATCTTACAGTGCAAATGTGAACAGAATTTTACTTCTACTGAATTGATGCAGCCCAAACAAACTTTGCATTCATGTTCCATCATCTTCCATATGGAAGCCATAACTTCTCTCTAAAATGTAGTCAGAATAACAATGTTCTTCTTTATAGCAGTCAGATGCAAAGAAAAGGGAAGGAAAGCAGCTGCTGCCTGAAATAATGTCTTCCCAGTTTCCTTCCCCTGCATTCCGTTCCTAGTGGAGGGGAAAAACAATTGGAGGAGAGAAAATGAAGGAGGACGCTATAAACCTATATTCACTGATTTGGGATGGGAATAAATGTCATTAAATTACTCTTATCTGAGTGCATTTCATTGTAAGGTTACAAACCAATAGAAACTGACTGGAAGTAAGTTCCACTGAATTTTAATGGGAGTTATTTCTGAATAAGCATGGCTAGTATTACTTTCCTTTTCTTCAAGGAAACTTTCAATAATAACCATCAAATGATTTTTTATAATTCAGATTTGGTCATTTCAATCTTCTTCCATAGTCCTGCCAGCATAATACATGATATATATATTTAACCCTGCCCTGTTGAATCCCACCTAATTTTTAGCTTTTTTTTCTTTCCACAAGCAAGTGGGAATATTGCACTTTGAAAAAAAACCTTAACATTTTAATTGTAAAATAAAATATCATCAGCTATACAATATTTTTTGCTTAGAGATGATGGCAAGGCAGAGGAGATTATTTGGTAGTCAACAATATTTTTTGCCTTCTTTAAGGACAATGAAGTCATTATAAACCAATTAATATAATTAATCAGTAATGCAATGCTCTCCCATGTTCCCAACTTAAGCTATATTTAATGAAGAAATGTCGGCTGTAAAATTATGACACAACCTTTCTCATTATACCTGCATAGTTTTGAATGTGGTAAAATACATTTAGATTTCTGTTTTTAATATCTGATTTAACCTTTTAAACTGCATTAACTTTTGTATCATTATTAGTGATACCAGGCTGTATTACATTTTGATATTCGTAAATTCCTCTTCTGTACTTGCTACATTTAATAGCAGTTATGGGTTACTGCCACTATAAAGAATTATAAGATACTGTGTTCCCCTTTTTAAATAATTTATTCTCTCTCTCCCTCCTCCCCATTTCAAGTCATGCAGTCAGGCTGAAATTGTGGTTTTTGTCATTCTAATTTGAATACTGAATTTTACTGAAAATCTTTGTGTGATGTTACATATACATTCACAATAGAAAACTGACAAGATTTCTAATAAGCAAATTTAAGCTGCAAAATTATCTATCATATATTTTTCTATCTATCTATTTATCTATCTATTTATCTATCTATCATCTATCTATCTATCTATCATCTGTCTGTCTGTCTATCGATCTCTATCTATCATCTATCTGTCTATCTGTCTATCTATCTATCTGTCTATCTATCTATCTATCGCTATATCATAAAAGAAAAAAACATTGCTCTTCTGTAGCAAGCCATTAGCATTATGGGTAGGACATTGTTGACAAAATTGTTAGTAGTTTAACAGCTAAAAGATAAATCTTCTGTTTTTGGAGAACAAAATAGATAATTCAATTACAGAATACAGTAGGTTGATTTCTAAGTAAATATTTTGTACACTGAATAAAAACAGAATTAAATTTAATTGGTAAAACTGAAATCATTCAAGTGTTTGTTGGTGTAAGTAGTTTTGATTAAACAAAGTATTCACCTGTACTTTGCTTTGCACAATGAAGCTGCTCATCCACTTTTTTGTTTTGTTTTTTTAAAAATCATTGTGACAATTACCCCTTCAGTTGATTGTACAAGTTTGCAGGCATTTCTTCTGTCTGCTAAATTTGGTCTCATGAGGATCTAAGGAGAATCATTACTGAAGCTATAAAAACATTGTTTATTCACATTTTGTATAATACATAGTATACCAATAAACCTACTACTAAAACTATCCATTACCTGTCCCAGCTCCTGCCAACCTAGCAGTTTGAAAGCATGTAAATACGAGTAGATAAATAGGTACCACATCAGTGGAATGTAACAACATTCCATGTGCCTCGGCATACAATCATAGTGGCCACATGACTACAGAAGGATCTTAGGACAACGCTGGCTCTCTTGGCTAAGAAACGGAGATGAGCAACTATCCCTAGAGTTGGACATGACTGGATAGGGGAAACATTTACCTTTACCTTTACTAGGAAAATATCGCTCATACTAAAATGCAATCTTTTGCCAAAGATACAAAGTCTTCAAAGCAGTAACCTTTCGGTATGACCAAGTCACTGCTGAATTATATACCCTTATATGCATTAGGATTTCATTTGAATTTTCAAAATGCTCCCGTCTGACCTTTTCATGCAAGATAAGTCAAACTGATTATATTATTACACTGAATATATATATATATATATATATATATATATATATATATATATATATATATATATATGTGTGTGTGTGTGTGTGTGTGTGTGTGTGTGTGTGTGTGTGTGTGTGTGTGTGTGAATACACACACACACAGTGCTTATTGTAACTCAGTAGGAAATATTATTACAATATCTTCAATTGCAGTAAAGTATTATTTTCAAACCTTCTACACAATATTATTTTTCTTTCACAGAGTACATTTCTAAAAGATAGACATTAGCTAACAAGGCAATTCATTTTCTTCATTTCTTCCCTCTTCAAAGGAGGCTAACAAAACTGGGTCTTGTTTTTTAAAGTTTCAGTCTCTAAAGAGGGAGCCACTTTGGTCTAGTAGTTAAGGCACCAGGCTTAACTACTCTCTCTCTGCCCAATCACAAGGTGGTGGTTGTGGGGGAAAATAGGAGGATGAAAGTATGTTGCATATATTCACCACCTTGAGTTATTTGTAAAAATTATAAAAGCAGGATACAAATAAATCAGAAATGAAGCTATTGGGAGTGAATACCAATGCAATTAGTATCAATATACATCTAGTTTTATTATTTATTTAGCCTTTCATCTTACATACCCTGATTCTGGTGGTTTACAATAAGACTATAAAATAGGAATATAAGTAGCAACCAACCATTAAAAGCAATAATATATGATTAAACCAGCAAGGAAGGTGCATTACATCTTATAGAAAATGGAACCATTTTATGACAATTACAGATATATTATACAAACAGAGATAATTTGTCTTCATCTGCTGCATCCAATGCCATTGAATCTGATCTCTGAGTGTCCTAACTCAGTAGATATAACACAGCCATTATATTCACTTCCCAAAGCTCTCCTAAATTCTGTTAATCAGTTTCATAATGTGTTGTAATTGTACTGGCATCTTTCCTCTCTTGAGTAAGCTGCTCCATTATTCTTTTCTATTGAATATTTGGTGGGAGAAGGAAGCACTGAGGCATGCTGTAAAGGTTGTCTCTCTTCTAAGTAGGAATGTGATGCAAGGGCCCAGTAGCTCAATGCCATGATAGCAGCTGCTGAAAAGTGATAAAGTGAAAAAATCAGGAGGTGAAGTCAAGCAAGGATCCCTACCGATACTGCCCTGAAACTTTACAGAGCCATAGGATGATCAGATCAAAACCTTAGCTGACCTGTTCAATGGCAACCAACAGATTGGATAGATGGAGCCTGGTGCTGACTCAGGATCAGCACCGAACAGCAGGTAGTCCTCAACCTATACCAGTTAATTTAGTGACCGTTCGAAGTTACAACAGCACTGAAAAAAGTGACATGACCATTTTTCACACTTATGACCATTGCAGCATCCTCATGGTCACTTGATCAAAATTCAGGTGCTTGGCAACTGGTTCATATTTATGATGGTTGCAGTGTCCCTGGGTCATGTGATCACCATTTGTGACCTCCTAACAAGCAAAATCAATGGGGAAGCCAGATTCCCTTAACAATCATATTAGTAACTTAACAACTGCAGTGATTCACTTAACTTGGCAAGAAAGATCGTAACATGGGACAACATTCACTTAACAACTGTCTCACTTAGCAACAGAAATTTTGGGTTCAGTAGTGGTCATAAATTGAGGATTACTGTTGTGGCTCCATTACCTGAGCCTGTGTTATCGGCAAGAGAGGACTCCGAGAGTGAAGGAGAGGAGTTGGCAAGGCCTCCCTCTCCAGGACCCTCCTCTCTGGCAATGCCTTTGGTGTCCGCCGAAGGGCAAGAGATAGGCTTGGGGCCAAGCACGTCCACGCAGCCACAGGTGGACAGTAATGAGGGAGATGAGTCTTGGCTGGATCCTCGACAGCATCTCAGAGATAAATGCGCGCAACAGAAGAAGAGGCGTGCCAGAGATTAAGCTGAGTCACTGGACCACACCCCACAGGGTATAAAAGGGGGTGAGGTGGCCATTCAGATTCTGTGACAGACAAAACTAACTACTATCGAGTCACATTGCATCTTTGGAAACAACATTATCTGCCTTGGATTTATTTTACGAACTGGACAATTCTTGAACTGTGTGTATTTTGTTTATGAATAAAGTTCTTGGCAAGCAGCTACTGGGTTGCTGCCAAGCCTCTTATCGGAAGAATTGGTTGTCTGCCAGTTTATTTAACCCTCGGCTGTCTGTGTGCATGTGTGAGATGGGGACAGAACAATTACCTGGAAAAATGCTATCATTCCCTTTTAGTCTCAGGAAGATTAGCGCTTCTGCTGTAACTGTGATGCTTTCTTTGGCTGATTGGGGTACATAGATCATTCTGGGAATGAAGTTTCTTTTCTTCACTTTCTTTCTTTCTTTTTCTTTTCTTTATCTTTCTTTTTTCACAAAGAAGCCCTTTATTCTGTCTTCCTTTTTTAGCCTAGCATTTTTCTGCAAGTGCAGGGTCCAGGTTTTTTTTTTTTTTTAAATAAACCAAATGTTGGTCTATTGCTATTGACCAGTCAATTTTATCAACTGGATGTGACATCACGGGTTGAAAGAGAGTGACTGGCGCAAGCCTACCCAGCCTACTATCAGGCCTGAGGTGGGCTTAGACCAGGGGTGAAATGCTCCTGGTTTGGACTGGCTCAGGCGAGTAGGTAGCGATGGTGGCGGGCAGTTCTGAGAACCGGTAGCAAAAATCCCTGCCCCGCCCCCCATGCCCAGCTGAGCCATGCAATCATCAGAGCCTTTTTTTCTTTTAAATGGCTCTGACCAGCCAAGCTCTGACAATCCCAGCTGAGTTGCCTCAGCTTGGATCTCCAGAGCCATGTAAAAAACTTTTTTCCTTTTAAATGGCTTGTAGCAAAAATCCCTCCCCCTCCCCCTCTCAGCTTGCTTACCTTAGCTGCTGGTTGCAATGCCTTGCTGTAATCCCATTGCAAATCCATTGCATCAGCAAGCAACTGAATCTCCCTGCCTCCAATCAAGCAGACAGGGAGTTATGGACTTCAACTCCCAGAATTACTCAGCCAGCAAAGCAAAGCTGGCTGAGGAATTCTGGGAGTTGAAGTCTACAAGTCTTAAAGTTGCCAAGATTGGAGACCACTGTTCTATTGAGTAAGTTTTTTCCCCCTTTGGGAGCTTTAAAAAAATAGTTAATTGGGGGGTTTTTTAGATGTTCTTTTTTTAGACCTAGCCATTTAAAGTTTAGGAAGTTTTACATTTAGCTGCTTTTATATAAAAATAAAAATAAATTAAAATAAAATAAAATAATATTTGTGCAGCTTTCTGAGATTTAGTGTGTTTCTGTAGTGTTTCACTCTAACTACACAAATACACAAAATCTCACAAAGCTGTATGTTGAATTTTGTGTGTGTAAAGTGTGAAAGTTGGTTTTTTGGGCTTTTTGTGGCTGTGTGAGGTTCCTGCTTGTTGCAGGGGCCATTTTGGGTCTAGCACAGCTGCTTTTATATTGTGGGTGAGCCAGTTGTGTTGTATTGTGTTTTGTAGGTTAAAAAAGGGCAAAGAAGTGACATTGACTTGGCCACGCCCACCTGACCAACAAACCATGCCCTCCCAGCCACCTTACCACCAAGCCCCGCCTACTAATTAAGCCACATCCACAGAACCGGTAGCAAAAAAATTTAGATTCAGCCCTGGCTTAGACATCAGTTTCCTGGTTTCTAGCCTGGTGCTTTTATCATTAGGCCAATCTGGCTCTCAGCATTCTGTTTTTTTACAGAAAGAAAGAAAAATCTGCTTTATGGTGAAGATATTTGGCAATTTAATAAACAAATGTTCAATTGTTAAAAGAGGCTGAACACTAGCTTTTCTCTCTTTCATGATTAAACAATTTTTAAGAAAATTGAATATAGACATAAATGAAAGTACTATTCACACGATTAATTAAAGAAGTGAAATGAGATGCATAGCACACCTAAGTATATGAAAAGAACCAAAATTATAGCAAATGAGGTATTTCATGAGCTACATAATTAATGGTGAATTAGGACTTTCTCTTTGCTTTTTAACAGAGATAGGCTGCAGTCACTATAAATAAAAGTCATTCATGACACTTGGCACTCTATTTAGGTTTATGTGGGTTGTGACATTTCTTTCTGTGACTCAGAACTTTCCTGTTTATCTGCAACAATGCTTACAGATGAAATAAATGTATGTTGCTATGATGTGGATGCCTTACAAATTCATCCATTATAGGGTTTTATTGTGTGTGTGTGTGTGTGTTTGTGTGTGTGAGAGAGAGACAGAGAAAGAGAGGAGGAGGGAAGCATGAACCGTCAATGTAATCTGAATAAATTGGCTTGGGTCAAATCCAACAGGATATTATTATCCTAACACTAGGGTATTGTCCAGTTTGGCTACCAATTATGGAAAACATAGTTAAATAACTTCTAGAAGATCATATTTTTCAGCTGCAGAGGGAATTTCAGTGAGTAACACAATAGAACAATAAACAACAAAAAGAAGGATTTTAAGAAATATGGGATAGGGAAGAGAAAGAAAAAGAAAGGAAGAAATGTTGTTTAGTTGGTTAACGACTAGCCAAATTTGAAAAAATGCAATATGAAATAAAAATAAATACAAAAGAAGTCATATCATACCATCATAACAAAGATTAAATAATATAAACATGTATCATATATTTTGGAAATGTATAAATTAGGAAAAGAAAGTAAAATAAGTGTACATTTTTTAAATGAGGTCCCCAAATAGCAAAATGGGAAGAAATAAAATGCAATAAATGGGTTCTCAGATCTCAGGATTTGTCATTCACTGCAGTGGTGAAATCCAAATTTTTTTACTACTGGTTCTGTGGGTGTGACTTGGTGGGCGTGGTGTGCTTGGTGGGCGTGGCTTGGTGGGCATGGCAGGGGAAGGATACTGCAAAATCTCCATTCCCACCCCACTCCAGGGGAAGGATACTGCAAAATCCCCATTCCCTCCCCACTCCTGGGGCAAGGATATTGCAAAATCTCCATTCCCACTCTGGGGCCAGCTAGAGGTGGTATTTGCCAGTTCTCCAAACTGCTCAAAATTTCTGCTACCAGTTCTCCAGAACCTGTCAGCACCTGCTGGATTTCACCCCTGATTGACCGGCTATAGAGCTGTTGTTGTGCAACCTGTGGGCAGAAGACTTTCTCCATGGTGTTTTGGGGATATATATATATATATATTTGTAGACTGATGTACTCAGATTCTTTAATTACATCTCCAGAACTTCCCAAGAATATCTTCACAGTCTTGAGATCAGGAGCATCCATGAGGAAGGGAAGGATTATCCAAACAACCAAAAATCTGGTCTCAACTATGTAGTTGCAGCTGCCAATTCTAATTCTAATTCTTGAGGATACCCTCACTCAGAATTTGTATAACTTAAACCTTGAAAATAGTCAAGGTTGTTTTCAGGAATATTTATTTTACTTATGTTTCTGTTTCTGTCACAATAGCTATAAATCATGCAAGAATGATAAAAGTCCTTTTCCTTTCAAACAGGAAAATCTATTACACATTTCCCCTTTCTACCTTCCCTTTCTGCCAGTTTCTGTGGCCATTTTTTCTGATGTTTGTAAAATCTAAATCCTGGAAAATATAAAAAGGGAGAGAAATTGTTGTATTGTTGGGCTGCAACTATTCACAGTCACTATCAAGAATAAAGGCAATCAATATAAAAACAAAATTATAAAAAGCAAGCAATTGAAACCCAAATTATATACTGTAGCTAGCACTTTGAATTCTGTTAGAAAACAGATAGGTATGCTATGAAGCTATGAATCTTGCCTTGAAACCAATCAGTAGCTAATGAAAGGAATTACATGTTCAAGGCTGTCAATAGTGTAACTACAATGTTCTGGGGAAAAAATCCTACTTGAGGCATGCAATACAGTCCAAATCAAATGTAAATTCAGCAAGTTTACCATGGCTTGATTAGGAAAAAATGTTGAATTGATTGCACTAGCATTTAGCTTATAAATATATTCCTAATCAATACCCAAACCTGAACATTTCAAATACATAACTGGTTCCCAGTCCACATGCAGCCTGAAAATCTTGCGTCTGAGTCTTTAGTCATATTGCCCACCAGTAAATGCTATGTCTCCATTTACTGAACCGCCTTTTGGCTGACAATCAACATTTTTATTTTGCTTGTATTTCAGTTGCAAAAGAAACAGCATTGGCTTTCATTCCTTTCATAGTAGGAATAAAACTGAACACCCAAATAGCAGCCAACATTCCCCAGTAGTTTTATTCCTTTGGTAAATAACTGGGGATTAGAAAGACCTTTGCAAGATACCAAAACCACGATGCGCTATAGAACCAGGAACATGTGTTGAAATAGGTATCTGAGGATGTCCAGAACAGCCAGGATTCCTCTAGCAAAAAATGACTCAGAAGAGTATTGTAACCAATGAAATAGAAAACCATAATAGGACCAGCATTAAAAAATGGTCCAGCAAAGATCATCTGCTGGTCAGAGATCTCAAAAATATTATTTTCTTATAACCAGACTTCAAGCTCTATTGAAATGAAAAAGATTTCATAAATCCATATACATTATTTGGTTTTCTGGAAATTAAATATTCAAGCCTTGATATCACAAAAGGGAACAATTGTAATTTAGCAAGAATTAACCCTATAAAGTTACAAATTTCTTTGTGTGCAATAGATGTGAGTGCTGTACTAAATTACTTTTTTCTCGGCATCCATAGACAGTTGCTTAAGGCTGGGAATCATGAAAGAGACGTCTGGTGGAATCTAAATTTATACTTTCTATTCATGTTTTGCCTTCCATTCTTGAACTTAAAATCGGATATTTGTAAACCTACTTGCCATTTTAAATTTCTTCTAATGACTTTCTTTAGTAATTTAAATGGTGGCAACATTAGTAATCCATCAACAGTGCATTTCTGCCAGGAAACAATACATCTCTAAGGGCTTTCCTCAAACTTGATACCAGTTCTGAGAACGGACATTCGTATGTTTATTGTGTAGCTTAAATGTTATATGTAACTAGATCAAACTGAGTTTATAATTAATGACTAAACAACCCATTGACCCCTTGGCTTATCATTTCAGAGAAATTTCCTTACTAGATTGCCCAATGCCTTCAACAATGGTAGAGCTCTCATGTACCTGAAAACTTTTTAATAATCTAGGGAGGTATTCTGTACTGTATCTGTCTTGAAACTAATTCACGATGACCAGTTAAACATCAGCATAGGAAATGTTTTATGACGTGTTGTATTATGTAAAATGCAAGATAATTTTTGTGTCATAAAATGTTTTATAAAATTTGCCTAATTTCAGTTCCACAGGAATCATGGATGCCAGATTTGTATGCATTCTTGTAAATTAGCTCCATTTGAAGTACCTTGATTCAAAATGTTTTGTCATATGACACACCGTTTCATCCAGTTAAAGGTTACAAACACAAGAGCTTTAGTAGTATATATATATAACAGTCAGATATTGGTATTAATTTAGAATCTGTTTTATCATTAAATAGAATATTTAATTTAGAATCTGTTTTAACATCCTAGAGTCAAATTTGGATTATTCCAGATTTTAACGGAACTCATTCAGTTTCTGGATCTGAAGCAAATGCCATGGTGAAAGAACATTGGTTTTGCAGTGCCTAGAATTAATCATGCTCAAATAAAATACAAAGCCCACAAAAAGTTTTCTTCTTCTTCTGAGGAATATACTGTATATAATGGTTGATATTAGCTAAAAATGTCACAATTCATAAAACTAATACAATGTTTTTTGAGTTACATATATTTGTCTACCTTTTGCTCTAACATGACATTATTTGATGAAATGTGTATGCAGTTATGAAAAAATCTATATCAAATTAGGGAAAGGTGTATTGTGATAGCCTTTCCCAACTATAGTCAAGGATTGAGTCAGATGTAAAAGAGATTAAGTCATTGTTTTTCCCCAAAATAAATTAGTTTGTATGCCTGATGAGATAGCAAATATACTTAACATAGTAGAGTGATAAATCATTCAGGGTAAGAACCAAATTAAAATGAGATAGAGCAAATAATAAAACTAAGGGATTCTCTCAGCACAAGGATTTGTGGGATCAGATTGCAGGGTTGAGGCCAGACGTATTGATCAATGAATCCAATATTCTTCCCTTCTCTCCTATGTACCATAGCATTTTATAATATTGATTTCTTTTTAAGCATTTGCTAAGGTGTTGCTGTTTGTAGCATGACAACCCACTGGGGAAACAAATCAGGAATCAAGGTTTGTGAAAGTCCAGAACTGAAATAAGAACTTTGGGTTCGGTTTGCTTCATCCCAGGTAAATAAAATTTTTGTCTAAATCATTAAGTTTACTTCATGATATAGACTACAGTCAAATCCTAATTTATAACCTATATACTATAAAGACAAAATCTTTGGTTAGGATTTGTGCTAAAGCAAAGTGATGGGGCATATATGTCCATGTATATATGGAAGAAGCCTGGAAGAAGCCTGATGATTGATTGATTGAATGAAAGAAAGGAGAAGAATCTGGACAACCCATTGAACTAAGCAGCTGTGCCAAGTCTTTAGAAAAAAACAATTCTTCAAGGAGGGTATGTCTGAAAAATTGATTAGTGAATTGTGCATAATGTTATCAAATAATTATTTTCTCTCCTTTCTTATTTTTAGTACAAGTAGCCTATCAATTTAGCACAATCATCACCTTAAACTTTTGTAATTTTGACTGTTGTAGTTCTTCCCTGCCCCAAAGTAAAAATATGGTCCTCAAATGTAGGTGTGCCTATGGGTTCCCTTATGAGTAGACTAGCAAATTATTCCTTCTTCAGGACTTCCTGCCCCCTCATGTTGCTTCACAATGTTTAGAAGCTTTCTTCCCGCAAATCTTTTATCATCTGGTCTAGGAAATCAGGCTAATTAACAAAGCAATCAACAGCTCGCTTTGTGATTCCAGAGTTGATTTAGGAAGTAGGAAAAAGAGCAGAAAGAGAGGGACGGAGAGATCTCATCCACAATAAAGCTTCAAAGAGTGTTTTGATGAAAACGAGCTTCTTTCTCATTTGCAGCTGCAAAAAGAGCTGGCAAGTAAGGCACAGGCTCCCTGCCAGCACTAAACAAGAAGGCGGGGGAAGTTGAGAAAAACAAGGTAATGGTGGGGATTTCAGGGCAGGTGTCCCATTAGTCCCTTCCAAATGGTTACGTCTGAGACATTATCTGCAAAAATGAGGCTGCCTTGTTCTGCTTCTGTGGGTTGGTTCTGTTTTTGAAGCTGAACTGGGAGAAAACATTCACAAAAGCCAAACAGAGGGAAGAAGAGCTTCAAGTGAGTAAAGTCACCAGCCAGAAGGAAGAGCAAAAAAAATCTGCTGAGATTTTATACTCTAGAATTTTAAATCCAATTCACATGCTTTTTGGCAAAACCTCAAGTGACGTTTTCAGTATATACGTTTCTTTTTCTTTTTCTTTTTCTTTTTCTTTTTCTTTTTCTTTTTCTTTTTCTTTTTCTTTTTCTTTTTCTTTTTCTTTTCCTTTTCCTTTTTCTTTTTCTTTTCTTTTTCTTTTTCTTTCCTTTCCTTTCCTTTCCTTTTCTTTTCTTTTTTGCTGCTATCTCCTCCTCCATAATTTTACCTACAAATCTCTTTTACCAAGTACCTCTGCAGGGTTACAGATGGTAAAACATAAGTGATATTAGCATGGGGGAATCTAAGAGTATTATGCAACTTTGATGGCTTGAGGGCATTCCTTCTACCTTGTTAACCTTTTATCCTTCTGAATTTTTCAACTTTGATTTTCACTTTTAACTTGCACATTTTAAACTTGTTTAATTTTGTTTTAATTGTACTTTTAGTCATGGTTTATATTGTTTTATAATGTTGTTTGTAAACTGATCAGAGTCATTTAGCTGAAATAGATGATGTAGAAATTTAAATAAATAAATAAATAAATAAATAAATAAATAAATAAATAAATAAATAATAGATAGATGAATACATACATACATATACACATACAAACAGCTATAAATAGGATGCACAAAATGACAGCCATGTTTTTATCAACTAATTAATAGGGTGGTTTGGGGATATTTTTTCTCAGCTCTGTACAAGAAATTGTTGGCTGCCAGCTGAATTCTCTTTTTATATATTTATGTGTGTGTGTGTCTTAAAGGTCAAATTATCATTTGCAATACTTCATCCTTTATTCCCCACTTATCAGTTGTTCATTGTAAAGGTAAGCCTTGAATGATTCCTCCATTCCCTTAGAGGTTTGCATTCACAATGGGAATGCTGTCTGTTAGGGGACTAATACAAAGTGATCAGGGCTAAAACAAGAGGTATTTGATGCCAGAGCTTATTATGAATGGTAATAGTCTTTGCTACTTCTTTTCTCCTCCATGGAATAGATTGTAGAGGAACAACAGATTACATCTTTGGTATCTGAGTTTGTTTGTTTATTAGACTTGTTTGCTGCCCACCTCCCCTAGAGGCAACTCTAGGCGGCTTACAAATAGTCATTGAAACATGGAAACAATAGAAACTCAATAATAATAGTAAAAATTTATAATAAAAAAGATGAGAAGGAAGGGAGCATGATGCACATGAGGAAGGTGAGTCTTAATCCATTACCACCTCCAGTGTAGTTCACTCCCATTGGGATTCCAGGCCAAATGGCAGAGCTGGCCTTTATGGAAGGTCAGGAGGATGCATGCAGATATTACCTCAAGGAGCAAGAGCCTCCAAAGGGCAGGAGCTGCAGCAGAAAAGGCTCTTTTCCTGGACCTCACTAGTGAAATTTCTTGACTGACAGGGTTTAAAGCATGCTCCTCCTGTTGGCACCGGGGAGTGGGGTCAAACCCACTGGGGTGAGACAGTTCCTCAGTTACTCTCCCACAGGTAGTTTTTGACATTAGTTCTTTATTGAAATAGTAGACACCTTTGTACCATCTTATTTATCAAGCTTAAACATGAACTGATTATTTGGGGTAAAAATAAATTTCAGGGGTAGAATCATCTTAATTTATCTTTGGGAAGAAGTGTCCTCAGGAAATAAAAGTAACTAACTTAGGAGAAAAACAAAAGATGATGCATATTGTCAGACTATCTTTTTTTCCAATAATCCCACATGAATGAAAAATAGCATGTTAGAATAATGTTCAGGGATGAGCTTCCATATGGCAGTGAAGAGGGGACAAGTGACATCTACATATCATGCTACCTCTGTACAAATAATCTATATGGCTTGTATAGCATTTGCATTATAATGTTATAATGTAATTTACATAAATCATGTAATTTGTGTGATTACTTATAATGCGTTTGACATTCTCATGGTTTCTTCCATATGCGTGTTCCGCGCCCTGATTTAGGAATGTAACAGAAGTAAATGTTTCACTCTCAATGGTCAATTCATATTTCTGTGATTAAGAATATATCCCCACCCATCATCAGGCAAACATTTCTCAACTTGTAAAGTATCACTTGTGTTTATGATTTTGTCAGCAAGTGGTAAGTTTTGCATAAGTGCCACTGGACCATGATTTACAGTACATTGTAGGAAAAGATTACTTTTTGTCACAATTAACTTCTGATGACTTCATGGAGATATCCATGCAGTTTCAGAAATTTATGCCATTGCCTTTTTCCAAGATATGCTTTTACTTTCCCTCTAGTTTATACCACTGATATTTTCTGGTAATTTTCCATTCCCATATTAATGAGATCCAATTTCTGCTTTGTGTGTGTGCGTCTTCGAGTCATTGCTGACTCCTGGCAACTACTAGGACATGTCCCTGCAGTTTTCTTGGCAAGATTTTAGAAGTGGATTCACTTACCTTTTTTCTAGGACTGAGAGAATGACTGGTCCAAATTAACCAGCTGGTTTTGTATCTAAGTGGGGTTAGACTGCAGTTTGTTAAGAGAAAAATGGTAATATAGACATGATATACATGATATATGAAAGAAAAGCCCAAAATTCTATGAAGCAAAGGTGTCCTTTCTAGTCATTGTTGTTAATGATCAAAAATATACTAGAAATTTGAAATAGTATAGTAAAAGTTGGATGAAAAACATAATTACCTGCTGAGTCAAACTAGCTCTCATTTAGTTTTGACTTAGACTACTGTATGCAACTAATTTTTAGAGTTTGCAAACTATGATTCATGGCCTCATGTGTTGTGCAAATCCAGTCACTTGCGCTTTATTCTTATTGTACAGTGAAACAAAAACTCTTTCTATGTCATATTTTGTTAGGTGAATTTCTGAGAAATTTGCTATTTTGGAATCCATACAACAGCTTGGATTTCTGAGCTCCATTTAGTAGAAAGCCAGTTTTGTTGTGACGGTTAAGGCACCAGGCTAGAAGCTGGGAGATTGTAAATTCTAACCCAACCTTAGGCACAAAGCCAACTTGGTGACCTGGGGCCAGTCACACTCTTTCAGCCCTAGGAAACAGGCAATGCCAAGCCAAGAAAACTTGCCAAGAAAATTGTATTGACTTTTCCAGGCAGTTGCCAAGAGTCAACACTGACTCAAAAATGTATACACACATTCAGCCGAAATCCCTACTAAACAGGTATATACAAAAGTATGAAGGCTATTGCTTAACGCATTGTAAGCCGCCCTGAGTCTCCGGAGAAGGGCGGCATATAAATTGAACCAATAAATAAATAAATGGCATTTTCTTTCTGTTTGGTAAGAAGGAAACAATGTTCAGAATTATAAAAATCTGGCTACCATCTAAGCATCATCACTTTTTTTAAATCTCAGATGAGTGTCAGGTTAGTTGTACTTCTTTACTCCCTTCTATCCATCTCAGCCCAACCAATTAAAGTAGCAAGTGGTATATTGCTTATTAGGCAGTCTTTAGGCATGAAAGTAATGTGTTACAAAGAAAAGGTAGCAGGGGATATTCTGTGATTCAGAGTTGGTGAACTAAAATGGAAGTGATGAAAGAATAGTTGACTTCCTTCTATAATAATAGGTTTTAGGATCCAGATGTTATAAAGTGAAAGAAACTGCTTTATTTCTGACTGCACAGTTTCTTGGTGGGGTTCCTTATAACCACAAAAAGGAGAAGAGGTAAAAGTCAGCTTAAACTATACTGCAAAGTTTTTATCCCCTGAGAACATTCAGACAGAAGTTAAAATGTGCAAGATCCCATGTCTACAGGAGCTGCCAGGGAGTTCACAGTGGTTTTCTTTTAGGAACTGAAGCTGGTGTTCTTTGATCACAGTAAAAGAGCAGTTTCAGTATCTGAAATGATTTTCAGCTGTTTATCCACAGCCAGAGATATGACTAACATTTTTAAAGTTACGAATCAAGCTGAAAAAAGAAAATAATTCAAAATTAAAGACGAATGGAGCATTTTTTAAAAGGTTGATTTCTTTGTGATTTTTCCTAGTTATTAATATCAAGTAAATATATTTGTCAGTTCTATAACTTTTCAGAATTTAACAGGTAATATTAATCATATTGTAGGAAATTAGCACCCACCCCTCTCCTAGAAGAATGAAATATTCTAAGAAATATTAAAAAGGCAGAATATTATACCTCTCTGGATGAGAAAAGGAGATACATGCTCTTGGAAAGCAGCCCTTTGATAATAGCCCCAGAAAGACTGGACCATCCTATCTACAGGACAAAAGGCTGGGCCAGCTTATCTACAACACAAAAGACCTTCACCCTCAGGACATAATACGATTAGCCCTCTATCTATCTCACCACATGGCACCTGGGAAGATTACATCACCCAGCAAGATTCATCCAAGCCCGGGACTCAAGACAAACTACAAAGTTGCCTCTGCATGGATCCATGGGAGTCTGACAACCAATCAGAATACATTTCTTTCACAGGAACAGGAAACAAGTTCAAAGCCCAAGAGAGGGTATAAATATATCTCACTCCCCACTCACTGTAGTCAGCTACCCAGGAAGTCAAACCATGTGGTCCTGCCCACCATTAAACCATCTTTCCAAACAGCTTCCATGTTTCCAGAATCTTTCTCCCCACTTGGAACTGAACCCAGATGGACATTTCTTCCAACAATAGATTGGATATATGATCCTGGAAACTATTGAATAAAGTTTTATTTCTTTACTAAGTCTTTTTCTTTCTTCCTTTCTTCCTTCCTTTCTCTCTCTCTCCTTCTTTGTAAAAACAAGATTTTATTAGTTTCAGGAATTTTAGATTATTTCCAGATTAAGTGGCAGCTACAGCTATTTGAAAGTCAGACTTTTTTCCACCATCAAATAATCATGTCAAAGTGGTCTACCAGATTATTTTTTATACTTATGATGAATTTGCACCTGAACTGTTTTAGCTTATATAGGGTATAATCCATAAAAGATCATACTCTTTTTCCTATTCACTTTTTCATACTATTATTATTCTTGATATATTAGCAGTGGGTATGGGTTCTGCTTGCTCATGAAAGTGCTTGCTCAGTGCTTTAAATGTCTGTATTCATTTCTTCCATTCATTTCAGGTTTTGTGTGGTTTGGTTGTGTTTCTCTTCTGTTTGTACATTTGGTAAATTCAGTTGTCGATGCATAATATGTGGTGGCCCTAAGCTTCATTCATCATGGGCTAATGCTTATTCACTGAAATGAATTAAGCCTGGACAGTAGCAAAGCATGACAGATTTTACCCAGTTAATTTATCTGGATTGAACTATTCTAATTCTATACACTTCACAGCTGGATGATCAGTGGCCAGCAGTCAGTCAGCTAATCTTCAAATCATTAATTAGCAGGATAAACCTCTTATTACAGAGCTCATTATGGGTGAAATTCTTCCCCTCTGCAATACTTAAGTACCTCTTGTGCATTATATTAAGGTCTTAATCACTTCTCATTTGGTGCTGTTTCTCTGCATGGGCTGAATTTCTTAGTATATAATTTATAAAGCCTGTACAATCTAAGCAAAAGATGGATACAAATATATATTACAGGTAATTTATTATGTTGTTATGCCTGTCATCAGCTTATTGGTAAAGATTTTCAAAGTTCAGAAATTCAGAAATGCTTGAGGCAACCTGTAGGCTATGCAAGTTTTAAGCAATAATAATTCTTGTGGTGCAGTTGAGCTAATTATGACATCCCTGGTGTCTTTCTTGATATAAATTAACTTCTGTAACACTGGAATGTGTTCAATAGTATAATATTACATTTGAGAAGTGCATAGGGTTCATTTTGATATTAAGCACTTTTCATTGAAGTGTGTGTGTGTGTGTGTGTATACACACACACACACACACACACACACCAGAAATACCTACCACACATTTATTTAGATTCTAAATATCATTTTGAGATTCACGTGATGTTTTCTGTTTGGAGAAACCATCTGGCAATTTTTTGAAGAAAGGCAAGAAAAACTAGAAAATCCTTCAGGCTTATACAGGATATCCCTAAGCTGTCAATCAGTCACTTTTGTCATTTTTTTCTAAGGCAAGATGAATTTGGGAATCCCTTCTCAGATAAATATCTATCAACAGAGAAATAACAAGAGACTGAGTGAATGTTGTGACAGATCTGAAAACTGTTACAGGAAATGCTTTCCAGCAGAAATAATTTAAAGAACAATTATTTACAAACAGGATGTCAGCCTTGGAAGCCATATTAAGCCGGAAGCTTCAATGCTGCCATCTCCTCATGTGTGGGAAAATAGGAGGGGGGAGTTAGGAGAGGGGAGTTAGTAGACATAATAACAGTTTTTCCTATTGGTCAAGGTCAGGGTGGTCCAGCATCTGGAGGAGGAGTTGTCAAGGGCTGGGCTGAGGTGAAACCAACAGTGATTGGAGCATGTGACTGAAAGGGGAGAAAGGGGTTGGTTTTGGGAGCTTTGTATTAGTGAAGGAAAGCCCAGGTTTTTCAGATTCGGGATTTCCCAGATGTGCCAGTTTACCTATTGCTAGTAAAGAGAACTTTGGAAAATGCCTGCTTCCCCGTCTTTACTGGGAGTCGGGGGTTTTTTGGAACTCTGACATTGGAATTGTTTTTGATTAACTCAAATCAATATGGTCTTGAGTTAAAGGAAAGACCTGTGAATATAAGGCATGTTGTTTCAATGGTGACTAGGACAAAATTATTCCTCCTTGCCTACAGATTTGGGATTTCCCAGCAGTTCAGAAAAAAATCTTTGAGGCCATTGGAATTGCTGGAGAAGAGTGAAATCATGAACGTAATTTTTCCATTTTTATCAAGAGTACTCTTACTGTGAATTCAGGTTTTCTCATAAAGAACTTCAATCTTTGTATGCATGTATGGAAATATTTATGTATCTATCACTTATCTAACTACAATATCTATCTACAATATCTTTCTGCAGTATCTCTCTACCTATCCAGCCAGCCATCATTGAACTGACTAAACTAATTAGCACATGTCCTGAGTAAGGAGGAGAATGATGGGGAAACAACAATGGTTCTGAGTAAGGCTTGCTCAAAATATCTATCGCTATAGGATGTGGGCACAGTTTCAATAAATTCTGTACTGTACTTATGTTCATACAAACAGATTTGTTTTCTGCTTGTGTAATCAAGTATACAAGCTTGTCGAAGTAATCATTTGTAGTTCTTCCCAGCTTTATGGGAGAACCCATCTTTGTCCAGATCCAAATAAACATGTGGCTCAGAGAGAATTTGACTTTGCCTCTTTCTTCATGCTAGACCAGATCTAGTATTTCTGCTTTATAAAAACAAACAATTTCATTAATAGAAACTGTTTTCTGTATCCCACTTAACTATGAAATCATTTGAGGTTGTTCGTGAACCCTGCTGATCATAAAAGTAGATGTATTATAAGGGATCTTTACATATTGTTGCTAATTCTGTAAATATTGCTTTTTTAAAATTGGAACAATTGTTATTGTTCTTACAATGCTCTTAATAATCGAGATATTGTTGAACATGAATTAATACATATATAACTCTGATAACCTCATCCCCTCCCCAAATAGGGTGAAAATTTTCCCTTTATCTTTTTTTTTCATAATTGGCTAAATAGTCTGCATTTATTTGTACATGTGATGTATTTTTTTAATAAAGATATTACATACTGCACAATACAGAATCATAATTGTTATATTAGAGTGCTCTTGTTTATTTCTGGACAATAACTATCTCCCATTAATTGAAATGATCCCATAAGTGTACCTTAAAACATAAAATAAACATAAACATGGAGCAAGCAATTCAAACTCATTATTCCTGATAATGAGGATAGTTCAAAACAAACAAACTTTTCTGAAATAATGTTACACTGAATTATGGAAAATAATAATTATCCCACTTTCAAATGTTGTTCTGTTAAATAAAGAAATATTATGCACAAAAATTGCTTTTTGTTATCTTTTATTATTTTATTAATAAAATAAATTGGTAAATTGGTCATTTGTCCTTCTCTACATGTTTCTTCTAACTAGATTCACTTCTCTTATTTGAGGAAAGTTAACAAAAATGCCAGTATCTATGGAGACTAAGGGGGATTTCTTTGAAAGAAATATGGAAAAATTGTTTGTCAGGCAAAAAAAAGATGAAGCATTATTTAAGTCCTCAAAATCAGGATGATATTTGAAGGAGTTCAGGCAAATGCCTCCCTAATTCACTGCGATACAGGTTCTGTAGTTATTACAATCTACTTATTAGAAGTAGAATTTTAGTCTTCTGGTGGAGTTGATTTTCTGGTCTGGTCTATTTGTTGAGCTGACATTATCATTTTTAAAAAGAACCCATTGTCTTCTACATGTTGCAGTGAGCAACATTTTGTATCACTGAAAAATTCAGACTTTTATTCTGGATTGCAATTTGTTATGTTCACTCTTATCTGATGCCCAGATGAGTAGAGAAAGAGAAGGTAAGATAAATAGTAAGCAGAGACATCTGAATTATTAAAATGCTGTCTGCTTCTATGTTCATATTCACAGGCTACTTTTCTTTAGAACCTTCACCATTAATAGAAGAATGTTGCAAGAAAGTACAGGTAGTCCTCAACTTAGGACCACAATTAAGTCCAAAATTTATGTTCCTAAGTGAGAAATTTAAGTGAGTTTTGTCTCATTTTAGGACTTTTCTTGCCATATCTGTTAAGGGAATCACTGTAGTTGTTAAATTAGTAACACAGTTGTTAAGTGAATTTGGTGTCCTCGTTGACATTGCTTTTCAGATGTTTGCAAAAGGTGATCACATGACCCCAGGATGCTGCAACCATCATAAATGTGAGTCAGTTGTCAAGCATCCGAATGTAAATTATGTGGCCATGGGGATACTGTAATGGTCATAAGTGTGAAAAATGGTCATAATCACTTTCTTCAGTGCCATTGTAATTTTGAACAGTCACTAAGCAAACTGTTGTAAGTCAAGGACTACCTGCATGCTGGCAGAAAAAGTTCTGCTCTTCCAACCACTATTTTAGTCTGGCAATAGGTTCTGTCCACTCTGAGAATTGGGGGGGGCGGGCATGAAGAATCAGAGAATCTGCAGTGATGGTGCTTTTAACTGGCAACAGAAGACTCCTAGGTCAGTTTTATGATTCCACATAGGTATTAGTCTGGTAATTGGCACCGAAGTTATGCCCTGCTTATAATTTTACTTTTTCTTTCATTTTTATCTTTTAATTTAAATTGGTGGTTTTATTGGTTTTTATATATTTTGATTGTCTTATTGTGTATGCCACTCAGAAACATGATGGGAGATGAGTGGCTATATACACCCAACTACAACTTCAAAAAAGCAAACTATGATCTCATAGACTCCGACCTCTCATCTCTTGATTGGCAAATTCTATTCTCTGGCTGTAACACTGCCGAAGACCATTATAATATTTTCTTGCTCAAAATCAATAGAGTTATTAAACTATATGCACCACTAATCACCAGCAAAACCAGCAAAAACAAATTACCCATATCAATAAGAAAGCTCCAATCCAAAAAAAAATCCCTCTGGTGAAAAAACAAAACTGGCTATGTAGCTAACTTTAAAAGGTTCTACAAAAATATATGCCACCAAATAAAGACTGAAAGCACCAATTACTACACCAAACAAGAAGAGAACCTCTTGCGCACAAGATCCAACTGCGCCTTCTATAATTTTGTAAACAACAAACTTAAAGACTCAAGATCCATCCCATCCCTAAAAGGACCTAACGGCAAAGAATGCAATGATGAAGCAGTTAAAGCAAACTTCTTTAATACGTTCTTTGGCTCAGTCTTTGTAAGCAGCAATGGCTCATGCCCAACATTCCCTAGTTGTATCACAAATAACTACAACGATCTATTACAAATAGATTTCACAGAAGATAATATTGAAAAGGCACTACGCAGACTAAAACCATCTCTATCTATCAGACCTGATGGACTATGTGCATACTTCTTAAAAAAAGCTTTCCACTGCTATAACAGAACCCATAAGCATAATCTTTGAAATATCCTTCAGGACCAGCTCCCTATCCAACCATGGTCACTAGCCATGGTCATCCCTATCTTCAAAAAAGGAGACCCCAGCTTAGCTAAAAATTATAGATCAATCTCTTTATGCTGCATCACCTCAAAATCATGGAATCAATCATTAACCAATCCATTATCCTCCACCTAGAAACAAACAAACTACTCTCTAATAAACAATTTGGTTTCAGAAAAAAATTATCCTGTAATCTACAAGTTCTACACTGCAAAAATATATGGACTAAAAATCTCAATCAGGGCAAAGCAATAGATGCAATTTACATAGACTTCTGTAAAGCCTTTGATTCAGTGGTAATGACAAACTACTTCTAAAACTAAAATCCTATGGCATCTCCGGACCTCTACATAATTGGATAGCTGCGTTCCTGTCAAACAGACAACAAGTGGTCAAAATAGGGAGCACCCTATCAAATCCTGCACCTGTTAATAGTGGTGTCCCCCGAGGCAGCGTTCTAGGACCAACACTCTTTATACTATACATAAATGACCTTTGTGGTCATATTATAAGGAACTGGGTTCTCTTCACTGATGATGTAAAAATATTTAACACCATAACAGACAATGATGCTACCCTTCAAAAAGACCTTGACTTTGTGTCAGAATGGTCAAACAATTGGCAACTCCAAACAAAACAACAAATGCTCTGTCTTACACATTGGCAAAAAGAAGCAGAACACAAAATACAAGCTGAGTGGACATCACCTTGTAGATGACCCTTACTCTGTCAAGGACCTTGGAGTACTCATATCTAATGGTCTAAGTGCCAAAGCCCACTGTAACAACATTGCCAAAAAGGCATTAAGAGTTGAAAACCTAATCTTGTGTAGCTTCTTCTCCGGTAATATCACACTACTAACCAGAGCATACAAAACATTTGCTAGACCAACTCTCGAATACAACTCATCTGTCTGGAACCCGCACTGCATATCGGACATTAATGCAATCAAAAATGTCCAGAAATATTTCCCAAGAAGAGTCCTCCACTCCTCTGCTTGCAACAAAATACCTTATTCCACCAGACTTGAAATTCTGGGCCTAGAAAACTTAGAACTATGCTGTCTTCGGTTTGACCTAAGCGTACCTCATAAAATTATCTGCTACAATGTCCTACCTGTCAATGACTACTTCAGCTACAACCACAACAATATATGAGCACACAATGGATACAAACTTAAAGTGAACTGTTCCAAACTTGATTGCAGAAAATATGACTTCAGCAAATTTCAGAGTGGTCAATGCCTGGAATGCACTACCTGACTCTGGTTTCATCCCCAAACCCCCAAAATGTTAACCTAAGACTGTCTACTGTTGACCTCACCCCATTCCTAAGAGGTCTGTAAGGGGCATGCATAAGAGCACCAGCATGTCTACTGTACTTGTCCTAATGTTTCCTCTATTTGTATCTATTTTATGTATTCAATTCATGCTTATACTTACATATATTACCTAATATGTTCTTGACAAATAAATAAATAAATAAATAAATAAATAAATAAATAAATAAATAGGATTAAATAAATAATCTCATCTTTTTCTGTTTTCTTTTCTTGGCACCATGGCAATAAAAGTACATGACGGGAGAGGAAAAATATGACCTGGTCCCTCCTTCCTTGCCCCTTACTCTCTAGTCATAAGGACCAGAGGAAACAGAAAGAAGCCTTATCTCCCTCTTTCAGTCAAAGTGTTGCTTCTTCTGATTTATTTCCCATCCAAGAAGGGGGTCCAAGAGACAGCTGTTCAGCTAAAAGCCCCCATTACTGGTCCTCCCTTCATTCTTCCATGGAATGTATCCCTCATTCCAAGGTTTAGCTGGTCCCTCATTGTTTAGTCACTGGGGACTAGTATTTGTACCAAAGGGATGCTATTAGTAAAGTTGCTTGGAAGGAGAACTGGAGAAAACCTGAAGGAATTATAAGAATAAGAATAAATTTATTTCTATACTGCCCTTCTCCCGAAGGACTCAGGGCGGTGTACAGCCTATTAAAAGCACAAGACAAACATCAATTAAAATAATTTAAAATTATTAAATAATTCAGCTCAATTTAAAACCCCAGAAATTTAAAACACCCAATTTAAAATTATTATGTTGATAGCCCGGCCTGGCGGAACAACAGGGTCTTGAGTGCACAGCAAAATACCTGGAGGTCGGAGATCTTACGCACTTCCAGGGGAAGTGCATATTTTATCAGCTGAAAAGAGGCTTTTCCAGCTTTCTTTCCATTGAGAAAGGAAATCTGAAGAAGTGGGTTTTCATTCATCTTTGTGTGTGTGCGTGTGTGCTGAAAAGATATTTCTGGTTTCCATCCCATGAGGTATGTCAACATTTGCATTCCAACTGTACCAAAAGAAGAAATAGTCTGTAAATGTGGAATGTTCAATCCCTCATACAGCCTTAGCTAAAATGGCCATGCTGCCCTTGTAACAACCGGTTCACCCAGAACTGAAAATGTGACCGTGCGTGCGCTCACACTTCGCTTGCACGTGCGTCTTCTGCGCATGTGCGTGGCATCGAAAAACTGGCGATTATATAGGATGTGATAGTACCAGGGCGGGTGGGCAGGGCCAGCCCTGGTCGGAACTACTGGTTCACCTGAACTGGTCCAAACTGGCATCAGTCCACCACTGGCCATGACAATACAAAGCAGTTGTTACTACCACTCATATACATATTTACTGTGATATCTATGTTAGCCTATCCATGAATGAAAGTAGTATCCAAAGTACTAATTAGCATAATTATGCAAATTCTGATAGTTGATGCAGCCTTAGGATATAAATAAAATTTTGGATACAGCTTTGCATTTGATGAAACTAAAACTGTTCTGTTCCTCTGGAGTTTCAAAATGGCCTAGTCCAAATGTAGGAAGCCTAATATACTACAGTATCATTCTGATGTTCAAAAATTCAGTGAAACACATAATATGTACTCCTAATGTGTACATGTGGAAGTTTAAACTATTTGATGGGACATACCTATACTCAGTTATATTATTGATAATTACAAGTATAGGCAAGCATAATTTCTTTGTCATGTTAGAATAATACATCTAACCAAGCAACAATAAAACAAATGTTTGCTCAGCAACCGGTAGTCAATTGTTTTTCATTCTAGCCAAGCTTAAAACACATTTCTGAGATCAATACAATATTATTTAGGGTAAAGTTCAGGATAAAATCCAACATGTAAACAAAACTAGACCTTGCCTTAAAAGAAGGTTGCAGAGAGATTTTACTGAGAAAAGATTGATGCACAGGACCAATAAAGATTAAATAATATTAACATGTTTTAGTTAACAATAGCAAGGTTGAAAGTCAGAAACTAGTAAACCAAATGCAATCTTATATTCAGGTAGCATAAAGGATAGTATAAATAATGGTGTATATCTGTGAAAGTAGAAGATAAGGGTTGGCAAGAGAAGGAGGACTTGCCACATCTTTGGTTTGGAGAAAATATTTTTTGTATGGAATCTAAGCTTCTTTTTTGTGCAAGTGGAGAGTGGAGAATTAGTTAATTTTTTAAAATACATTCCTAGGGACCCATATTATAATGTTGGTTGTAGAATAATTCAGTATTCAAAAAACTATAAGCTTTGCAAAGTTCTGATAACCTTTTATAAGTCTATGGAGATTCTCAGTCATCCAGGTTCTCCCAAAGGTGATTTTTCAGGAGGCAACTGGACTTGTTTTTTCTTCGAAGGCATTTTGCTTCTCATCCAAGAAGCTTCTTCAGCTTTAGAATAATAGAGTTGGGAGGGACCTTGGAGGTCTTCTAGTCCAACCCCCTGCTTAGGCAGGAAACCCTATACCATTTCAGACAAATGGTTATCCAATCTTTAAAAACTTCCAGTGTTGGAGCATTTACAACTTCTGGAGGCAAGTTGTTCCACTGATTAATTATTTTAACTGTTGGGAAATTTCTCCTTAGTTCTACGTTGCGTCTTTCCTTGATTAGTTTCCACCCACTGCTTCTTGTCCTGCCCTCAGGTGCTTTGGAGAATAGCTTGACTCCCTCTTTGTAGCAACCCCTGAGATATTGGAACACTGCTATCATGTCACCCCTAGTCCTTCTTTTCATAAAACTAGACATACCCAATTCCAGCAACCTTTCTTTATATGCTTTAGCCTCCAGTCCCCTAATCAACTTTGTTGCAACTTTATTGCAACAAAGTTACTTTGACTGGATGGTGATGGATGGAAGGATTTATATTCCTTGCAGATAGCTGGTCATTTGTATTCTTTTAGTGAGGCGTTGATGCCACCATAAAAGAATGCAAATGACCAGCTGTCTGCAAGGAATATACCATATTTTTCAGAGTATAAGACGCTCCAGACTATAAGATGCACCTATCTTTTTTGGGGAGGAAAACAAGAAAAAAAAAATCTGCTTCTGCCTCCCAGCAATTTGCCTTGTTGCAGCAAACAGCAAACAGCCTGCTTCATTTTCATTTTCAGCACAGCCTGATTAGCACAAGAAAAAAAAAATCTGCCTCCCATCAATTTACCTCTTTGCAGCAAACAGCGGAGGCCCGTGCGGCAATAGGCAATGGCAATCCCTGCAGCCTGAAACAGTTGAGAGTTGGGAGGCCAAGCCAACCGACAATCAACTGCTTGTGCTAATCAGGCTATGCTGAAGCTGAAACAGGCTGTTTGCAGTTTGCTGCTTGCTGCAAGGAGGTAATTTGCTGGGAGGCAGAAGCCAAAGGGTGGGGGCCAGCAGGTGGGTGGGGCTATATTCGGTGTATAAGACGCACCCAATTTTTCACCCTCTTTTAGGGGGGGGAAGTGTGTCTTATACTCTAAAAATATGGTAAAGCCTTTGATTCCCCACCATCCAGTCAGAGCTGAAGAAGCTTCTTGGATGAGAAGCGAAACATCTTCAATGAAAAAACAAGGAAGTCCAGTTGCCTCCTGAAAAAGCACCTTTGGGATACCTTTTACGGCTTTTTACACCAGGATTGAGAAGTTTATGTCGTATGGATTTGGTTAAAGATGAAACAATATCTATTGGTAACCTTATGGGGGGAAAGTGTTTCTAAATTTGTTTATACTTGTGATTAATGTTAAAAGTCACTCCTTTATGCAATTCTTTTTTTCCTGTTTTCTTTTTTCTTACACAATTTATTCCTTTTTCTATTTTTTCTAAGTTTAGTTTGTATTAGTTTTTACTATTGTAATTATTTTTTTTTAATAAGAATATATTTAAAAAGAGAAAGAAATTATAAACAAAAGCATTATTTTGTTGTGATTTTGCAAGCATGTTGGAGTTTAATGAATATAGCTGTTTTATTTAATTGTTTGTTAGCTATTTGATACAGAATCCCATTACATTATGTAGATCCCTCATCTACATCAGCTCGGAGCTTGGGTTGTTCTAAGATTTAGCATACCTAACTTTTCATGGATAATACACCATTTTTTAAAAAGAGATAGTTGTAGAAACCACAGACATATAAATTAGTTACACCATTACTTTACATATATTTCTTTATGTCAACTAAGTGTTTAGTTGGTCGATATCAGGCCTACAAAAAAAATTAGGCCATGGCCATGTAGATCTCCAAGGGTTATTACCAAGACAAAAATGTCAGCTATTTTTCATTTATTTAATTACATTTTTATTTAAATAAAATGTAACTCATTCATACAGTTAAATCATGCTTACTTTTTTGTCTTCTCATGACTGTTTTTTTCAGAATAATCTTTCCAACATAACATTTAAAGGCAAGGAGCAGCTGTTAACCAAATAAAATTTGGTTCCTTGCCTTATAGCAAGACATCAATAGATGTTAATATAATCAAATGTCAGTATTTCATAAATTCAAGTATTTGTTTAAAAATTATTCCTTTTAGCTAAAAAGCTATTCATATTTCTCAGAATTCCTCATTTCAATTATGTTTACAAAACAGCATGTATCATCTGCATTTAATTCTTGTTACTTTTTAATAATAAGCTAAGCATGAATTCATTACTCTCTCACTGTTATATCCTTAAAAACACTTGTATGAGATTAGTTTGCCCTGAAAATTTAAGTTTTTTGTAAACTTTTAACTATGCATTAACTCAAATCTTTGTACATCCCCCTCTCCCTTCATTGGCTGATTTTAGCTGGCTTCACTGTGTTTTGTTCTTGACATGTCAAGAAGCTTCCCTCCCCCCCAACCAAGCTGAGCCACAAATTCTAATCTAAATCAGTAGGACTCAGAAACATCTAATGATGAAAATGAGCATATTTACATGTGACAGCTCTGAGTCAAGATGACATTGCTTATGTAGTTATGCCAAAGGTTCTTGACAGTTTAATGCTTACACATTATGAAAGATAGAGTTATGGTGGTGCAATGGTTAGAATGCAGTATTGCAGGCTAACTTTACTCTCTACTAGGAATTTGATTCTGACTGGCTCAAAATTGACTCAGCCTTCCATCCTCTTGAAGTTAGTAAAATGAGGATCCAGATTGTTGGGGGCAATATGCAGGCTCTGTAAACTGCTTAGAGAGGGATGTAAAGCACTATGAAGTCGTGCACAGTAGTGCACTATGAAGCACTATGAATAGCTATTGCTATTGTTATTGGTTCCATTACCGAACCAATATTATTCTAGAATTAGGATTTGTTCCTTCTAATAATTGTCAAAGCCAGTTCCAGCTCAGAAAAGTTTGAAGAGGAGGAGACTTCTTCAACCTGTCTCCAGCTGATTTGGTTACGGGGGATTTAGAGAAACTGGAAGCAGCAGAGCACAATGATCAAGGATTTCATCCCAGCCCTAAGACATGTAAGACTGAGCAAAGACGCAAGAAGGGTTTTCCCATCAGTGTTTGGACCCAGCGTGAGCTTTATTTTAAATTTACCACTAACAAACAGTTCCTCATTGAGTACAATAATTCTGTTTATTGGAAACTCTGTCAAGTTATACCCTGAACTTTTGTCTGTTGTCCCTTCTGAACCACCACTCCTGCCTATCAGAACTTGGTTTCTTGGAAAACAGACTGCTTACTTATGATGTTGAAACCTTTGCATGGTACCCCAAATTACGAATGTTCCCTTAGTGAACATTTAAAGTTATGCAATAAGTGCCCCCTAAAGTCTAATTAAAATAATATTCAGATCAATACATGCCTCTAAGCAATGTTTTTATAATCCAAATCTAGACTACTTATGATTTTACAGGTGATCCCAAGTTATGAACTTTCCCTTAGTGAACATTCAAAGTGCCCCCTAGTGCTTACAAAGAAGTTCCGAAACTATGAATGTTGCAGCACCACAGCAGCCTTTATGAATGACTGCAGAGGCTCTGCAACATTTGCCCAATCCCTCCCTGCGCCAGGTCTTCATAGGCACTAGGCCTGTGGATACTCATCTTGCGAAGATCTAGAGAGTCTTCACATTCTTGGCATGTTTTGGGGCTTCAGGCCTTTGGTGAGTATACAGAAAATGGAGGCCTAAAGTACCTCAAGGACCCACAAGATCAGTAGCACGAGATCTCATGCTATTGATCTCTCATGATCTCACAGTACTTTAGGTTTCTGTTCTCTGCAATGGAGGCCTGGATGAGAACTGCAGGAAAACGCTTTGGAAATGGAGGGAACACCTGAAACATTGAAGCTTTCCATCCATTTGCAAAGTGTTTTGCCATCTTTGCAAAAAGCCTTTGTTATTGAGAATGGAGTCCAGTTGGGGCACATGCATCGCTCCGGAGCTCCATTTTTGCCAGGAAAGGCCTTTCCTCAAGCCTCTTCCAGAGAGAACTGAGCCCCAGAGGGACTGCATGTCACTCTGGAGCTCTGTTCTTTTCGGCAAAGGCCTTGACAAAAACAGAGCTCCAGAGCGAGATGCACTTCCTCCAGGAGCTCGGTTCTCTTCAGCAGAGGCCTTGAGGAAAGACCTTTCCTGGTGAAAGTGGAGCTCCAGAGTGACACATGCTCCCTCTGGGGGCTGTGTTCCCTTTGGAAAAGGCCTCCTCAAGCCCTATGGAGTTCTTTGAAGTGGCGCCCCATAGGCACTTCATAGACACCCCATAGGCACTTTTTGGCAAGAGACTGAAAGCTTCTGTGGGCCATGATCCCTTACGACTTCAGATACCCATCTGCTTTTGCAGAGAATGAATGCCTGAAGTCTCATGAGATTAGGGCCTCCAGAAGCTTCCAGTCTGTGCACAAAAAGTTTTTGCACATCAATGGGAGGCTTGAACCATTCCAGAAGTGGCAGGCAGCCTCAATGAGTCAGAGAAGCTGAGAAGGGCGCATTCCTACTGTTGTACCTCTGCTCTCGCTGCTTGCTTGGAGCAGGCAAAGAAACAGAGAGACTGGAAAGGAGACGGATCTTCACAGGGTAAGTGACCTGGCATGACAGGATGGAGGTGGAACAATTGTGGGGATCCCAGAGGAGGAAGAATGAGGTATGTCACGGGGTCAGGGTAAGTTTTGGGTAGTCTGGAGCAGATGGCCTGTTCCATCACTACTGCCCCCCCCCCCCCGGCCTTCCCCACACTGAGATACCACATGCACACTTAACAAGTTGCGTTTTCGATTAGCGAATGCATGAGTGAAAGGAGGGAGTGATCATGTTCAAGTTATGTAATTCACTTCTATGAATCCTTGGGTTACGAATGGAATGGGCAGGCTCCATTACATTCGTAACTTGAGGACTACCTGTATCAGTTACTATTTTCTAAGAGATCAGATTCCTTATGCACAGTATCCCTTAACCATGAGTATAGTTCTGGTTCACCTTATCAAGACCTTATTATTCAATGTTTTTTGTTCATTGTATCACAAAGTGATCAGGCTAACAAGCTGCATTATTCATGGTGGTATGAATTTCCACTTTCTCATTGACTCTTTTTGTCTCTCATTTTCCTTGGAGGAAAATGATAATTATACTCTTAGTCTTAGTACCCATGAATAAGCCACTGAGCTTTAACAGACCTCCTGGATCTCAAGGCTCTTGACTTGTTTGCATTGGTAGATATAGCAGATACCTTGGTAGAGATAGAGTTATCTGTTCTAGTCATTATTATTTATTCTATTTATTGATGGAAAGGCAAAGACTGAACTGAAGTGAAAAAAGAAATTCAGAAATATGTCAAAACAAATTTTCTTCAAAACTATACAGACTGAGGCATCTGACACTATTACTTCCAGCTAAAGAACAAATCAGCCATGCCATTTCATGAAACTAGACTTCAGCAAAATTGATGGATTCTTAGTGTACATTAGTGGTACAAATGTACTAACAAAATGGTTTATATTTGTACATTGATTTGTTCAGTATTTACTATTTCCTTCACATGCTTTGACTTTTCTTTTAATCCAGTGTTTCCCAACCTGGGTAACTGAGTGAGGAAAAGATAAGGGAAAAAAATGATGTTAACTGAATTATGTAATTGTGAAAAAAGTAATCACTAATAGAAAGAATTTCAAACCTGTAATAAGGCAATGATAACAAGGTAACACAAGCATGGACATGCCAGGAGCAAAGTAAATCAGAATTTAAGATAAATTTATTTAATGATGATGAACACATAATTGCTAAAATGTACTAACTTTTATTGAAATTTGAAATAGGAAGAATGGGTTGAATAATGCATCATAAAGTAGGCTAAGAATTTTGGTTATAAAAATTGGACCAATGTGAAAATATATGCTAAAAAGCTGAAATGTACATTGTATTATGATATCAAAAAGAATGTTTATAAAATGATGTATCATGGGGGGGAGGTCCTCTGAAAAATGGTGTGCTGAATGAAGAATCTTTTTCTTCTGCTGACAAATGACTGGTTTTTTTCCACTGAAGCAGGCTCTTTAACAGCATACTTCCCAGTTTTGAGCAGGAGAAACTAGGAATGAACCAAGATGATGCTCAAATGATTGTGGACTTATCTGGGAAAAGGAATCTCTATGGTTGCAATGTTTGGTAGGAATGGCTGGAGAGTCAGGTCTCCATCTTTTCCTTTCAGCTGTTTGTTTGTACCACTTGGTTTTTGCTACACATTTTGAAGTTTCCTTTTTTATTTTGATTCTTATTTTTAAATGTTAATCAATTGGTTGAATGCTACCAGGGTTTTTTTCTAACTCTTTGTTGGATTTTAATGTGATCTCTTTTGTAGGGTTTTTTTTTTTACTGTTTTATCCTGCTGTTATGAATCACTTTTGCTTTCTCTGTATGTAAATCAACAACAATTTCCTGGGTAGTGAAAATGATCTGATTTGATTTACATTTACATTGGATTTTCACTACAGGGATTTTGCATTCTGTTAATTTTTAAAAGCTCTGTTTTTTTGTTTTTTTTTAACCTTTGATGGAAATTTCACTTTTTTCATTCATTTTTATTGTGGGAAATATTATCTCAATGTTCTCTTAGGTTGTTTTGTTATGGTACATCTAATTCCCCTGTCTTTGAGAGAAACTGTCAGGTCTCATATATCCCTATTGGGACACTGCCATTCTGGTGGAGAGGGCACCTTGGATCTCTTTCACAACCTCTTTCCTGTTTCTGGCATCCTGTCACTTTGATGTACCTGCTTGGGAAAGGAAGGGGGGAGGGAATTGGGGCCATCTATTTTGTCTCGGCTCTGAAGGAACGGGCAAAGCAGTGCCTGACAACAACTTCTTATCAACTTTCTCGGCTCGAGTTCTCATTACAACTTTGGGCCGGGATTTTGAGTGGGAACTTCAGATCCTGCCTTGCTTTCCTTGCTATCACTTTCCCTCAATAAAACTTTCCTTTTGAAATAATGCCTGTTTCAAGAGTTTTGCTTTCTTGAGGAGAGAGGAGAGACAAGTCCTTACAGAAACTGTTTATACTTGGTTGTAAAACCCAGTTACAGGAGAGTCTTGGATTATATATATAAAAAAGCAAAGAGTGCATCAATTTAAGGATAAAGTCCTTTGGGAATCCTTTGGGAAAACTGCTTTTCAACCTTTAAGTTTAAATTGAAAACTTAGCTTTAAAAGTTTGTTAAAATAACAACAGTTTTAAATCAACCAAAACATGAAACTCAGATACAAATAACAGCAGTTAAACCAGATTTACAACCAGATGGATTGGAGTCTAATTTATTGCTGGCAGATTTGAAGGAGTCTGGTCTGAAAACTGTAGGCTTGTTGGAAACGGCTGAAAGGGGCATGAATTCTAAAAACTAAAAATTGACACAACTGATGAGTGATGAATTGGACTTCCTTAAGAAGATTGATTGAAATTGGGGAATAGATATATTTAACTGGAAAATAATTGTTAAGAGATGTTGCATTTTAACATTTAGGAGGGTTTTTGAACAATAAATGATGCAGTGATATCAACAACAGAGACTTAAGATTTGGGGGAATGAAATCCAATTGTTAGGAAAGATCCTGATAAAAATATTAAGGAAAAGCCTTAATACGAACAATCAATCAAGGATAATTGATGCTGGAAGATTAGAGCCAATGATTGTAATGGTTTATGACAGATTAGAAGCCGTTGCAGACTTTCTGCGAGTGAAATACAATAGATTGCTAACAGATGTCTTTGAAATTTAACTTTTCAAAATTAAATTTCTATAATTTTTTTTTATATATAGTAGATAAATGTCAGATTAAATTGGTGGGGTAAACAGAATTGTAAAAAGTCATAAATTGTAGGCCTGTTTTGCAAGGATGGGAAACTATTATTCCTGAAATATATTTATCAATATTCAGCTAGGAAAAACAATCTATGTGCATGTTTGTTTGTTTTTATGCATATCTTTTCTTTTCTTTTTTTGATCTTGTCTGGTTTTGCTTTGTTTTTGTATTTTTTATTCCCCTTTTTTGGAGTTTGTATTTTAATGTGCTAAATAATTTTTTCAAAAAAATTATTATAACACAAAATGATGTATAATTGGTACACGATGCCAGAGAAATAATCTAGAATGTATAAAGGCACTTCATATGCATGTATGAAAACCTTAACATGTAGTTGTCCAGGACTTTAATTTCCATCATTTTTCCTGAAAATAACACAAAATACAGATAGCATAGAGAAACAAAATTGTATTTATTTATTTTATTTATTAAAATGCTGCAAATTACAGAATATCTTCTTCTAGTATAGAGAGAATTAAGGAAAGACTGTCTGGATTTTCTAGAAGATCTTTGAAATGAAAAAAAATAGTATTTTGAAGTAAAATTCACATTTCAGTGTGAATGAATTTCAACAATCCTCAAAAAACATAAAGTTATGACCCAAAAAGCACAGTTTGTTCCATGCACCACCCTCCCTGTGCCCCATTTTGGGCCTAGTAGGCCTCCCTGCAGCTTCCTGGGAGTGAAAATAGACTATAGGGGCAGTGGTGGGTTCAATTTTTTTAACAACCAGTTCTGTGGGCATGGCTTAGTTGGGGTGTGGCTTGGTGGTCGTGTGACTGGGTGGGCCTGGCTAGCTGGTCATGTGACCGGGTGGGCCTGGCTAGCTGGCCATGTGACTGGGTGGGTGTGGCTAGCTGGTCATGTGACCGGGTGGGCATGGCTATCTGCATAGGGACTACTCAGAGGGCTGAAAAAAGTCATTTCTGACTGGTCCTCGCACTTTTGACCGGTCCTCGCACTTATGACCATCCTCACATTTATGCCCGTTGCAGCATTCTTAACAACCGTGTCACTCATTTCACAACTGCTTCTCTTCACCATGGTGACAAGATAGGGCAAAAACGTAAAATGTGAGGACAGTCGTAAGTTCGAGGTGCGAGGACCAGTCAAAAATAACTTTTTCAGCCATCTGAGTAGTCCATATACATAAAAGATACAGCAATAGAGAGAGATGAAGGAAGGGAAGGGAAATTAGAATAGGAGTGAAGGTAAGAGAGGGAGGAAGAGAGGAGGAGAAGGAGAAAGGAAGAGAAAGTAGGGAGGAGAAGAAGAGGGTGGGGGGGAAGAGAAAGTAAGAAGGAAAGAAAAGAGAGAGGTGGTAGGTTTGAGGAGAAAGATTGCTGTACAATAAAAAAGATGAAAGGGAAGAAAGCCAACCCCAAACAAATATAAAGATATTAAGTTAAAGAATGAATTGTTAAACTTTAAAGAATAAAAGAGAACAAATATGAATAAATAGCAATAATTAGAAACACACATACAAACATACAATGTATTTTCTTTGAACAGAATATTTGGCTGGTTCACAAATTTAAACAGCGTTTAGTCATTTCAATTAAATTTACAATTTCTATATTTCCTTTTTGCCATATTTATTCCTCATCTATTTTTTAAAAAACCCAATATCATCCTCATCTCTAATCTTAATCAAATTCAATTTTTCCCTTCTATTTTATATTATACCCCTTCCCATTGTCATCTATTTTTATATCCATCCTCACATTGGTTAATTATGTAATATTACAGTTGTTTAATACAAATTCAACATTTTAATATAAATCAATTAGTTATATAACTATCTTTTTTGTATATTAATCAATATGAACATGAATATTCTAATTATTTCCATGCAATCTATTTTCTTACAAATCAATTAATTATATTTACCAATAATAATAAACCAAATAATTTCCCCCATATATTCTTCCAAACCACAACTTAACCATTTCTGCTTTCAACACAATATACAATTAATAGTATCTCAATTATTACAATTCCCTAGTTAAATAGAGCTTTTTTTTCTTTTGTGTTTTAAAATCTTGAACTCTCCTCTTTTGCCCTAAATTTCCCATTGTTTGCAGTTTTGCACCTACCTTTTTTGGTGAGGAAAAAGAAATTTTGTCACGTTGCAGCGAAGACCCTGTTTTACTTTCAGTTTCGCTTTTTCAGCATAGCTAGGGGAAAACAAATCTGCTCGAGCACTCTTTGCAGCAAGCAAAGAGCTTACAAAACAAGAGCTTGCAAAAGAGCCTCCGCAAAACAGCTGAGAGCAAATCAGCTGAGAGTTGGGAGGTGATCTAATCAACTTGTGCTAATTAACCGATGCTGAAGCTGAAGGGGCTGTTTTTTCTTGCTGTTTGCTTGCAAGGAGGTAAGTGCTGCGAGGCACAGGCCAAAGGGTGGGGGCCACCCTCCTTGCCACTTAGCGCCCCTGCTGCCCCCCTTGCCTCTTACCACCCCCCAAGGCATTCCACCGCCCCCCAAGGGGCAGTACCGCCCACTTTGGCAACCACTGGCTTAACTACTTAACTACTTAACAACCGGTTCTACTGAAGTAGAATCCCACCACTGGGTCTACCCATTTATTTTTGCAGGTGTTGGTCTACTCATTTGTTTTCTTTTAACACTGATCAGCTGTAGGGCGGCCCTTTGAAGCTCTGTGGCAGCTGCGAGGCCAATAAAATTATAAAAAAACCACCAAAGCATTTGTTAAATTTCTGGCTCGCCCACCCCTCGCCCAGTGGTGCGGAGGGGTGGGGCAAGGGGCGGGGCAAGCCAGCAATTTAACAAACGGTTTGGCCGAACCGCCTAGAACCGGCAGAATCCCACCACTGTATAGGGGGTGTGCTGCACTCCCCTCCGCCTCATTTTGGACATAATAGGCCTCCCTGCACTGACTTGGGAGCATGTGGGGCATGTGGGGACTCCTTGAAGAGGCGGGTTGGGGTGGGCCAGGGCCAGCAATTCAACTCCCAGTTCACCCGAACTGGCCCGAACTGGCTGAATCCCACCGCTGCCTTAACCTCTCCTTTAACCTCTGCTTTTTTCTCTACCTTCTAATTCAAACAATGCCAAATTTGATTGTCTTTTGTTTTGTGTTTCTAAATTTTATTAATTTTTTAAAAATAACTTAAAATACGATGAAAATAAAGATTTAGAAAAAGAAAGGGGAGGAGAAAGATGAAAGGAAACAAAAAAGAGAAAAAAGAATGTAGATATCAGCTGCTCCCTTATGCTTGTTTGTGCTTTGCTGTGATGCAATGACAGACTGCCATGAATTGTGGGGAGGGAGAATGAAGGGAGGAAGGTTTGGGGAAGATGAATCTCCTTGAGATACTGCCTCAAAGTCACCCAGCTAAAAGAAGGAAGGAGTCACATATCAAACCATGCTTGGATTGACCATTATGAAAACATTTTGCCTGAACCTGATTGGTTACACTAGGGCGGGCAATGAGAGATAATTAAGGGAAAAGTAGAATTCAGGGATTTTGGCACACAGTTCTCAGTTCTGGCTTTGCAATACTGCAATACACTTGACCTCTATTAAATTATATTTTCTCAACAAATGGAGCCAAGAATAGTTTCTATTGAGAGGTTTATGTTGTAGAAGGCCCAACAGTTGACTTCTGACTCTTTCCAACATAGTAATATATTTATAAGTTCAACATTTTACATCACATTTAGCTATTACAAGCCATTTCTATAACTTCATACTTATTAAATCTCCAAACAATATTCTCAGTTTCATTCTTTTTAAAGCATTAATACCAGACGTAGTTTCCCAACAGAAACAGGATGAAATAAAATCTCTTTATTTAAAATAATTTACATTGGCATCTTAATCAAAGCCATTCCCTCCCAACCTCAACTGTGGAAAACGGTATATATTTCGATTTACATTCGTAATTTTTTCTCTGCTATCATCATCTATATCAACAAAGATCACTATACATGTTCATATTCTTTAACTTAAAGGGAAGCCTCTTTTATATTTGTATTAAAACTCTATTTCTTAAAAAAATATCTTTATAACTGAAGTTAATTCTATTACCTCATTTTAGCTTCCTTTTAATGCACATACTTTCAAATTCACTTTCAATAATATTTTGCAAACCTTAGCAATCATTTGCTCATCCCTTTCTACAATAACTACCCTTTCAAAAACTTTAAGCAAGATATATATATATATATATATATATATATATATATATATATATATATATATATGCAAAAAATTAAAATCTCGGGTGTTTTCCCATGTCATTATAAATAAGTTGGTTAAAATATTTAAAATCCTGGTTAAAATCCCAGCTTAAAATCTTCTAAAATTCCTTACAGAGCACTCTGCAAGGTCCTTTAAAACCTCAGCTAAAACCCTACCAGTGACTTTAAAAGTTTTTCTTAAAGCAACATTTCGACAGGCTCACACCCTGTCATCTTCAGGCTCTATTTCATGTAGAAGCTATGGGTTCTCTGTTGTGGGGCCGGAGCTGTTGCTTATCTATATTTGCTGCTGCTGAAGTATGCTGGCTAGCCTGCAACTCTGTGTTCCGATTGGAGGACAACAGTTTTTCTTCCTGCTTCCTCCTCCTAGCTACTTGGCTACATGAAACAGAGCCTGAAGATGACAGGGTGTGAGCCTGTCGAAATGTTGCTTTAAGAAAAACTTTTAAAGTCACTGGTAGGATTTTAGCTGAGGTTTTAAAGGACCTTGCAGAGTGCTCTGTAAGGAATTTTAGAAGATTTTAAGCTGGTATTTTAACCAGGATTTTAAATATTTTAACCAACTTATTTATAATGACACGGGAAAACACCTGAGATTTTAATTTTTTGCATATGTACACCCGCGAAAACTTAAAAAGACACACACACACACACACATATATATAGGAAAAGAAATAAAGAGTAAACACTTTCCAAATTCAATTTCAATAATATTTTACAAACATCAGCAATAACGTATTCATCCATTTTCAAACTCACTTTTTATAAGTACAAAACAATGTATTTAATCTTTTTTTTTTATTACAGATGTAAAACCAAAAGAAAATCTGTCCCAACTCCAATTAATTTATTAAATTGAAGTCACTCCTTTGGACTTGCCCTCATAAAATGAAATACTTTTCTTCTTCAGAATGGGTATTGGATAAATATAATTTTCTATTGTTCCAAAAATATTCTCAAATATGACCTTTGAAACAAATATGTCAATATTGTCAGTTTCCTTTTCAGTTTTGCAGTAGAAATCCAAAACTTGTTCTCTTGAGGATTGAAGACTTGCATATAATTCCTCTTCTTTCAATTTCACTGAGGTATTTGTAATTGAACTATCTTCTTAATAAACAATAATGCTGTCAGATTTATATTCCAATTATATTGAAATCCTGCTTGGGAAATGATGGATAACTTGGGCCAGTGGCAGGACATAGTTACAAGATATGCAAATCTTGTAGCCACATGGAGACAAAAAAGAAGAGAACAGTTAGTATTCCTAATATCCTTCTTCCCTATATGTTAACACATAGTTCCCTTTTCAGTGTTCCAGAACAGCCAGCTATATTGATGTAGATACTTTAATTTACTGGGATTTTTTAAATTCTTCTTTTTTAAAACCTTCAATATTTTCCCCAATTCCCATTTTTTTAAAAAAAAGTATTTATTGTATCTGGGAAATAAACACTATGGAGTCTTTGCTAAACTGAACCAAAACAAAGCTGATATTTCAGACTCATGGTTTCCCCTAAAAAAACTGGATCACAACAAGCTGCTTTCAGGTCAGAGCTGGATCCTGACCTGCAAAACAAACAAACTTTGGAAAAGTCCAAAGAAAATTGCCTATGTCAGCTCTGCCTGGTTTAGCTTGGGGCCTCACAGGCATTCTGCCATTAAAAACTGGAAGACAAAGAAGCAGGGGGAGGATGAAAGGGGAAAGAAGGGTAGAAGGATGAAAGAGCAATAAAGCTTTGTGTGTATGTGATGGGAAATTGGGAGGGGGGAAATGAGAGGTGATAAGGACCAGAGCAGCCAGATCCTGTTTCTACCAGCATCACATGACCAGGCACCCTGAAAAATATACAGATTAGCCCCAAACTTCTCAGAGTGGCTGGAAATGATCTGGTCATGGGGGGAGGAATGGGTTTGGGGAAAACCTACTTGTATCTAGCAAGTGTGGGAGATTTCAGATCTGGTTTGACTTTACTGCAACCAACACCTTTAGTAAAAGAATCCTTTGATTTAACCAAATGGAGTCAAGGGCTTTTCTTTCCTAAGGGATTAGATTGGGGCAAGTCTCACATTAAGCCAGCTCTGCAGTTGTGGTCAACCTGGAGAGGAAACTGCCTCTATTGTGAGAACCATGCAAACAATGTTGGCTCAAGGAAGTGACCAGGAAGAGATCATGACCTTGAAACCCTCTCCTGTAGGGCTGGATTTATCTGAATGGCTGGAAGAGGATAACCCACCAAGACCCTGATTGTCCCTCGTGATTGGAAAAAGGAAGAATGGTAAGAGAAACCTATGGGAGTGACATTCACCCATGGGGGCCATTGTAGCCACTGTTGAGGGACCCAAGTGGAGCTGCAAGAACTGGAGGAAGAATCAAGTGCAGGCAAGCCAGAGTGACAAGTCTAGATGCTGGAGGAACCCATTGGTAGTCTCAAAGCTCAACAAGCCCTAGCCCAGGTGGCACATCTCGCTGGAACAGTGACAGCAAGGCAGAAAGGATGCAAAACACCAGGCTGGAAGTAAAGTTCAACAGAGACCCCAAGCAATTGGGATTCTTCCTGGCACAAGTTTGGACATACATGCAAGAGTATGGATCAGAAATAGCCACTGAATAGCGCCTTTTAGCTGATCACAAAGCCAGAGATCACAGAAAGATCATCAGCCAAGGGTGCAGGAGACTGAGTATACCCAGGAGTTTTGCGAAGTGGCCTGCTGACTGGCCAACTGGCCAGAAGAGATCTCTAATGGATGTTTCCAAGATGGGAGTGACGAGGTCTACAATACCTGCATTTCCAGAGGAGGCCCCGCCCCCTCTTGGTTGAGATGTCCTAGGAGAGAAAGTGGAAATTTATTTGGCTCGATTCAAATACTGACTAATCCATGGATGGTGAAGGTGACTCCCTGAAAAGAAAAGAAAAAGGGTCCAAAATTGGTGCCATACAAGCAGAGTCCATGCCTGCAATCCACCAACTGCTTTAGGTGTGGGAAGGAAGGGAATTGAGCTGCTGACTGCTGAGCTGCATGCCCAGCCCAGAAGGTGACTGAGAGTCCTGCCCAAAACCCAACAAAATCACCATAGCAAGCCCATGAAACCACCCTGAAGGGAGTAGAAGTTGTAGAGTTCATCTCATCCCCCACAGATGATGGGAGAACTCTAGCTGACCCAGTGGGTAGCTTGGTGGAAAGCAAACTGGACTACGATGATGAACCCAGTCAACCCAGTGACCATCCATATAGAATTGAAGAGCCTTGATAGTACAGTGGTTTACGCACCCTATTATTAACACAGCTGCCTGCAATTTACTGCTGGTTCGAATCTCTCCAAGGCTCAAGGTTGACTCAGCCTTCTATCCTTTCTAAGGTAGGTGAAATGAGGACCCAGTTTGTGGGGGCAATAAGCTGACTTTGTATAAATATACAAAAGTATGAAAGCTGTTGCTTAACGCATTGTAAGCCGCCCTGAGTCTCCGGAGAAGGGCGGCATATAAATCAAATTTAAAAAAAAAATTCAATCTTTGGGGCTAAAAGAGTGCCCAGTAGCCCTCCTGGACTCAGGGTACACCAGATGCCTGGTCAATCCTGCCCTGGTTGAGAAACTGAGACTCAAACAGCTTAAAGTAACCATAGTTTTTTGTCAACTGGACATCTCAATGGCAGAGGGATCCCAGAAACATTTGTTACTGAGCCAATAGAGATGAGTATGGCACACTCAGAGAGACCTTGAACTTCATTATAGTCCCTGACATGGAAAGGCCCCTTGTATTAGGACTGTCTTGGCTCCTGAAATGGAACCCCTATATGAACTGGAGGAGTGGACTGCTAAAGATCCAGCAAGCCAGCTGTGAAGGTGGAGGGGAAAAGTGCCATGAAAAACCTACCTCTAAACTGCAGCAGGCAAACCCAAAAACCGAAAAGGATAGGTGGGAGTAACTGCCAAAGGCTAGCCCCAAGGTCACCCTCTGATCCCCAAAGAATACCGGGATTTATGGGATGTCTTCAGTGAGAAGGGTTCAGGCATGCTCCAACCCCACTGGCTGACTGACTGTTCCATAGAAATCCTACCAGGGGCCAAACTATCCAACCTAAAGGATATTCCATGGCCCCTAAGGAATTGGAAGAATTGTGGACTTTTATAGACAAAAATCTGAAGAGTGGATTCATCCAACCCGCCAAACCAAGGGTGGCTTCCCCAATAATGCTTAGGGAAAAGAAGGATGGGTCCCTTCATCTATGCATGACTATCATGTGTGGAAAAATTTACTGATTCCCCTTCATGAAGGACATGCTAGCCCATTTGGCTTGACTGTATTGCAACACCTTTAGTAATAGAAACATGTGCTTTAACCAAACTGAGTCAAGGACCTTTCTTTCCTAAAGGATCAGATTGCAGGTCTGACAATCTACAATTGTGAAATTTGGGTAACAGAGTTTGGGTTGAGTGAGCTTCATTAAGAGACCTTTTTCTAAATGGTTAGGAGGTCCCACCAAAAAAAGAATTTGATAATACCATAATTTCATATCCTATATTGACCTCCAAATCTGTCATGACAAAAATAATTAATCAATGACTGGAAAGGGTCCAAACATTTATTGGTCCAAAGCTAACAAGTTAACTTGAATAATTGGTGTCTTGCACTGTTAAGGGTAAAACTACAAGGTTGCGTAGATTATATATAGTATGCAATTTAAACATGCACACAAACTAGGAAAAAATCCCTAATACAGAAAAAAATTGATTTACAGTTGATAAAGAAAAAAAAAACTAATCACAAAGAGAGATAGGGTAAGCCTTCATGATGTGAAAACTTTACAGTTCTAGAAAGGCTCTAATTTTTCTCTTATCCAAAAGAGCCTGTGTTTACACTAAGGGGATAAGGCATAATGAATCTACTCTTTTCTCATAATGTGAACTTTGCAACTAATTGTTACTAACTGGAACATATTGACGCAATAATAAAAATTACGTGCTTAGGAGTGTTACATGAGAAAGACATAGAAGTATATGTATGAATTTTAAGAAACTTGTAGGAATATTACAATTGATTTAACTTTGTTCTTGTTTTAATTCACATTATCTAAAATTAGGTTTTAACTTTTTTTTTTTTTTTTTGTATTTCTCCAATGTCATATTCCCCAATGTTTTATCAGTATCGCCTATATAAATAGGAGGGTTTTTTTTAATTCAACCAAATTAATGGGTACTATTCATATTAGTTATTCCCCCAAATTTGCACTATATTAGCAGGCTTTCCATGTGCATATGAACCCATAGGAAATATTCTAGTAATAGTCTTCTCTTCTGCCACATACTGTGTAATTTAATGGGCCTTCCAGTTATCTAGCACCAACTTAAAAACAACCAGCTATTGGGGGGGGGTCTGAAAAATATCTAAATGACATCTAAGATAAATAGGTATTTGTAGTAAAAACTGCAATGTGGCTAAAAAACTAGACCAGTATATTTCCTATTGCCACATTAAAGATTTAGATTTCATGCACCATTACCTCTTGATCAACAATGTCTTACAAAGAGCAGAATCTTACCGTTTCTGGCTGGGTTTTTATATAAGATAGTAATAAAACCATAATAATTAGTGCAGAGTTCCATACCAGATCAAGAGAATGCTAAAGATTAAATACAGTTTGATCAATAATGCAAAACTTATAATTCAAAACTCTGAAGATGAACAGTTATATTTTATTTTAAGTGCTTTTTAAAAACAACTTGGAATATTGTTTAAAGGGAAGGCATGTTTCAGATTTTTTGAGTAATAAATGTATGTATACATACATCACACTTTAAAAGACAATATATGCTTGTGGAATTTGTTATGATACATACCTAGATATGAATTACATGCACCTGCACATACACATATGCATGCGTATATATGTGTATCTGTGTGTCTTTGTGTTTGTGTGTGTATATACAGAAGACTCCTATTAATAAAGTTGTACTAAGTGCAGATTAATTTAAGTCATTGTTGCCTAATTATCTAATGATTCATTTTTGGTAGTATGAAACTTGCCATTTTATTGTAACATGAAATCGGATCTCAGTTCCTATAATCTTCAACTGTGTTTTGCATGGCTTGTGTTGTGCTGTGTGTTTGTGCATAAGCTTGTGAAAATTTTATACAAGAAGACTTTATATACATATATATATATATGTATATAATATATACTGCATACATATATATATATATATATATATATATATATATATATATATATGCAATGAAATATAATTCATGGATCGTTTTTAATTATCAAGAGGCAGATTCAAGGGTTTTTATTTTAGTAAAAACTGCCATGGATCTCCATGGGAATATCGCTTGATTATGCATGGCAACTCTGATTTGTAACAAAATACTTCAACAAGCTCCTGACAGTGTTTAATCAGTCAAATGCTTGTTCAAATCAATGGAAGTATAAAGAAGCAAGCAACCTTTTGCTGCCAAATAGAAACAGTATTTGTTGTATGCTCACAAATTCCATGCAAACCTCAGTAATGTTTCATCACTGGTCATAATCTTTCTAGCCTCAGTTAAAAATAATGTTGGAATGACACTGTTTCCAAATAGAAGCTTACCATCTTTGGCGAGATAAAATCTTGCATTGCCTTTATGTTTAGTAGGTTTCTTCTTCCATGAATTGAAAACCAAGTATGTTTCTCATCCTTGAAACCTTAGTTTTATTCCTGGGGCGGAGTTTCTTTGAATAACAAAATCAGTAGCCAAAGATTGGGAAGACATGACAACTGTGTGATGACATCAGCAGGAGATATAATTCCCTTCTCAGTTTTGGGAAGATATTAATTGAAGCTTATTAAACATTTAATACAATTTTATTGTTTACGCACATATACAGAAAACAAATCTCCAGAACACTCTACAGATATCCTTTGATGTTTTAATAGCCCTATCTTGGCAAGATTTCTGTAGGCTGCAAAAAGAAAACTTGGAAATGCATGAGAAATGGTTGCCTACCCTTGATTTAATAGTTGGTAGGCGGTAATCTCTTTCATTGTCCTGGCAGATAATAAATCCTTCCTTTCTAACAAATCTACTAGACTTATCTCTAGTCTGACAGAAGTGAATGCAGAACAATCAGTTAGCTTGCTCTACAACAATAAGGGAGTTCTTCCAAGTGCTGAGATTTTTTTTTTTAAAAAAAATCCACTTGACAGTCTAAATTGAATCAACTCAATTTGGTGATAAACTTTGAACATTTGAACTAGATTGATTCAGAGATCTGAACTGATGAATTGGACCTGACCTAAGCTGTTCACCTAAGTGCTTGCATAGGTTGGTGGTGGGGAAGCAACCTGCAGCTTTTAATGCCTGACTAATATCTTGCCAACAAGATATCACTACCAAAATGGCTTAATCCAGCAGTTGAATGTTTGTGTATTTTATGGAGGGGAGGGAGAGAAAAAGGCAGGGTGAGATGGTGATGGTTAAGGATGAGCTTGGGAGCAGATTGCTTCTGAGATGCATCTTCTCTACCTGCCCTTAAATCTCTCAGCTAAAAAAATAAAGTCATGAAATATTTTGACTATTCTGCTGATATTATTGCCTTATTAGATGGCCCTCCTGGATATCTTCAAAAAAAAAATAATAATCAAAAAGCCACATTGTAGCTTCTTATTCCAGAATGTTGCACCTCAAAAATTATTAAGATAAAACATACCTCAGACGCCACATTAGCACAAGCACAGCATCTCTGTGGGTTTTTTATTTTATTAAAATAGCCTAATGATCCTCCCACCCCCCACCTTCTTTGTGAGCCAAAAAAAAGAGGTCTCTGCTTTAAAAGCCTTTGTGGGCTGATACTGGAAGCTTCTGGGGGCCGTGATCTTGCACAGTCATGGCACCCAGAAGCTTTCAGTCTTGGCGCACAAAATGTTTGCATGTTGACAGGAGGCTTTGGGGCAGTGAAATTGCACTACTTCAAAGTGTCCTATTGGCTTGCAAACATTTTGTGGGCTGAAACTGGAAGCTTCTAGGGAGCTGTGATTTTGCATGACTTCTGGCATCTATCTGCTTTTGGAGGGAATGGGTGCCTGAAGTCACACAAGATCATGGCCCCCAGAAGCTTTCAGTGTACAAAATATTTGCATGCCGATGGGAGGCTTTGGGGCAGCAAAATCACACTGCCTCAAAGCATTCCATTCCCATCAGCTTGAAAACACTTTGTGGGTCAAGACTGGGAGCTTCTGGAGGCCATGATCTTGGGTAGCAGAGAGGCTGGAGAGGAGACAGCTTGCTAGATCTTTGCAAGGTAAGAGATCTGACATGGCAGGATGGGGGATGGGGGAAGCAATTGTGGAGAAAATGAGGTATCTCAGTGGTCAGGTGAAGCCTTGGGTGGCCTTCCCTACCCTGAGATACCTCGTGTGAATTAGCGAATGTGTGGGTGAAAGCAGGAAGTGATCACGTTCAGGTTACATGATTCACTTCTACAAATCCTCGGGTTACAAATGTAATTGGCAGGCTCCATTATATAAGTAACTTGAGGATTACCTGTAGAATACAGTATATCAGTAGAATCAATTTATGTGTACAATAACTGCTGTGGTATGTATATATGTACAACTATATGGACCCATTAAATCTTAAACCTTCCTCATTACATTGAAATTATTAAGGGTTTGATTGCAATCAGTCCCACCACAGCATAGGCATTCCACTGGAGACCTTTATTGACAGCAGATAAGACTCTGTTCTGGATATGCTTTTCCTGTTGTAGAATTAACTTGGAAGTTGAGGGATGATTGATTAAATGGTACCATGGCATAATAGCTTAAAGTACACTTGTCATATTCAATGCAAATTCTGAAAACAACAAATAGATACTTGTCAACACTTGTCATTTCTCTGCCACCACATGATGACAAAATGCAAGGTATTTTAGATTTCTCCTGTCAACAGGATATAATTAACTATGGGTATACTTATGTGGAATTTTGACTGTGGAGATCAATTGCATTACTTGTTTGGAAAGATTTTTTTCCCTTTGCTTGAGGCATTGTCATCAATTTCTTACTAGGGAGTTTGAAATAATATAATCATTACCCTCCCTTTCTCCAAAAGAGCATCTTTAGGAAAGCTAACCATTTACAATGATGTCATAATATAAACAATCTTTAATACCCTTAGGTCTTCTAGAGGTCTCCCAATTCCCTTTCCAGGCTTGTCTCCACCCAATAAGAACAGCCTGGATAAATTGACTTTTTAAAAATATTGCTTCTCCTACTGACAAAATAAGGGAGGGTGGGAATCAGAAAGAACTATGAAAGAAGAAAAAATCCTATTTTTACTAATAAAAGAAAATATGAGGCCAGTTTAAATTCAGCGATTAGTAGTCAATCTATAAAGATGTCGGTCTTCTAAACCATGCCTAGATTACAAACCTCAAAATACAACAGGAACCAACAATTATTGTTTCAAATTGTATTTACTTTATACTACTAGAAAATACCTGCCACCAAAGAGAAAGAAATATGGGTAAGAACTTAGGAAAAAGGAATTAAAATGAGATTGGTTTAAAGACAACAAATTGACATAAAGAGACAATGGTTAAATTCATTAAAATGGAGATTAAATCATGGACAAAATTGCTGTGAAAGTAATCAGGTAAGGCTTTGAGAAAATTAAAAAATAAATCAAAATTTAGAAGCATTGGAACTGCATTCTTATTAATACTGTAAGTTTGAAGTGCCCCTAAAACCTTCCCTTGTAATCTAACCTTTTTCTACTGGTGATAGATGGAATCAATCTACCAATCAGCTCTAGATATAGACTGACAATTTTAAGGGTAACCTTAAAATTATAAGCTCTGTTTTATAAAATAGTCTGGATTCCAACTATATGTGAAAATAATCTATCAACCCTGGCTGATATAAGATACATTTATTTGCTCACTGGATAAATAAGTGGTCAGAAGTACTGGAACAAATAGCCTAGTTATATATTTTGGAACATATTTTGAAAAGCAATCTGTACCTATAAAAACTTTAAAAATAATGTTGAAAAGTCTACAGTGTTTGGTTTTTATTTTATTTTTTTATTTTGGATTTCATTTATTTGTTTTTTGCTACCTTTAAACTCTGCTAACTTGGCAGTAAATAGTGCAAAAGCCTTTTATGAAATTCTCTAAATTATGCAACTCCTTCCCAAGGTCTCCTCTTTGATAGTGTTAAAAAGACTTTGACAACCCAATACAAATGCCTTTCAACTGATACATTTTACTGATCATGTTGTAGTTTTATTGATTTGTTGCTGTGGTTCTACATTTTTATTTTAAAAAAACCTATGGATTGAATTATATTTTACTATATCCTTGGCTTAGAACAGCACATTTGGGAAAAAAAAACATTACTCCCGTAAATTAATTTTATTTGCTGACTTGACTTACATGGGCTTGATCCAGAAAGATGTTGGGAAAACATTCAACTAAAGAAATAAAATTGGCTTAGTGAGAATCAGACTCCAGATCTGATTCTTTTTTGGAGCAGTTGGGATGGGATCTGGTTTTAGGAGACATGACTAACAATTTATTGCCATAGTTGGATCATTCTGATTGGTTTTTACCTTGCTCAGGTCACCTCACAACAAAATGTAGTAGAGTCTGTTAGAGTAAATCTTTCCAGGTAGCTGATATACCTGAATGGGTCTGGAGAGAGCTTAGAGTCTTCTCTGAAGATTTGGTGAAGAATTCAGCCAAGAATTCAGCCCTCTCTGTGGGCAAACGCACCATTGCCAGCTGCTCTTCTGGTTTCTGGCATGCACAGACCATTTTTGGGCCATTTTCTGGGCCTTTTTCAGGCCTTTTTTGGGCTATTTTCAGGTCATTTTTTGGGCAGTTTTCAGATTGTTTTTTGGGGCAGTTTTTTGGCTGAAAACAGCCTGAAAACAGCCCAAAATTGGCCATAAAACAGGCATGCGTGCCCTGGCCAGTTGGTCTCTGGGTTTTCAGCGCTCCGGCATGTGTACATGCATACATGTTTCAGTTTGGGCACTTGGTGCCAAAAAGATTTGCCATCACTGGTATAGGGCCATGGACTGGATTATTCCCACATTCCCTTTACATGTGTATTAAATCCATACTGTACTTGGTTCTCAAGGAGAAACAGAAAAGGCACCTGGAGTGCAATTGGAGGAAGATAGAAAATGAGTTTGACATGATATAAGAACGTGGCATAAAAGCAGAAAAACAGCAATATTTCTCCCCACTTATTGTCAATAGCTATTATCAACTCACAAAGCATTCCTGACTCTCGAGTTGCCAGTGGCATGAAGAACCAAACCTTGCAGCTGCAGTGAGGGAAATGCACTTCAGTCAAAACAAAAGCACATTCCAGACATCTCTATGACAAGGCCACCTCCATGGTGACCCACAATAGCCAGAGGGAGGGACTTCTACAACCCACAAAATTGCTTCGTTGGGGAATGTGACTGATGACACACTTTGGGGGGAGGGGGGGAACAGGGTCAGAGCTGGAGTGTGAATTAAGTGAGGTCAGAGTTGGCTTCACTTGGCACATGCTGACATGAAGCTCCTAATAAATAACTGGATTTCTTTTGAAGATTGGCTCGAGGCTCATGATTTAATTAGGATATTGGGTCGGACAAGGAACCCTGACAGCTATCTGATGCCCCTGTTTAAGGAGATTTGTTTCCTGCTGGGAAGTGAGAAATCAGAGGAACATCTTTTGCAAGAATTATCCAGCAAATCTGGCAGATATAGTCATTTGGATTCACTGCAGGTTCAGACTCCAGAGAGGAATGGATTAAAAACAATTGACAAAGTTTTATTGAATGATTCTGTGATTAGTGCAGAAGGGAAACACCAAAGCAAATGGTCCACAAAAGGTCTGCCTTTGTAGGGCAAGTTTTATAGCTCTTCAACAAGTAACCCTTGTGGAGTTATTTAAACTGCTTTTGGGGAAATAAGTCAGGAAATAGTTGCTTAATTTAGACAATAACAAGAAACACATATTGGTGAAGATTAACTAAACTAGTAAATGCTAACTGGTAGCGGGTTCCTGTTTAAGGCAAAAGAGGGAAAATATGGCATGCTGATTTGAGAAGCAAATAAGAAGAGACTACCTTGTTTAAGCAATATTTGGGCTAATTAAAATACAGTTTTCTCATTGACAACTGGTTATCAGTTGGCTTCCAGGTGAAATTCAAGGTGCTGGTTATAAAGCCCTCATGACATAGAGCCTAGGTATCTGAAGAATCATCGTTTTCCAGTTATTTATGCCTTTTTGAAGGCAGATAGGATTAGATAGAATAGCAATAGCAATAACACTTAGACTTATATCCCACTTCACAGTGCTTTACAGTCCTCTCTAAGCAGTTTACAGAGTCAGCGTATTGCCCCCAACAATCTGGGTCCCCATTTTACTGACCTCGGAAGGATGGAAGGCTGAGTCAACCACGAGCCTGGTGAGATTTGAACTGCAAAACTGCTGGCAGCCGGTAATCAGCAGAAGTAGCCTGCAATACTACATTCTAACTATTGCGCCACTGTGGCTCTTCTTTAGTCCCATGGACATTCTCTAGTCCCATCAATCAAGCATTATTCTTTAATGGGACCCAGAAAGCATGCCTTTTCTGTCACAGCCCCTGCCTTCTGGAATGGTGTTCTTCCAGAAGTTTATTACATTAAGGAAGCTGTTAAAAACATCTCATTTTTCTCCCATGGTGTGGGAGCATAGTGAAGGATGAACCCTAGATAGGTGGGGCTTTAGGAGGGGAGTTATATGCTGTTTTTGGAGATATCATAATCACTTTTTCATCTCTGGTATTTTTTAATTTTATTTATGTATTTATTTATGTTTGTTGTGAGCTGCCCAGAGTCATTAGGAATCAAGCAATGAATGGATGGATGGATGGATGGATGGATGAAAGAAAGAAAGAAAGAAAGAAAGAAAGAAAGAAAGAAAGAAAGATTATTTATAAGAATAGCACATTAATCTTGAGTATTCCAAAAATATATACCCAAATTAGACTTGAATCTATTGATTATAGATTTGGTTGGAATGAATCACTAGGTGGTTTCCTCACTAGGTGGTTCAGTGGCTAAGACACCGAGCTTGTTGATCAGAAAGGTCGGCAGTTTGGCGGTTCAAATCCCTAGTACAGGTCTCCTGTGTGAGAGGGGGTTGGACTAGATGACCTCCAAGGCCCCTTCCAACTCTGTTACTGTTACATAAGATTTGGGCTGTGTAGGGAAAAAATGAAAATGCAAGAAGAATATGCAAGAAGAATATAGACAAAGCCCTTCTTTTTGAATAATTAAAGCAATTGTGTTTTTCTCCCAGCCACCAAGATTGTTAGGGGCAATATGCTGACTCTGTAAAACAATTAGAGAAGTTTGTAAAGCACTGTGAAGTGATATATAAGTCTACGTGCTATTGCTATTTCACAGCTGTGTTGGAAACTGCTTTGGGCTGTCTCAGCATTCATATGCAAACAGAATTACATTACTTTTAATATGTCAAAATAAAGTTGTGTGTATGTTTCTGAACATTCCAAAACCCCTCTTCCCAATGGTTTTCCCAGCCCTACTCTTCACAGCAGCTTGAACTATAACTTTGCAGTCTTGCTTTGCTTTCATTTGTTTGCTTCTCTGATGTTTTGTTCATTAATTTAAAGTGGCAATGATAAAAATCCTGTCATGAATGAATGAGTGGTGTTGCTCTGTCACCATCATCTCAGACTGCCAGCTCACCCATCCTTTCCTAAGAACATTTCAGCAAAGCAATGATGCCTGTTTTCTAGAAAAGAGAAGGAGGGTTATAGATGGTGATTACAGTAAATAGTAATGCCAAGCAGAAGGACTAAATACTTCGCCTTAATCTGCCACTTTAGCGCACCACTTTTTTTTTTCCTGCAAGAGTGTGGCTTTTTAATGAATACATTACTCACTAACCCACTCCTCCCCCTCCAAAAAAGAGGCTGCTCTCAGATTTATGTTGGCACTTTGGTCCATGTAAATTAGGGAAATGACTTCTCCAATCCCCCCACCCCTTCCCATTACATCTTTGATGTTGGGAAAAGGAGGAATTTAGTAAATTATCAAAGCCAGAACTTGTTGTAATTAAATATTTAAGCAAAGTATCTTAAGATGGACAAGCTTTATTTGTATGTTAAATTATCTATAGAGAGAGTTCAGTCTATCAATCACCATGTAACATCTCATTAGATCTTTATAGGTACTGGGTCTTCTTTGGAACCTTTTAAATGATTTAGATTTATAAAAATGACTTCTAGTAGTTGAATTACCTCAGATACTATAACTATAACATGTGAGCCCAGCAGAAACTGTCCTTCTGACTAGCATATTTTTCAAAGAAATGTTTTATCTGTCTTCTGCATTATCTATCTTAAATTCTGAGGTAGTATAACACAAAACAAAACAAAATGTTTCCCTAAAGCTTGGGTTTGGCCAAAAACATTCTGCTGTCTAAAGCAAATGAAAATATGGTATAGTTATCTTCCATTCCATATTCAGGTTGGTAGCTACATCTTGAATCATCAGTATTTTTCATAGCAACTGATGTCAGAAAGGTAGAAGACCACTCTGGGCAAAGACATGGAACAGATAACTTTGTTCTCCAATATACCACTTCCTAAGTCACTGTAACAAAGTGACTTCCTAATTTTATACAGACTAGTTTTTAAGCTAAAACTATTTGTGGTGAAAAAAAAATCAGATACAGCACTAGATGGCAGCAAAGTAAGCTCTCTTTGCTGCCATCTATCAGTCATCTGCATTCTTCTCAGTATAATTGCCCATTAAGAGACTACACAAAGTGCTCGCTTCGGCAGCACATATACTAAAGAGACTACACAAACAGTTCATTTAGCTTCAGATCTGGATGTCCAGGTAGCAAGCACTTCATTAGCACAAGAGGTGGGAGGGATTTTGGATATTTACCGTATTTTTGGAGTATAAGATACACCTTTTTCCCCAAAAAGGGAGGGTGAAAATCTGGGTGCATCTTATACTCTGAATGCAGCCCAGCCCAGCCCAGAAAAAAGCCTTTGAAATGGAGCTTCAGAAAAAAAGCCTCTGAAACGGAGCTTCAGAAAAAAGCCTCTGAAACGGAGCTTCGGAAAAAAAGCCTCTGAAACTGAGAGGCAGAAAAAAAGCAAAGCACAGAGCTCACAACCAACGAACCTGTTGCTAAAATTCACCTCTGGGAACAGCTGATTGGGGGTATTCAAGGAGGCCGATCTACCCACCAATCAGCTTTTTTCTTATTTTCCTCTCCAAAAACTAAGGTGTGTCTTATATTCTGGTGCGTCTTCTAGTCCAAAAAATATGGGACTTTCCATTGTAACAAATAATACCTCCTAAATTCCTTAATCAAGTCATGGCTAAAAAAAATGGAAAAGATAAGTAAGTTTGAACAGATAGTGATTTCTTTGAACACACACAAAAATCTCCTCTAAGCTAATATTTAGTTCTATTTACCTCATACCCTGTTTAACAAGTGATTCTTCTTTTCTTATTTCAAAAGCAGCCAGAAACACCAAACTAATGAATTTAGATGTCCTTTAAAAATGTTCACCTCTTTTCAGGAAAATATATAGCTAATCCACTACCAAAGACCAATTTATAATAAAGATTATACAGAAAATATATAATAAATACAAAATAATAATATTTTACTTATTCAACAATATCTTAAATTATAGAACCATACAAATTTTGTCTCCAAACTGTAGCATCTAACTATTAAAAGCTTTCTTGAACTGTTTTACTTCAGGTTCATTCTTTCATGTTCATGTAACATTTACAACATATTCTATGTACAGCCTAAGAAACATAAGGAAACTTGGGAGCAGTTGGGTGTTGACTGAGAATGATCTATCTTGAGGAAGTACATTGTACCATCTTCATATAATATTGAACTGAGATTCATTAGTCAGGATTAACCAATCTATAGGTAACTGGGAAAATCAGCTAGTTGAAAGTGGGGTGTTGTTTTACTTTGTGGTACTGTTTTAAAGCAGAGCTTTGCTTGACTAAGCTGTCAAAGCAAAGTGTTCCTTTTGAAGAATTATATGGCAGCAATAAACATTTATTATCTACCTTTAAAAGTTCATGTGAATGGAGAAAAAGAGTAGAAATATCTGAGCAGAATCCCCCAATTTATATAGACAGAAAGAAGGCGTTGCTGGGACTTCAATACAATGCACTATCTAGCTCAAAAAAGAATCTTGCTTCCCCCCCCCCCATTTTCAAAAGAAGCATTAATGTGTTGTGACATGTTGTGTTCCCAAAGTGACTAGCTTTGCCAAATCAGTGCTTATTTTGTGTCAGACACCAGTAGCTCTCAAGCAAATAGAAAAGCAGCAATTCACCTGGAGGAATTCTTCCCCTGACAATACCCTTTCTCCCATGTCATGTTGGAAAGATCACAATTTCAAGTGTTTGTTACAAATAGAATGAAACAAGTGATCATGGTCACAAGTCAGACTTATCTGTCAAAACAGTAAATATGGAATTTGACATCAAGATTTGAACTCAAAACAATGCTGTTTTTATTACTTTGTCCTTTTATGGGTCAGTTGCATATCCTGAAATGAGACCTGAGAATTTGGTAATGATTTTAGTTAATTTTTGTTTTAGTCTTTTTCATGGATCAGAGTTACTGGCTTGGAAGATGAACAGATGTTACATTACATAACTAAATAAAATAAATACAGTCAGAGCTCATTGGTTGTAGATATTCATTAGGATTTAAAACATTCTTTTTGAGGAACATTTTTTCACATCTTCAAAACAAGCTTTTTTTCTTTTTTTTTTTTTTTTTTTTGTGAATGACAGTGACAACAGTACCAAAAAAAATCAATCATGCAGATGGAGGTATTATGGAAAAACTTAACCTGTGATAAATTTTGGAGATGCCATGTCTAAAAGAAACTCAAGACAGGAAAGCTTGGGTGAAATATGATAGATTACCTAGAACTGAAATAACTTTCAGGTTGATTTCAATTATAAGTTGATTCAAAATGATACTTCAGGAAAGGTGATGTTGAATAAGCAAAGTCAGACACGCACAACTAGGAACGAGAAATAATACTTTAATGATCAGAAAACTAGTAACTCTGAATTACTAGGGAATAGAACTTTAATGGAATATGTGCCAGAGTATCTCCCTATAGTGTGAATCTTTCTGATGATTTAATCAAGAAACTGTTATTAAGATCATTACGAGAAAACTATAAATATATAGTAATCAAAGTTCATGATGAAATTTCCCTTGAGGCATACTAACATGATTTGAATAATGCAACTGAACTTCTTTGAACAAGATAAAAGGGAGAAATTTAGTCTGCCAATATTGTAAGAGAAGAGACATGTTAAAGAAGAATGACATATTGAGAGCTAAGATCAACACCACAGTGAGAAAATTAACAAATATCCTAAAAGAAAGCCTGTACAAAGAAATATATTTACGTTTACAAACCTTCTTATTTGAAATTGACATAATTCTGAATGTGAAAATGAAAAAAAAAACCAAAACCCACAGATATTTGCTGGATAATGTACATTAAGTCAATATATCTGCAACAAAAATGTTTATAAGTCCTGATAAGTCTTACCAAGAAAAAGTTTATTTAGCAAAAGAACTAATGAGAAATATATGTAAGAAATTTGTATTAATCTGACAAGTGTTATAAACATTAATAAGAATGTAATATTTAAAAACAGATTATGTAGCTTAACTATACGCAAATTATATAAATATATGGCATCTTAGGTTTGTGTAAAATCATTTTAAAAAATAGACTTTGCACTGTTACAAAAGACCACCAAGTAATGTTACTTAGAAAGCACAATAAAGCAATTTTCTGGAGTTTATGCAACTAAAAGCAAACAGAATAGCAAGATAGCAATAGCACTTAGACTTATATAACACTTCACAGTGCTTTACAACCATCTCCAAGTGGTGCACAGAGTCAGCATATTGCCCTCAACAATCTGGGTCCTTATTTTAGTGATCTTGGAAGGATGGAAGTCTGAGTCAACCTTCAGCTGCTCGGAATCAAACTCCTGGAATGACCAGTGACTGCAGTACTACATTCTAACTACTGCACCACCATGGCTCTAGATGCATGCACAATGTGCAGAATGGCATAAATGATTTGTCCCGCAGAGGTAAGTCAGTTATTAAAAAAAAAAAAGGATGAAAGCGTAGCAATTTGGATTAAATGTTTGTTCTTGCAAAACCCAAAGGAAATCAAACTGTGATTATTATTTAAAAGGAGAAAAGAATAGTTTTCTTTGCTTGAATTCAAACAAGCTATCCAGCTATTGAAACTTACTTTTTCATGGTCCCAGCCAATGAATACCAAATGCAACCCACCCACCCCCACTTTGTAAAGTTGAAATAATGTCATTCAAAGCATACTTGTACCTATCTTTTAACTATAAAAGTAAAGTATTTGAGCAAGTCAAACTGAATGATATTTATCTTTGAAGGTTCAATAGAAAAAGTAAGAGTTTTAGATTTGAGGTTATTATAACTGGTTATTATAACAGACAGACAGATAGACAGACAGACATCTACCAATTTATGCACTGAGACTCAGTGCATGAAATAAAGCTCAGTAATATGACCATTTATTTATTTATTTATTTTTATCTTGCCTTTATTACTTTAAAACTAATTCAAGTCTTTTTGAACACACCTAATACAGTACTCTTTCCTTCTCCCATTTTCCCCATTAAAACAACACTGTGAGGTGTTGAGTTAGGTTAAGAGAAAGTGACTGGCCCAAAGACACTCAGCTGGCTTTCATGCCTAAGGTAGGCCTAAAATTCTCAAGCTCCTGATTTCTAAGCCAGCACCTTAACCATTACACTAAACTGGCTTTCCATTATTATGCACAATTTAGTGTATGGAAATAATAAGGAGAAACTTTGTATGCATCATTCCTATCCACCTAGCTGTTTTATCTACCATGGAAAGTAAGAGAATCATTTACTTTCCATCTCAATTCTGCTACTGTTTTGTACATAAAACAGCCAAGACTAGAATAACCAGAGGCCAATTCTTTGGGCATTGGCCATGCTATTTGCCCATATTATTGTTTCCAGTAGTTTGGGGAAGTTCTTTGATTTTTGATATACCAATATGTAATGTAAATTTTTGTCTGTGTTCATCTCTCTCTTTTTTTCCCTCACTCACTTCTACTCTCAATGTAACTTTTAATCTCACTCCTTTTGAGTGAGATGTGCTGGGGGCAAACTCAGCTGGAAATTGCCCACAGTTATTTTTCAACAGTTGGCTGTGAATCCCAGCAAGTTCTGTAGAATTTCTCCAACAAAAATTAGCCATGAACTGCAGCATTATTTGCAGGCACAGTGGGTGGTAGGCTAGATGCCATAAATTGCTGTTTTATTCATTTTGAATTTGCTTTATGTTTACTTTAATAGCAGGAGTTGCTGCGAAAGCTGTAAATTCATTGTTCAGCATCTTAAGCGGTTTGTTTTGCCTGTTTAAAAATTGAGCAACCTTTAACTGTTATGGAAGCTTCTGTACAGTGCCATGTTTTTCCTTCTGTCCTCCTATTATGCATTTTTCTTTTTGTCAGTCTTCTTGCTATATTCATTCTTCAACTCTGGACTCTGACCTCTCATCTAATAAAAGATTAAAGCTTTTAAATGTTCTTCCTCTCTCTCCTGCTCTTGCACAACCTCAAGAATTCACAAGGGCTCCAACTCAGCGGATAATTATTTTCATTCTTCTTTGTGGCTTTAGTTGATTTGTTTTTTATTATTATTTAGCGCTCGTTAATTATTTAGCACTTTAGGTCTTATTTATGTTTTCACCACCCTCGGCCCCCTCCCTGGTTATTTCTCTGTTGATTTCCATACATGACGAATGAAGATGTTTCTTCCAAGCACTTGTACTTGTTATGAAGCTGAAGATAACATCTCCCATGTGCAATGTTCCAGTCTGTGAGACTGTGTAACAGCAAATATAATGTGACCTCTACTTTCAGTCCCAGTTATGATGCACTAGTTTAATTTTTGCCCTCTAACAAGCAAGTCTGTTTTCTTCTCCATTCTTTGGATAAACAATTTTAATGGTTTCTTTCTTCCCCTAATATGAGATAAAGTTTCATTTGTCAACGTTCTGATACATTTATCTACTCAGGTTCACTTTCCAGCAGAGGCAAAATATTGGGGACTACATGATGGGAAAACTAAATTAAAAATGGATTGAATCACCTATTCTCTCTTGGATATATCTTTTACTCCCTTTTTATAAATCTTCCCCTTCTCCTTAATTTTATTTCTGACATCTCTTTACTTTCTTGCAAGCAATGATTTGGGAAAGAATAGATAGCATCTATTAGAGGCTTGAGTTGATTGTTTTGTCACGGTCCATATGAAATTGGGCTGAAATCCACATTAATTAATTGTGGGGGTTTTTTGGATATTTTTTTTTATTTAAAAAAAACACACATCTTTTCAAAACAAAGCTTTTGCTCTGGTCACAAATTAAATCAAATCATTAACAAATCTTATTTTCAATTAACACAACTCAATATTTTAAACAAATATTTCCCTCATATCTATATAATTATACCATTATCCCCAAAACCCGTTATTTAAATCTTAAATCCTATCAGTTAACAATTCATTTTTCTCTTTCATTTGCTTAGATGGATATTTGACAATATAAATCATACAATTATATTAAACAGATTAAACATTCATTAATTATTTAATTATTATTAAACCTAACTTATGCATTTTATCTTAACTATCACTCTCAACATACACCTCCTCGTTTTAATTATCCCACCTCTTTGATGTTAAACCAATCATTTCTATTTCTTGACTGTTAATCATGCCATATCCCTTTGTTTTAGCTATTAAATATAGCATATTTTTATTTTTTAGCCATTACATGGCATGCCCTTTATTTGGCTGTTGAACACAGCATATTAGTTTTGTTTTTTTGGCCAATACATGGCATCTTCAGGTTTGTTTGGCTGTTGAACACAGCATCTCTATTTTTGTTTTTGGCCTTACACGGCATATTAAGTTTCATTTTGGCTGATACCCAGCATGACCATTTGTTTGGCTGTTCTACACAGCATATTATAACTTTTTGGCTGTTAAATACAACATGTTCATAGTTGGTTTAACAATCTCTACTTAAATCTTTCTTTGCATATCCTCCATCTATGCATTGCTTTTCATTTAATCATATTTTTCTTTATCTTTTCATAAAGAAAAGCATTCATAACATTTCATAGCATTCATAACATTTTAACCTTGAGACATGGTTCTTGCTTAAAACATATTTTTAAGTATATTTTTAAATTCCTTTTAACATTTTCAATTAATCATATTCACCCTTATTATTTATCTTGACATTTTACCATTAAAACATAGTTCTTGCATTAAACATATCTTTACATGTATTAATTAGTTTCATTTAACAATCTTAATTTCTATAAAAGCCTCCCTTTAATTTATTACAATCATCTTTATTTTATTTTTAATCACATTATCTTCATTTCCTTGTCTGCAAACATAAATTTCTTTCCATTTTCCAAGTTTTTAATTTTATTCTCCATAAATCCAATTAGATCTCTTTTCATAGTTTAATTTTGGATATAATGTATCAAATCTCTTTCTTTTAGGGCTGCGCTAAATCCTTCTTCTATTCCTGCGCCAACATTCAAGTTATTATTTGTTCAACTGTAGGAGTTCAATTGTAAATTCCTTTTCTTTTCACCCAAGTCCAGCTGTTTGCAGTCAGGAAAGAAAAATCCTCCTCCACAGTTCAGCATTTTTTTTTCTGTAGAGCTCAAAGGTCTCATAAGAAAGGGAGATTACAAAATTCCTCTTTATGCCAGATGGTGTCTCTCTATAATCCACATTTCCCATTAGTCATGCAAGACTCCATTTTATTTCTTATTATATAATCATCGACTTTATTTTCTTCTTTTAGTTAAAAAAGTATCAAATCTTCTCCCCCCCTTAGTCCAATTCAGATTTTTAAAGTGTTTAGTCCTTTTATCAAATCTCTAAATTAAATCTCTTAGTTCTTGTTCCAAAATTAGTTGTTTCTCAGGTCTTTGTTCTTTAAAGTTGCAGATTCAAAAATTTTTTCCAAAGCCCCTGTGTTACTTAGCTGCTTTAGGCTAGGGGACTTCTAGTTACTGATATAGCTCCAAATGTTTTTACAAGCCTGGGTTGTTGTCACTCAGCCGGCTTCAAAAGGCTCCGTTTTACTTCACTTTCCTCAAGGACTTTTCTTGCCCGGTTGTCACAGCTTTGTGGCAGCCACCATGGCTGCCGCCCCCTGCCGCTGACTCACAGAGGGTTCCCTCTGACCTCCGAGGAACTTGCCTGTTCCTCTCGGTCTTCTGAGGTGCCCCTCTTCTTCCCCCATCCTTACAGGACAGATTCAGTCCACAGACCCATCGGCAGCGGTTCGGCAGCCAGGGTTTTCGTGGGACTCATCAGAGCCCGCTATTTCCCCAACTGTCTTGCCGCAATGTCACCCGGAAGGACATTAATTAATTGTTGTGCCTTCCTTTATAGGTTCAAACTCAGTTACTTTATTGAGTAGGCTTGTAAGACACAATTGCACATTAGTCTCATGGTGAGAGTGAGGAGTTAATCAGTGACTCAAAGTTAATTGAGGTAATCATATGTTTCCATCTTTGCTTTGCTACCTTTCAGAAGATCACATCCCCTAGATATACATTGTCCAGCTCCTTATCATTTGAACATGGCTGTCAGATTATGGAGACAGCAAGGTTGATTACATCAAAGTAAGTTCAGTAGGAATCAGAACTAGTTAATGGCTCGAGGTCTTTCTTCATGAATGAGAATATTACTTCTTTCATTGTTGAGGAACACTGTTCAATATATTTTTCTAATGCTTGAAATTTCTTTTTATCAGTTTTCTGCCATGTGGTTTACTCTCCAGACATATTGCACCTGCAACTTATGGTATGCCTATTCTATACTATCTTTGTTCATGCCAGAGAAAGCTACCCACAGAAATTATCTTCTGGTAGTAGACTTTTAGGATGTTACTATTAGTAGAAGAACTCACATGATTGATTATTGCTCCATGAGAAAATAAATGAATAATCTTTCCTTATATGAAAAACTAAATACTTCATCTTGAGGCTTTATTCACTGAAGCTAAAATTCTATTTATGCCTAATTACTATGCAGACAATGTCACTGTAATGCATTTACTTGATTGTGAGAAATTTTCCTATTTCTGTCTAATCGTTTTAGTGATTGATAGGCATGCAGACTGCAGAACAGTAGCAAGTAATATCAATATTTGATGTGGACAAGCTTAACCAAATAGCTTACCAGTGAGCTCATTTAATATGAATTCTTGAAAGTCTCAAGTGATGAAGCTCCCACAAATTCTGAAGGCAAGCTGTTCCATTGGTTGATTGTTCTCACTGTCTGAAAAATTCTCCTTATTTCCAGGTTAAAGCTCTCCTTGTTCAGTTTCCATCCATTATTCCTTGTCTGGCCTACAGGGGCTTTGGAAAATAGCTTGACCCCTTCTTCTCTGTGGCAGCCCCTCAAATATTGGGAGATTGCTATCATGTCTCCCATGGTCCTTTTCTTCACTAGACTAGCCATGCCCAGTTCCTGTAACCAGTCTTCATATGTTTTAGTCTCCAGTCCCCTAATCATCCTGGTTGCTCTTCTCTGCACTTTTTCTAAAGTCTCAACTCTAGAGTCTTTTTTATAGTATGGTGACCAAAACTGGATGCAGTACTCTAGGTGTGGTCTTACTAAGGCTTTAGAAGTGGTATTAGTACCTCACTTGATCTTGATTGTACCCCTCTGTTAATGCAACTTAGGACTGCATTGGCTTTTTTTGGATGCTGCTTCACACTGCTGGCTCATATTTAGCTGATTGTCCACTAAGACTTCAACGTTCCTCTCACAGTTATTGCTATTAAGCCTGGTTTCACCCATTCTATATGTGTCATTGAAAGAAACCAAATGTGTACTACTTGAGTAATAGACTTCTCTTTTGGGAGGCTAATTCCTTATATTTCTCTATAAAAAGACAGTATTATCATAGAACCCCTACTGCCCATTCCCTGGACATTAGATGGAGAACTTAGACATAGAAGGAACATGAAGGAAAGTGGTTAGAATAAGTATAACATCTGATGTAAAATTTTGCAAAAGCATCTTGGTTTGGTGTCAGTTTACTTTAAAGCTGGATCCGGAACACATTACATTTCCCATATCCAAAAATATTGCTGGCTCTCACCAAAGCATAATATCTGCTCTTCTAAGACCATTGTGGCAAATGTTATTATTTAAATATAAAAATATGGAGTCATATTTGAATGGTGATTATATGCATCTTTGCCTACTGTCTTATCTCATAGAGCTGGTAAATAAGCAGCAAATATACAATCAAATATCCAATGCTTTTATTTTTAAGAGCAGAAGCATTTATTTAGCATAAGTAACATTTATATTGGTGAATATATTTTTAGATATTTCTATTAAAGCAATAGCAACTAAGAACTACTTTTCTCTAAGTTGCCATCAGAAGCCATCAGAGAATAAAGGATTGACAGTCAGAGAACCCTCCATCATACCTGCTTACAACTCCAGCCAGGAATCCCTTCTCCCTGGTTGTTATCCCACTAAAGATACAAAATTACTGCATTTGCAATCAGCTGCATGACTTATTGGATATTGAAATTTAGAGTAGGCTTCTGGATTCACTTTTTATCCCTCTTCTTACTCAATTCTATTTTTTCTCTTTTTGTGGAATACCATTTACATTGTAAGCTAGAGAACCTACATTGCCTTCTGATTGATCTCAGAGCCACTTTGGGTCAAAGAACAGAGGAAAGAATGCTTTCAAGAAATGAAATGGAATATTGATCTTAGAGTAAGAGATCTGACTGTAATAGAATGATGTGTATTTATGGCCATGAATGCCATGGATTAGTGACAGCAGGATAGGCCAGTTCAGTTGCTTTTATTACTTTGTTCTAGTCACTGGACTTGTTCAAAGATATTTACCACAATTTCCTACAAATAGCATCTGTGTAGGTACATAACCTTTGCTCATGAATCACTTTTATTTCTTTGCTAATACAATGAAAACATTCAAGAAAATTAATCCTAATTTTTGATGAATATTTGATTCTCTATCCAGTTCTAATAAATATCCAAATCAGGCAGTTTCCTTGACAAGAGTTATCAGCTCATTATACATCATGTTACATTTAGTTGTTCTTTCAGTGGCTATCCTGCAGCCTTTGCAAAATATAATTTTTCTTCAGGTCTGTATGCTTTTCTCATTTGCTTTTCCTCTCAGCATGAAGTTCTAAAAACAAATCATATCTGACAACAAGCTGAGATATTAGAAATGACTTGGAGGATACATTTTACACAGTTCAAGAGAACTGAATTTTCATCCATAGATACACTTTGTTGTTCTTTCTCCATATTGATAATCCACATGAATTTTGTTTATTCAAGGATTATAATTATTAATGGATTTATGTATTTTTGCTATCTTTCCTCCACCATATTTGGCTGGGCATAGAATCTATTTTTGAAACTAGATTTAAACAGATTTGGTTGGTGCTTCAACTTTAATCAGTGGTTTAATATCTTTTATGTTGAGAGGAGATGACAGATTTTCATATTGCAAATACTAAGGGTCAGTATTTTAAATGTATTACGAACATTAAAACGTAAGAGTTGGCCTGCTAGATTAGACTACAGCCCTTTTAATCCAGCATTTTGTTTCTAAAAGCAGACAACAAGACTTCTGGATTACTTACAAATAGCAAATGAGATACAGTGTAGCTGTCTTCCCTTGCTGGAACTGGAATTTGGAGGCATACTGTTTCCAAGTGATATGTAACACTCATCATTTAAAAGTTACAGGTTAATTATGCGCTATGTGATTGATTGAATTCATCTCTATTTTCTTTCAATCAACTTTATAGAATGATTCCTGGTACTATTACTTTGAGAAAGAGATAAATGTCTCCTGTCTATATGGACATCCATGGAGAGTTATATCATGGGTTCTGATACCACATAAAGTACATAACTCGCATACTTGAGTTGAGTCACATGTTGTGAAGGAAAGAAGTGCATCCTTTGCACAAATATGTCATGATTTACTTGTTATCATTTTGTCATTGTTTATTGGTATAAATTTCCCTCTCTTTGTCTAAGATTCTATTAGCAGATGCACCAAAAATATATTTAAAAGCATGAAAGTGCTCATAGCTTTATTTTTAGTCTCTTTCCTAATGATCCCAAGCATGGAATTTGTTTTATTTTTTGTTCAAGCAAACTGAATTCAACTCACTTATATTTTGTTCTTTTTTCCCCCTTTGAAATGCAACACCTGTGGCTTTATGCCAAGGAAGGTCAACCCAAGGACAGGCCCTGGGCCTTGATAAAAATTACTAAAGGAAGTAGCCTCTAGCACCAAAACATTTTCCTTCTCTGCCTTAAGCAAACAAAGAGTAGCTGTTTCTAAACACTACAGATGGAACCGAATATGAAATGATTTTTCCACATTATTCATTTCCAACTATGTGAGCAATAAGAAGCCTGTTTACAAAATAGCCTAGATTTGTCTGTTTAGCCCCTTTTAGGCAGTGACAGGACATTCCACAGAAATGATGGTGCAATGACTAAAAACAAAGCAGCTTTTCTCCTTCATCATCTTTCATGTGCCAGGAATACATGAAAGACATATTGTCTGCTTGCCATTTGCTTTTTCAGAAATGTACATAGTATCACAGAGTTATACAATATTTCATGTACTACTTTCTTTGGTTATCGGTTTGGACTTTGATCATTTATTGATTTTGCTAAATTTTGATTTTTTTAAAAATGGATTGATATATATGAGATAAGAGAAAACATAGACACATATTTAAAGTAAATATCCCAGAGAAAAAGTTCTTCAAATTGGTTTTCAGCAGTTATAGAAGGCAAAGATTAGAAAAATCCTTACCATGCATTTTTCAGGCAGGGTACCATTGCATTTCAAATTTTACCATATTGAATGGTGACATCATTACACCAGCATGTTCTAGAATATTAGTTATCTTCCTTATGGTCCTTATGGCTTGACTCTCTACTTAATTTGTGCCTTGAATGGAACATTGGAATACACAACACATTGTGGGCTATACCCATGTAAACACACATATGCTTGCTTCCTAAATGTGCCTACTATAGTTCACTAAAGACAAAGCATAGGCTTTCTCTCACATATTTTAGGAGGAAAAATCAAATAAATCTGGTCTCTGAGTAGTGGCTGTAGCACTTGGCCAAGAAGTTAATGCTAACCTGGAGTGAGTTAGAGAGCAGACAAGGCTACAATGGGAAATCCATTCCCTCCTCCTTTTCTGCTTTTTTTAATCATTCTTTTTTCTTTCACCTTTTTTCTTTTCTCTCTCTTCTTTCCTAGATCCCCCAATTCCACCACCACCAACACACAAACTCGTTTACTAGCAATTGCCAAAGGAGAGACAATTCCCTCTTGGCCGAGGCCTGTGCTAATTGCTTGTGTAACACTTTTGAAATTAGGATGACCATAGCAGGTTGTCCATTCCTGTGTCACATTAACTGTATGATGGAAAAAGGAGAGAGCATGTTGCTGCACAGAGTCCTGAGAAGATGTGTGAATAGGGGCCTTATTTCTTCTTTCCAGTTGCTATGGCACACCAAATATTATGGAAGAACTCTGAATGGAATGGTGACAATTTAGTTTCCTGGAAATGGAAGAGGCTTATAGGATGAAAGTTGTCAGTGAGACTCTTGCTGTGAATGAAATCGATGTCTGTCTCTCAGACTTCTTAGATTGCTTGACTGAGGTGTTGATTAAACTAAGATGAGGATTGCAGTTGCAATTAACACCAAATGAGATTTGCTAATTGACTTCTCTTAAATCAGATCAGGATTTCCCTTCTGCTGTCTTCTATCTTTGATTGGACTCGATAAGGAGAGAAGGAACAGTGAAAATTGACTGAGGAGGGGCAGCTACTTGAAAATTCAATCTGTTTTAACTCATGTAGGTACAAATTGGAATTTAAATAAATAGTCAAAGGAAATGATAACTGCAGTTTATAATGTTAATGATTAGCCAAAATGATGTATAATTTGTACTTTCACTAATGAGATTAATTGAATTGGTTTATTAGACTTGGACAAAAAAATAAAGTAATGATCAAAGATAGACTCAGGAAAGGAGTTCAAAACAAATATTAAATCTCCTTCCTCTTATTTTTGATTGTAGAAGGCACAGCGGTTTTTGTTTTTATTTTCCTTCTATTTGGCATTGTTAACTTTCTTATTGTTAATTTTTTCAAATCTCAGTGTGCAGGTTCAAATGAAACCATAATGAAGATGATAATATCAGAGGGATGTAGTAAGATTCTTCAATAAAATGCAAAAGAAAATCTTGGCTGCATGACTAAGCCTGTAAAGATATACAGTAAGTGAGAGAGGTCATGCCTTTCTTCTCCAAGAATTCTTCTGGGTTTCACTTGTACCAACTCACTTTCTTGCCTTGGTGTAGCTGCTGGGTAATTACTACTGTCTCTGCCTATCTTCCACACAGAGGGCTTTACCTGGTGCCTTCCACCTTAACCTTGGCATGTAAGAACAGCCAATGGTTCCCAGAATCTCAGCATCTTACTAATAAATAATAGGGAAATATTACAGAATAATAATAAAAAAACACAACAGCAAGAACAATGGAAATATACTTTATATCAGTTCCTGGTCCTACCCCTTCTCTGATAATTAGATAAAAAGTATATTCTATAATTTTAAATTAGTTTTATTTTTTTAAAATAAGAAAAAATAAACTGATTTAACTTAAGGTATTTACACGTTAAAACAAAGAATGGCAGAGATTAAAAGACAAAGCTGCTAAAATTATGGAATGGAATGGAATGGAATAGAATAGAATAGAATAGAATAGAATAGAATAGAATAGAATAGAATAGAATAGAATAGAATAGAATAGAATTCTTTATTGGCCAAGTGTGATTGGACAGACAAGGAATTTGTCTCTGTGCATAAGCTCTCAGTGTACATACAAACAACAAAGTGCTAGGTCATATCATAGATCATAGTTACAATCATTAATCATAAGATACAACAACATGATAAATCGTAAGATGCCAATAGGAGAAGGTAGCAGGAAAGGTGAGAAACATGAGACGATGAGAAACATGAGAAGATGAGAAGGATAATAGCAGTACAGCCTACCACATAGGCAGCTGCTCTGAAGAGTGTCTAGTAGGAAGATGCATAGGACAATAAGATCCTTTGCAGATTGCAAGGTGAGCTAGATCTGTAGGAAATTAGGACCACTCTCCTTAGAGATATCATACAGGCTGAGATCCCATAGAATCAGAGTTATGTAAAAAGGGCAGAAACTAAACTATAATCTATGGCAATCTACAGTATATACCATTAAAATTGGGAGAAATGGTAAAATAGGAACAATTTTGAACCAGGGTACCTCAAATGGGCTAATTTACAGAATGTGCCCAAAATATGGGACCCATGATTCTTGGTAATGAAATTTGGAAAAGCTGTAGCTGCTTTAGTGCTACTGGTTGCTTCTGCACTGCTGGACTGTTGCTATGATTATATCATTTTCATCTTCAGCATTCCATTATTGTTTCCCAGTCATTCTCACAATCTTTGCTTTCTGCCATATGCAGCAGCAGTCATTTGCCTATCTGCTGGGAAGGAAGGAAGGAAGGAAGGAAGGAAGGAAGGAAGGAAGGAAGGAAGGAAGGAAGGAAGGGTTATAAAAGTTTTTAGTTTAAGTGGTAGAGATCAATAAGATCTTGGAATGTTCCAGCAGCTACAATTAAGCTAGATTTCTTTTATATAAAAAAAAACTTTGTTTATTTAAAATCAATAAACTATTTACATTTTAAATCACAGAACATTGTCTCTTGGTCTTTATTTATTTGTTAGGTAAATGTGCCTAGGGCATAATCCCTTCTTCTCTCTCTCTCCTTTTCTCCTCTTCTCCTTTTTCTCCTGTGTGTGTGAGTAAAGGGGGTCATATTTATAGAGTGGCTAAGCCACTCCCCCTTCAGTCCCTTAGACAAAATGTAGGGAAAGTATAAACACAAAACCATCCTTCCAGTATAGACAGTGTAGTTCAGTGGCACTATTTTAGATTATTATCTGACAGGAAGGAAGGAAGGAAGGAAGGAAGGAAGGAAGGAAGGAAGGAAGGAAGGAAGGAAGGAAGGATTGCTGATGCTCCCTGCCAGATTCTCAAATGGAAATCAAAAGTTGCTTCTTCTCCCACTGATATTTGTCCACCTGTGGTCTTTCTGTTTCTCTTTTTAGGTAAGGAAATATATCTGAAACAATGACACAATGGTTCCATTAGTATAGTGCTAATTAAAGATTTATCTATGTCTACTAAGGTAACAAAATGCCACTTTGGTGTAGTGATGAAGGCACCAGACTACAAAACTAGGAAATTGTGAATTCTAGTTTGCTTTAAGTTCAAAGCCAGCTGGGGGATTTGGAGCCTATCACTCCTTGACAGCTCTAGGAAGGAGGCAACAGGATATCACTGTAAGAGATGACCAAGCTGAGCCTGAGGGAAGGGTCAAACGCATCATAAGTCATGAGTCCCTGTGCACCCATAAGAGATCTAAGTGCAGCCCACCTTGAATGCCTTCTTAATTCCTGCTCATTTCCCTTGACTGTTAGCTGAGATTCTTGTAGAGAGCTTAAGCTTACAATAAATCTTTATACTCATTTGAACTGCCAGAATCTCCTGATTTCCCAGGTGCTTGACAATCACTTCTGGAAAAAAAAAAACTTGTCAAGAAAACTGTAGGTTGCCAGGAGTCAAAAACTAACTTATAGTTTTTGTACACATAGTACAGACACACAGAGACACACACACCAATCCATTGAACCAGAAATTCCTTTCTCATTCAGTTTTATCTGAAGGAGCCGTGGTAGTGGTTACAATGCAATATTGCAGACTAACTCTACTCACTGCCAGGAGTTCAATTCGGATTGGCTCAAGATTGATTCAGCCTTCCATCCATCCAAAGTCGGTAAAATAGGACCCAGACTGTTGGGGGCAATACGCTGACTTTGTAAATCCCTTAGAGAATGCTGTAAAGTACTATGAAGTGGTATATAAGTCTAAGTGATATTACTATTACTATCTTATTTGCTTTTCATAACTTTCCATAGTTCTAGCAGTACTAAAGATTTTTTTACCCTGACAAAAAATGCTAAATGAGGGTTTTATTCTTGCCCATTAAATGGTTAGTATGAATCAGGGGTGAAATGCTCCCGGTTTGGACCGGATCGCCCAATCATCAGAGGCTTTTTTTTTTTTTTACTTTTAAAAGCATTTTTTCTACAACCTCTTCAGCTGAAAAAATGCTTTTAAAAGTAAAAAAAAAGCCTCTGATGATCGTGTGGCTCAGCTGGGATCGTCAAAGGCTTTTAAAAGCAATTTTTCTACAACCTCTTCAGAGGTTGTAGAAAAAATGCTTTCAAAAGGCTCTGAGGATCCCAGCTGAGTTGCCTGATCGTCAGAGGCTTTTTTTCTTTTAAATGCCTCTGACAATCAGGCAACTCAACTTGGATTGTCAGAGGCTTTTAAAGGAAAAAAAGCCTCTGCTGAACAGGCAACTCAGCTTGGATCGTCAGAGGCATTTAAAAGAAAAAAAGCCTCTGCCGATCAGGCAACTCAGCTGGGATCGTCAGAGCCTTTTGAAAGCATTTTTTTACAACCTCTTCACTGAAGTAGTTGTAGAAAAAATGGTTTTAAAAGTAAAAAAAAAATTGGCCACGCCCACCCAGTCACATTACCCGCCACCAAGCCGTGCCCACAGAACTGGTAGTAAATTTTTAGATTTCACCACTGATATAAATGTGTTTTGTAACCAGGTTACGGGGATATGGAGGTTTATTATTTTATTATTTTTCTTTCTATTATTATTTTTTTAATATGGTATTTTTATATCTTTGAAAGCCGCCTTGAGTTGCCATGTGCAAGTTGGCAGCAATATAAATTTTCTAAATAAAATAAAAATAAATACAATAAAATGTAAGAAATGAAAAACATGTTGATTTCCTGAGTGGCAGAGAAGGGCTGATCAGAGTATTCTCATACAGCAGTATAGAAATAGTATTTTCAAAGTGAATTAAACATTGATATTTGGTAGAAAATCTGTGCTAACTGGTACTTCTTCTTTACAGACTGCTGGATTGTAAATTAAACTACTTACCTACCAATTAATTTTTCATTAATTTTATCTTTGGGTCTATGCAATGATCCAAACTTTCTATGTAGCCTTAATGAGCTTTTATCATTCACTCCGTCATTCACTCACTCACTCACAAGAGTCATAAGGCTACTTGTGTCATAAAATAGCAATCTATAAAACACAGTCAAAATATACTCTTCTCCCTTGGCACCAACATTCCCAACAAGATTTACTCCATCTTTTCTCTACAACACCAAACTTCTCAGAAACAATCGCTGAGCCTCCTCCCAATACCTCTACACTAGCATCATGTAAAAAGTTCCTTTCAGGGTTACTCTATTTTATGCAGTTTTTGAATGTGATTGCCACTTAGTCATTTCCCCCACCCAAAGAAACTACATTGAAAGCCCTAGTAACAGAAAGGAAAGAAGAAATAGAATTGATGACTATCAGTTTAGCTATTTTGTCTTTAGAGTTGACTCATAGGGTCATTCTCTGATTTTTATACACAGTAATGTATGAAGATCTGGAGTATTTTCTTATTAATTGGAGAAAACACCCAGCATGCAATGATTTTCAAAATCCATCACTGGAATGAACCAAATGCTGTGCCTCTGAAGTATAAAATTCCAGATGTAAAGTGAAAAACTGTCTATAGAAAATGTAAGGTAGAAATAATGGAGGACCATTTTGTATCCCTAGTTTGGGACAGTATCAACCCCCCACTTCCACTTTTTCCTCTCCAGAAAGTCTAAGTACAATGAAAAGAAGTGCGCCTCTTTCTGACACAAATTAAAGCAATTTACCTTAGTATCCAGAGGCAGCAACAATATTCTACTATAAATTCACATTAGTTACAGATAGCTCTTCCTGGTAATGACCAAATAAATTGCATAGCCAATAAAATTTAAATATATAAGAACAAGCAAGCAAGTTCTGATTTAAGCCAATGCTCTGAATTCTGGAGGTACTTCCTTTCCTAGAATTAGCTTTCTTCATTCTTATTGATGCTGTCACTTGACAACATTCATATCATTAGAAATGCACACACACAAACATACACAGAAGTTTAATCAAGGCTGCTGTCACAGTATGTAATTGAATTATTAAATTTCACACAAGTCTTTTTTTTTTAAAATGAAATAGGCAAGTTCCAGAAAATGAAACTATTTAGGACATATATTCATATAAACTATCTTAGATTAGAGACAGGCATGAACATCAGCAACCATTTTTCATCAGATGGACAAATGTGGATTATTACTATAATTAGCAAGGATAGCAAACAGGCCTATTGTTGCTTTCTGCCGTTTCGCGATAAAGGCATAATATAATATTCTTAAGTAAATTTTGGATATTTGGGACACACTGCTTTAATATAATTGATAACTTGGTATGATTTGCAAAGTCCAATTTTTTTTCTACTTAGCCAAAGCTTATAGAGGAGGCAGTGAAGTTGTAGCTCCTGAAACTTAGAGAATACATTATCTAGACTCTTTTCCATCTAGATATCAATTTGGTTTTAATATAGAGATGGCCTTTATTATTCCTATGAATGATTTCAACTGTAGTAGAGACAATGGAGAATATAATTACCGATACTGAAGGAAGTTTCAATAATTCTTGATACTACTGACCATAGTATTCTTTTGAAGTGTTTGTGTTATGTCCTTATTTGGGCATCTGCCGGGGATTGGCTAATCCTCCGGCGGGAGATTTAAAGAACTGTCATTGGGCGGCTGAGCCTGCCGGAGCGTATTTAAAGAGCCACGGCAGCACAGCCGCTCGTCTTTATTCTGTACGAAATAAAGTGCTGAATGGACCAGAGCTGGTCGCGCCTTTCTTTCCCTGTGCCGATCTAACACTGGTGACGAAGGAACAAAGAACCAGGCGACGAACCTCGTGGCATGAAGCCAACCTCAAAGAGCTAGTCACTTAGCAGCTAAAGTCACTGCAAACATCTTCCAGAGACATGGCAGCAGCTGAAGCCACATTGCCGGCCCTTGCTCCTTTCCGCCCAGGGAAGGACAAGTGGAAATCCTACGTGGTCAAATTTCGGCAATTCCTGAGAGGCAACAACATCAGGGATGCCGATGATGACCGCAAGAAGGGCATCTTCCTGGCGAACTGTGGGTCTGAAGTCCTTGACATGGCCATCGACCTGGTGGCACTGCGGGACATCGAAGAAGTGCCATGGACGGACCTGTTGCAGATCCTGCAGGACCACTACGCCCCAACAGGAACACCAGTGGCAAACTGGTTCACCTTCCACCAGAGGGATCAGAAGGAAGGTGAAACCATCAAGGAATTTGTGGCCGCCCTACGGCAAATCGCAGCCAGCTGTGATTTCGATCATGTGGACAATGCCATAGCTGACCACGTGGTTTTTGGCATGAGGGACAGAGCCCTACAGAAAAAGTTCCTGAGCAAGAAAAAGCTCGTGCTCAAGGACGTGGTGGAGGAAGCTACAGCATCCGAAATCTCTGAAAAAGCAGCAGCTGCAGTGATCCGGGCAAAAGGAATCCACAAGATTCGCAGAGCTGCCCAGTCATCGTCCAAGGGTTCCACAGCTGGATTGGAATCCAATGAAGAATCAGCCGTGCACAAGGTCTCCAACCCCCCAAGCGAGAAACCGCTCAGAAAAGCGATCGGGGAGAGCACTGCGCCAGCTGCAGAGGGGACCATGCCAGAGCCAGCTGCAAATGGAGAGACGCAACCTGCAACAGAAGGGGGCACATCGCAGAGGCTTGCAAAGCTGAGGAGCCAGCCCCAGAGCCATCCAGCCATCGGCCGCGAGAAAATTGGGAGGACAACATGAGGTCATCCAAATGGTCCTCCTACCAGTCCAGATGTGGTGAGAGCGACGGAAACTGGAGGAGAGCAGTGCACCAGACAACCATAGACCTCTCCGACGACGACGACACCGCCACCAAGTGCCACGTGACCGTACACTTGGAAGGAACCCCATGTTCCATGGAGGTAGATTCTGGCTCAATCTACTCCATCGTGGACTGGAAAAACCTAAAGCGCATCAAGCCAGACATCCGTAAGAAGGACCTGAAACCCCTGCGCTCCAGGCTAGTAGACTTTGGAGGGAACCCCATCGGAGTCCTAGGAAGAGCATCACTGCACACTTCGTACCGTGAATTCTGAGGCGACCTCCCCATCACCATTGTCGAGTACAGCCGCCCGACCCTGCTAGGCATGGAATGGTTCAGACCATTGGGGCTAGGCATACAAGGGGTTAATCAGATCCAGCAGGATGAACTCAACACCCTCCTCAAAGAGTTCAAGGAAGTCTTCGATGGTAAGCTGGGGAAATTTGTGGGAAAGCCCATTTCCTTTAATTTAGATAAGGCAATTACACCCATTAGGCTTAAGCCCCGCAGAGTTCCGTTTGCCCTGAGGCCCAAAGTAGATGCTCAGCTAGATAAGATGATAGCCCAAGGCATACTGGAACCCATCGATCATGCGGCATGGGAGACGCCCATTGTGACTCCCATGAAGCATGATGGATCTGTGCGCATCTGCACTGATTATAAATGTTCAATAAATAAGGCCCTGTCTCAGAGCGCATACCCAGTCCCAGTGGTACAACATCTGCTGCATTCACTTGGGAGTGGGACAATATTTGCAAAACTGGATCTGGCCCAGGCTTACCAGCAACTGCCAGTAGCCAAAAAAACTGCGGAGGCGCAAACTATTGTCACCCATAGAGGGGCATTTAAGTGCAACCGCCTCCAATTTGGAGTCAGCGCAGCCCCAGGAATTTTCCAATCGATGATGAAACACCTTTCCAAGGCATTCCAGGGGTGGTGCCGTACTTTGATGATGTATTGATCTCCGGGCATCTAAAACCCAACTACTTGAGTGATTAAAACAATTTTTACAGCGTTTCAAGGAGAAGGGTTTAAGAGTCAGGAGAGACATTGGGGTCCAGGAGGTCAAGTTCCTGGGCTACCTCATAGATGGGACTGGCATATACCCCACCAAAGCAAAAGTTAGGGCAATCCACGAAGCTCCAGCCCCCAAAAACAAAGCAGAGCTTCAAGCCTTTTTGGGCTTACTGAATTTTTATGCTGTATCCCTTAAACAGAAGGCTACAGCTGCTGAGCCGCTCCATCGCTTGCTGGGGAAAGTGGTTCCGTGGAGATGGGGGACAGAGGAGGAAACCGCCTTCAAGACCATCAAAGGGCTCCTATCATCAGACAGCATGCTCATCCAATATCATGAGACGCTTCCACTGCTGCTGACCTGCGATGCATCACCATGTGGGAGCAGTCCTCAGCCACCAACTCCCCAACGGATCAGACGCACCCATCGCCTACTTTTCCAAAACAATGTCCAGCACGGAGAGAAATTACAGTCAGCTGGACAAGGAAGCCTTGGCCATCGTGGCGGGCATCAAGCGCTTCCACAAGTACCTGTATGGCCAGAGGTTTACAGTCATCACCGACCACAAGCCACTATTGGATCTATTAATGGGTGACAAACCCACACCTGGTTACATGTCGCCCAGGATGACACGCTGGGCCATCTTCCTTGCTGGGTATTCGTACGAACTGATCCACAGGCCAGGCAAAACCATTGGGAACGCAGATGCCCTCAGCAGATGCCCATCCAGGGAGCCAGTAGAAGACCCCACACCCACCCTCAGTCTCCTCCACATCGACCCCAACAGAGACTGCCCAGTGACGTCAGCTGACATGGCCACCCACACCCAGAGGGACCCCATACTCAAACAAGTGAGGTCCTGGGTCCTGCGAGGCTGGCCAGCTGAGAAACCGGCAGAGAAGTTCAGCCCTTTCGTATGGAAGCAGCAGGAGCTGTCCACAATGAAAGGCTGCGTCCTATGGAGAGACTGAGTGCTGATTCCCAGCGCTCTGCAGAAGAAGATGTTTGAAACGCTCTACAATGGTCACCCCGGCATCGTCCGAATGAAAGGACTGGCACGGAGTTACGTCTGGTGGCCATCCCTAGACAAGGACATTGAAGAATGGGTCGCCAGATGTGACCCATGCCAGGAGGTATGCCCTGCCCCCGCCCAAGCCCCAGCATCAGAGTGGGAGACGCCCAGCTGCCCAAGGGCACGGATCCACATCGACTTCGCGGGTCCAATGCAGGGGCAGTACCTCCTAATTGTCGTGGACGCGTTTTCCAAGTGGCTGGAGGTCATCCCCATGGCATCTACCACATCTGAAGCCACCATCAGGGCACTCTGGTGCCTATTTGCAACGCATGGGCTGCCGGATGTCCTGGTCTCGGACAACGGACCGCAACTCACTTCCAAGACCATGGAGGAGTTCCTGGCCGGACGGGGCATCCGCCATGCCCTCTTGGCCCCCTACAGGCCAGCTGGCAACGGACAAGCGGAGAGAATGGTGAGACTGACCAAAGAGACACTCACCAAGATGGGCATGGGCGACTGGCAGGAGAGAATCGACAACTTCCTCCTCACCCAGCACATCACGCCGCATGCCACCACCAGAAAAAGTCTGGCCGAATTGCTGATGGGCAGACGACTGAGGTCACCCTTGGACCGGCTACACCCCCAGTACAACCCAGAAGTGACAGCAACTGCCAGCCACCTGCTCTGTGCCTTCACCATAGGAGACCCGGTGTTTGCACTAAACTTCCACGGCTCTCCGAAGTGGCTGAAGGGGAGAAGAGAGAGCACAACCGGCCCGAAGTCCTACCGAGTAGAGCTGGAAAATGGACAGGTCTGTAGACGTCACATCGACCAGCTCCGGAAAAGGTGGAGGGGATCAGAAGAAAACCAACCTGACGAGGTGGGCCTACAACACCCCGATGAGGTGGGCTTGCAACACCCTGACGAGGTAGGCCTACAACACCCCGACGAGGTAGGCCTGCAACACCCCGACGAGGTAGGCCTGCCACCCCCCGACGAGGTAGGCCTACCACACCCAGGCGAGGTAGGCCTCCCACACCCCGACGAGGCCGACCAAGGCCACTACCGTGAGCTGAGCCGTCAACAGTCCAGAGCGGTAGACCGGTACCTACGGCCTGAGGGACAGCGACATCAGCCCAGCGAGGCAGGCACCCGCCGCTCCAGGGAGAGGGACCGCCACAACAGCCGAGAGGTAGACCGGGAATTACCCAGGGAGGAGAGGCGCAACCCCCCAGCAAAGGTGACCAACAACACCCCAGCCAGGGAGACTTCCGCTCCAAATGAGTAGACCGGGGACAACCAAGCGAGGGAGGCACACAGCACCCTGGCAGAGCCCACCAGCGACCGACCGGTGAGGGAGACCGCCACCAGTGACCAGGCCAGGTTGACCAGCACCAACCCTGTGAAGTCGACCTGCGCCATCCTGGCAGTGGAGGCGAACACCCCCCCGGCGAGGTCGACCGACAGCAACGGGAGCCACAGAAGTCCAAAGTAACACCAGTAGACTTACCGGGCTTTGGACGGCACCCACCAGACAGCGCGATGTCCAGCCGCGAGGTTCCAGAGACTCCGGGCGAGGGAAGGACCGCCGACATCAGCAGGAAGATCCAGACATTGCGGCCGGAGGTGCTGGGATGGGTCCCGCACACTCGACGGCCGGAACCCCAGCTACCCCAGCCGGGGAGCCGGAGAGGACAGGAGCTTCAACCACCCAGGTCAGCGGCGAAGCTCAGAGTGAACTGCACAGGTCGTCCAGAACCAGCAGGCGTCCCGCCTACTTGGGTGATTTCGTTACGCACATTGATTGTGATGGACATTTTTCGGACTAAGGGGGGAGGAGTGTTATGTCCTTATTTGGGCATCTGCCAGGGTTTGGCTAATCCTCCGGCGGGAAATTTAAAGAACTGTCATTGGGTGGCTGAGCCTGCCGGAGCGTATTTAAAGAGCCCCGGCAGCACAGCCGCTCGTCTTTATTCTGTACGAAATAAAGTGCTGAATGGACCAGAGCTGGTCGCACCTTTCTTTCTCTGCGCTGATCTAACAGTTTGAGAGAGAGGAGATGGAAGTTCTCACCTGGTGGAAGTTTCTACCCTATTTCTTTCAAAAAACAAGATTAGAAGACATCACCTTAATTTTTGAAAACTGTCCTAGAAGATTCTTCAAGGTTCTATCTTGCCTTATTTAATACCTACCTTGGAAAGGAACATGCATGAGGTTTAGGACTGTTACAACAACAGTAGCTAAATTTGACAATTCAAAGTACTCTCATGGTTTGGGTTCCAGTGAACCATTATATCTGTTATAGTCTGTTCCACATTGTCAGGATTTTAGTGGGACAATTTTGCAAGATTTACATGGGTACATTTAACATTGACAAAAGAAAAGTTTGCTTTTTGTGTTAGGATCTTTATTATGCAATAAACTACAGTTGAAATTAAGATAGTCCCCTTCCTTGTTAAAAGCGTCTAAATACCTTATCATTTTTAATGTTACCATTTAAATACATTTTGTTTGTTATTGTTATTTTTAATACATGTTTTAATTAAATCTCTGAAAGCCACCTAGAGTTAGGTTGCAAAAATTTACATGGTGACAAACAGGGGTGGTATTCACTTACCTTTGCTACTGGTTTGCAAATGGGAGTATGCATGCATGACCTTCCACACTTGTGCAGAGCATCAAAAATGGGACCTGATGACATCTGAGTGGATGGGCGGGGCCTCCTGCAGCTGCTGCTACCAGTTCGCCCAAACTGGATAGAACCGGCTGAATACCACCACTGGTGACAAAGAGACACAGAGAATTCTATTTTTTTTTTTTTTGTTCCCATATAGTGGTAAATTGTCTATTTGCTGCCCAGATCAAATCCTGCTAACCTGCCTTATTCAGTGGAAGAAAAAGAGGCTGAGTTGGAAGGTGCAGTTAAATGTGTCATCAGTTTGGAGTCCATTAATTCCGTTGACCCTTATCTATCAATTTAGCTTTGACCATTAGTTGAGTAGATTCTTGCATTAGATGTAGCAATAATAAACTCTTCTGTGCTTTGAATTCAACAAATGGTCTTGGTTATTTATGCCTAACTGTATTATCTTAGGATTGTCTACTCCTTTGGACATCACCTTGACTAAGAATAGAGTTTTTCCCAGTCCTACATGGAGAAATGAATCAATCATGGCCCTTTTCCCTTCAACTAAAGCAGTGTTACTGCTTGCTGGCTGGGGAATTGTGGGAGTTGAAGTTTACACATCTTAAATTTGCTGATTTAACACTGATCTAAAGTCTTTCCCTTCATCTAAGACAGGGCTGTCAAACTCCTGCCCCACAGGCTGGATGTGTCACATGCTGGCCACGCCCATGACGGGTTTAATGAAGAAGAAAAAACTCCCGATTCCGTGATGATCTGAGTTTGACACCCTGATCTAAGAAATAGGAATGAATGATCTGCAAAGACCATTCATCCTTATTTGTACTTGTATCTATAGATAGAAATTTTGTAGTGGAGATGGGAAAAATGCAGGTACTTTGTTTAGTCCCTGAGACAAGCAAAGTGATACACTAGTTAGGCCTTTTATCTGATCAATATGAGCTCTCATGAAATTTGGGGTGGGTTTGGAGAGAAAATGGTGATTTGGAGCAATCTTTTTAGCCTCATTTAAATCTCTTTTCAATATTAAAATTGATAGAACATTTGATTCAGCAAATTAATTGCAATGTTGAGAAATAATTCATACTGAAATATTGCTGGTAGAAATGAAACCTCTTGAATTAATAGCTTTGCATCCTACATAATTCAATATTAATTGTTCTTAATCTGAGCAATATTGTAGAGAATGACCTTTTGAGGTATTCCCTCCAGTAGCCCTAGATACAATAATGTCTTCTTGCCTTTTGACAGATGACAGACTTTCACTGTTATTTTACCCAATGGCAGGTTTTAAGACTGCAGTGAGCCTTTCATGCATTTTAATCACTACAAGAAGCTAGAAATGTTTTAATAATCTTCAAAAACAAAAAACCCTGATGAGATTGGTGGAGATGATTTTGTTATTATCAAGATCTCTAGCAGATAGCATTGACCCTTTTGTAGTTCACATTAATATCACCTTTTTAAAATGTGACTCTGGATATATATTTATCAAGAATTGAGCAAATTGGTTAAATTCAGGCTATTAAAACCAGTCAATGCAAACCACAATGTATTTTCTAAGTAAGAAGGAATTAAATATTATATTATTATTATTATTATTATTATTATTATTATTATTATTATTTAATCTTTAGTGAGATTCACAGCCTTTGAGGCTGGTTAATAGCTCAGCAGCTCAAGTCCTAACCAAGGACCTAGGAACTGTTAAGGTATCATCGGAGGATGTAAGCTGTTCCGAGTAAGGTGGTTTTTTGTAGAATCAAAATGTTCAAGTCTGGCAAATTTAGAATTTCTAAATAGCGGGGTAGCCCTTTGGGTATTGCTCCAAGGGCTCCAATTACAATTGGGACAACACACGATTTCTTTTTCCACAGTCGCTCAACTTCAATTTCCAAGTCCCGGTACTTTGTGATTTTTTCTTGCTGCTTATCTTCAATCCGTGCATCACCAGGTATTGCAATGTCAATGAACCATACTTTTTTCTTTTCAACTATTGTTATGTCAGGTGTGTTGTGGACCAAGTGCCTGTCAGTCTGAATCCTAAAGTCCCACAAGATCTTGAGTTTCTCATTCTCTAAAACTTTCTTAACCTGATGTTCCCAGTGGTTTTTGCTGTACTATTATTATTTATATAATAATATATAATGATAATAATGATAATAATGATAATAATGATAATAATGATAATAATGATAATAATGATAATGATAATGATAATAATAATAATAATAATAATAATAATAATAATAATAATAATAATAATAATTTATTTTGTATACTGCCCTTCTCCCGAAGGACTGAGGCCGGTGAACAACCAGCAGATAAAATACAGAAAATACAAAAATTGAAACAATATTAAAAACCAATTAAATTAATTTGACCCACAGTTAAAACACCCCCATATTTAAAAATCCATAATTTAGCAAGTTAAAATTAAAACAATTCAAAAAATATGGTCAGGTCAGCCCAGCTTGATGAAACAAAAACATCTTTAAGGCACGGCGGAAAGTGCGCAGATCCGGGATCCGCCGTATCTCTGGGGGAAACTCGTTCCAGAGGGTCAGTGCCCCCACAGAGAAGGCTCTCCCCCTGCGGGCCACCAGCTGACATTGTTTGGCTGATGGAACCCTGAGGAGCCCCTCTCTGTGGGAGCGTACTGGTCGGTGGGAGGCTACTGGAGGCAGAAGGTGATCTTGTAAATACCCAGGCCCTAAGCCATGGACCGCTCTAAAGGTGGTAACCAATAACTTGAAGTGCACCTGGAAGACCACTGGGAGCCAGTGCAGCTCGTGCAGGAGAGGTATTACATGGGAGCATCGAGTCGCCTCCATCACCACCCGCACGGCTGCATTCTGGACCAGTTGGAGCCTCCGGGTGTTCTTCAAGGGGAGCCCCATGTAGAGAGCATTACAGTAGTCCAAGTGGGACGTGACGAGGGCATGAGTGACCGTGCGTAAGGCATCCCGATCAAGAAAGGGACGCAACTGGTGGATCAAGCGAACGTGATAAAAAGCCTCCCTGGCCACAGCTGTCATATGCTCTTCCAAAGACAGCCGTGTATCCAGGAGGACATCCAAGTTGCGAGCACTCTCTGTGGGGGCCAACAACTCGCCCCCAAAAGTCAGTGATGGTACCAACTGACTATATCGGGATGCTGGAAGCCACAGCCACTCGGTCTTGGATGGGTTGAGCCTGAGCCTGTTTCTCCCCATCCAGATCCGCACAGCCTCCAGGCACGGGGACATCACATCAAGGGCATTGTTGGGGTGGTCCAGGGTGGAGATGTACAACTGAGTATCATCAGCGTACAGATGACACTTCACCCCAAAACCACGGATGATCTCACCCAGCGGCTTCACATAAATGTTGAACAGAAGGGGTGAGAGAACCGACCCTTGCGGCACCCCACACACAAGGCACCTCGAGGTCGATCTCTGCCCCCCTGTCAACACCAACTGCGATCGGTCAGAGAGGAAGGAGGAGAACCACCGCAACACGGTGCCCCCTATGCCCAACCCCTCCAGTCGGCGCAGCATAATACCATGGTCGATGGTATCAAAAGCCGCCGAGAGATCTAATAGGACCAGGACAGAGGAACAACCCCTGTCCCAAGCCCTCCAGAGATCATCCACAATGCAACCAATGCCGTTTCCGTGCTGTGTCCAGGCCTGAAACCCGACTGGAACGGATCTAGATAAACCGTTTCCTCCAGGAACCGGGGAAACTGTCGCGCCACCACACTCTCAACAACCTTCGCCACAAAGCGAAGGTTGGAGACAGGACGATAATTTGCTAATACAGCCGGGTCCAGGGAAGGCTTCTTGAGGAGGGGCCTCACCACTGCCTCCTTCAAGGCAGCGGGGAAGTTACCCTCACTCAGAGAAGCATTGATAATCCCCTGGAGCCAGCTTGTGTAACCTCCCGGGATGCCAGTACCAAGCAGGAGGGTGTTGTGGCCCCGCCCTCCGAGCCTATTTCATCGGAGGAGCCTATCTCATCGGAGGTTGTGCTGTCAACCAGCAGCAGTACCTTCCCCTGGTGGAGTTCGCCTTTAATAACTCCCAACACACCTCCACCCAGATGACCCTGTTCCATGCCAACGTCGGATACCATCCACGGCTTTTCCTGTTGACAATCTTGGATTCCCCTGTTCCCGAGACCCGGGACTTCCTCTCGGAGCTGCAGGCAATGCAGCAACTGGTGTGGCCCCGCCCTCCGAGCCTATCTCATCGGAGGAAGAAGGCTCCGAACATGAAGAAGAGGAGTCAGCCAGGCCTCCCTCTCCAGGCCCCTCCCTTCTGGCACTTGCCTCAAGTGCCGGCCGAGGAAGAGGAGATTAGCCAGGAGCCAGGTGTCTCCGATGACAGCGAGGGAGGTGATCTGTTGTTCCTGGATCCACGCCAATGAAGGCATGATAAACGGCTGCAGCAGTTAAGGAGGCATGCCAGGGATTATAACTGAGTCACTGGACCACACCCCAGAGACTATATAAGAGAGTGTGGTGGCCATTTAATACTCTGTGACGAACAAAAACTAACTCTGGCTAGTCACTTGAACAACGTGTAAATCAGCCGAAGGGATATTGTTTGAGCTGGACTATTTACAATTCGTATGTATTTTATGTTATCTGTTGAAGTAAAGCTCTTGGCAGATGGTGCTTGTTTTGTTGCCAAGTTTAGAAACGACCTGTGTGCGTGCCAAGTGCTTTCTTAACCCTCAGCTGGCTGTGTTTGTGTTTGTGTGTGTGTGGAGACGGGGACAGAACAGAGGGACATGGGTCCAGTAAACATGTGGCCGCGCTAAGCCTGCCCAGAATCCTGTCCATGTCCTCGGGAGCCACAGGGTCAAACTCTTCCCAAATGACATTCTCAAGACCTACCTCCGTCACCCCGCCTGAAACTACCCAGTCAGAGTCCAATCCTTCCCAAATCTGAGCGATTTTGTCATACAGATATTGCACAATGTCCTCAGCTCTTCCGTGTAAGGGATCGTCCCTCGCTCCCTGATGGAGTAGGGAGTGGGTCACCCTAAACAGGGTGGCTGGGCGATTATCTGATGATGCGATAAGAGTGGAGAAATACTCAGATTTCGCCGCTTTTATCACCACTAGGTAGGTGGCTAATATTAAAGCTTATCATAAAGGAAATATGATGACATACCTTATCCAGTGCCATAAGGATAGTGGATTTCGCTTTATCATTTTTTTAAAGAAGTATGCTGCTTCTACCATTTGTCCCTATCCTCCCCAATCACATTTTTCCATATACAATATGTTACTGCTGAATAGGAAGCAGGAAAAATTTTGGTTCCTGATTTTCCTTAAAACAAGGTTATGTATTTAGTTGTGATAACAGGACATGCCCTTCTTCATAATTTCTAATCCAAACAAAATCAGAGGAAAAAAAGAGGAGGAAATATCAATAATATGCAACTGAAAATTTGTTTTTCTCAAATAGGCCATGAAGCCCCATGACTCCTAGCAAAGTCGAGGTCCAAAAATTAGGAGTCAGATTGTGATGTTCATAGTCCTTGACATTTGGGGTTGAAGACAATAAAGTAAGAGAACATTCTGTGATATTAAGAAAGGTTTGGTATGAATAGAAACTTATTCAAAATAGAGCTGGAAGGGATCTCAGAGGTCTTCTAGTCCAACTCCCTGCTCAAGCAGGAAACCCTATACCATTTCAGAAAATGGTTGTCCAATCTCTTTTTAAAAATCTCCAATGTTTTTAAACCCTCACAATTTCTGGAGGTGAGTCATTTCACTGATTACCAATAATTGTTCTCATTATCAGGAAATTTCTCCTTAATTCCAGGTTGCTTCTCTCCTTGATTAGTTTCCATCATTGGTGAGTTGCCTCTGGTTCGCACCAATTCTATATAACCTGTAGTATAACCAGCGGGAGGCTCCACCCACCGACCTTGATGTCATCAAAAAGCTTCTGCACTTGCGCAGAAGAGCGTGCATATGCGCAGCCCCGTTGCTAACTGGTAGTAAAGGTAAGTAGAACCCATCCCTGGTTTCCATCCATTGTTTTTTGCCTTGCCTACTGGTGCTTTGGAAAATAAGTTGATCCCTCTTCTTTGTGGCAGCCCCTCAAATATTGGAATAGTGATATTATGTCACCCCTAGTCCTTCTTTTCTCTAGACTAGCCATACCCATTCTTCATATGTGTTTGTCTCCAGACTGTTTATGTACTATGGGATTCCTATCTTTAGGTTCTCTCTTCATATTCTTCAAAAGCAAAATGCATGAGAAATACCTATTTAGAGGTGCAACTCCATCAAAGATTAGGATTATGCTTTCTTGAAATCATGGTTAAAAACAGGTCCCCCCCCCCTCTCCTGTAAAATCCTGATTGGAGGGATGCCAGCTAATGTTAGGTTTTCTTAAACTCAGCGCTAAAAAACAAAACCACAGTTTTGGGCCTCTAAAATTTATCTCTGGAACAAAATACATGGAAAAATACCAATGACTGGGATACATCTGCTTAGGTTAATTGGGTTTCCTGAAACTAGACTGAAAAAAACAACAACATGATAGCAATAGCACTTAGACTTATATACCACTGCCAAACTGCAGCAGCTGGAAGTCAGCACAAGTAGCCTGTAGTACTGCACTCTAACCACTGCGCCACCCATGCTCAGATTCAGGCATTTTTTATATATATAAAAGAGGTATTTATCATTTCTGTTCTGCCACAGTTTTCCACTGGAACAAAACCATGTGGAAATTTCTTCCACTAGGAAAAAATATACTTAGGGTTAGGGTTAAAGATCCTTAGAGTCAGGGCCCAAAACCAACATTATTGTTAGGAAATTTTAGGAGAACCATTATTTTATACTATTCGCCCATTTTTGTACACTACCTTTTAATCTACAGATATATTGGTCCAGTGGTGAAATCTGAACCAGTTTGCTACTGGTTCGCTGGTCGCTCATGTGCAATGCATGCAAAAGGAGGCTTGAGAAGGTAAGTAGAACAGCGAGGGGGGGGTGTCAGCTGTGCCATGCAATTTAGCTTTGCTAGAAAGTAGGATTTCCTGCTTTCTAGCAAAGCTAAATTGCATGGCACAGCAGATCGATGGAAATACCAGTTCGTCTGAATGGATAGCTTTCTTTAACTATTGGTTCGACTGAACCGGTGGCTTTTTTTTTTTTTTTTTTACTACCGGTTCACCCGAACCGGTAGTTTTTATCATTACCGGTTTCACCCCTGTATTGGTCCTAATTTTCTAATTTATAATGTAATTTAAACTAATGTCTGAAATGTATTAATTTTGTACTAGAAAAAGATCCAAGGAGCAAGCCTGTATTGTTTAAGACACTATGTTATCATCAAAATCTTTTTTCTGTATTAGGATTTGCATTTTCCCCCTTTCATTTCCTCCTCATTTTAAGTCAGCTGACTTACTGAGTTGCTTATGTTTGGGATTGTCTTGCATTTCTTTGATGCATTCTATCTTTTCATCTGTCACCCTTTGCCTTCATTCAATTACCTTTTCTTTCATTAGAATTTGAAATGCTGCTTTCCATTTGAATATGTTGTTAGGAGCTGACAAAACCAGGTAAGAACTCTTTTAAGAAGAAGAGAAGAAGCAATAGCATTTAGAATGACACCAAATAAGATTTATCTAGACACCCCAGTCAGTTTTGTTCTCCATTTTGCTGAATAGATATAAAAAAGAGTGCTTAGACCCAACTGCATCATTCTGTTGATGAAATGTCACACACCAATACAGTAAGTATATGTGGATCTATATGTGGATTTCATGCTTCAAATCTCCTTTCATGAGGTCTGGGGAAAAAGGAAAAGGATGAAGGTGAGAGAAAATCCTACATGCAGATGAAGGTTTACTCATATAACATAGTGTAATCCTAAAATGCTAACATATACCTCCAGACAGTCTTGATAAGAAATTATTTTCCCTACAGAAACCTTTGAGAAAGCTCAAGGTCACAAAATTGATATGTCTGCCTATTAGTGCAAGAAAACAGCCTATGCTCCTAAAAGGCTATTAGAACATTAGAGTCTACATTTAATTAGAAATAATGAAACTTATTTTTCAGATGAGATTAAAATTACAGTCAAAGCAGAATTGAAGTATTCTGATATATTTATGATTTAATGTACTTTATAAACAACTTCTCAATGCATTTCCTGAGTATCAAGGTTTGTTAGTACCGGAATGTAGAGAACTAAAGATGAAACCAAGAGAGCAATTGATTGCATAAGGTAAAGGTAAAGGTTCCCCTTGCACCTATGTGCTAGTTGTTCCCACTCTAGGGGGCAGTGCTCATCTCCGTTTCAAAGCCGAAGAGCTAGCACTGTCCAAAGACATCTCCGTTGTCATGTGGCCAAAATGACTAACCACCAAAGGCACATGGAACGCTGTTACCTTCCCACCAAAGAGGTCCCTATTTTTCTACTTTTTTTTAATGTGCTTTCAAATTGCTAGCTTGGCAGAAGCTGGGACAAGTAACGGGAGCTCACCCCATTCTGCAGCACTAGGGATTTGAACTGCTGAACTGAATTGATTGCATAGGAATGTAATTTCCAATGGTTGTCACATGCACAATTAAGAGAAGGATTGAATGTAGATAAAAAGATAAGTGGAATTGAACAACAGAAGACAAAATTTGAAAATGAATTATATACAAATGATAAACATGTGATTGCTAAAATGTATAAACCTTTGCTGAGATTTAAAATGGAAGAAGAACAAGTTAAAGGATGCATGGCAAAATGAGCTAAGAACTTTGGTTATAACATACAGATGGACCAATGGGAAAAAATGTGGTTGAAAGAACTGAAATTCACAGTGTTAAAATTTCAGAGAGAGTTTTTATAAATTGTATAATTTATAAAAATTATATTGTTGTATTGTTGCTATATGACATCAGAGAAATTATCTATGATCTATAAAGGTACCGTCAATCAAAGTTGGAAATGTGAAAAACCTGAAGGATGATTTTACTGCACAATGAATCTGTGCAAAAACAAGAAATAAATATTGAATACAAGTCTATATATTGATTCAAAGAATGTTAAAGATTAATGTTCAAATGAAACTGGAACTTTTTTTATTGGTCCCTTATAGATAACCAATTAGGATTTATGGAAGATTAGTTTTGTATGTATATAGTGACTGTAGCAGGTTTATTATATGCACGAAGATGGCAGAATACCCACAGCAGAGAACAGAACTATCAAGATGATGAGATACTATACCTTTAGGAATGATTTTTAGGAATAATTGATGGTTTTAATTAGATTTGGTAGCGACTATGTTTTCCAATCATTGAAGTTTTATATTAGTGATTGTATCTTTCTCATATAAAAGTAGAATAATAGGATCTAGGCAATTGCCAATATTCTGTGATTGGAGTAGAAGAATCAAGCTTGAGAAAGGGAATTATAAATTAGTATTTCTATACTTGTATGAAATACCTAATAATGCATAATAAATACATTTGTGTCCACTGAATATCCTGCAGAAGAGTGGGCATAAATCATATTAAATTTATTAATCATATTTCTATGCCGCCCACGCTCCAAGGACTCTTACAACAATTGACAGTATACTAAATAGCATATTGCCCCCAACAATCTGGGTCCTCATTTTACCCACCTCGGAAGGATGGAAGGCTGAGTCACCCTTGAGCCGGTGAGATTTGATCTGCTGAGCTGCTGAATTAGCAGTCAACTGAAGTAGCTGCAGTACAGCACTCTAACCACTGCGCCACCTTGGCTCTAATAGCTTAAAAGGAATAAGGATTAAGCCAAGAAGCTGCATATGCAGGCCTATAAGAGCAACAGAAAGGGACCTTTTCTTACAGGATCTTCGACTGGTTAAAAAATTAATTTGTTGTTATTGTTGTTAGGGCTGGTGGTTGGGTTGCTTTTCTTTTTTTTTTCTTTGCAGGAAATCTTTGCTTGTTTGTCTTGTATATTTTGATCATTGGAATATGTCCATGAATTGATACATGAATTGATTGTTGTTTGGTAGCTCCAATGAAATAAATAATGTATTATCATAGAAAAACAAAGTGTAAAAAAAAAAAAGCAAAAAAATGTTTCCAATAAAAAATGAAAAATATATTATTTGATCAAGAACCTGGTGGCGCAGCAGACTAATAGCCTGTTATTAACATTCAGCTGCCTGTAATTACTGCAAGTTCGAATCTCCCCAGGCTCAAGGTTGACTCAGCCTTCCATCCTTTCTAAGGTAGGTAAATTGAGGACCCAGTTTGTGGGGGCAATAAGCTGACTTTGTATAAATATACAAAAGTATGAAGGCTTAATGCATTGTAAGCTGCCCTGAGTCTCCAGAGAAGGGCGGCATATAAATCAAATTTTTTTTAAAAAGGTGTATAAAAGCTGAAGTAGAAGCAAGAAGCTAGAAGTTTTGAGATTATGTCTTGCTGTAAGAAGTACTGGGTGCTACAGGACTTGAATAACTTTCTCTTTTCTTGAAAAGAGAAAAAAGAAGTCAGCAGTCATAGGTTTGCTTTATAACCACAGAGAGCATCCAAATACACTGTGGTGCTTGACATGGACCACCTCCAATTTCCCCCCCCCCTCCAGTGATCTGTAGAACTATGGGGTTTTTTTGTTTTAGAGACACAGACCGATAGACATTGTAAACCAACTGAATTCACAATCTGAATCAGAAGCTTTTTTCCCATTATATATTTCTAGCTAGAACTTCTGTATTCTCCCTGATCATACAAGTAAACCTATCTCAGTTTTCAAATATCTAAATACATTAACATTTCTAACTTTTGGATTACAACTTTGTTCCTGACAGTAATAACCCTCTTTAAGCAATTTCTTGTAGCATTGTTCATTTTATTGAATATGCCCTTAAAAAGAAATTTGCTTCATATATCTGGCATGTAACTGCTGCAATAATCTATGAGCTATCTTCCTATTTCTTTCTGGCAGGTACATTTTGTCATGTAGATTGTTATCTACTTTTTTCTTAATTCTGTCACTATTACCCTCTATGTAATGATCTGAAGCAAAATTCATTTTTTTTCTGGCAATAATGTTGCTCTCTTTTATGTAACAGTTTCCTAAGAATCAAAAGGTCTCTCCCTCTTATTCTCCATGTCTTTCTCTCCCTCCCTCCCTCCCTCCCTCCCTCCCTCCCCCCCCTCCCTCCCTCCTTCCCTCCCTCTGTGTCTCTGTGTGTCTGTGTGTAATTATATCTTGACAAATTGAATACTTTTTCAAAACTTCACAAAGAACATTACCTTCAGGGCAAAAGGTCAGCAAGTTCACTTTTATTTATTTTATTGCTAAATCCCTCAATTCAGATGTCC